>JAPWTK010000035.1:2192500-2803409 GCA_029963805.1 Aromia moschata
GATTTTTTTGCACATTTTTTTTTTTAATCAAATTTTCAAGGAGTTTCCGATCTGCAATGGACCTGGAACCTCACTAACCGGTGGAATAAATGTTTGAACTTTAAGTATACGTGGTTTGAAGATCGATTTATTTTGCCTTATGCGTTCAAAATGGCGCCTGAACTGCAAAATTTTTGCGTAAATATTCAAGAATTTTGTATTGGAAAACGATGCACTTTTACAAAAAATGGTCAAGAATAAAAAGTTCTTAAAATCAATCGATGAATGCACTGGATTCATTGAATGATCCAGTGATCATTCATTCCAGGTCCATTGCAGACCGGAAACCCCCTGAAAATTTGATTAAAAAAAATGTGCAAAAAATCGTGTTTTTTTTTAAACTGCTTTTTTTTCATAATCAATAATTTTCTTGGAGGATTTTCATGAACACCATCAGAAAGAGCACGTCTTAAACTAATGTTTACAGATTTTGAAAAAGGTATGATTAATTATTGAAGAGGATAGAAATTAGTTAATGACGTATAACTTAATAAATTGGTTACTAGAACGTAAATAATTTCCTGTTTTAGGAACATCGGAAGAAGAGGACCCGCTTCTGTTAAAAGATTGTCTAAGCTACGATGAAATTAAACTATCAGCGTTGTTATCCGTTTCTTCGTCTACCAATTTCATCAATATCGGAAACAGAGATAACTGTGGAAAAACGGAAAGAGATCTAAAAAAAATTGAAAGTAACGGTATCATTGTTGGCTTAATAGGAGCAAGATTAGAAAAACCTGATGTTATGGAGTACCAAGAGTTAGTCGTAACAAAAGACCAAATTACAAATAAAATTGAAAATAGAGATACAACGTCTCCGGTAGTGGAAAAACCGTCTTCTGATTTATTCACAGAACAGCCGAAAACTCAACAGATGGAGGTAACGCCATTGAACAATCTTAGAGAAGCAATAAGATACGTCTTGGGTGTCTATTTAATGGAAAATTTAATTCAACCGATAAAATGTATTTTCTACGGTCCAGAAAAACGCAAAGGGTTACCAGCCACCGAGGAAGAAGCTTCAAAAGAAACGTTTTTAACAACGAAACAGCTTTTCCTTGATTTCTACGGAAACCAATTAAAATACGACCCGGCAAGATTTTCTCAGCTAAGGAACGGGGCATACTTCGACGATCAAATGTACGAAAGAAGGATGGCTCTGTCCATCGACACTCTGCTTATAGAGGCGAATGCCAGAGCGAAAGCTGCCAATAAAATGGCATACATTCACGTTGTCGGCATAGGTTTGGGTGTGTGGAAGATCTCTCCACATCAAGAAGCTTTATTTATGAACACGTTTGCCAAAAGGATTGGGTAAGTACAACAAACAGGAGTTAACAAAGGAAACAAAGTTGTAGAATAGCGATTACGAGTAATATTTTCTAGATATATGTCTTCCGCACTGACTCATGTAGCAGATATCTGCTTCTCCTACATGAAACACAGCTGCGGAGAATACAAGAATGGCGACACATTTCCAATTGAAGGACATGAAAACGATGGCATAAGGATCCATATTTTCAACAGGGAACCACATGAAAAACTAAACGGAACATGTAGGTCTATGAAACGGAATGTAGGAACCTTGTAGGTCTAGAAAAATCGATAAAAGTACCGAAAACCGTTTTTTTTGCGGATAAACAAAAAATAGCACGTTGTAGCGCTTGAAAAAACGAAAAAAACGGGTCTTGGTGATCAAAATCGGTTCAGAAGTTTTTGCACAAAAAAATAAAAACCGATGAAAAATGCCCATTTTTTTTTAATCGAATTACAAGGGTTCTAATGGTCACAGAAACTTCTGCTTTTTGTCGTATTGTAGCTTTTGGTGGTGCCTATCTGGAGTAAAAATTTCATGCAAAAATAATAAGAACTTTAAAACCCTTGTAATTTGATTTCAAAAAATGGTCATTTTTCATCGGGTTTAATTTTTTTGTGCAAAAACTTCTGAACCGATTTTGATCACCAAAAACTCATTTTTTTTCGTTTTTTTCAAGCGCTACAACGTGCTATTTTTTGTTTTATGAAAAAAAATTTTTTTTCGTCCCTTAATCCGCAAAAAAAAAAAACGGTTTTCGGCACTTTTATCGATTTTTTTACTAAGGTTCCTACATACCGATTTTATCCAAAACATACACAATCAATTTCTACTATTTTTTACCTAACTATCGCGCCGAGAAACCTTATTCAGGACTCTTTTTAAAAACTGAGCACTTTTATGCTATATTGCCTGGCGTATAAGGGTTCGATCTGAAAAAAACTTTGGGAATTATTATTTTGGGATTCTCAAGGTTGCTGATTATGAATCTGGTGTCAAAAATTTAATATCAAAATGGCGTATTCAATATGGTGGTAGTTATTCCCCTCTCACGAGATAAATGATTGGATAATGGCCACCAAGTCTTGAAAATTGTTTCTGCTGGGTTTCTAAAGTCACTGAATTTTACATTTCAAAATAAAGTTGCTACTTGATCTCAAAAACAAAACATTCAACAATCCATTTTACTATTGAATAATATTGGGTCATTGGGGTTTTAAGGTGATGAAATAGTGGTATTGTGGGGTTACATGAGTCAGCTAACACTATATTGTAAAGTTTTTGGAGTTTGCACATCTATTGGGTAACATGTTTTCTCAAAGTTTCGTGGTTATACTTATACGTACATCACGAGTTATGGGGTTTCAAGGTACTGGATTTATAGGACGGTGAGATTATGGGATTTTGCGGTTCAATGCAGTAGAATTATGAAGCTCCATGAACCAGATGTTCAAGAAGGCAAATTTTCGTGGCTACATGGAACACGGCCATTTCTTGGTATCGGTACCCACCTACCCTTGTAAACTGCATCCCCTGCATTAGACACCGTCGCAACTAATTCGCTAAATGTGGCAACGCCGCGCCACAGCTAACTTGGTGTCCAGCCGCGACGATTTCGGCGCGCCTTTGCCGAGGCGTTTGAAGTAGATCAAATTTATTTTCTGCATAATAATATGTATATTTACTTTTCAAATACGTCATATATTGTAGTTTTCTCTGCTTGGTCAATTAAATATAACAATATTGTATGTAAAAACCACACGTGAATTTACATAAAAACATGCGATATTCAATTGTTCAGCAAAACCAACGGGAAGGTGCAGAGCTAACACAAGCCCTTTAATAATATAAAATATTTATTACATATTGCTTACCTAATCAATGTAAGTACTGTCGTGTAGGAAAGAAATGATAAATATCTCGTATTATTAAATTGGCACGCGTATTTTTGCCAGGAAAATTGATTTTTCAGATCGCTTATTACATGTTTTTGAATAAGATTATAATCTGGTTTATTCTAGAGCTTTATTGTTTTGAGATTCTATTATTTATTGTTTTAAGTTTCCCTTATTTTCAACAATATGTGAAAGGGAAATATTACATGAAATTTTTTTAGTTTAAATATGAGATGCATATCCAGAAATGTATATTTTCACTGCATCATCAACATCGCAATCTGTTAAATATGAGGAAGAAAATATTTTTAAAAAATTTTGTTGTAATATTAGTTCATCTGTATTTTCGAAATTGTCATAATTATTTTCAGATAATTCGGAAATTCTAGTGAGATTTGATTTCACTAAAAGAAATTTTATTATCTGAGGTAACTCCTGTTTTTTTAAAAACATGTTTTAACCTAATTTTCTTTACAGCATTAACAACTTCGTCAAGTGATACATTATAATTTAAACCACACAACTGCCTGTAAACACCAAATCGTTTATCTAACTTGCCGGTGGTAAATTTTCCAGGAAGAACGTATGATATGGAAAAATTTTGAAATGAATTTTTGATAATATCAATTAAAACAGACGTACTTTATCTAAGGGCTGAATATGTTTCATTAGTTAGATGTCCTTTAAAAATTTTTGCCATTTGTCCAACCAAATATATTTTTTTAAAAGTCCAATCTTGGATCATTAACAGAATATATCGGTTTTGACCATTCATTTCTTTTTATTTCTCCTATCCGAGTACTTGCGTTATGGGCAACATCCCACCAATTTTTAATAATCTCCAAAAAATCAGTAGTATCATTGTAACTAAAATCTTTCATGGCTGCTATTGTTGAATGATGAAAAACGTTATCCACCAAGAAAACCTTCTGTCTCTCAAGATTTGTAGGAAAAACGGTTTTAAAATTTAATTTGTAAGCCTTTTTCACAACAAGGTCTTTTTCTTTAGAATAGACATCACGAATATATTTAAATTTCGCATACTTAACCTCAAAGCCGTTGACGGTGTCCATTCTTTTCTGGGAATAGGTTTGAACCATTTCTGCATTAATCCGTCCTCATTGGGGAATCCAAAAACACTTTTTCCACCCTCAGTTTTTATAGAAGAATTGTAATTCGATTTACACCCCGGAACGCAACACCGTTTTGGCATGTTTGTTTACGAATGAAATAAAACACGGAAAACACGCAAAAAATCGATTGTATATCGAATTATCAATACACTGCACTATCTACAGATACTACACTTCAATTGACAATCGTCTAAAGTAATTATCACGTTTAAAAAACTCTAACGCGAATATACAAACAATTTCTTACAGAAACACATATAACGCCATGATGTTTTACGTCGACTATCGGACTACGTTCGGCGTTGCCATTTTCTTATAGCATGGCATGCTTGTAAAGTCGGCTGTGCTCTCTAAAGTTACTAACAACCCGCTCCCGGTGCTGTGGGGGGGTTTTAAAAAATTTGTTTTTTGGGGGTTCCCCCGGGGGGGGGGTTTTTTCTTTTTTTTTTTTTTTTTGGGGGGGGGGGGGTTTATGACATTATAAAGTGGTAAGAAAATGGGGTTAAATGAGCTAGCTGACATTCAGGTGTATGTCTGGTGCATGTTTTCTCAACGTTCCTTAGATGTACAAGCCTGCTCCTGCCTATGCAAAAATACTTTTATCCATTATACGCCAAAAGTGAAAAGTAGCCTCCACTAGAAACTTTCCAAACGTTAATGCCTCATCACAAACTATTATTCAGTACACATTTCTAGTCTAGATTCGAGGGTGGCGAATTGTAGCTGCATTTTACTGTTCCAGATTTAACCATACATCGTTTTTAGGTGGACTAGTTGTCGCCTCGTACGCTTGGGACGGAAACGCCTTGCCAGGAAACGAATTTTGGATGGGTCAGCTGACAGCGAGTGGAGATCCTGCTGCCGCCTCGTCTACCCAGATCGCTGAACTCCACAATCCTCACATAAATCCACGGCTTCGCGGTGCACAGCTACGAATCGCCACCCTTCAGGGGCTGTTTACGCTGGGAGAATATATAGAGAGACTGAAGAATCTACCAAAAAAATTATAACACAATGCAAACTAGTGCTTGGGGATCTGCCATAAATTGGACTGGACAATCATAACAAGAACGAATACGAATTTTAGGCCAAGCCCATTACATTTTTACGCCAAAATGAGGGACAGCACGAAAATATACATAAAAAATCGGAAAAGTTCCGTAGAATTGAATAAGCTGAATTTTGAACTATGCGTCCTACAAAAAAAAGATTCAAATAAGAGTTGTAGAACTTATTAAAACAAACAGTTTAAGCACAATCCGACTTTAATAAATAAATAATTTTTTTATTGCACTATGTTCCTATGTTTTTTGACCACCTGAATCTGAATTTGAAGCCAAATTCGCTTTATCGTTACATCAATTTCATAATCCATCGACAAAGGTCAAATGGTAAGGCTTTTTCACGTGGTTTATAGCCAGTACACCAAAATCAAGAGTAACTTCTAGAACACAGCATTTTTATCCAAAAAATTAAGATCTAGTTAATTTTGCTGGAAATTTTAATATGGCAACAAGGCTTTTCGATATTTGTTACGATTTAGCACTGCACTTTTCACATATAATGGTTGGACTTTTTTTTTAATATAAAAAAATTGCTATTTCGCCGCTTGATATACATCCGTGTCACCTATCATTAACTCCACGAGCCGCCACTGCTACCGATATTGCACAAAATAGGAATTCCCTGACTATTAAAATCAAATTAATCGCTCACTACCGCCATCTATTAACTGGTAGACGAAGTTTCGCGCCCTCCTTCTAGTCAAACATTTAACGAGGAGCTCCAATACACGCGGTAGATGGCAGCACATGTACGCAAAGTTGTTAAGGCCATACCATAACGAATCACGCATACACGCATCGTATTTGTGACCAAGAAGATTGTTTTAGTCTTCTTGATTGTGACATTTGTGACCTAGGACGACATAGTGACTAATACAAAATAAGTAGAAGCCGGTTGTCGTTAGAAAGGTGGACAATACGACTCGTATATCATACATACATACACAAATGTAGTGTTACTGATACGGAACTGGATCTAACCTTAATAATCCCTCTAATAAACGGTTAAATAACAACAAAAAAATGTATTAATTAAGATGAAATTCATAACGTGGCAACGCAGCCCCAAGATAAATCATTTATCGATGGTTTAGCAAACATCGATGACGTGGTGCAACAAACTCCAGCGCATTTGTAAACAACACATTAACCTTGCGAATTACTGTGCTCTGGCGTTGATTCATAATTCAAGCGTTGCTAAAATGTCAGATACTTGGCCGGTAAGTGAACCTCGATGGGTCGCAGAAGACTACGAAGAAGTCTCAAGAGCTGTATACGAGGACCCAAAGGAAGTAACGGTAAAAGAAATAATAGAAAACAGCGAAAAGTTTCCGGTCCCATTTCCCATAGAATCCGTCAGATGTAAAACGTTGATAAAGGATGTCCCGGAAAATATCTTAGAGGAGCACATAAACTCCGCCTATCCGGTAGTGCACGAGCAAACTTTGAATTTATACGCGAGATTTCTGAGATATAAACGGAAATTCGGCAGTGAGGTGGAGAAGTCCTTGTACGAGAATCTGACCATCGACGGATTGGTGGACAGGCTGCTGAGGAAGAGGGCCGTTGTATTTGTAGATGGTAGCGATTACTACATGCTCTTGGATGGACATCAGGGTATAGGAGGATGGGAAACAATCGGTAGGCAGATAATTAAGTGTGTAATCAAATATGTAGAAATTAAAAGTAGTAGTTGAATAAGTACATGTTCGGATTGCCTAGTGAAAGTGGCAATAGGTGTCAGGATTTATGAATCCAGCGCCACTGCGGAAAATTTTGGAACTAATTACTGTGCCATTACTTAGCTGTTGTTACGTCGTGTTTAATGCGCTCATGTTCAATTTGTTGCTTTATTTTATGATTTTTGTGTAGCATTTTATTATATTTACCTTAAAACGCCGTGATAATATGTGTATATGAAGGATTATCGTTTATAAGTCGTTGGTATAATTTTATTGGTTTTCTTTTGATTTTTGGTTTTTAATAGAAATAAAATAGAAACAGATAAGGTACGTTTTTAACACTGTTTTAACGCTGTTAACAAAAGGGAAATCTGTAGGTACTGTATAGTATAATAACAACATAACCCGGAAGCAGTCATCTGGAAGAAATCCGGAAGAAATCACCGAAGAATAGCAAGAATGCTGACGTCACATATTGACTTTCAGCACATATTTACATATATTCATGAGCTCATCTTTGAAAATGGGAAACAAAATCATTTCAAGGTTACACAAATTACCTTTTTGTTAGCGGTCTAGTGCTTATAATCGACATTTAACGTATTCTGCGATGCAGCACATGCTAACATTGCATCTGGTAATTCCACATTTATACTTACACATCTTTTCGACTTCCAACGGTTTCATTGTTTTCATCCACGATATATTTTTTTTACTGACACAAATTTCACAATTAACCCCACCCACCAAAAATATGAGGCGAATACACACACGAAAAAAAAAACATAAATAAAGCAAGCTGAAGTGAACTGATTGCACGCCTGCAGCCTGCACTGTATCATTCGTGAGTCTGAATGACTGCGGTTGTCCGTGTTCGATCCCGTTCGGTAGTCACTCAACTCCAGTGGCACACGCAAATCCGCAGTGGTGTAGGTCGGAATCTATTTGCTCAAGATTAAATCGGTGACTGTCGAGGATTTATTTTAAAATTTCAAAAATTATTTTCTCAAACAGGTGCCACTTTTACTTGGCCAATTTGTATTCACACATTGCTATTTGCCACGTTTTACGATTTGTTTTGCATAAAGTTCGTAAACACCACAATGCAAAATAAGATAAATGTAAAAAAAAAATTACACAGTTTCTATAGTTACTCGATAGTTATAAAACAAATATTCGGTAAATACTTGTTCCTCTTCATTTCGTTTTTTGAAACCTGTCACTTAAATATGTTCCTTTGTTTTCTCCATGAAAAAATTCCATGAAAAAATTGTCTTCCATGAATCCTTAACTCTTAACCGAAATATTTGCACATAAATAATTAAGTTATCCAATAGATGGCGTGTAAACAAGTAAATATCTAAGTATCCTAAATACATACATACATCTTATATCGTATAGACATCAAAGTTGGCCAAGAATAAAAGATTAATTTCTATTCTTAATCGAATTTATAACCTTATTTACTTGTCAAGACTGTCACATCATATGACAGCCATTGTTTATTTTACAAATTGCGACAGTCACTTGTCAAAAGTTTGACACAACCGAAAAGCTTCGACTTGACCTCTATTTCCATCTCTCTCGTTCATAGCCAGAGTTGATGACGGTTTTTTTGGATGTCTATATTTTCGTAAATAATCTTGTATATTTTAGGAACATCAGAAGAAAGGGAACCCCTCTTATTAAAAAATTATCTGAGTTACGATGAGATAAAATTATCGGCGTTATTGTCGATTTCTTCTTCTACCAATTTCATAAATGATGGAAGGAGAGTCAATCGAGGAATAAAAGAAGAAGACTCCAACAAGATCGAGACTAGAGGTATTATTGTTGGTCTGATAGGAGCTAGACTAGAAAAGCCTGGCGTTATGGAGTACCAAGAGCTAGTAGTAAATGAAGATGAAATTCGAAATGATGCTGAAAACAGGGACCTTCTGTCTCTAGCAACGCAAACTCCAGTTCCTCGTTTTTCTGAAGAACAGTCAAAATACAATGTAGACAGAGCAGCACAAAGCCAAGAGGAGTTAATAATAACTGAAGAACAACTTCCAGACGTTGACCACGAGGAGACAGCACCGCCAAGAGCGAAACTGCCAAAACAGAATGTCAAAACTGACTCAGTGGAACAAACTCTAAAAGAAACTGAAGATAGGCACACGTTTCTAACAACGAAACAACTTTTTCTCGATTTTTATGGTGAACAGTTACCATACAATCTAGAGAATTCAACAAAATTTGCCAAACTAAGAGGCGGCGATTACTTTAATAACCAACTGTACGAAAAAAGGCTCTCTTTGTCCATCGATACTCTGCTTATAGAAGCAAATGCGAGAGCTGAAGCCGGTAACCAGATGGCTTTCGTTTACGTTGTTGGTATAGGTTTGGGCGTGTGGAAAAGATCGGGACATCAAGACGCGTTATTTATGGAAACATTTGCTAAAAGAATTAAGTAAGTTTATGAGAATCGAGTGAAATATTAGAAATTTGTCGTTGGACTACTGTAGTAGAAGTAGTCTAATCAATGAAAGTCATGTCAATACGAGCCCTAACAACTATATGTTCGTACAAACGCATTTTTTCAAAAAAAATATTCACTGCCAGGCAAAAATTTACAACCACGCTTTAAAAACCCAAAGGACAATATTAAGCTGAAAATGCTGAAAAAATTATTAGCTTGGATTTGTTATGAATTTATGGCCAAAAATATAAAAATCTGCTAAAGATGCTGACAACTAATTATTGGGAAAATCGAGAAACCTACCCTAAAAAATAAATAAAAATTTGTTGTTGCCGCGGTAACCATTAATTTCACAATTAGATGTGTCAGTCACAGGTGATTTCTGGTAGTTTTTGCGAATATTCGTTACTTTTAAATAAAAATGGGCCGTGGACGTGCGACTGATCAAAAATTGCGACAGCTCATTGTAAAAAAATACTGCAGTGGCAAAAAAATCCGCGAAATTACGGAAGAATTGTTTGAAGAAGCTTTGCAAAGTCTACTATTGGAGACATTTTAAAGCATTGCGCGAGACTGGAAATTTGGATGTAAAATGTAAAAGTCCTGGAAGACCCAGACTTGTTACTGAAATGAGCCAAAGGTTGTTGGTGAAATTTTGCAAAAAAAGTCGACGGAACACCTTAAGGGATATAACAGCGCAATGGAACTCTGAAACAGGAGAAAGGCTATCCCGCGAATGTTGCAGAGAATACATTCATCAGTCTGGCCTCAGTTTTTATAATGAATTATTATTTTATTTTTAATTTTTCAATTTTGGTAAATGATCGTAGGCTAAAGAACAGCCTTTATTAACTGAGGCACAAAAAAAAATCGACTGAATTGGGACAAATCGAGAGTATCGTAGACTATAGAAGACTGGTCAAAAGTAATTTTCAGTGACGAGTCTAAATTTGATGTCTGCGTAGACGATCATAAAAAAAAGAGTAATAAGAACAAAAAGTGAAGCCTTTCGTAAGGACTGCCTTAAACGAAGCGTAAAATTCCCGAAGTGTGTCATGATTTGTGGATGTATGTCCGCTAAAGTTTTGGGACAGTATGAGGTCATAGAGGGTATAGTCTTTCTAAACTCAATGTGAAGACGTATATTTTTAATTCCTTTTAGGGCTAACGCCGCCCAATGGCGTGCAATGGATATCTTTTATAAATTTGAAAATTGTGAAATAATTTTTTTTCATTCAAATCATATAGGAGATTAAAATTAGCCTGCATACAAAACTCTTAATATTTGTAATATAATTTTCTGTAAATAATGCTCATTTAGCCAGACAATTTGAAAAAATTGTCTGTGTTAATAAACCTAGCTGAAATCACGTCACTGGCGGAAATAAGTTTTTCCGCCTTATTTTAATGCTAACTAATAAATTTATATCTATGAATTTTTTTTTAAATATTTCCAAACTAGCTAAGCAAATTCTAAGAACGTCACGAACTAATAGTTTACTGAAGTATGAAGTATACTTGTATAGAGAGCTTAGCAATTTTATACAATATATCCGACAACCTTGCTTTTTTTATGTCTTCACATTTACATTAGAAATAGTATACCAAATTAAATAAAAAATAATACGCTCATTTACCTATATTTTCCAGCTTTTTATCTTCTACATTGACTAATATAGCAGATATTTGCTTTTCCTACATAAAATATTCCTCTTGTGGAAACTACCAAAATGGTGACACCGTTCCAATAAAAGGACATAAAAACGATGGCATACGGATCCATATTTTAAACAGGGAACCGCATGGAAAGTTGAAGGGGGGAGTGTGAAGGTGAGTACCTCGAATAAACAAAAATATGTGCTCAATCGGATGTATTTTATTTATCATGTTTAGAGCGGAGTATTCTTTCCGCGCGGTATAGCCATTAAAAAAAACATCATAAAACTTCGGCAAGCAAAAAAAGACGTATTTCTATTCTTAATCTTAAGTTTATTGAATTGTCAAGGCTGTTTTTGAAATAGTCTATATCATCGTACGTGAAATTGTCTCTACAAACCATGTAATTAATAATTTAAAATAAGCAACTTCAATAACGGCTCGTGCAACACAGCGAATTATAGACTGTCCGCGTCTGACATACGAGATGCATGAAATGGGTAGTGTTGTGCGCTTGCAATAACATATCATTCACAGTATCGCATCGCAATAAAACCTGTTTAGAATCACGTTCCGTCGAGAATACCCGCGCTGTGGCATTTCGTCTACTGCAGATATATTCCGGGTGTTTCGTTACGCGTATGTATCATTGTGATTTAGAGTGCTTGGACAACATAAGGGCGGATTGAACATGCCAGAAGAAAGCAAAAACTAGACAAGATCTATTTCAAACATGGATTGACAGTAATCCTGATTTTTATGGGGATTTACGTATTAGGGGAATGGCCTATTTTGTACTTTTTGTATTTTAAAGTAACAACTTGTTATTATTAAATAAATCATACTTTAAAAAATAAAGTAACTGTTACGCTCCGCGACTTAGAGTCTTTAATAATAAATAATAAAATGTTTGCACGAGTTTTGTGTAACTTCAATGTTTGTCGATATGTAGTTAATCTGTTGTCATTTATAGGCAATCTGCTTGTGGTATCGTATGCTTGGGACGGAAACGCCTTGCCAGGAAACGAATTTTGGATGGGTCAGCTGGCAGCGAGTGGAGATCCTGCTGCCGCTTCGTCTACCCAAATCGCTGAACTCCACAATCCTCACATAAATCCAAGGCTTCGTGGTGCACATTTACAAATTGCCACACTTCGGGGCCTTGTTACACTGGGAGAATATATACTGAGACTGACGGATTTACCTAAGAAGTTATAAAACAGACCAAATATACCAATATATGTATACCAACCAAGTATACAATATTATTGTATCTGAACCACAATTATTATTACGTACCTACAAATTCCCTTTAAATATATCTATTTTTATTCGAATCCTAATAAATATATATTTTTATTGCCATAGTTTTTATCAATTATGGCAAACTATTTATCAGTTTCTTTAACTAACCCAACTAGATTTTACGCTTTTATTATTGTTTTAAGTTTCAAAAATTCAGAAAATATTTTTTTTATAAAAGTTTTTAATAAAGTTGTTTTTTGCTACTGTTACTGTTTCAATTAAAAATCGCAGTGTTAAATAATACCAAAACTTTTTCGTATTTTTCCTTTCTCTTGGTGGGTGGTGGGTACTTGTTCTTTAAACACATTTTGTCAATTGCCACGACAAAGTCTAAAAACACTCGATTATGAAGTATTTATGTATTATAAATGAACTAATGTGACAGGATATACGGGGTGTTACGACCTTCATGAAAAAAAAAGCGTGAAGGTAGAAGGCAAACAACCGATTTTTTATGACATTTAGTTCAATGTGTAGTTTACCAAAACATAACTAGGGTCCGGAAAGCGTGCTACAACGCAGGGTCGGACTCGTAATCGGAAGGACATATGAGAAACCAAAAAAAAAAAAAAAAAAAAAAAGAAAAATAAACCTTTTAACGTTAGTACTTCACCATTTTTTTAGATCTGGCTATTAGTTGTAGAAGGAAAATGATCGTTCTACTGAAGTTAAAGGTGCATTCAAAATAAACTAGTAACAAAAATTAAAGTATATTAAAAAAAAATCCTAATTTTTTTAAATCCTAATCCTAAAATCTGTTACATATTTGACAAATACAAAATATGTAAATACACTATACGAACTCTAAAAGAAATACGTACACGGTGCAAAATACGAATGGACACGCGCTTATAAGTTAATCACTCACAACGCATAACTTATTTTTCACTCGGCATTGGACTACTACAACGGAATTCTCGCTACAGTATATGGATACATTGCATCAGGCTTCCCTCGTTCCTGCACCGGGAGCGAGTCTAGCGTGTGTTACCAAGCACAGTCAGTGGCGTACGTATGCACGGGCAATAAATACACGCCTACATAATTTACAAGGCGCTTAAAAAATAGGGTTCATACTTTAATTATCATAAGAGTTGTATAGTGCGTTGTATCAACCCCCTTTTT
This sequence comes from Aromia moschata, assembly GCA_029963805.1. Lineage (NCBI taxonomy): Eukaryota > Metazoa > Arthropoda > Insecta > Coleoptera > Cerambycidae > Aromia > Aromia moschata. The sequence continues at coordinate 2,206,176 of JAPWTK010000035.1, forward strand.
TTTAATTGTAAGACCCTGTATTTACTTTCCATTTTAAGCGTCCTTCGCTCAAAAAGTCGCTTGGAAAGTTAGGTACTTCCGTTTTTGGTCTAAAAGTAATTGGAATTCTGAGTTCTGGGCGTTGTTATGACGGCAATTAAGCTGATGGGTTTCTATCATGAAATAACTGATTTCAATCTACTTATAAACTGTAATGGCATAATAATTATTCTCCTGGATACGCATTAGTTTATGAGATAGCACTCGTTGTTCTTCGTAACTTACAACGCAACAAAAATAAGGATGAAAACGTCCAACAACGAACTAACCGAAGAAGTGGCCAACAATATAGCCCGATCTCTGGCTGTCGTACAATTCATAGCCAAGGCGATGGGCGTGGCTCCGATGAAATTACGACTGAAAACGAAAAAATTTGGGTTTTTGGTAAAGAACGTCGACATTCTGAGAACGGTTCCGCTCTTAATATTCTACATGATGTTGATATATTACAGCCAGTCAAGAATTTACAGCACCCAAGATATGTCATTCATCAGAAAGATAGTGATGATGATCTACGTCATCTTGACCTTTCTGATAGTAATTTTCGCGGTATTGAACGGCCTCAGAGACCCTCTCAACATATTCTTCAAAGAACTCGTGGAGTCTGACGTCGTGCTGCGCAGGAACCATATAGGGCTGAGCAGGAGTTATTACAGGCAGATATATTGGCAGAGCGTCTACATGCACGCCTACATGTTCATAATGGTCGCGCTCAGGAACATCCTGCTCTCTCAAGTTTTCCGCCTAAGCATCGTCGGCCAAATCGGTTCCTTCGGCGGCAGGTTCGCACAGGCGTACTCGAAATACTGCTTCGCCATTATGATCACACAGGTGAGACAGCGATTCGACAAACTCAACAGCAGCATCAGAGCCATGTGCACTTCGAAGGACATCCTGGGCGTGGCCTATCTAGGTAAGAAGCTTTATACGGTGCGCGCCTAAAGTATGGAATAAATTCAGTCGGTGAAACAAAAAATTTTTGGAAAAAAATCCTCGAACAGGTCGATTTTGTTTAATAAAAACACACATTTTTGAGGGAACGTCAATTTTCAGATGTCGTTTGTTTTTGCGTAATGACGTCATCAACTTATTTTTCAAACGGCAACCCCCCATTTTTTTAATTTAATTTGAGAGACCCTTTCTTTGTCGATTTAACGGTATAAAAATGTTGCCACCTTACATCACAAAATTTTTGAGTAAATGACAATTGAATGTTACAAAATGAAAAATGAACTGAACACAAACGTGTTAGTATTTATAAAAATTCCAATTTTAATATGGCACATTTAACTGTGACACAAAGAATTAGATTTTGATTTTCATCGGATGTGGAAATAAGACCAGAACTCAGCAGGAGGTATGCAATTTATTTAATGCGAAATATCCAGATAACCCTATCACCCGAGTTAGTAAGATTGAGTCCAAATTTAGAGAAACTGGTGATGTTAAAGATCTACCAAAAGCAGGACGTCCAAAAATTGCCCAAGATAAAAATATTGACATTGTGTTAAGTATGGAAGTGAACCCTCAGAGTAGCTCTACACTAGTTGCCTCAGAAAATGAAGTTAGTCAGACGACAGTTCTACATATCCTGAGGAAAGAAAACTATCGTCCCTTCAAATTTCAGCTTGTGCAAGAACTCAACGAAGACGACCCCGACCGGCGACTGCAATTCTGTGAAACTATGATGAATCTTTGTCAAACAAATCCAAATTTACACCAGCAGATACTTTTTTCCGGTGAAGCCAAGTTTTGTCTAAACGGCACAGTGAACCGTCAAAATTGCAGGCATTGGAGTCGGACGACTCCTCATTGGATCATCGAAGCACATACTCAACATCTGCAGAAATTAAATGTGTGGACCGGAATAGTCGCAAACAGAATAATAGGGCCTTCCTTCTTTGAAGAAACTCTCACAGGAGAAAGATATCTGGAATTCTTGCAAAATGATCTAGTTCCAGCGCTTGCAGTAATTTTCCCAAACGAGAATGATCCTGACATTCCAGATAACACACTCTGGTTTCAGCAAGACGGAGCATCCCCGCATTATGCGCGCTCAGTTCGTGAATATTTAGTTAGACGTCATCTTTCCTGAGAGGTGGATTGGCAGACGAGGACCGATAGAATGGCCCGCGAGATTCCCAGATCTTACACCACTTATTATTTTATGGGGTTATTTAAAATCAAAAGTTTACTGCAGAAGACCACACAATTTAGCCGAACTACGAGATCGCTTTAGAGATGAAATGGGATCCATTACCCCGTAAGTCATTCAGAATGTAAAAGAAGAATTTGTACGCAGGCTTGCATATTGCCAAGAAGTTGATGGACGGCATTTCGAACACTTAATTTAAAATTGTATTTGTTTATTAAATAAATTTTTGTTTATCTATTGTGAAAAATATATTTTTCATTTTGTAACATTCGATTGTCATTTAAATTAATTTGTCATGTAAATTAAAAAAATGGGGATTGCCATTTGAAAAATAAGTTGACGACGTCATTACTCAAAAACAAATGACATCTGAAAATAGACGTTCCCTCAAAAATGTGTGTTTTTATTAAACAAAATCGACCTTTTCGAGGATTTTTTCCAAAAAATTTTTTGTTTCGCATTTACTGAATGTATTCCATACTTTAGGCGCCCACTTTGGAATATACCGGGTGTTCCGTTTTATCATTAGGATCCGGAAAGTGTGCTACAACGCAGGTGGGCAGAATTATACAACTTTATGATACTTAAAGTAACGAGACATCTAAAAAAACGTCATCAAAGTTGGCCGAGAAAAAAAGACGTATTTCTATTCTTAATCGAACTTGTAACGTTATTTATTTGTCAAGACTGTCACATCATATGACAGCCATTGTTTATTTTACAAATTGTGACAGTTTTTTTGGATGTCTCTTTGAAAACTGTATTTTTAAGCACCTTGTAAATTATGTACGCGGACACTGACTTTACCGAACCTAAATACGGTCCTGTCATGTAATACAAAGTTTATCCCCTGTATACGATGTATATAAGTCGATTATATCAATTGAAATCTATTATTTATACTTATAATTTTGTCCCAATGAGTATTACTAAGATTACTGGTAGGTATACGAGGTGTGTAAATTAAGTAATGAGACTGGCAACGTAGCGCCCGATCTAGCAACATTGCGGAGACGTGACTTGGAAGGCGGTAGGTTAACATGTAACGCACCTTCAGTACAAGTTTGAACTTGTTAGAGTCATTTGTTTGTTCTTTGTGACTCTTTTAGTTACGGTTTTTCCTAGTGCGTTTTAAAAATGATTGACATTTTTGAGCAACGGTGTGCTTCAGGTTTTGCTTCAGACTTGGACACAGCGCGATGGATACTTTTGCAAAACTTCAACACGCCTATGGAGACAGTGCTTTTTCAAGAGACCAGGTTTTTCGTAGGCATTCTCAAGAGTCGTGTGAACCACGAGCGGAAGACCTTGCTCTCTCCTTATTCGTCTGACCTGAGTCCTGTTTTTCTTTTTGAGTCCTTTTCTCTTCCCGAGATTGAAAAATCACCTCAAGGGACGTCATTTTGGGACCACAGAAAACTTTCAAACGGCTGTAACCGACCAGCTGAAGGCTATTCCTGCATATGAATTCCAGCACTGCTATGAGGAATGGAAGGACCGTCTCCAGAGCTGTGCGGCTTCCCAAGAGAGTTATTTTGAAGGAGACAATACTGAATTGTAATTCTATCCGAATAAAAAGAATTTAAAAAAAAACGTCGCATTACTTAATTTACACACCTCGTATGTATATCAAACAATTTGGTTATCATGTTATCAGATATTACGATTATGTTTTAAATCAAAGTAGCCATCATGGAGAATGTCCCAAAAGCTGCGTTAACCGAAACTACACTGAAGTTCTACGTCTGCTCTACATCTATTACTAAAACAATGGTTAACCTGAAAAAAGTGATGATGTTAAATGACGCGCTGGAAGATATCATGAATTCGATTAAATGGTTTCACTTTCTGAATCAACTAGGCGGGATAATACCCGCGACTACGAGGAAAGAGCTGCGAAAAGGAACAGTTTTAAAATATCACTGGTCCCGTCTTGTTTTCATAATGCTGTGCAGCGCTCTACTATCGGCCCACAACATTCACCTCATAAATAGTTATGAAGGATTTACAAAAATTAGCAAAACAGTCGCTCTAACCATATCAGGTCTCGCCCTTGTACAAACCCTATCGATGACAAACTTCCTAGGAGGATTCCTCGGCAAATACCTGAAAATTCTAGTTGAATCTGACTGCGAGTTTATTGGAATTAATTGCCCCCCTCGCTAAGAAAACGTACAGGGAGCTGTATGTACAGAATAATTATTTGCTCGTATTCCTGTATTCGTCCCTATTCATCAAATACCCGATGATAATGCAAGAGCTCCAGTTCGATGTCCTCCAACATTTAGCCTTGTTTTCGACGTGTTTCATCAATACGTACGTAAAGTTTTTGTTTGTGTCGTTCTCCGAGCAGGCCCATCGCAGATTTGATCATATTAATGGTACCGTCTCGCTTCTGAGGAAATTCAATGGCTGTTACGTGGGTCGTAGTCAAGGTAAGGGTCGTAAATATAGGTGGATTTGCGTCAGAACAGTTAAAAAACAGATTATACCAGGTATTCTACAATGGTTTGAAATAGAAATAAATGTTGTAGCCTGCCTTCATTGTATCGCCCTCTAGTCCATTTTGAATCCTGATGAAGCGTGAAAGATATACTCTTTCTTTGTTACTGGCACCTCAAAAACTGATATCCGGATATACGACTTTTGAGATGAGAATAACAAAAAAATATAAAACCGCTTTATAATCAAATGTACAGGGTGCTTAAAAATGTCGCAAGATACGTTTTTAAATGGAACACCGTGTATTTTTTTCATTTTTGGATTGTATTTTCGTTTATCAACAAATTCTGTAAGCCATATCCTATATTCAATCATTTTGCAAAAAAATTTTGGGGTGATATTTGTTTATGAGAGTAAGGTGGAAAAATGAAATGAATGTTACTGTCGTGGGACGGTAGACAGAAGTAGAAATTTGAACTAGTGAGGGTGCATCATTATTTGATTTGGTTATGTGGAATTACTGATCTGTACAGGTCTACAAAAAAAAATGTTCTGTCTTTGCGATCAAACCCATCATTTCCTATGCATTTTGATGCACTGAAACCAAATTTGGCAAAAAAAATTCTACCGCATCAATTTTTCTCTCTACCCCCATATAACCCCCATAAACTCTTATACAAAAAATTATATTGGTTTTTTGAGTCGCTGATCACGAATCTGAAGTCAAGAATAAATTTCGACTTAATGACAGCTGTCAACAATCTGTCAAATTTCACTAAAAAAGTAAAAAGTTGATATTAAATGCATATATGTAATTAAATTTTTTGGGTTGCTGATTAGGATTCTGAAGTCAAAAATGAATTATGTCAAAAATCATTTTTGACTTCAGAATCCTAATCAGCAACCCAAAAAATTTAATTACATATATGCATTTAATATCAACTTTTTACTTTTTTAGTGAAATTTGACAGCTTGTTGACAACTGTCATCAAGTCGAAATTTATTCTTGACTTCAAATTCGTGATCAGCGACCCAAAAAACCATTGTATTTTTTTTTAAATTCCCTCTATAAGAGTTTATGGGGGTTATATGGGGGTGGAGAGAAAAACTCGATGCGGTAGAATTTTTTTTTTGCCAAATTTGGTTTCAGTGCATCAATATACATAAGAAATGATGGGTGTAATCGCAAGACAGAACGTTTTTTTTGTAGACCTGTGTTATTTATAATAGATAAATAATCTAATTATATGTATAGACATCCAAAAAAAAAACGTCATCAAAGTTGTCCGGGAAAAAAAGACAAAAAAAAAGAGTATTTCTATTCTTAATCAAATTTATAACCTTATTTACTTGTCAAGACTGTCACATCATATGTCAGCCATTGTTTAGTTTACAAATTGTGACAGTCACTTGTCAAAAGTTTGACATAACCGAAAAACTTAGATATGACCGCTATTTCTATCTCTCTCGTTCATAGCCAGAGTTGATGACGGTTTTTTTTTGGATGTCTATATTACTAGTGTTAAATGATTAATAATAGTGTTTCAACTTTATATTTTCTCCTTTTGTCGAGTTATGATTTTTTTTTTCGAAAATGTACTATTTTGCCGTTATTTTGACGGTATGTGCTTTAAAATTTAACTACTCAACTTCGTAAAATAAAAAAATTATTATAGCTGATCCAAATTTGAACTATTTATAGAAATATACAAAATATACATATGTTTATTTCACACTGTCTAAATCATAGGCATTTAGCATTAAAAGTAGGCCGAACATAAACTGAATTCTCAAGGGCATACCCTCTTTTTTTATATTTCACGCTATTTATGTGACGGATACAATCGCGTTTGACCCTACACAGGAGTTTTTCCTTACAGACTCTGCACATTACTCTCGCACCATCTTAAAATAAATCTTCGAAATCACCGATGGATTTATTCACTTTGACAGCAAATTGTAGTTTTTTAGGCGTTTGCACGTGCGACATGTTATTATCAATGCGTAATATCGACGCCGTCAACATAAACACCTCCAACACACTAATAATAATGCTACAGTCTGCCAGACAGTCGAGCGAAATTACTGAAGTCAGTTACCCGTCTATCGCGCGCCACTGAATTGCGGCACGATCGGCCAACCATAGTTATTAGCAAAAAAGAACATCGTTGTAGTTCCAATTATGTGAAAGCTAACATTATATGATATTCTAATGATATTTTGATTATCAAATCGCTTTTTCAGTGTTCATAATTATTCTCTGCCTTAACGTCAATTTGGCCTTTTGTTTAGAACAATAGTACAATTTTGCATCACCGCAATCGGCAAAGCATCCTTCTGTTGAAGAAGTGGTTGTAAAAATTTTAGAGGGAAGAAAATGGTATAAATCTTTTGGTAAGATTTTGGGGATGGAACCTTCCACAACACATGATCGTATAAAAGGATATAGTAAAGGAAACTGTAATGTATCCGATATTTATTTGTATGCAGTAATGATTTTATATATAACTTTGGCAACCTACAATGTGATACAAATTTTTTTAAATACTGATGAATACTTTCCAGTTAACAGAACTGTCATGGTATTTATGGCGCTACTTGTAATTATAGCCCTCTTTGGAGGAATAATCTCCAACAAAAACTTCTCCACGGCGTTTTTCAGAACATTAGCCGAAATAGACGTTGCCTTCGCGACGCATGATTTTCCCATGGATTTCACCATTTACAAGAGAGCTTATGGGAATTCCCAAAATTTTCTATTCTATCTAATATCGTCGGTGGCGATACGAATGTTTTTGGTGAAAATGGCCGTTGCAAACTTGAATGTTTTGCAATTATTATTGCCATTATTTTCGTTGCTATGCGAAAACTACGCTACGTACACCTTTGTCATGTCTGCGTCCGATATTCATTCGAGATGCAATCTGGTAAATCGAACAATAAGCAACTTCAAGACGTCCCTAGGCAAAGGTAAGGTAAAAGTCCTTCAAGACTAGTGTAGAATAAATTAATAATAATTTTAAAAAAAAACAAGCTTTTATTTAAATGCTCTAATAAGAAGAAAATAAACTTTAAATTGAATGACAAACCCATCAATTTATTACATTACACAATTTATATGATATAAAAGCTTGTCACGAGATTTACTTGTGTAGATGTATTTACCTATTTTATAAAATACATACTTTTTTTCTTAGATTTTCTTGTCAGATCAAGTTACATAATTATTACATTCTTGTTTAACTACACACGTAAATCTCGTGACAAGCTTTAATATCATATAAATTATGTAATGTAATAAATTGATGGGTTTGATTCAATTTAAAGTTCATTTTCTTCTTTTTAGAGCATTTAAATAAAAGCTTGTTTTTTTTAAAAAAAAATATTATTAATTTATTTTTTATTTTTTAGTTATCGTCGTGTTTTTTTAAAATTAAGTTGCAAGATTTGACCTGAACAATTCGACCCCAAAAATCATAATCCGCGACTCTAAAAACCCCGAGATAACAAATAAAACTTCAGACCGATTGGACCAACTAAGTTTTTGAACGCCATGTTTCATTTTAAAAAAGCATAATTTATCGAAAGGCAGAATTTATCGAAAAAACATAATAACGGACACCCTAATATCCATCAACATAAGCCATTATCTTCCATATAAATTAGACTTCTCCAATTTATCTAATAACTATCTCCTAAATATTATACATAATGTTACGTGCGTCCAGCCACAAACCGCCGCAGGAGTTCGATTTGAAACGGCGCGGCTACGATAAGTGTAATGTTTAAAATACGAGTTTAATTTTTCACACCTCTTTAAGTACTCAGTACATGTGTATGAATATTTCACTTTTTAACATAAATAACACACCAATCCAATCGCGGTAAGTATTGTGAGGTAAAACACGTTTGTTTCTTCTTTTATTATTAATTTAATTGGGAGTGTAGGATTGATGACTATTTGTATGTATTTCGTTTCTAAAACATTGTAAAGGCTGTAAGTTGAAACGAGTAAAGTAAAAAGCCCACAAATAGAACAAACCTGGTGATAAGGGAAAAAAAATAAAAATGCTTTGCAAACATCTCCAAGTATGAAGTTTGATTTAAATTTTCTTTAAAAAAAATACGGACCAATTTCTCGATTGAACATAATTGCACACCAAACATTCACTTTTTTTGAAATTTTGACTTCTAGAAGCAACTGAAAAAGACGGATTTTCTTGTGCCCAAAAACGACAATTCTGCGACGATACCATTCCATTGGTAGAAAAAGTGCTTTCATCGGAAAAAAATTATACTCTTGTGAAAATGCATATCTACAGTAAGCCTCACTCCTATTTCTAAACTAAATTTCGGTTTGAAAGCTTTAAACTTATTTTCGGCCGAAATCCCGTGAATGTGTGTCTTGCTAATATAAATTTGTGCAGATCTCTTTCTTAGTGATAGTTTCGGATTTTCTTCGACTGAATTTAAAACTAGAATTGTGGCTGCATCATCGTCATCATGGACCTTTTTTTTTCCGCATTTTACACCACCAGTTAAATCAAACTTTCATACTATCTTTTTCAAACTGTGACGGCTAATTTCGACATAGGTAACTCAATCCGGGAACACCCTGTATATCGACGTTTGCAAGGAAAACATAAGTATGTGATCCGTCTATTGTAAAATCCTCGTTATCTTCATTATTTTTTTTTTCTAATCACAAATCACAAATGGACTGTGTCATTATTGCCAAAATCCACTCAAAATCAGATAACATCTAAATTTCACGAACTCATGAGTTAGTCACTCATGATCGGCGTTCTACCGTCCATCCGCTCGCATCGAGATAACGTAAAACACTACGCAATCGGCGCACTCGGCACGACTAAACTGCATTCAAGATCCCGAGACCTTTAAATTCTACCAGTCGCCACCAAAATTTTAGTGTAATATGCCTCATCTTTTTAGATAAGAAGGCGGTCCAAGAGATAACCGACAAACTCTACCACCTATGCAGGTTGCACTACAAACTTTGCCATCTGATGAGGGAGTTGAACAGGTCGTTCGCGTTCCAGCTGCTGTGCTCGCTGACCGTCTCCATGGCGAACATCCTGTTCCACAGCTACTACTTATACCAGGTGCTCTTCACCAACGTGACTGGTATTACCGCGATTATGATAGTGTACCCGACCGTCTGGCTGGTCGACGAAATCATCGAGATATACCTGCTGGTGCACGCGGCGGCTAGCACCTGTGAGAGCGTGAGTATCGGAAGAACTGATTAGTCCAGTAGGCAGGGAGCTAAAATCATCAAAAACTGCTCTTGAAAACATACATATAGGGCTAGTTTTGACGGTTACCTATGTATTTTTTTGCGTAGAACACAATGCGCGGGGTCCGTAGAGCTGAAACCGTCCGCTAATTTTTTAAATAAACAATTTGTGAAAAAAAATGTATTTTTTTTCACATTTCCGCTTATATCTCCGTTCCTTGACATATTTTAGATAACATATGCATTTAATAAGTTGTAACTTATTGAATGTCCAAAATTTTAAGGCCATACCGAAGTCTCCAAGTGCTATTGTTAACTCACAAATGCCTGCTGAAGTTGAAAAATTGTTATATTTTCACTATTTTTTTACTTCGAAAGTAGGGCGACTATGATCATGAAATTTGGAGGAACTGTTATTTGTAGGATGAAGTTACAACAAAAATTTCAGCTCGATCCGTTAATAACTTCCTTTCTATGCCATTTCTTTGTTTATTGTACGATATTGAGCGGGTTGGGCTAGAAAAATTATAAATCTCTTCAAGTTTGCGAGACTTTTTGAGATTTTGAAAAATATTAATTTGGGCCAGTTTTATAACGTTTTCTACGCGACGTTCATAGTGTTTTCTATCTTTTATATACCTATATATTGTTTTAGCGTTGCCGCTTCGAAATTTTCGGAATTGTGACTATAAATCTTGACGCCCATTTTGTTTTTAAATACCCATCTTGAAGCGTCCTTTCAAGCTGAATATAAAAATTTCATGATTCGCGGCATAGCCTTTCTACTGTTTCAGAGTTACATTGCGCTGTTATATCCCTTAAGGTGTTCTGTCGACTTTTTTTGCAAAACTTCACCAACAACCTTTGGCTCATTTCAGTAACAAGTCTGAGTCTTCCAGGACTTTTACATTTTACATCCAAATTTCCAGTCTCGCGGTAATGCTTTAATATGTCCCCAACAGTAGACTTTGCAAAGCACAATTCTTCCGCAATTTCGCGGATTTTTTTGCCACTGCAGTTTTTCTTTACAATGAGCTGCCGCAATTTTTGATCAGTCGCACCTCCACGGCCCATATTTCCTTTTTTCCGGCCAACATTATGATGTTTTTTTTAACGGATCGTTATTATATTTTTTTTTCACATTTTCAGGCTAACTCAACTGCTGTTCTATTGCACGAATTTCGCAACCAAGTATTCAACATGGATATTGAAAGCCACGTACGTATGTAAATCCTTAAGGAAATCTGTCTCTATCCACGGATAAAGTATGAAAAAGTAACGATTAACAAAAAAAAAATAAGGAAAGAGGAAGTTTATTTCATGAGCGTATCAGAGGAGTAACTAGACCCCTCCCCTCAGTTCCAAACGTCACCTAATAGAGCTATAGAAACATATTTTTTATTATTAAAATAAATGATTTCTATAGTCCACTTATATGAATATTAAATTTTGTATAAATAAAATGTTATTGAATGAAAATAATGAAACACCCTGTATATTCAACGGCCTAAGTATAGAAACTTCCAGTCATATGCGTAGATCAATAAAAATTTAACATACATACATAAGTAAATAAAAATATCGTCTTCATGACCTTCCGACTTTATCCATGGACAGCCTTTATATCTACCACATGACTCAATCATTTATAACTTAACAATATAATTTCTAACTCTTATCATTACAGAACTGACACTATTGCAACTTATTTATATTTATGGTTCAAGGTTGCCAACGCTCAATAAAAATGATGTAAACAATGTCTCAAAGTTCAGATTGAATAATTTATAAGTTTGGCGGAAACAACGCTAAGTGTAATACATGAAAGTAACTAAGTAGTCTTCCGCACGTTTGCCATAGTTTACGAGGTGTGTAATATAAAGTAATGAGACTGATTTCTTAAATTTTTTTATTCGAATAGAATTACAATTGAGGAGCCTACTGCAACAACAATGCAGCTCCATTTTCAACGCGTGACGAGGTTAGCTGCTTATAATTTCGATAAAAATATTAGGCGTTATTTAACGCAAATTCCAGACATCTCAGTGCGTGGAGTATACGCCAGCAGCTATCACGGGACTACTGAAATAAATACGGATTGAGGCCTTTGATTTAACAGATTTCCCTGACTTTGTTTTGGAAAAATACTGTTTGCATTATTGCGCAAAAACTTATGCTATCGCCTGCAGTTGTAGGTTGTACTAATATTCTTTGTCTACAGGATGTCCCAGAATGATTTATACAAGCTATTATTATTGTTATTATTATTTTCACTTATCCTGGGGCACACAGTAGATTATTTTTTAGAGTTACGATGTAACTAAATATTATTATGTATGGCATTATTTATAAAAAAATAAAAATATAGGTATATAACTATAAGCAGTGATTTAATATTAACTGCTATAATAATAGTTGGTGTGTTACACTTATTTGATCAGTAAATCAAATTTGTATTTTACAGATTCAAATGTATTCACTACAACTTCTACACCAAAGGATCCACGTTTCTGCTTTAGGTTTTTTTGATATCGATTATTCGCTAATATACTCGGTAAGTTGTTGGCCATACGAGACCGGTAATTTTTACTTGTAAATATACTACTCTTCAATTTTCAGATTATTGGAGCCGTTATCACTTATCTTGTGATATTTATACAGTTCGATCAAAACTCTCCAGACGTATAAATACACCAAAACGGAAACTGCACGCTACCTGCTTAATACTGAATTATTTAATACTTACTTGTATTTTTTGTAGCTCTTTATATTTGTAATATGAGTTGAAGTGAATATTTTACTACTTTAATGAGCTTTAAGCAACCTACTCGTATGTATTAGTATATATAAAACCTATGTACCTATATTGTATTTAATAGATACTATACCCCATTTATTATAAAATAAAATGCTGTACCGAATTTTGAAACGTATATCCATACTCCAACGATTCCAACCTTCGAAAGAAACTCCAAATTTCTTATATTTTTAGTTGCGCCATCTATCAATGAATTACCTGTGTTGTACCAGAAAGAAGAAAACTGTATCTTGTAAATCTCCAGTTTTTTAACCTAACCCAATTACATGCTGTATGTATTTATGTATGTATTTTTATGGCATAAACAACGCAAAAATGACGTACTGGTTTTGTCAAGGTTAGATACATTTTTGAAAGCTCCGAAGATACTAAAAAAAGAACAAAGAAATGTAAAAAAAGCATTTATTATGTGATGATAAGTCGAAGTAAAGAAGGAACAGCATATCTATTTCAAATGCGTATACATATCTATTTCAGCATATCTATTTCAATAGCCTATCTATTCAACAGCATATCTATTTCAATAGCCTACATTTAAAATTTAAACTGGAATTTTTCTCAACTCAAAAAATTATGCTGGGATCAGTTAAAATACATACCTATATCCTAAAATGTATTGTATTGTAATTACCTTGTTCATGACTATGACTGTGCACCTTTACGAAAATTGGATGTGTTTATTTTGGAAGTGATTAGTTTATTATTTCAATTATTGGTTTAATATCGATACACATGCAGGTATGCAATGGAATGAGTGTTTTTGAAACGTTTAAGCTAACATTATTGCTATTTTATTTCTTCACTAATGACGTAAATCTTTTTCATCACTCTTATTGTTATAATATGACCTTCACATTATTATAGCATTCATATTGTGTTAAAAAATTGTATCTGGTTATCTAACTATTCTGTAACGTTATCAGTTATGCTTATAATACCAAACACTTGTGTGTTCAAAATTAAACAATGTTAATCAGTTGTAAAATTATTATCAAGAGAATTGCAGAAACTGTACCAAATTATGTCTGACTACTCTCACTTTTATTGTACTACAATTCAGTCTATGAACCGTTAGGACAATAACGATCCTCTGTATTTTGCATCGTAGATGTTTACCTGCTGATATTTTATGTGAGAAAACAAAACTAAAATGGCTCTTGCTGTTACTGTGGAAGTACCCCTACTACTGATCTTCTTCAGCTTCATGCTGACAGGTAAGTTTAGTGTGAAATATTGGTAATTGCATTATTAATTCTTCCTTCCACATTCTTCTCATCAACATGAATGGTTGAGATTCAAGGCTATGGTGGCACATTATTGTTGTGTTGATACTGAATTGAATTTTTCAATTAACTGGGCTAATAGCATGTTATATAGTTATCTAACTACTTTCACTTGGTTGTATATTTTTAATTCAGTTATGTTTTATTCATTGTGATTTACTAAAGATGTTAGTTCAAATTTAAGGTAAAGAAGAAAGAATTGGGCACCCATACCAGTGTAAAAGATATACAAACTGAAAATAAAATTCAAATGTATAGGCAGTAATAAAAAAAAATACAACGAAAATGGCAAATATGACCACAAAAATGTACCTATCAAATACTCATTGCCAAGGATAAGGAGATAAACAAAACTCATATCTTTATGAATCGCTAGATTAGATAAAAGTTACATTTGTCATGAATTGACTGACATATTTAGATTAATATGAGACGTCAAATATAAATAAAAAATAATACTTGGATACAAATTTGATTGTCCTTTCCTGATTGCAGTGATTCATAGAAAACATAGCATAGATATGGCATAATTTAAGTGAACTGTCCACCAGATTTACAAAACACAATGTGTTGTATTTCTTCTACAAACAGATTAAATTTTATTACAACACATCATGTTAATAAATTTTAATAAAACACATATAAAACAACGAAAATAATGTTCAGCACAAAATCTGCTTTTACCTAATATATAATTATAAACACATGGATAGTTTTATTAGTATTTTTTTTCTTTTTAAGTTGTCTGCTTCAGAAAAAGTCCAGCAAAGTAAAAAAAATGTTTTCTCTATAATTTTTTGGACATTTTTCTGATAAGAAAGCTGGAAAAAATCCTAATCAAGAAATTTTAGAAATACATTAATAAATATTACAAACTATATTTTTGATACAAAAATATATCAAATTCAGTTTGTCCACCCACAGTACAAACAGAAAAAACAAGAAGTGTCATTTTTTTGGCTTATTTTTGTATAGAACAAGTAAAAGCAGATTTTTAAAATATTGAATTCTAAATCCTTTGGTATTCCTATATTTGTTATAAGAATCAAAATGCAACTCCTACAAGTTAGAAAATAAAAACGTTATTTATTTGCCATTTTCTAGGCAATTAGTGAGACATTTTTTTTGAACAATAAATCGCTTTAAAGCTAGTGTTTAAACAAAAATATATCTTAAATAATATTATCCAATGACTAATGCTTTTAAGTGTTTAGTCTCATGCTTTGATTATGTTTGTTTGACTTGACTTTTTTTATACAGACAAAAATTTATGATAGTATAGTTGATAGTTCCATACCAATGGCGTAGCCACAAAATCAGTCTGGGGGGTGACTTAAAAAAATAATTCTGTTACTCAATTTTTTTAAGGTGTTTTAAACATTTAGTTAGTATTCCATATATAAATACTCATTGATATATGGAATATTGGATATTAATTTATTAACACTACTATATATTTTTTTCCAGCCTCTGTATATACAAACTTGATAATATACCGTACGTGCTACGTAACCTTAGGATACAATAAATCATTATGTGCCCTACTGGGTAACGTAGATACGAATGAGACTGAAAAGTTGGAAAAACTAGTGGAACCTGAGGCGGCAACAATCAGCATGGTTGGATCGACAATCGGATCTGTATATACAGTGATCCTATGCTTATTCATAGGCCCATGGTCAGACAGATTTGGTAGAAAGCCCGTTTTAATACTGAACTTAATAGGTGCATAACATTATAAATATTGTTGATACATTACATGTAGAATATTTCGCATAATGTTTATAAATAGCCACAGGATTATGAACATGTTTTTTTAGGTGTTTCACTTTACTTTTATGATTACACGACATTTTTTTACGAGTTTTAGACAATTAAACATTTTTTTATTTCTTTATGCTAATATTTTTAGGTGCTACTATGTCACACGTTGGAATAGCGATTTTCAGCTATTTTCAAAACATATCACCATGGTATACGATTGTTTGTTCACTCCCGTTCATGGTAACTGGTGGTGCTGCTTCATTCATTACAGTTTCTCTTGCATATATCACTGATATATCAAATGAAGAAAACAGAGGTATAAGGTAAAAATCATATAGATTTTTTTCAAATTTTTCATCTTCATACGAGGGGGTACCCAAAAATAACCGGAATTATTTTTTAAAAGCTATATATTTTCAAATTTTTTACAGAACAACCTTATTCCCTTACTTATACTCTCCATTACAACTAATACATTTGTCCCACCGGTGCTTCCACTGTTCGAAACATTTGTTTGTAGTCATCTTTAGAAATGGCTGACAGCTCCTCCCTGGTTTTTTTCTTGACCTCTTCAATGCTGTCAAATCGGTGTCCTTTCTTGCCTCTTTTCATGCGTGGAAATAAGAAAAAGTCGCACGGAGCCAGGTCAGGCGAGTAAGGTGCGTGGGGCAGCGGAAACATTTTTAGTCAAAAACTGACGAACAGAGATGGCTGTGTGTGCAGGTGCATTGTCGTGGTGGAAGAACCAGTCTCCTGTCTGCCACAAATCGCGTCTTTTTTGACCGAACACTGTTGCGCAATCTGAACGTAGCTCCAAGACAACTCACTAATCTCTGACAAGTTGATCAATTGTCTGTCGATGGTCTGTGAGCACAAGCTCTCGAATTTTTTTCAACATTTTCGTCGTTTCGGGCAGTTGATGGACGTCCAGAACGAGGTTTGTCATCAATTGCCATGCCATTTTTAAACCGAGCAAACCACTCGTACACTTGAGTTTTTCAGCAGCATTTTTACCGAGTAGAAAACAAAATTTCTCAGCTGCACGTTGTTAACTTAAACTTGCCACCATGAAAAACGAAACAAGAACAAAACAGCGCTAGCAAAAACAATCACTGCAGATGAACAGAACATGCCAGGTCGACAACACAGGCGGCACTGAACTGGCAATGACGCGTTATACACGCCTAGCGGCAGAAATGTGTACTACACAAGCTCCGCCCATGGCAATGCTGTTCCAGTTATTTTTGGGTACCCGCTCGTATTATAACATTATATATTATGCTATGTTTTTTATGTTGTTCACATTTTATACTGCCCAAATATATATTTTTTTATTTCCCATTGGCATCTCCATGCATCACCATCATTCGATTACCAGTAAATATGTTTTAGAATGGCAATTTTTGAAGCAGTTATAGGATGCGGATTTCTATTAGGAACCATCTCCAGTTCCTATTTATACTATGCAACAAATTATGTATGTGTGTTTATCATTGCTGCCGCACTTTGTGCTTTAGGCCTTGTCTACACTCTCTTTATTCCTGAACCGCTGCAAAACAGGGAAACAGAGGTGTGTTTTGGTACATTTTTAAGGCTCTCAGTCGATACTAGCAGTTCTAATTTGGGAGTTTAAAAAAGATTTTCAAAAAACTGCTCGTATTTTGTATGGAGTTAAAAGTATAATCATGAAGACTGACTATTTTATAAATTCATAGACTACCCATTTATTTGAAGACGAAGTATATTAGGAGAATAGAATTAGCGAAGTAATTTTGGACTAGGTATCTTCCATAAAAAATTTCCAAACTCTATTGACTTTGTATATAGTTAGTCAGTCTTTTTTAAAATGGCTTGTAAAATACTTAATCGTAATTAATTAATGTACTATACTTCGATCATTATTTGTAGTTCACTTGATAAATTTATATTCACTGGCATTTTTTCACTCGTCTTCGTCTTCATCTTAATTGCCGAAGTGTCAGACTGACATTTAACATACCTTTTCCCGAATATCTTTTTTTAGAATGGCAATTTTTGAAGGAATTACTGGAGTTGGATCACTCCTGGAAAAGATTTCAGGTCCATATCTGTTCTATGCAACAAATTATAAAACAGTGTTTGCCATATCTACCGCATTGTGTGCTCTAAGTAGCCTTTTCTATATTCTCTTTGTATGTGAACCTCTTTAAAATCGGGTGTGTTTCAATAAAAAAATTCTGTAGTCAAATCCAATTTTGAGTGTTACTTTTGGTGACAATCAAGATAATTTACTAGATATTACTGTTAATTGACTACAATTTATATTTAAATAATCAAAAATTGTTAGCCATAACTGTTAAAAACAGAATTAAAAATCTACTACAAAGCTGAATCGGTTTGTTTAATTTTTTTCTTGAATAAATTTAAAATCTTTACCATTAAAACAAGTACGAGGTGTGGCTATTAAATAACCGAACTGATGCTGCTACCAGCGCACTGTGAGCGTGTCGCGACAAGTTTGAACAGAACTGTGTCTGGTGATACTTTCCCCACCCTGATACTTTCCCCAGTCGTATGGAGCGGTGTAGAGATCGGCAAGGGGGAGTACATTGAAGGCGAAAAAGTTGCTACTGTAATTGGTAACAAATAAAAAGTGTTATGACAGCAGTTCGGTTATTTTTTTAGCAACACCTCGTATATAATATAAATATAATTAAATAAATAAATAAATATAATAAATATTTTAATATTTGTTTGTGATTTTTTTCAGGGCCAAGTGAAAGGATTTTTCCAAGTCTCCAACGTAGTGGACATGGTAAGAACAACGATAAAGAAAAGACAAAACTTCAATAGGGGAATTATTTTACTGACCATTACGATTTTAACACTTCATATTTTCTTCGTGATGGGGGACGGCAGTTTATTTTTTCCTCTATTTGAGAGAAAAATTCGGTTGGACTTTGACCAAATTTACACTATTCAGTAGCGCTACCAGTGTCGTTGGGATTATTGGCACTTTGGGAGGAACATATCTTTTGCATCAGTTGTTGCATATCAATGAAGCAGTGTTGTTACTGTTAGGGTGCTTCACAGTGACAGCCGCTGCTCTGCTTCAAGGTTTGGGCAATAAAGATTGGTACATCTACACAGGTAAACTATTTTACGTATAACCTAATATTTAACGCACAACCAAAAATTTACCTCAACATTCATGTTATGTATTTCCGAAATGTTGAAAATTTGGTGTGTTGTTTTGTCATATCAAACAGTTTCCTTGGCCATGATTAGAAAGCCGTATTTATAATCTAAGTGGTTGAAAAACAATTCTGAAAAAACTTTTCAACTTCTAAGTAAATTAAAATAAGAAACATCGTCTCTGAACGTACAAGATTCAGTACTTGAATTTACTCTTCATCTAATTTTACTACTTTTGTAGACAAGTGATTGATCACCCATTTGTTTGGATCTCTAAATGATTTTATATTTTTAGCTGGTAGCATTCGAGGCCTTAGTGGCTTCATAAGCCCGATGGCGAGGTCGTTAGTCTCCAAATTGGTACCGGAAGATGAAATTGGGAAGGTATTTGCCATGATCATTGCCAGTGAAAATACGCTTAGTCTCGCTTCTTCCCCTTTGTATACTGCCTTGTATAATGCCACAATAAACACAGACCCCGGATTATTCAACTATGTAACTGCTAGCGGGTACTTGTTCAACATAATATTGACAATGTAAGTTATGTGTTACAATTCTTTTATCATCTTAAGAGTTTTTTAAATTTGAGGTATTGGACAGTGAAATATATTATTCAAAATAAACACTTTATTTGATCATTTTGCTAAAGTTCAACTGGTCATATTTGTAGAAATACGAGGCCAGTACCTACGACTTTGTCTCTACAGTGGCGGTTGGTGATATTTCATTTGGCCATATCTTGAAAACGACGCATGGGACCCACTTCACTTTTTAGACGATGACTATACACCTCTTACAGAAAGAATTTATAGTAAAAAAACCGTCAGCAAAGTTTGCGAAAAAATTTTCAAAAATATGCAGAACACCCTGGGATCTCAGTAACGCTCTGTGGAATATTTGCAGTATATATTTTTTTCATAATCTAGAAACAAATATACGGAGATTTTTTGATTTGTTACAAAATATATTTTTTTTTTCAAAAAGATTTTATAGGAACATTTTGTTTCCCAAAATTAAAATGGCCATAACTTTTTGAAAAAAAAAATATTTTGTAACAAATAGAAAAACCTCTCCTTGTATTTGTTTCTAGATTATGAAAAAAAAATATACTGCAAATATTTCACAGAGCCTTACTGAGATCCAAGGTGTTCTGCAGTTTTTTTGAAAAAAAATTCGCAAACTTTGCTGACGGTTTTTTCACTATAAATCCTTTCTGTAAGAGGTGTATAGTCATCGCCAAAAAAAGTGAAGTGGGTCCATGGTTGTTTTCAAGATATGGCTAACTGAAATATCACCAACCGCCACTGTGTCTCTACATGAAAACTTTTCCTCTGCTACATCTAAAAGTTAAAATTATACTGCTCATTTCATGCATGTTTAGACTTACAAAATTGAAATAACTCAAGGTTTTGCAAAAAGGTTACAGACTTGCTCAGCAAAATTGGCTAGTTGAATTTTTAATCTGATTAGTGACATATGTAAATATCACAACAAAGACACATCTGATTAAATGTAATGATGAAAATAAGTTAGATAAAGAATTAGGCGTATAAAAACATATACTAACAACTTCCTTTTTTTTAGAATTATCATTGTTATACAGAAGAGGAAAACACCTTCTTATGACACCTTAAATAATGAAGAGACTAATGAAGATGATGATGTTACACAAGCAATAAATTAAATATGTACTAGTTTCATAATTTTATATACATAACTTAACACTATGTAATAGTTTTAACAGGTTATAAAACCTGGAAGTGCCTTTATACTACTTCAAATGGTGTAGAGAAATCTAATTTCGACCTCTAGTGAAAATGAAACCAAATCCCAGTGTTGGTGCTGTCTAAAACATACTGTGATATTTTCGAAGCCTGCAACCAGGAATTGAATATAAATTTTATTTGTAGTTTACCGATAATGAAGTATTAATAAAGTGAAAGCTCAAATTTTACAGGCCGAATATTAATTTTACTGCCGCTGCCCTATTGGTGAAGTGAAAATACGAGCCCTAACAACTATATGTTAGGACAAACGCATTTTTCGCGTATTAGACTGTTTTTATGTATAACGAAGAAAAAATTGACTAATGCAGCTCATACATAAGAACTTATAGAATTTAAAAGTCTATTTTAATTAATGTTTTCAAAAAAACAAATCGGAAAAAAATTATTTTAAGTATTAATAAGGCGTTACGTCACCTTTTGCCTTAATTACGGCCCGAATTCTTGCAGGTATTGTTTCAACCAAGCATCGACAGAGTTCTGGTGAAAAGGTATCCCAAATTTCGCCGATGATGATAGCCATCCTCCTGTTTCATTGCGCTGTTATATCCCTTAAGGTGTTCCGTCGACTTTTTTTGCAAATTTTCACCGACAACCTTTGGCTTGTTTTAGTAACAAGTCTGGGTCTTCCAGGACTTTTACCTTTTACATCCGAATTTCCAGTCTCACGGTAATGCTTTAATATGTCCCCAACAGTAGACTTTGCAAAGCACAATTAATGGTTACCGTGGCAACAACAAATTTTTATTCATTTTTTAGGGCAGGTTTCTCGATTTTCCGAACATTTAGTTGTCAGAATTTTTTAGCAGATTTTTATATTTTTGGCCATAAATTCATAACAAATCCAAGCTAATAATAATTTTCAGCATAATATTATCTTGCAAATGTATGAAATTTTATATATTTTAGGTTTTTAAAGCATGGTTGTAAATTTTTGCATGGCAGTGAATAATTTTTTTGAAAAAAATGCGTTTGTCCGAACATATAGTTGTTAGGGCTCGTATACATCTGCAAATTTCTCTTACGTGCGTTGTAACTCTTAGGAAAAGTACTACTTAATGTGCTTACTTAATTTATATTGTATTACAAGTACCTATATTTACTATTCTACGTCTACAGAATTTTTGTATGTTTGCTGTAATTAATTAACAGAAGAGTAAACAATGAATAATGAAGCCGTATGCTATATGAGACAGATAAATGATAGTACAATCCTTATCAATCGTTGTCAGAACAGATAACAATCAGTTGGGTAAAAACAATTTAAAAGTGAATAGGTATACATTTCACAGACTATATTAATATGTTAGGGGACGAATTACCAGAGAATATCCCGGACTTAATTGAGGAAGCAGTGAACACAGACCCATGGGATCTTACACCGAAGTTGATAAAATTGTTACCAAGACAATATATTTTAAAACTATCCACAGTGGAATTGTTACATATTTGGAGTGAACTACCATTTAACTTCCAGCAAGATAAGGAGATCACACGACATTTACCTTGTCTGGAGCACTATAACGGAGAAACGGCAGAAGACCACAACGACGGACCAGCGCCCCCAAAATATAAGTGTTATATTTGTAAAAATAAGGAGCCCGACTAAATTTACTAACAAATAAGTAATATATATGTTTTCCTATCCAACACAACCTTTACATTTGTTTCAAACGTACCCATACGCAACAACAATAAAATAAAAATATAGATATCAATATAACGAAAGACAAATAGTTTCAACAAACAATAACGTCACTATGTCAACTGGCTTAATCAAATATTCGCATCGTTACCTTTATTTCGCACCGAGTCATAAATATCTTGTTACAGTAGGAATTTGTAAAACTCGTAATTTTTATCAATCTCTGTGTTAAATGGAGAGTCAGGAGTGACACAAGATAACGACAGAAAGGAAAAATACACCTTAAACTACAATTTCTCCACAAGAATGAGTTGTATTCCCTATTCATTACATTGTACCGATAGGTGGCTGTCCTATCATAAAAGGTATGTTATCTTTAGTTATAATATTAAAATTAACTACCTACAAAAAGAAGATACTATTTAATAACTTTTAGATATTCATTATTTCTGGATTCTTTTTACTACAACGAAAAAAAAAATGACTCATTATGATACATTTGGATTTGGAATAATCTTGTTATATTGAGAACCGTACGTATAAGCAAATTAATACACAAAGGTAGAAATTTAATTTTTTGTAGAGGTAAAAATTGAATAAAAGACAGTTATGCAAATTATAGTGTGAATGAATTTGTTTTATAGAAAGTATGTTTTTGTACTCACGAATATTGTAGTTCGGTTGTTACCTGAGGGTATTTTCTTACTGAAAAAACATTACCAGAGAATTTCTAAGATTCCTTGCGCTTATGGTCCACAAAATTCCAAAGTATCATTTTCTTATTAAATCTAAAAATTAACAAAACGCTATATTTGGTTGAATGCTTCATTAAAATTGAAAGGTTCCTTTACCTGTAAATATCACTGTTATGCCTATTTATTAACAACGATAAATAGAAATCACACTTAAATGGTAATGCAATGTTACATTACATCAATCGTTATTTTGTCTTTGATGTAAAAAATACGCACTTTTTAAACCACAATCCATCTTTTCAAACACTAACTGATTAACTAGGGAGTTTTATATTTGTCCTAGGAATTGGTTGAAATGGAGGAGACAATTTGTCTATGGAGGAGTGAACCATAGAAATTCTATGCTTTCCCAGTTCCTTTCTCCTCTTTATTTCAACGGTTGGTTTATTGGTTCAATTGGTTGATACTTGCTACATCACGGAAGTCACTAGATTCACTAGTTCTGATTGGTGATCTGATCATTGATCAAACTGTTTTAAACATTAGCTAGCTGGCTGAATGTAAATAACAAGAAAGCAGGTTTAAACGAAGTTACTCATAAAGTACACATTAGTGAAGACATCTTTTTCATATATTGAGATGTTTTTTTAAACATTTACATTTTGTGGTGTATCCATTTAATCATCTCAAGATCTGTGCTGCACTTGTTTTACACAATGACGTAGACATACCTGTACCACAGAGTAAACCACCTACAGTAGGTGGTTTACTCTGTGCCTGTACTTTTACATTCAGTTTGTAGTGACCTAGTGCTAGACCGGATATATAACCTATAACCACGGTACTTGTTAAAACAGGACTAGAGTTCCAAGGTCAAAATTGTCAAACTAGAAAATTCTATCAAATGTCAATTCTGAACTTTCAACTGTCAAACACCGTATTTGTCAATCTCGGCGAGAGTATTTTTCATATTCAATTTATAACACAACAAACAATCAAAGATGATAGTCAATAACCCTTATCACGAGACCATTAGAATGTAATCTCAAATATTATATTAACAGAATAGGTAATTACTTTTTGAGCGGCGATATTGACTGATATGGTCTAGTATTGATTTGGTGCCAGAGTACATGTTAAATATTTATAAGATCGAGTTTCATATAATATAATGTGTTAATTTCAGGTTTTACCAGTACATCATGGGTGCAAGTAGTAGTAAAAAGCTCGCAGCTAAATGTTCATTTTTGTCAAAAGATGAGCAGCTTATTGTCAGCAATTCCTTTAAATTAGCTAGTAAAAACTCTGAAAAAAATCAAAGAGGAAGAACTTACGGTGAGTATCATTTAAAAGATTATTTACCTTCAATATATATAAAATCTATAATCATTCCGTTCGAGGTTTTTCAGTTGGTACCTTCAAAAGGCATATGCATATAAATTTAATAGAAAAACAAAACAAACTTTAAGCTAAAGTTCCTAGTCCTCTTATTTCTTTTCTGTTGCCATGTAGGTACTATATTTTTCAATATAAGTACATATATATTGGTAGCTCAAGTAGAACAAAACACTTTCGTGTTTACTAGGCAGTTAAGATGTTATGTCTATTTAGATATTTTAACTAGATATTAGAAGCATATTACATCTACATACCGTCACGAACACCTATGTATTACATCTACATACCGTCACACCGTTGTGCGACATTATTTAAAACTGTTCACAGATGTGTTAAATTAATTATTTTACTTTGTTTTTTATCCACTTTAAGTGTATTTTTTTCAATGTATTGCCTTTTCATTCACTGTATTGCTATTTGGCGATAAATCTCAAAGTAAATGTAAAAATCAATGTTTAAATATTAATATACCTAGCTATCCTAAAGGGCCTTTTTAGATTTTTTTTGAAGAAGAGATAACAATTTTTTATTCACACAATTACGAGGTGTGCTAACCAATTTACAAGATAGCTGCTGTTCAAAGCCACTGAAAAACTCAGAGTGGGGATTATTTTACTGCCTACAATATATCTAATCTATGCTGCCTAAAAATTAGCTTACAGAGCAGTTAACTAATCTTAATCATGTCGGTTTTAACTTTTAATCACATCATTTAATCTAGGTATATAGTTTTTTGAAACTCTTTGCTAACTACTGAGAGAATGTTCATTTTACTATCACCAAATCCTTTTTTCTTAATCCCTTTTGTCTATTTGTGTCAATTTTCTTTACCATTTCATAAAAGGTTATTAACGATTTAATAAAATGCCTTACTTTATCTCTTATTTCATTTGTACTCGTTGAGATGTGATAAATGTACTTTTCAAAACAGTTAGGGATGTTTCCTTTCCATGTCAATATTTCCTTTACACATACAAGGCGCTTCACGGTTTATGATCAATTTAGCGTTTTGGGAAAACCACAGATAATATTGGGCTAAAAAAAATTATCTGGGGTTTTCAGGGTTACGCTACACATCAATGATAATAGCGACTTTCGGGCACTTCTGGTTTTACCGGAAGTGAATACCAACTGTGTCTAAAATGAACATTTTAAATAAACTGAAAATGTAAACTAGAAAAAAAAATGGAATGAGAATAACACATGCTGTGGTAAAATTGTATGGTTGATTCCGTTACCGTGTGAGCATGAAATGTTGAGCTTATTGCCAAGTATACACGGCAAAATATAGAGGGTGCACAAAATAGTGAGTCAATTTGAAAAATTTTGTCGTCTATTTTATGGTTCTTTTTCCTTCCTCTTTTCCTAAATATACTTGGTATCCATATATCTACATTATAGACAGAATTTTCAACTCCATATTATTTATAGTTCTCCCAAAATTTTTAACAGGCGACACAACAGGATTTTTTGTATTCAAATTAATCATGTGGAGAAACAGTGTTATAAAAAACGTTTTATGACAATATAATTTTATCAACAATTATTTTCAAAAATGACTTTGTTAAAATAATTTTCATTTACAGAAATTATGGGGCTCGCAGATGGACGCAAGGTTGCTTCAGTACCTCAACAATTACCTATTCGGAATTGGCGATCAAAGACAGAACACTGTAGATTTAGAGAGGTTTGCGGAACTCTTCGTGTTTTGCACAAGAGGTACCGTCGATGAGAAAGTTAAAGTTCTGCTGACATCCCTGGGAAAGTCTGATAGTGAAAGTGATGACATACCGTATATATTAGTTAAAGAGGTAAGTGTATTTTAGAAATTCTATTTATTAATGCAGTTTATAGTCTGAGAAATTCATTTCGGGTTTTATTCCTTTTTTTTTGCAAGGTTTGATAGGGCTTGATGATTGGATATGTATATAATATTATTTTGAGGGCTATCAAAGTAAAAAATTTCCATATTTTGTTAATATATATGACTTCTCAATCAAAATTTTGTTTAATCTACATTAGGGTGATTTTTTTAACTATTTTTTTGTTTTTCAGTCCCCACTTTAAATTTTGTTGAATATGTCGAAAAAAAAATCCCTGAGAGTTACAGCCCTTAATATTAATTTTAAGACTTTCCCAAAGCGTGAAAAGATTTTCCATTTAAAATACACATAAATCGAAATTTGTTTTTTCAAATTTCTATAACTCATTTGCATTTTATGCTATTACATTTGTCTTGGTCTCGATTTATTCAGAATAAAACACTCTACAAAAGTGCACATTGCAGCGAAAATGTAACTTGTACTGGCGAGTTGGTATGGGTCGCTGAAGTTGAAAAAAAAATTTATTTACGTGTATTTTAAATGGAAAATCTTTTCACGCTTTGGGAAAGTACTTAACATTAAAATTAAGGGCTGTAACTTTCAGGTTTTTTTTTCGACGTATTCAACAAAATTTCAGGTGGGGACTGAAAAACAAAAAAAATAGTTGAAAAAAAAAATCACCCTAATCTACATACACCATGTGAAATGAATTTTACTTCTGAAATGGAAAGATACATTCATTAAGTGAGATAGACGCAGACGGTACTGTAACATTACATAAACAAGCGACAAATGCCCCCCACTCCAGTCCTTCCGGTGTACAGGGGCTCGGTTCTCATTGAAATAAGGAATGTACTAAATCGGCAACAAATGCGAATCGCCCCACCGCATAATCACTGACCCGTCCGCTGAGTGGGACGTGCCTGATCACATGAAAATTACAGTTTATTATATCCTCAGTTAGGTCTTACATCCTTCCTTTTGTCTTTGCTGGCCGTTAATTTCATAACCCACACTGTATATAGAATTACAGTGTGAATAACACTGAATTATTCCAGTACGTAGAGAGTATCGTCGCGTCGTACATGAAAATCCAGAAACTGAGCAACACGAAACAGTTCAAGAGCTGGTTCTCCCGAGGCTGCTTCACTTCAGCGCAAAACATCCAACGGTTCGCGGAAAGTCTCACTTACGAACTAGCCACGGGAGAGAGCATCACGAGAAGGGCCTTGGAAGTGTGGCTTCAGGGGGGCCACCGTTCTCGGCCAGCTGCTCTTGTTTGTCTCCATGTATCTGTTCAATATTTCGCACAAGGAAAAGGGGGCAGTTGCGAGCGAAAAATCAGGTGAGAAAACGCTTACGTACGTCATCTGAAACGTTTTTTTCTTAAATTTAAAATTAACGTAGTTATGGAAGACCCCGCCTTAGGTGGAACACCCTGTATCAATTATAGTTTTTATATTTTATAATAATATAGACATCCAAAAAAAAACATCATCAAAAAGAGGTATTTCTATTCTTAATCGAATTTATAACCTTATTTACTTGTCAAGACTGTCACATCATATGACAGCCATTGTTTATTTTACAAATTGTGACAGTCACTTGTCAAAAGTTTGACATAACCGAAAAGTTTAGACATGACCACTATTTCCATCTCTCCCGTTCATAGCCAGAGTTGATGACTTTTTTTTTATGTATAAATTGTTAATAAAAATGTACCAAACAAATGACTTGAGATTTGATCAGGATCGTCCATTCCAAGTGACGAACAGGTGGTCGCCACTGAAAGAGAAAAAGACAGAAGCTTAGTTCCCTACTGCCGAGGACTTGATCTCATTCCGTCTTATCCAAGCATACTGGATCTTAATCAGATTGTCTTCATTAACGCACATCTTCCGCAGCAGTACCAGTTAGAGTGGAGATTTCTCTTTAGCTCGGAAATACACGGCGAATCTTTCTCCACGTTGATAGGTACGTTTATATAATTTGAAACGAATCGGGGGTCTGCAAGGACTTTTCTCTTTTTAGGTCGTATAGTTAATCAGGGACCGTCGGTGTTGGTCGTCGAAGATCGGAACGGTTACATATTTGGCGGTTTCGCGCCGGCAAACTGGGAGTTGGGCCCCAAGTTCTTCGGGGACGACAGTAGTTTTTTATTTACTTTGGCGCCTCGAATGAGAACATTCACATCGTCGGGGTATAATCAACACTTCCAGTATCTCAATTTACATCAGCAAACTATGCCAAATGGTTTGGTAAGTACGAATTTCTGTCTCTCTTTATAATAGTGTTCGAATAAACTTGACCTCAAGTAGGCGATGGGAAAAAAAAGTATGTCTTAGCCATATTTTTGAGTGTGACTGACATAAAACAAATTTTCGACAACTTGGGCTGTAGGCAATTTGGTGTAACGGTTAGATTCAAAATTCAATGACGTGGGTTCAAATCCCTGCAACATCATTATTTTTTTCATGTTTAATATGGATTAATTGAAAGACAAATGAGAGAAAAACAGTCATTTAATGACGCACAATTATTTTAGCTTTTCCGTTTGTACTGTCGGGCGGCAACTTCCTGTCTTTTGTTTCACACTCCCTGTTTTCCTAAACATTTGAATGACAGTCTTCAAGAGGATCCATCCATTGGGCTTCAACTTTTTCAGTAGGTTCAAAAACCTAACCTAACCTAAACAATTGAATAACGGTCTTTAAGAGGATCCATCCATTGGGCTCAACTTTCCGTTCGTAAAGCCTATTTTGAGGTGAGGTTTTGTTGAACGCTTTTTACAAGGTTCTCATCGAAATACGAGAATCTGTCATTCAGTGGGGATCTTGCGTCGCGCTTATGCTTCGAAACATTGAAAAAAAAAATAATCTGTCCAAACAAAATATTTTATTACTTTTTCTCCTAGGCCATGGGGGGTCAGCACGGCTACTGCGGGCTCTGGCTGGACTCGGAGTATGGAAAGGGGCACACCACCGAGAGTTGCACAACTTACATAGGTTACCAACAGATGTCGCACACTAAAGAGTTCTCTTTCAGACATCTAGAGGTCTGGGGATTGGGCTTACCTCCGCTCACTCCCCAGGAGAAAGGGGAAAGGGTGAGGGATGAGTATTCTGGACGGCAACGCGGACAGCAAGGCGATACTGAAAATGGCGGGAAAGACGATGCACAGCGAGGGCGTTAAACCGCCGTCGCCGGTTTAAATAATATTTTTACAATGTGCTAACAATGCCTTAATTCCCACTAGTCTATTTTATCAAAAGTGATACTTTTTGGAAGTCTAGGAAGTTACCGGAAAAGCAGATCTAATGTTGAACTTATTACGTTTTGTGTTACGTTACACGTGAGATTCGATAGAATATACAGGCTGGGCCATTTTAATCTCCCCACCGGAATTTCTCAGAACCTAAGCAGGACATAAAATTTCCCGCTCTTTTCAAATCCGGGGTCAAAAGTAGGTGTTCCCATTTAAAAAAAAAAAACACTGACATTAGAGTGATTAAAATGGACCACCCCATATATCTTTTCGGGATGTGGGTGGCCAAATATAATAAACATAATTGTTACAGTAAATTTCTTTTTTTTTTTTTTTTGTTCGTTTTTGTGAGATTAATTTGGGATCATTTTTTTCCATTACTTACGTTACTATGTATGTAAACGAAACTTTTCTATCTACTTACAACAAACATAATTCAAACAACATTTAACAGAACTTGGATAAATTAATTACAACAAACCTTATCTCAGGCATATTTTAAACATTTTAAAAGTTAATATGATCTCCAAAATAAACAAAATACAGGAATATAGTCAGTAGATTTATTCTGAAGTAATACCGACAGTTCCCTTGATCTTAACAAATTGTAGAACAGTGAGTGAACTAATTTTCACGGGACAGATGGAGTACGAAAGCTTTAGTAAAAGGGAAAAAATATGAGGAACGAGAATTCTCGAAAGTGGGGAAAAATGTCAAATTACAGACACCACTGGCCAATAATATTATCGCTAATCAAAATGTCAAAGAAAGTAATATATTTCGCTCTTGTTTACACGTC
The DNA here is from genome assembly GCA_029963805.1 of Aromia moschata. Taxonomy (NCBI): domain Eukaryota; kingdom Metazoa; phylum Arthropoda; class Insecta; order Coleoptera; family Cerambycidae; genus Aromia; species Aromia moschata. The sequence goes on from JAPWTK010000035.1 coordinate 2,236,517, forward strand.
TTCTCACTCCTCGCCCACTGTATTAAAATCTGGTAACATTGACCGACGCAATTTTTATATCCAAACTTCTGCTTAATCCATCTACGCGATTGGTGTATCAAATTTCTAGAATTATACGCAGATTTATTGAACCTAGGTGTCGTGAAGCTAAGCAAGTGCAATTTTTCTAGCTGCTGGTCAGTTTATTTTGTGCAGTCAAAACAAAGTTCTTCACCACTGCATTGTCTAAATTATAATAACAACAACAAATGGTCCAATAAATGTTACATATTGCTGAATTTGCATAAGAACCATTAATATTATGTTTTAAGACAGATCAGCCAATCCACACCCAGAAATTGTTGTCGATTTACATAATAATTGCAAAAACAAATGCAATTTATTTATTTAACACCACAAACTTATGACATGCAGTTGTTAAATTTCTATTTTGACTACACATTTTTAGTGCCTTGGGTGCTTATTTATTTATTTATTTATTTATATTTAACGACACACTGGGTTTGTCAAGACAAAAACAATTAACAAGAAAAACAGAAGCTGGAACACAAAAAAAAGAAAATAGATACAGGGTACTTCTAAAATAAATCCCTCTTGGGACGTTGACTTTTGTCAAAAGTTTCTGGTGTTTCATTGTAACAACTTTTAAGAAATGGTGTAATTCTGAAAGTTTGCATAATGGTGTGATGCAAATGAATCTCCGTTTCGTCGTTTAAGATCCAGCATCACACAACAACCCAGTTGTCACAACTTTACAGTAGAGCAAAATAACTGTGTGCTGTGCTGCCAGAAGATTTTAGTTGCGTGAAGTTGGTAAAAAACTGCGGATAGCAGTGCTACGGGTGGATAAATCAAGAAACTGAGTCCTCCAATCGCTCAGGCGCGAAAATTTGAATGGAAATAAATTATGAACTCGATTTAGCCAAAAACTGGGTTGTGTGATGCTGGGTCTTAAACGACGATTTTTATGTACATTGTATAACATGAATAGTTAAAGATATTTGCAGCATTCGTATAACGAGTCATTAAAAAAAGTCATCAAAGTTGGCCTAGTAAAAGAAGACGTATTTTAAATTCTATCTTAAATTTATAACCTTATTTAATTGTCAAAGCATTATAACGAGCCATCCAAAAAAAAAACGTCATCAAAGTAGGCCGAGCAAAAAAAGACGTATTTCTATTCTTAATCGAATTCATAACCTTATTTACTTGTCAAGGTTGTCACATCATATGACAGCCATTATTTATTTTACAATTGTGATAGTCACTTGTCAGAAGTTTGACATGACCGAAAAGCTTCGACATGACCGCTATTTCTATCTCTCTAGTTCATGGCCAACTTGGATGACGTTTTTTCTGGATGTCTCTTTATTTCTAATATATTATAATGTATTCTTAATCTTCAATTTATAACATTATGTAATTGTTGACGCTGTCACACTATGTGACAGCCACTTGTCAAAAGTTTGACAACAACAAAGTTTCGCTTCGAGCTTCGACATAACCACTATTTCCATTTCTCTCGTTCATAGCCAGAGTTTATGAGTTTTTTTTTTTAATGGCTCATTACTATTAGAAGACTGAAGTTGTTACCAAAGAACGAATGTTAAACGGTTGTTGACTCAGAGTTGTGCCGGGGGGTTTAGACCCTTGGAGGGTTTAAACCGGGTCCGTTTTTTTCGTTTGGACCTGGTCTTTTCCAATAGTTAACCTTTGAAGATATACATAACCTCAAATATTAAATATAAAGATTGAAAATTACAAATTTGATATCTACTTAAACTTAAACTACTTTGTGTTTAATATTTTTTAAACAGGTCCATTGCCATTCATAACAGCTCAATATTGTTTTTTGGTTTTAGGGTGGAAAACCCTTTGGACGCCCGAAAATGTGTATTTTTTTTATGAATTTTTTTAAAGGAGATAAAATAATCGCACATATTTTTTTCAACAATTATTATCTCAAAAAAAGTAATGTAATAATGCGATATCTTTAAAACTTTAGGTACATCCTTCCGATAATAATATAGACAAAAATCTCTCAAAATTTCATCCAAATAGATCGATCACTTTTTGAGTTACAGCACAAGCAGTTTTTGAAAATACTGTTCCGAGATAATCGCATTTAAAGTTCCAATACATTAAAACTATTAGTTTTAGTGACTTACCGATCAATCGGCGATTCCAGGTGCATATAATAAACCTTCAGCCTCCTCGAAGAGCTGGTTTTCTTCACAAAAGGTATTATGAAAGAAATGTTACTCCACCCCACACGCTCCGGCTACCTGACTCGCTAGTTTACGGTATGTGGTATGAGGTAGAAACCGGCGCTCTCGAATATATGCGATAACTCCATAAATATTTAATATTTAGATTTTTCCTCTTTCCAGTATACTCTCAATATATTATACTTTCGAAATAAGAAAAAAATAAAAAATCGATTTTTTGAAAAGCGTAAAGGGTTTCCCCCCTTAAAGATCTGTTGAAATGGGTGTAAACCCAGTTTAAACCCTCAAAATAAAAAGAACTTTTAGAGTCTTTTCACAACCCTGGTAGTTGTTATTTAATTTTGTAACTTTTGAATTTACGTAACTGTCATATTCTTTTCTATATGTATATATTATTTCATAATGAATTAGAGAACTAGAAATAGAGAATAGAGAACTTCATGAAAGTCTAACACCTACGTGAACATTAGTGTTGTATCTCCAACATTTTTGTAACGTGTCAAAACGATATGGATTTTTGTCATTTTATTTATATCTTCCTTTATAACGTGTCGTCCCGAATGTAAACTGTATTATCTTAGTCGAGGAAAATTAACACAAAAATGGGGCAAAGTTCCAAAAACCTGCACAGTCAGATGGATTGAGATGCGGTTTTTTGCATTCGATTCCTTGATGCATTTACTCCATTTGTCCGCTATTTAAATCTTGTACAACTCGGAAACTGCATCATTATTCGGTAATTCATTGTGAAAATCGATTCAAACTTGTTACTCTGGGGGTTTTCGGGGTCGTTGATTACGAACATGATGTCATAAAAACCATGTAATATACCTGGGGACCAGGAAGTCCTGGTTGTGAGGGTCATCCACGAGGTTTTCTCGAAATTTGCTTGGAAACTGAACCGAAATGTTTTCTCGGGGGTTTTCGAGGTCGCTGAACACGATTCTGATATTGAAAAAATTCCACAACATACCTGGAGTTCAGGATGACCTGTTGTCTAGGTCATCCTGAAGAGTTGTACAAGATTTAAATAGCGGACAGATGGAGTAAATGCATCAAGGAATCGAATGCAAAAAATCGCATCTCAATCCATCTTACTGCACAAATTTTGGACCTAAAATGTTATATTTCCTCGACTATATATGGAGTGAAGTTTGATACCGTGCAATGTCGGACAATTATATATAACACACCCTGTACCCAATATTACTGAAATGCGACAGCTTTATATCAGAATTAGAGTTGTTTAATCCAGAAAAAATGAAAATGTGATGTTTAAATAAAACAGCCTGTTCTGCTTGAGTGATACTATGTTATGCGTTCGTTTAAGTCTTTTAACGGGAGTGAATGCAATTTAATCTGTGACATTTATTACTTTCAGTATTGCTTTTGACATTGTCAGTGTCAGTTTTTAAATTTCATGCCCCGTTTGAAAGTTTGTATGGTTGTTAATTTTGTCTAATGACTACGTCGAATGAACCGATTGAAAAGAACAAATTGCATTCACTGCCTGAAATATTCATTGCTCATTAAGGGGTAACACCACTGTAACAGCTTAAAAAAAAAACGCTTTTTTGACAAATTTTTTTTCGGTGAAGATGTGGTTAAAATTTCAAAAGGAAATATTGAAAATAGTTGGTTATGCTAATTTTTTGAGCAACTGGATTTTGCAAATTGTCAATTTTTGCAAAATTTAAAAAACTGCTTTAAAAAAATCCAGTGCATTCCTCGAATGATTTTAAGAACTTTTTATTCTTGGCGATTTATAGTAAAAATGCATTGTTTTCGAGAAAAAAATTCTAAAGTTCAAATTAGAATCGAAATTTAGAATTTTTTTTCTGGAAAACAATTTTTATTATAAATTGTCAAGGATAAAAAGTTCTTAAAACCATTCAAGGAATGCACTGGACACTCTCAGAATTTGTTAAGCAGTTTTTTAATTTTTGCAAAAATTGACTATTTGCAAAATCCATTGCATTCTTTAAGTGATTTTAAGAACTTTTTATTCTTGACAATTTTTTTGTAAAAGTGCATCATTTTCCAATAAAAAATTTCTTGAATTTTTACGCAAAAAAGTTTGCAGTTCAGGCGCCATTTTGAACGCATAAGGGAAAAAATCGATCTTTAAACCATGTATACTTAAACTTCAAACATTTATTCCACCGGATAGTGAGGTTCCAGGTCCATTGGAGACCGGAAACCCCTTGAAAATTTGATTTAAAAAAATGTGGAAAAAATCGTATTTAAAAAAAAAACTGCCTTTTTTCATAATCAATAATTTTTTGGAGGATTTTCATGCACTTCGGAAAGGGCACATCTCAAACTTCAGAAATATGTCCCTGTCAAATTTTTCTGTCGCAAATAGTATTAGTTATGAGGCGCTGAAGAGCTATGTACCGGGAGTGGCGTTTTCGGCCGAAACGGGTTAATGCTGGAGTATGATTCTTTTACCGCATCAATCAAAGAATGCTCGACGTATTTGACGCACGTAGTAATTGTATGACTGCACACCGATATCCATCTCATGAATTTTCATAATTTGTAAAATGCTCTTTATGCCAATCTTCATCCCTTCATTCTTCTACCATCACTCTTCATTCTCTTCAGGAATACACTAACGTACTTTCACTTGAATTTTTTTTCAAATTGAATATCGACAAATCGACACGCTCTGGGAAAAGCGTTTCAAAAAAAAAATTTTTCATGTATAAAACTTTTCCCTTCATATTTTCGAAGATTCAAAAGTATGTTTTAAGCCAAAAAACAAAAAATCGATTTTTTTTAAAATTCTACAGTGGCATTACCCTTAATGAAATTGCCACATATTTGTAAATGCATCTAATCACTATTTTGCATATCATTAATCTTTCACTGAAAGTGCACAAGTTTACACGTTTCTATATTTCATATTAAAAAAAAAATGGAAAAACTTCTTAACATTTTTTTAAAATACCAATGTGCCAAACGTGTGTAGCATTGAATTATTATATAACTGTTATATTTATCATAGTTTAAATTATTTCTGACTTGTGACTTCTCCTGAATGTGATTTTATTTTTGTGTTGTATGTATGTAAATATTTAGATTTAAATAAATATATACACACTACCTACCTACTACTGTGCTGTAAATATAATTCCTTCCTCGAAAAAAATAACGACCACGTTGCCATCATAGGGAGATGGTCAAAGCGGGTTTCATTATTTGATGATGCCAACGTGGATGGCGAAATGCGTGTCAAGAACAGCGCGAGGAAAGAATGTCCAGTTTTGTGTTACAACGCTGAAGTTTCCAATTTTACTCACAGTTCCGCTTTGTTGAGCAATTAATCCAACAATTGAGCAACAAATCTTAAATATAAATTGTTTTGGTGTAGTATTTCTAATGTGAATGTGAAGACATGAAAAAAAAGCAAGGTTGTCAGATATATTTTCTAAAATTGCTAAGCTCACTATACAAATGTTCTCCTTACTTCAGTAAACTGTTAGTTCGTGACGTTTTTAGAAAGCTAGTTTGGAAATATTTAAAAAAAAATATGGATATAAATTTATTAGTTAGCATTAAAATAAGGCGTTTAAAATTGCTGGAAAAAAATAATGAATTAAAACAGCTTTATGTATATTACTATACTTAAGAACATTTTGAAGAGCCGGCAACATGCAGCATTCACGCCGCAACGACAAGTGAGCTACATAAACCCTATTAGAGTATTTTGCATTGCATCGAATACGTTGGTTAGCTATTCATGCGGTGTGGCCACCTCTGCCCCCTCCAAATTTTGTCTAAACGTTTTTTTTTCGTATCTAGCTTAAGTTCTGAGAAAGTCCGGTGGGAAGATTAAGATTAAAATGGCCCACCCTGTATAAGACAGATTACCCAAATTTTGGTGTATTTCATATGGTTTTATCGCCAGAAAGAAATTAATGAAACCAACTTGTTTTAAAAGTAAATATATATTATTTTACATATATTAAAAAAAGTAGCGAAAAAACAAATAACAAATGTAAACTTCCACAGGATAAAGTACAAACAAATTTAATAAAATAATCCATAGTACAAAAACTACAATGTACGAAAAAAAAACTAAAAGGAATAACATTACCTAATAAACAAAACCTCATAAATGCAATGGCAGAATTAAAATATTTTTGTGGCTTATGCGTATTTAAAACGATAGGCCACTATTCCCGCTACTCCAACGGCTACGGTGGCTCCTATAGTTGCCCACAGGCCCAACTAGAAACAAAGAGTGCATCAAAACGCCTGTTTATAATTTTAAAAATGGAAAAAACTGAAAGTTTCCTTGTTCCTGATTTAAAAAAAAGTATATATTAAAAAACAAAACCAATAATTTTTTTGGCTATACCATTTTCCGGATATTTAAAATGAATATTTAAAGTGAAACAGGTTTTGTTTTATTTCCTTATTAAATTGAGGCTATAAGATATTTATTTGTTAATTATCATCCAAGCCGAACTGTGAGTACAATAAACGAAAATGTAATTTTTGTATAAATGAAATTTTAAGAAGAAAGTCAAAAAATCAAACCAATTAAAAACTCATTCACTCCAAAAAAAATAAAGTAATATGAAAACATTTACTTAACATATACAGTGTGTCCAGTAAATGTGCGCCAATATTCTAGGAGTATTGGAGGTAAAAATATAACTAGTTTATCATACACTAGTAACAAAAATTAAAAGATATTAAAAAAAAAATCCAAATTTTTGGGTGATTTTCAATAAGGGATAACTCGGAGACAAATGATCGTACAGAAAATAAAAAAAGGGAATTGTAGCCTCAAGTGTCTAGTTTTCAGATCTGGATTTAAAAATTTTTTAGCGGGAGCGGTTCTCACGTAATCATCCGAAAACCAACAAAAAACATTTTTTTCCAAATTTTTGCTCGTCTTTAAAATGGTCTGTGGACTTCAAAACATTTTTTTTCATCATGCGACCATAAAGCTCTTTTAGACAATTTAATCAGCTTTAATTTGACCTCTTGACGAGCTCCGTACGATGATTTGCCGCGGAGTTATCGTCGATCAAAGCAAAAAAGTCCTTTTCAACTTTGACAATCAATTACTCGGGAACTAATGATCGTACAGAAAATGGAGGTAGGGTTTTGGAAACTGCAAAACATTCTCTATAAGACACAATCGGGGGCGATTGATAAAAAAATTTTTTGAAGCGATAATGTTGGCTGAAAAAAAGTTAAAAACTTGCGAATTTAAGGATATTTGGAAAATTTGGTATAACTTTGGATATAGTGGATGAATGAAGGATATCGTCGGAAATTTTTTAACCTCAAAGTGTCTCCAAAAAAACCCTCAAAGTTGCAAAGCGCTGCGTTTTTTTTTCTTAGTGTCCCGAAGTATACTTTCTCATACAGAGCCGGCCTACCGAGATATCGGACCCCAAAGAGGAACCTTAAACTTTACTTTTCTAACAAGAACTTTTATACTTCTCTGTAGATTCTAATAATTTTGGGGCGTTTTCTATGTTACAAAAACTCATAAAACAGTGATATTAAGGGGTATCCCAAATAATTAGAGAAGTCGTGTGGACTGACCCAAACAAAAAATTTTTATTTGGGTTTTTTAACTTGAAATTATTTTTAACAGACATCAAATGTGGATCTCGAAGAAATCATTTTCGGGTTCCTTGGACTCTTCATCGATTTTAAAAAATATTAACAAGTTTTTGAGATAGTTGAACTTTTATCTGAACAACTTGACCTCTTCAAGGCCTGATATCTTGATAGAAGGGGACGAGAAAAGAATTATAAGAACTAGTTTTATTTTTACCTCCCTTGTTAGCTCCTAGAATATCGCTGCATACTTACCGGGCACCCTGTGTTTACCTTATTTTTCTCAACATCCCCTTTGTTAATCTTGTCCACTTTTTTTGGACCATTAAACATTCTCCTCGCTAATTCGCGTTCGCTTACTTTTTGTTTTTCCAACAATTTAGCAACCATGTTTATTTCCTTTTGGATTTCAACATCGGTAGGGGACAACTCTTTGGCCCTCTGTAGACATTTCATCGCCGTCGGTAAATCATTTTTTTCCGATATAGACCTAAAAATCAAACGACAAATTAACACACAAATACACCGTTGGAAATTCTATAATAAATGCTTCTATTCTATCTTCTATGTAAAACGTTTCTGCGCATAACACCGTTGAGAAAGTGCCACAACTAATTATTTTAAAAAATACTCTACGCCGCCTGGACTATACCGGATTCCAGTCAACCAATAAGAACTCTATATAAAAATGAAAACATTAAACGTTACTTTGCTAAAATATTACGAATTTCGTTTTGAACATTGTGTTCTTACTGGGAAACTAAATGCAAACGTTCAGGCGAATAAAAATTACTATTTACCCTGCCCTTTCTAAAATGCGCCTTCACGTTGTTAGGCTGGCATCTGAGTACGATCTGCAAAGAATTGAGGGCGGCGTCGTACATCTCCATTTTGATCTGCGCGGCCGCCATATTGTTACAGACACTAATTCTATCTTCCAGCAGACCCTGTAAATCGGCGTCGGATACTTCTTTGTCGCCACTGCCTTCCGACAGGGCGCCCGTAACTCCCCCTTCCACCTCGTCTAGATAGTCCAAGGCACGTCGGTAGCACTGGATCGCGATGTTGTTTTCCCCTCTAATATACCACCAATTTCCCCTTTCCCGCTTCTTATTACTGCAATAGAAAATTAGACGTTACCTGATTCCAAATGAAACATATATTCAACCCTTTACAAAAAAAAGCAATGTTTCGAAACTTTATAGAGCCATAAAAAAAGCCTTGAGGAACCTGATTTTTTTTTGGTATAAAAGGCCGAATGGTTTTCTGTTCGAAAAGCTTTCGAACTTTTATTTTAAAATCCGTTCGTTTGGAGAACTCTGGGAATCTTTTAGAGTTATAAACATTGTTTTGGATTATAAACAATTTAAATAGCTCTACGAATGTTCCATCAAATTAAATCTAAAAGCAGTGGCGGCTCGTGACTTTTTTTTTCGGGGAGGCAAACATATTTTGTAAAAACTTTTGTTTTGACAAAATGTTTGTAAAACCCAGCAAGAATAATGGCACTTTCCAACGAAAATTTCCAAAACACAGAACAATAAATTAATTGTCTGGGTTAAGTTATAGATTCATGAAATCAAATAACTCGCTCTCACGTGTGAGAAGTGGAAGGTGGGTATGTTTGCCTCCGCTTTGCAGTTTTTTAAATGACCTTCAACGCCACAGTTTTAGGGGTGAAGTTGACATTTCCCCAGCCATTTGAAGGATTTAGGGGTCATATTTCATGTTTTTTGACAGCAATCAATCATTTGTCTGGGCTACATGCGTTCTCCCCGAGCAGCCAAAAATCGGCTATTTTTAAGATTGTCCTTTAGAAAAATCTCTACATTCAAACTAAAAAATAATAACTAATTACCCAATAATTTTCCTTTGGTGTAGTGATAAACTTTCAATTTCCTCCTCTGGCTCAACAGAGACCAATTCGACGTCATATATAACGAGAGTGTCACTGGGTATATTAGGAGGGAACCCTTTTTTCCCAAATGCCAGTCTTGGTTCAATTTTAAGTCTACATTTCTCACTGATATTCATTAAACCTATCGAAAGGTCCAACCCTTGTACTACCTACAAGTTTTGTAGGATTAGTCAAGTTTAATAAATGATTAGCGCAAACTTTACGTCGGATTCTCCCAGGTACAGCTCAAAATTGGTGGCGCTATCAACTTCTGTGCCGTCTTCCAGTAAACAATTATAATTAATAGCACATTTTTCACTTCGCTGAGGTCTGGTGTCTGGTTTTCCCTCAACTAGAATCTTTTTCATAATAGCACCGCTGCCAAGTAGATCTACCCATTCTTCCTTATTTTTCGCGTCGCCCTCACTCCCTATGGATACTTCAGCCTCATTTTCCTCGACTCCATCGGTCAGTTCTTCGGTTTCATCGTTTTTAGTAACTGTTTCAGAGGCGTTATGCATTTCAGTGGCAACTTCGTCATCAATAAAAGCAGCAGACATTTTAACTTGAGTCACCTAAAGGTCTATATTTATTTATAAGATTATTTATTTGAATGCAGCTTCTTACTTATTTCAAAAGTAACGAGAAACTTATGAAGGACGAAAGTATTTTACGGAAAACAAGTGAAATTTACGTTTCTAACCTAAAATAACGAACATGACATTTTAGTTCTGGAAAATCGTAAATAAAAGATACCAACCTTGTATTAATCTAGGTGGGAAAGATTGATGTTTGTATGTTTGTATTGCTTTCAAAGTAAAGGAAAATTTAAATTAAAATTGTTTCTTTACATTTTGCGAGCTGTTTTAATAGTTTCCACTTAAAATTTATGTGCTTGACATTTTAAAAACAAATGTAAGGTTCCCGAAGTAGTGGATACATTGATTTAAAAGTGTTTTGTGTCAAATAGTAAAAATATTGTAATACAGTGTGCAATCGACTAACGTGTAGGTAAGTTATTAATATTTTATTAGGCATAGATTTATTATTTATTATTATCCGCTAGTCGGACAATATTAAAGCAGTGAATCATTCCCTTCTTTATCTTCTTCCGTTCTTGCTATCTCCAATGTGTAAAATTTCAAAAATGGGGTTATTTCCCATCTTTTGTCAGGGACACAAGTGAATAAAAAAGTCCAGTTAAAATTCCAACACCTAGAATAGTCAAAGAAATCTTGATTTTTCTTTTTCTCTGAAAAAACTGAGAACCTACTATTTTACGTACTGAAATAGATCGGAATAGAAGGAATACCTACAGGGTGTCTACTTTTATGTATGTACAAATTCATATAATCTTTATTTTTCAAGATAATCGATTAAACTTATTTTTGTTGCAAAGAGCTTTCAAAACTGCTTCTTCTGACCACTTTCAAGCTGCCTGCTACAATTCTTTTTTATACCCAATATGACCAATTAGCAATTTTTTTATTTAAAATCTGAATCCATAACGTTAATTAGGACTCCCCAAAAGTGAAATTTGAACAATATACAGGATGTTTCTTTCTATATGATCTAAATTTGAGCAAAATACAGTATTTGAAGGACGCTAGAGACGAGTCAAGTGTGCCATGGAATTATGTCAACAGTTGAATGTTTATATCTTGAAAAATGAAGATTATATGGATCTGTACATAAATACAAGTGTACACCCTGTATATATGTGTTTAGTAGATTGTATTTCCAATTATTTGTAAATCAGTTTTTGCTATCATTCGTTAATAATTATAATTCTCTACTTAACTTGTTGGTAAATAACACAGGAGAATTAAGAAAAGAAGTTTATATTTCTCAAAGTGTACAAAAAACGAAAACTATTTAAAAAGTTCCCTCAAGTTAATATCTAATCGGTTGCGTCTGCCTTCGAGACCGAGAACGGTTCCGCTACCGTTTCCCGCGCCGGCGTCGGCTATGATGACGTCCTTCTCCGGTCTGTCGCGGGTGTCGGTCTTTAAGGCCTCGATTTTCCTAATCACATTCATGCCCTCGAGAATTTTGCCGAAAACAACGTGGCGTCCGTCTAACCAGGAGGTTTGTTTCGTGGTGATGAAGAACTGGGATCCGTTGGTGTCTTTGCCTGCGTTCGCCATCGAAAGCCAACCGGCTCCGTAATGCTTCAGCTTGAAGTTTTCGTCTTCGAATCGTTCCCCGTAAATACTGCGGCCTGAAGAAGTAAATTTTAATAAACCGATTTGAAAAAGTAAAGACCTGCGGATCGAACAACACTCACAAATTGATCGTTAAGTATCAAAACTCCAAACAGAACATATAGGTATAAATAAACAATACATTGTTAAATATTAAAACTCTATTAAATGAAAAAAAAAAATCATACACAATACCTATTTGCTCATTTTTCTCATTGGATGTAATTTTTTTCCCGATCATTGCTTTGCTGCCATACAAAGTTCCATTAGAATTTATTCAGTTTAAAGTTCAATTAAGCAGCATTTATATGTAAGTGATTCAATTGCATTAACAATGACAACAATAGAGACAATTTTGGATCTTATTTAAAATTCATCCATATGAAGACTTATCTGCAGGTTGTAGGTCTTGTTTATAAGAAGTATTGAGATATTTTCAGTGTACATTTGTTTACTCCTTAAGTTAAGACTTTTATCTGAATAATAAATATACAAATGTCATCCGTTTGGTGTTTGGAATGTCACAATCTTTTAAAATATATTCACCAATAATCCGAGATAATAAAAATATGTATCCTCTTAGGGTATTTATAGTAAACACTTAAAAAATATGAAACTCTCAAGGGAAAAATTTGAGTTCTGTATTAATCAAAACAGGCACTTGAGTGTTATTTATATTTTAAGTGACGACATTGAATTCCAACTATAAGTAACAATCTTTCGAAACGGTAAAAGTATACCTGTATGAAATGTAATTTATCATGTAAAAAAATCATATAAGAAGCTGCCTAGCATTTCAAAATATGAGTACCTTACCTCCAGTACCATCACCTTTGGTGAAATCGCCACCTTGAATCATAAAGTCTTTGATCACTCTGTGGAACTTGCTGCCTTTGTAACCTTCTCCGGCGGGTTTTTGGGCCAATTCCTTAAAGTTCCTTACCGTTTTTGGTACGGTTTTGCCGAACAAACCGATGACAACACGGCCGATAGCTTCATCTCCGACCGTGATGTCAAACCAAACCTAAAAAAATTTTTTTTAGAACAAAGACGCTAAAAATAAATCAAATTTAAATTACCTTATCGGTCACTTTCGGTCCTTTCTTTTCATCACAGTTGACGACGGACAAGGCGACCGCCAAGATACAAGATGCTAATATAATCTTCATCTTTTGCCACTGATCAACCGGCACTTTCGGCTGACTCGCCCAAGAATGAGGAATAATCAAAATGTTGATTGCCTTTTCTTGCTTTGTCAATTACACAAAAAGACACTAGAGATGATTTCCCCACCAATGAGCGCAAGCCACGATACGGAAGAGGGCGAGCAACAATCGTTTGAAATATTCCATTGGCGTAGTAGTTGTACAGTAACAGGGTACAATAAATATATAATATTTATTCATATTACAAAATGCAGTACAATGTGACAACGGTATTTAATTAAATAAACATGGATTTATAAAAAAGTGAAGATATATTAACTATTGCCCTATTAATGAGAAGTAATAGGCGTCAGAATTTAAGATACCAGCTCCAGTGTGGAAAAATTGCGAACTAACGATTGGGCCATTAACCGGTTGTTTTTACATTGATTTTAATGTGTTTTATATTCAAGTTGCCGCTTTAATTTATTATTTATGTGTAGTATTTGATTATTTACTGCCTAAAACACCTTTTGTGATCAAGGTTTACTGTTTACAAGTACTGTAATTTCAAAGTGTATACAAGAGGGTGAACATGTTCTGAATGCAGGCCATTCATGACTTCATAAATTTTCCGCTTTTTTGAATCCTTAAAACAGACAATAATAATGATAAATATCTTTACATGAACCTTTAAATACTAAAACTTACATCGATAAAAGTAATCCTCCTCAGCAAAATGAAGAGAACAGAGTTTCATAAATTTACTAATGGGCTTTCCTATCCTCAGTTTTAATATCCAAGCCTTGCGCCTGTCTATACGTTCCTTTTGACCAAATTTATTTATAAGGGAAACTTGATGCTTTCCTTATTCAGGATATATATGAAAAGTTAATTGGGGATCCTACTTAATCCAGGACGAACAACGAGGTACACAACAATAGTGCTTCATTCTAATTATAATACTCACAAAATAACGCTAATATTATAATTTTTAATGAATACAACACAAATATAAACGGAAAATGTTCAAAACACAATGACACTTAAATGGACGTTTGAATAAACAATGGCCCAGTCGTAAGTTTGTTGAGCGACCACCAGGGGAGCGTAACGCTTATCTTGTTTTACCTATAACAAGCCATCCAAAAAAAGTAATCAAAGTTGGTCGAGCAAAAAAAGACGTACATATTTCTATTCTATCTTAAATTTATAACCTTATTAGATTATAAAAAGGATGTTACATTATAAAGAGACATCCAAAAGAAAAAACGTCATCAAATCTGGCTATGAACGAGAGCGATAGAAATAGCAACAACAAATGACTGTCACAATTGTAAAATAAATGATGGCTGTCACATAATGTAACATCCTTGATAATTGAATACGTCTTACGTAGTTACGAATACGTAGAAATACGTCTTTTTTTGCTTGACCAACTTTGATGACGTAGTTTTTACGAAAACTATAGTAAGGATGGTAAGAGTTTCGAATTTTTATGTTTTTTCAACTTTTGAAATTCTTTATGTCTAGGAATTTTTCAGGAAAGATTTTTCAAAAATAACTCAATTAGTTAGACAGATACTCTGAAGATTTCCTTTTTATTTAAGAGTCCAAGAAAAGGATTTAATATTTTCGGAGTTATGGGAATAAATTTGATTTGGGCTTATTAGACGCAGAATTTCGCAAAAAAAATCAATACTGTAGTACAAAAATTTTCATAAATTAAGCAACCTTCAAATAGTGGGTGTTTGACTCATGAGTCTCATGACTTTCGTTGCCACTGCACGAGTATAACGTGTTTAGTCATATTTTTTTATTGGAATAATTCATTTCATTTTATTTGTATATAGAATAGTTTTTTTGAGTCAACCATAAATTAATATATTTAGTTGACAAACGGCTGCAAATGTTTACACTTTTAATTTGTCAGTCCCTAAGTTTGTAATATTTACAGGATTATTGGTCTAAAATTAAAGTTTTTTATTCAACGTACATGCTTACAGACAATTGTAGTCTTTTTTTAATTATTTTGAAATTATCATCGTTTTTTATATAGTTGATAACCCGTTTCTATCACGTTGTTACGCCCCTGGTTCCAATTGATGATTTCGATTTTGTACCTTGGGATACAGGAGCGGGAGATCTTAAAATCTCAAAAAAAAAAGAGAAAGTCGTCGACCTCTAATAAAACTAATAAAGAGGTCATTTAATATTAAGAATACCGTTAAGCTATTAGCTATTAGGTATATCCATATAATGTATTTATTATAACACTTTTTTCGAATGCCAAAGAAAACCTTATTAATTGTAAAATATCAGAGTTTTGTGCTAATAACAGTGAAACACCTTTTTCTAAAAAGATTTTATGTAAAAATGATTTGTTTTCGAGAAAAATTCTGAAAAAATTTGAGAGCATTCTTTGATCGATTTTAAGACATTTTTGTTCTTAGGATTTTTTTGATAGTCTATACCATTCGAGAAAAAAATGTGTAATATTTCCAAAAATTTCCATGAGGTTTTAAAGAACAGATATTAATGGCACTAGACGTCATGATTTGAGCAACCAGAAAAAAGCTTTTTCCGACTCAAAATATGAATTAAAAAAAAAGGAATGAAAATGACGTACTTTTTAAAAAAAGAAATCGATTATAACTTTTTCAAATTAAACTCTAGGTCGAATTTGACTATGCCGTCTGAAAGAGGAGGTTTTAAGCTTTCGAAAACACTATGTTACGATTTTTTTCCAGGACATTTATGCATTAAGTTATAGCGTCGAAAGTCGAGTATAAAATCTCGTCGTAATAACATTCAACTGTCTTGACATAATTCCATGGCACACTTGACTAGTCTAGCGGTTCTTAAACTTAATATTTTACTTAACTTTGAGATGGTGTAGAAAGAAACACCTTGTATATTTTTTATTCAAATTTCGCATATGGGGGTTCTGAGCAGTCCTGATTAATGCCATGGATTCGGATTTTAAATAAAAAAATCGCCAAATGGTTATACTTAATTTCGGGGTAAAAAAAAAAACGTAGCAGGCCATGGAGCTGTGTCAAAGTGACGGTAGGAACAGAAGTAGTTTTCGATACACCTTAATTGAAGAAAATAGATTATCTTGAAAAATGCGAATTTTGTGGACATAAATAAAAGTAAACAAAATAAAAGGATTTTACATAAATAAAAGTAGACACCCTGTATGTATTTATCCAACTTTTGATAGAAAAATAAACATCGCAAATTAAAAGAAAAACATTTTATTTCAGAAAAGTATACACAGTATACATTTTATTTCCTATATATTTACAAAAAATCTCATTATTAAAATTAATTTACAAAACACACATCTAGAAAAAAAATTACTTTATATTACCTTGGCAATTACTTAAATAAAAAAAATATATCTAGATACATTCTATTCCCAGATATACTTTATCACAAAATTAGAACAAGCTTTTGTAGTTCAGGAGTCTTCGTCGTTTCCAACTAATCGAGCGTTATAACATCTGAAAACAACCCTGTTGTTGTAAGAAGTGTAAAAATGGTGGTAAGAGGAAGAATGCATATTTAGGAAACCCTGTATATTTAGGAAGTACATCTCTCGGCGCACAAGTCACAAATGGCCCATTTGTAGTGACAAAGACAGTAATGGGACAAAGAAAAAATAATAACCCAAAGGTTGTAATTTATTACAGCTGCGAAAAAACTACTTACTGGTTGGTTTGTTAACTTTGTGGATGCTTATCTCATTCAGACTTAAATTCCTGATGACCTGATTAGATAAAGAACTGGACTCGGACATTGTGTCAGTTATTTCAGTAATATCGTCCTCGTCGTCGTCGTCCAAATTAATGGACGTCTGCGACTCGGGCAAGTCGTCCCTCGGCGGAACCGTAATATTAAATTGCTTCTTTATTCTTTTTAACATCCTTTTTTTATCCATCTGAACCAAATGGTCCCCATTCCTCTTTCTGTCTGAGCGTAAATGCGCATTGGAGTTGGCTTTGTCGCGATCGTCGTCGTCTATTACAATAGAAGCGTTTGGTAATCTATTTCTGTTTATCTGAATGTTTTCCTTCTGGTTGTTCCTCACGGAAATATTGTTTACGGGAGTCACAGAAGTCGATGTTGGCAATCTCGATATACTGTTGTAGTAGTTGGTTCTCGTATTCGGCTGTCCTGGTATAAATAGTGGGTCTCGATCGAGGTTAGCTGTACTAGAGCTAGCGCTGGCTGGAATTGGGATTAAAGCGGGATCTTCGTCGTCAACTACTGTTACTACTGTGCTAGATGGCATGTTCAATTTTTTAGACAATGCCTGTAAATTTTTGGTCAGGTTGCTTCTGAAATTAATCGTCGAAGGCTGTCGGTTTTCAGGACGAACATTTTTCATTGAAGTAACTGGTACTCTAAAGAAAAAATATGCTTGGAGTATACAGTGTGCAGAATTTACCACAACAAAATCCGTTGTAAAAACTTTTAAATAGAGACTAAGTAATTTCGAGAATAATAGATCTCTTGTAAAGTTACCCATTACTGTACGATTTTGAAGATAGTAATACGAGGTGTGGCAATTAAATAACCGAACTGATGCTGCTATAGTCTTTCTAAAGTGAATGTGAAGAAATATATTTTTAATTCCTTTAATGGCTAACGCCGCCCAATGGCGTGCATATATCTTTTATAAATTCGAAAATCGTGAAATAATTTTTTTCATTCAAATCAATATAGGAGATTAAAATTAGCCTGCATACAAAACTCATAATATTTGTAATATAATTTTCTGTAAATAATGCTCATTTAGCCAGACAATCTGAAAAAATTGACTGCCTAGCTGAAATCAAACACAAACACGTCACTGGCGGAAACAAGAGGGAATTAGTAATGTAGTCAATCATTTTAACGACACAGTGGACCGCATGAACAGCTAACCAACGTATTCGATGCAATGCAAAATACTCTAATTGGGTCACTGTAGCTCACGGCGTGAATGCTGCATGTTGCCGGCTCTTCAAAATTTTCTTAAGTATAGTAATTTACATAAAGTTGTTTTATTTAGTTATTTTTTACAGCAATTTTAAACGCCTTATTTTAATGCTAACTAATAAATTCATATCTGTATTTTTTTTAAATATTCCAAACTAGCTTTCTAAGAACGTCACGAACTAACAGTTTACTGAAGTATGAATATAACATTTGTATAGTGAGCTTAGCAATTATTTTAGAAAATATATCTGACAACCTTGCTTTTTTTCATGTCTTCACATTCACGTTAGACATACTATACCAGCGCGCTGCGACAAGTTTGAACAGAATTGTGCCTGGTGATACTTTCCCCATACTGAGCTCGCTGGACAAGCCAGTGGGTCGCTCAGTTTGACTGTAGCAGTCGTCTGAATTAGTCTACGCACCAGTGACGCGTCGAAAAAATGTTAAGTGTTCAGATGGAGCAACACGTTAATCTTAGTTTCTTGTTAAACTGGGGAAAACTTTTACAGAAGCTTATGCAATGTTAAAAGAAGTGTACAGGAATGAATGTTTATCCCGCACACAAGTTTTTAAATGGTTTTAGCCCCGGACGGCCCTCAACGTCAAAAACGGACGAAAACGTTGAAAAAAATCGATAAATTAATCCGCGAAGATCGTCGTCTAAGCATCCGAGGGCTTGCTGAAATAACAGGAATCGACAAAGAATGTGTTTGCCAGATTTTGCGTGAATCGTTCAACATGCGCAAAGTTTGCGTAAAAATGGTGCCAAAACTCCTCACTCCCGAGCAAAAGGAATCAAGAATGAACATTTGCGCTGACATTCTAAACAACAGTGACACTGATCCAGGCTTGTTAGACACGGTGACACTGAAGGGGACAATATTCGAAAGTATGGAAGCAGTAAAAAAGCGACAGAGGTTCTGAACCAGCTGACAGAAGCGGACTTCCAGCACTGCTTTCAATAATAGAAAAGTCGTGTGGAGCGGTGTAGAGATCGCCAAGGGGAGTACATTGAAGGCGAAAAAGTTGCTACTTACTGTAATTGGTAACGAATTAAAAGTTTGGTTATTTTAGCCACACCTCGTACAATACAATACTGTACAATATACGCACTCATTTTGCAATAGGCAATAGGCCAGGCCCGTTGTCAAAAAACCTCATTTTTTTGCCAAAATTAGGGACAGCTCGAAAATATGCATGAAAAATCGGAAAAATTCCGTAGAATTGAATAAACTACTTTTCCGAAGCTGAATTTCGCCGCGTCATATTCAAAATGGCGTCCAAAGTTGGCCAAAAACCATTTTTTTTTTTGTTTTAAAAAAAACTATGCGTCCTGCAAAAAAAAGTTTCAAATAAAAGTTGTACGCCGTTTCGATATAATTTAAACTTTTTTGAAAAAATTACATTTTTTTCGGTAAAAAAAAATGGCGATTTTTGCGCGGTTATTTTTAGCATATTAACAATCATATTACGATTCGCGCTTTATTTGTACATGAAAGTACAAGTCTTGAAGAAAATTTTAAGCCCTAACTGAACTCTCTAAGTGCATTTGTGTATGAATTATTTTAAGTAGTTTAAAAAAAAGTATTTTTTGCGAAAAATGCGATTTTTGCAAAAACTGTCAGGAATTTTGCAATGTTCAAAATATCAGCTTATTCTACTTATCGAGGACTACACATTCCCCAAGTTTCATGAAAAAATATTATATCTCTCAAAAAATATAAGCAATTGAAAAAAATCGCGATTTTTAGCTGTTTTTTTTTGCCGTAAAAAAATTTATTTATTTATTTATTTAAGTCGGATTAGGCTTAATAAGTTCTACAACTTTTGTTTAAAATTTTTCTTTGTAGGACGTATAGTTTTTTTTGGCACGTAAAAATGTAATGGGATTGGCCTACAAGAGGATTTTAAAAAATTTAAATTTAGAAATCATATAATTTTTTAAAATGATAAATATAAAGTTTTAATGCACATTAAAAACGTATTCATTAAATTATAAGTAAAGTGAATATTTTAAAAGAAAGCTTTATTATGCAGTGATGTTAGTATGCTTACTTTGGTAGGTAATACTGATTCAACCACCCTGCGTTATTATTGTCTTTTGCGGCAGCTGCGTTAGACTGCACTAAGGAATAGGCATCGTTAAAAGTGGGCCTATTTGAATTTGGAACAATCTTTGGAAGCTGGGGCAAAATTGGTCGAGGAGGCCCGGTGTTTTCTGGAATTCACAAGAAAACGTTATCATTTACTGCATATGTATTTGTTACACGTAACAGCTAGAAATATCAATGGTTATAGTCCAACAAACAAATAATGAAATGAGTCATCCACATGATTGAAGGTCACAGTTTGGCGGTGTTATTTCTAAAAAAAAATAAAAATTGTTTTATCATCCTTAAGGAGGTTCGTCTGGAATTGCAAAGATAATTAAAAGTTGATGAAATTGTTGATATATATTCTTCAAGTAATAAAATTATCTTCGGAATTGTTTGGGATTTTTTCACCATCTAGTTTGCGAGAAAAAAATCATCAAAAAAATAAATTTAACACGGGCTCTTATGGATGTAGCTATATTTGATAAAAACTATGTTTCAAGTAATTAGAAAACTCAGAAACTTTGTACACGCATAGCAATAACGTCTAGGAAGAACGTAGATTTACATGGGCATGATTGACCAGCTGTGTTGCACGCAATTATCAATTTAATGTGGAGTGTTCCACGCAATCGGGTTGGCGCTCTGTCGACGCGGCAACGCCGCGTGTCCTAATTTCTCCTTTTTGCGTTTCTTCCCTGCCTCAACGCCACATTGCACTCTCCGTAATTGTTTTGCCGAAATAAAACGACCTTTCCTGCGTAATCTATCAGATTTCTCATTTAATTTATCAAAATTTCCATTTGGCCAAACCATTACCGACAACCTTTTTGAGGTTAGAATGACTTTCTGTCAACAATTTTCGCCGAATAGCCTAGCCATCTGCTGAAAGCAAACCTTTCAAACCGTTCAGCGTTGCCGTACTTTCCGACTATAAATCGACTTTTAAAAACGCGGTCAATAAATTATTTCATTGTCCAAACTTGGCATACAATAATAAATTATTAATTTATCGTGCGTTACAAACATACTGCACAGAGAGTTCCGTCTTAAATTAAAAAAAATATGATATCAACATTTCACTTTTGCAAGTTGGAACCCTGATTTCTTATACATAGAAGAGATAGGAGTTTCCCCCTTGCCCCGCACCTCGGTGACCAAACTCCTTAAATAAAAGATTCCTATGTCACCACTGAATATTGCAACTATTGTGGAAGAACATGTTATTTGTGCACGATTGCAATACCTTTACCGGTTCAAAGCACTCAATTTGTGATGACTCATTTCATTATTTGTTTAACTATAATAGCACATTAATAAAGTAGTTAAAAAAAACATATTAAAAATTAATTTAACTCAATTTAACGACTCACTGTCAATAATTTAGGTCACTTTTAGTCACTCATTAATCTAAACTGTCAACGGCTAGAAAAGAAAATTCAAACAGTGAAGTTAGGCAGAATTTTTTAAGGAATCTGAATTTGGCCTCGGGATTATATACTTGGCAGTTTTTTGGAAACATCTTTTTAACAACACCCTGTATAAAAATCCCAAGGCCAAATTTAAATTCTCTGGAAAATTCTGTATGGCTTCAATGTTTGGATTTTCTTTCTAGCTCAAAAATAACCTAAAATATCGGCAGTGAGACCTTAAATCGGGACACTGTGTACATATAAATGGAAAAGCTTACGCGCTTCATCTTTCAGTTTTTTAAACTCGTCCCAGGCCGCGTTCAGTTCCTTCTCGGTTAAATTGTCCTCCGGTCTGTTCGCCAGCAGGGCCTGGTGTTCGTGATACTTGAAGATGAAGGGCAGTTTCAGGATCAACTTGGCGAGCACCTGATCCTCCGGCACATTCGGGGTAGGCCTCTCTATTCCGGCGGTTGGCCTACAGGAGTACAACTCCTGCAGGTCCATGCTCTTGTAGTGCCTTGTGATCTGGTGCTTGTCCACGACCCTGTGGGCGATGGCTAATTTGGTTACCGTCCGTTGGTACACTTTTTCCTCCATCGTGTCCTGGTACGTGACGAAAATATGTTACATATACGTAAGATACAAGGAAAATTGTGAGTTTAAGTACTCACAAGAGCAATACTGGACTAACTCACCAGTGATATCAGTCGATAAACGAAAACTTCCTTGTCTTGACCAAACCTGTATACCCTGAAGACACTCTGGGTGTCAAACGAAGGATTCCAATTGACCGTCATGATTATCACTCTGTTTGCGGCCGTCAAGTTTAAACCTAATCCTCCTACTTTTGTAGACATCAATAACAACCTAAAAATTATAACACAAAAACAAAAATAAATCACAATGAAGCACCTATGTAAAATTTCAATAAAAACATTAAAACACTGACCATTATTCATGCTCTCTACATTGTAATAATTTTAGAAGCTCTAAACATAAAAAAAATATTTGTATTAGGTTTTGTTCTTTTAAATTTCCTGCAATATCAATGATCAAGTAACATACATACAGAGTGCCCGTTGTGATATTAGCAGATAGTAACAGAGTGGGTAGGCAGTAACACAGAATGCAGACAAGTTCTTATAGCCTAGGAAAGATTGAAAATTTTTCCAAAAAATTCCTCAGGCGTTAAAAAAAATTGATACATAGGTAAAAAATAGTGCAATTTGAGGGCACTAGTTTTGTATCAAATCGGTTTGTAGGAACATAACCAAAAAAATTCATAAACGTGTGAAAAACCGTTTTTTTCACTTTTTAAGTACCAAAAAAAAATTATTTCAGAGAAACAAAAAATAGCACGTTCTAGCGCTTAAAAAGACGAAGAAAATCAGTTTTTAAGAATTAAAATAGGTTCACAACTTTTTGAAAAAAAAAACCTTCAAAAATTGCCCTTTCTTTACTATCTAATTACGCGGCCTACGAAAGTCGTAGGGATTTCCGCAAGTGACCAAATTGTAGCTCTTTTCGGCAGCTACTTACAGTAAAAATCTTATTGGTTAGTCCGCACACCGCCTTTTTTCGGCGAATTTGAGCGGCAGCCATCTTGTAAGTTAGTTAGCAAGTCTCGTCTCACCCACTTCGACAGTCGCCATTTTTCTTATATTTTTTTCTCTTCTACTAAAACTTTCACACTCCGTCTATCCCATGACAACTGATTTACTCACTGTTTTCCTATCTGCTAAGACAACACTGGACATTGTGTATGTATAAAATATGAATTCATAAAAATAAAAATTAGGCACGATATCTATACCCCCCGGCGATTTTTTTTCCCAATTGGTGCGAACACTATGATGGATCCTGTATAATATTAAACTGAAAATTTTCGTTTTTCGGTAGGTATTTTTTTAATTGAATGGAGTCATAAAACACAGGAGTCGATTATTATAAAGACTCAACTTTTTTACCTGATCTTTTTATTGTCCTTATCGTTGAAAAGGTCGCATATCGTAGTTCTATACTCTGGGGTGACTGTTCCGTCCATTCGGAAATAATCCACTTTTTTTTCCACGTTGGACAATTCGTCGTACCGACCTTCTGAAGGAAGTGCTCGACCAAGTCCAGTTCTCCTAAGCTCTGCGAGAAGAGCAACCTACAATATTATTATATTATTATATCCGATATTCGATGATATCCAAAAACGTATTTTACACAGTCCTTACACTTTGTCTCCTATTTTCTCGCACTCCTCTAATATAGCCTGCACTACCATTATTTTGTGACCGTATGCAATTTGTTCAGCCGAGTCCTCAGGGACCGTCGATTTCCACCATCCAGTAATGTTACGAACCAGGTCGTAGTCGTGTTCGTTCGTGATGAGATCCTTTTCCTTTATTTTTTTGTTTCTCATATTGTCGATGATGCCTAAAAGGTGCGGATGCGTTCCTATATATTGGAAAACGCAGAAGTCGCTGAGGAAACCCTTCCTGTTAGTGCCGACGCTGTTTTTCTTTACGATCTCCGAGAATCTATTGTACAACTCCACTTGGACTTGATGGAGCTGCACGAAGACGGCATAGTCTACGATTTGTGGCAGGTACGCTTTCAGTTCGGTGTCCTCGACTCGCTGAAAAATTGATTGCAGAATAGGCTACCAAAGTCGTGACGTTGCTTTTTTAGCATTTTTTTTTTAGTGCTCATTCCACAAAGGAATCATTTAAGGGTATTTAAGAAGGGAGAACGGAATCTTGGATGTTTCGTTACTTGATTTCATGAAAGAGCCAAGAAATAATTGTACATTTGAATATATATGAGGTGTGGCTATTAAATAACCGAGAATATTGATTGGTAAATTAATGATTTAATGGTATTTTTTAATTGATTTAATTGGTAAATTAAACCGCGAAGATCGAGGTTCTGACGGCCCTCCGTGAGCGTGTGAGAAGACGAAGACTGGATTTGTGGAAGACCAAATCATGGAAGATTCACGAAGACAATGCACCGGCCCATTCTGCTTTGTCTGTGAAGGCGTTTTTTGCTAAATACGGCATTACTGTGTTGGAACATCCACCATACTCGACCGACTTTGCCCCCAGTGACTTTTTTTTAATTTCTCAAGGTCAAATCGGCGCTGAAGGGGACAAGATTCGAAAGTGTGGAAGCGGTTAAAGCAAAAGTGACGGAGTTTCTGGACCAGCTGAGCAAAAGCTGACTTGAATTTCTTAAATAAAATTTTGGTTTCATAATCAGCGATCTCAAAAACCCATGTGTACAGTTTTCAGTCCGATTTCAAGCAAATTTGAGGTTTTTGTCCCCCATATTGGATCCGCCATCTTGAATTTTTCAATTCTGATTTCAGATTCGTAATCAGCAACCTCAAAAACCCGTGAATTTTCTTTTATTATACTCTTATCCAATTTTCAATCGAAATTCTAGCAATTTTAAAATGTTTGTCCCCCATATTAGATCCGCCATCTTGAATTTTTACAATTTGACTTCAGATTCGTAATCAGCAACTTCAAAAACCCGTGTGTTTTCTTTCATTTTACCCTTATCCAATTTTCAATCGAAATTATAGCAAATTTAAAATTTGTGTCCCCCATATTAGATCCGCCATCTTGAATTTTTACAATTTGACCAGATTCGTAATCAGCAACTTCAAAAACCCGTGTGTTTTCTTTCATTTTACCCTTATCCAATTTTCTATCGAAATTCTAGCTAATTTAAAATTTTTGTCCCCGTGTAAGATTGATTAGTCCGCCATATTAGATCCGCCATCTTGAATTATACAATTTGACTTTAAATTCGTAATCAGCAACCTCAAAAACCCGTGTGTTTTCTTTCATTTTACTCTTATACAATTTTCGATCGAAATTCTAGCAAAAATTTTTGTCCCCCGTGTACGATTTGTCCGCCATATTAGATCCGCCATCTTGAATTTTTAAAATTTGACTTCAGATTCCTAATTAGTGACCCAAAAATCCCGGAATAATGATATTTGAACAAAGATGTGGAACCGGTTTTTTGAGCCAGTGTACTGGATTTCCCGTCCTTTAAAGGTTAGAGGCCATATTCTGGATAGATACTTATAACGGAGAATTTTGGAAAACCAATTTTAGTAACACAACCCCTGAAATAATTCTAACTTACCTGGATAGATTTCTTCAGTAACTTATGTAGCACATGCGTTCTCTTCATCATCAATCTAATGTCATGCTGAGTGGAATCCTCGTACTGCCCATTCGTTATGGGGTGTACAAAATTCGTTTTAAACTCCTTTATATTACCCAACAAGTTCGGTTTCACAAATTGAACCATATAGTAATCTAAAAATAATTTTAATCAAACAGCGAACGATTTTTATAACCGCGAAATTTATTCATACATTCCATTAAGTTATTTTGTAGAGGAGTGCCCGTAAGTACGATTCGCCGTTTCGTTCTTATTCTATTCAGGGCCAACGTTTTCAACGCTTTCTTGTTTCTCAGTAGGTGGCCCTCATCACATATAACCAAATCAGGTCCTGAAACAAATAAAATGCTCTATATAAAACATAATAAAATGAAATAAAATAAAATGCTAAAAAATCTCTGTAATATCTCGCAAAAAAAAAAAGACATTTCATAATACAAGTTTTATAAAACCATTTAATTTAGATGTCAAGTTCACCTGGATCGACAAGTGCCGCAAATATCGTTTCACCGAAGATGTCGACCTCCTTTATCCAATTTCGATTCGTTTGTAAGAGTTTCGAACCCCTCATAGCCCAATACTAACACACATTTCTTTTTGAATTGCCACTTCTTCACAATTTCATATTTCTTTGACACTTCTCTTTTATCGCTAAAAAAAAGGAGTTTAAATCGTGCAATATGCTAGATATAAAATCTTAACAAACGATAAATTGTGCCGTTTTTATTATTTAGATTTATATTTCATTACTTGTAACACAATTTCGGTTCGTTAAACTTACGCTATGGTGAGAACATCGAATTTTTCTTCAGGGAAGTCCTTGAACACAATTTTAACCTCTTTCTTCCAGTTATTCACGGTCGAAAGGGGGCAAACAACCAGCACGTGTTTTGTGTTGGTCAAATTGTGATAAGTGAATAAGGTGTGAATCAATGCCAGTACCTAAAAAATACAAAAATCTTAAATTATATTTTTAAATCGACGTCCACATTATGCTGAACAAGGAACAAAAAATTGCAAGAAAGTTTCAAATCTCCCTCTCCAAACAAGACAGTTTTGGATGCAGTGTCATCTAGTGGCTGGTAGCAGAATAAGAGTTATCAACTACGCTTTTGTCAACGGTTTGAGTCCCGTTTAACTTGGGGGGGCTCTTGGCAACACCATCACACGTAAGTGATCTGAGGTTAGTTGGCAGTACACCAGAAAAGGCAAGACTGCAGGCCCTTTACTCTACTTTATCAGATGATAAAAAAGAATGAAAAAAGATAAAAAAAATAAATAATCGTTAATATAATGATAAATAATATGAGATATTAAGAATAAATTAAAAAACAAAATAAATCCAAGAGAATAAAAATCATAACAGCAAAATAATAATAATAACAGTAAAAATTAATAACAAAATAACAATAACAATAAAAAATTTAATTCAAAATTGAATATTGATTCCGATTAATGTTCTCATGAAGATTTTTCATCAAAATTATGTAGGATTGAATGAAAAACAATAAAACGCAATATATTTATTAATTAAAAATTATTTTAGTACATATTTCGTCGATATTCACTAGTGGCCCAACCTAGACTGCAATGGCCCAACCTAGATTACTTTTTTTTTTTTTCGTTTTGACTATAACTTTTTTTTTATAACGCGCAACAATTCGCCCTAATTAAAAGTTTCTTATGACTGTCCAAACTTTCAAATAATACGTCAACATTGAGAATATTCGAATATAAACAAAAGATACAGTTAAAAAGTGGCCCAACCCTGACGACATTCCCCTACAATAATGGCACATCCAGTTTTTATGGCGAGATATATCTTCCCTTAAGAATATAAAAATAATAAACATACCTGAAAAGTCTTACCCAAGCCCATGCAGTGCGCCAAAATACACCCCGAACCTCCGTGACCCTTTATCCTCTCGACACTCTCGTAGCACGAGTCCCACATAAATTGAATCCCTTCCCTCTGGTGGGGCTTGAGCTTCTTGTTCAAGCCCTGGTGGACTTTTATGATCGGTTCCCCGGTATCAACGTCCAGGTCCAGAACTAGAGACTCCTCTTCGTCCTCGAGTTGGCTGAAAGACTGCGACAATGACTCCTTAATTTTAGATCTCCCTTCCAGTCTCTGGATTCTCTCGTGCTCTTGTTGGTTTGCTATCAGCGTGGCTTCCGTTAGATTCTCGTCAGACATCAACGCTCTTATGTTGCGCCTCCCCTTTTGGGAGCTGCTGGGCGCCTCCTCGTCTCCGGGAATGCTCTTTTCGGGCGTCTTCTGCTTGGTAATGCTAACGTGTAAAAAGATATCCCGTTTGAAAATTCGAATCGAACGAAAAAACCAATAGGTCACATATACTGGAGGATAAAAAAAAATGCAACACCCAGTGTACAAGCTTCTATGAAGTTAAAAGTGTTGCAATGTCTAGAATTCGTGTATGGTGTTGACAATGATCTGAATTTGAAAAAGAAAAATTGAGTCTGAAAAAGATGGTCTGAGAAACAGAGTTATGCAAGAGCGTGAGGTTTTAGTTGCCCTAGGAGTATCCAGGGAGGTGACGAATGCTATTTTCCTCACTCCTCACTGTATCAAACTGACATGAAAATACCCGACAAGTGCGTGATGCTTTTGTCGCAGTTGCAGGCAGAGCAGTTTTAAAGATGAATGTTAGTCGACATTTATTTTACTTATGATGGGGATTCATACTTATTGGTGTTTTTGGGTGCTTCCTCTTTCAGCCAACCATAAGACTTTTCAATAGAAAGATACTCAAAAAAAAGTATCTTAGCTACTTGTTTCAAAACGTATTTAAAATTGCAAGATACCCCATAAATTATTTAAGGTACTTTTAATTTTGGCACAAATAAATATTTAGAAATGGATTAATGGATAAGTATTTCTATGAAGCAATATCCCATGCTTGGTAATCTTAAAAAAAATATGCATCTAAATAAAATATTTGACAATAATTGTTTTATGAAAATTTGAATGCTGCCAGTTTTCTCAGATTTTTACAAACAGAGTTTACCGACGCACTTGATGAGTTTTCTCTTGATTATCGCTACAATTTACATTTACGACTTGATGGAGCACCCATCCATAATGCTGTCATAGTGAGAAATTGGTTGAATGAGAATTTTCCTAATTGCTGGATAAGAAGTAGTCCTCTTATTCGTTGGCCGCCGAGATCCCCAGACATTACGCCTCTTGATTTCTTTCTTTGGGGGACAATAAAAAATAAAGTGTATGCTACAAGGCCCCAGACTTGAGAACAACTTTCTGATCGCATTAGAGAAGCATGTCAGAGTATAACTCGACAACAGTTAGAAATGTAATGCGGAATAATCGTCGACGTATTGAAAAATGTATAAGGGAATTAGCTGGATTAATTAAAATGACTACGATTAAACTTTTTTTACAGACTTCCCTTTTGTTGTATTCTAATTTCTTAATTTTGCAAAAAAATTGTAAGTATTGAATAATACAATTTAAAAAAGGAATTCGTTTTTTTTCTCGGACACCTTGTATTTTAGAACAATGAAAATCGGTACAGCTATGTTTTAAGTACTTATTGATAATGAAGAATTCGTCATCAGTTTTTTTCAAAAAAAATCCCTAATAGTAGTTTTTGATATTTGAGCCCATAAAAGTGGTCGTAGTTGGCCATGATAACAGACCAAGAATAAAGTTACCCACTCGGTGAATGCGCATTTTGAATATCCACCTAATAAAAAAAAGTTCACCAAAATCGGTAGAAAAATAAAGATTTTACAAGGGTAGTAAGGCCTTAACGTGGACACACTGTATATAAAGGCTACTCAATATACATACAGAGTTTGTATGAAAAGTATCGGGAACATTTTTTTCCTGACCTTCAAAACGCGCCAAGCGTCAGTCGCCTGCTAGCATTTGTACAAGTTTGTTCGAGTTTTTAGTGAACCCCTGTCGAGTGACTCGGTGCAAGCTCAAAATGCAGCGAAGGATTTAACAGCGGTACACCATCAAATTTTGCGGTGAACTGAGGAAATCGGATGCGGAGGCGTTGACCATGAGTACTCTTAAGGACCTTCCGAAATCCGCCTACCAGAAAGCCTTTGAGTCGTGGAAAAGCCGCTGGTAAAAGTGTGGTGTCGCTCAAGAGATGTACTTTGAAGAATTGTAAGGTTTTGTAGAAATATCTGAACTAAATCTATTTTTCTGAAACTTTTCCCGATACTTT
Source organism: Aromia moschata (assembly GCA_029963805.1). Taxonomy (NCBI): domain Eukaryota; kingdom Metazoa; phylum Arthropoda; class Insecta; order Coleoptera; family Cerambycidae; genus Aromia; species Aromia moschata. The sequence goes on from JAPWTK010000035.1 coordinate 2,266,488, forward strand.
TTGTACAAACCCTGTACATACCACTGTTGTATGAAAAGGTGTTATTCTAAACTGCTGATACTGTCAATATCATTAACGAAGACGTATAACCTCGGGTATAACTTGTTTAACAACTAATTTTTAAAAATATATGTAAATAAAAGGTACCAGGAAAGATAATAAACAATAATAAATAAAAAGTGAACTTTAATAGCCTCTGCAAGTTACAAATTAGTAACAAAACCATAAAAAAAAGTGCAGGTAAAAAAATAAAAATAGACACTGTGTATTAAAACCTGTTAACTTATTTAATAATATTTCACTGGCCTTTAAGGAAACTAAAAACGTAATATGTGTGACAGATTATGCAACCCTCCGAAGAGTATTTATCAATATAGCATATTTGATAGGGTTCGGAATGTTTGCCATCTCGCGTGTTAAACTGCATTAGAATATCTCCTCCCGCACCGAGATGGCGTACTACTGCGTATACGCGGGCCCTGTCGCCTTGGCAGGATCGGTCAGTGGCGTATGTATGCAGGGACAAGAAATACACGCGTATATAATTTACAAGGCGCTTAAACAACACGGTTTATACTTTCATTATCACATATGAAGTTTTATAGTGCCGAGCCCTGCGTTGTAGCACACATTTCCGAGCCCTAATAATAATCTCTTCACTCGAGCTGACGAAGGCAGTGGCATATTACACTTGTAGTATGTTTATTTAACATTTGCAAGTTTCTGTTTGGGTCACGAAGGTACAGTACCTTCAAATTGCTTTCTTTGTTCGATATGACCAGAAAAAAACAAAGGGTTAACATCCTCAAAATCAGAAAAAGTGTGTTCCACATTTATTTCTTTTGATTTTCCACAAGTGTCCACTTTCAAAGTCTAATAGACCTTCTAAGTATCGTAAGTACTTTTTGAGTACCTTAAGATTCTTTCTAAGATGCTTTTTCAAGATACAAGATACTTTCACAAAGCAGCTAAGGATACAGCATAGAATCTAAGAATACGAAAAGTATCTAAACTTTTGAAAAGCACCTTTTTTCTTAAGATACTTCCAGCTGTAGTGACAATCAATGACCTTCAAGGTCGCCAGATTTATAGCCTGCAGATGTATGAAACTGCATAGGTTGAACTACTGAAACAGCCAGCAACACTGAATGAACTTGAAGTATGGATACAACACGCTTGAGACACCTTACCACAAGTCTTTGTGCGAGTCAGAAACCGAGACCGACTGAAAACCTATATTAACTATGTGCAACTGTAACATCATGGGTCTTTCCGTGACGTCATCACAGATTTGTGATCTATGGCAAGAATTTGAATACTGTACGAGGTGTGTAAATTAAGTAATGAGACAGATTTTTTAAAATTTTTTAATTTGAATAGAATTACTATTCAGTATTGTATCCTTCAAAATAACTTCCTTGGGAAGCCACACAGCGCTGGAGATGATTCTTCCATTCCTCATAGCAGTGCTGGAACTCATATACTGGAATAGCCTTAAGCTAGTCGGTTACAGCCGTTTGAATGTTTTCTATGGTCCCAAAATGACGTCACAAGGACTCAAGTCGGGCGAATAAGAAGGCTGAGGAGCCACAGGAATGTTTTCACTGGCTAAAAACTCGTTTACTGAAATGGCTGTGTGACAAGGTGTGACAATCGATTCCAAATAGTCAAGACACCTTACTCTCCTGATGTCCTTTTGTTCCTGTGAAAGGTTTTTTGGAACCACTTTTTTCGCAGATTTTTCTCATCCCCAATTCTCTAGTCAAAATCTGATGAATAGTGGTGTGATTCAAATTTAACTCTTCCCCGATCCATCTTGTTGTCAACCGACGATCTGAACGCACAAGATCCCGTATTCTATCGATATTTTCATAGGTTCTTGAAGATGAAGGCCTTCCGCTGCATGGTTCATCTTCAATCGACTCTCTTCCTTCTGAGAATGCATAAAACCACCAAAAAACCTGGGCTCTTGAAAAACACTGTCTCCATGGGCGTGTTCAAGTTTTGCAAAAGTATCTGTTGCGCTGTGTCCAAGTCTGTACCAAACCTGATAGCACACCGTTGCTCAAAATTAATGTCACTCATTTTTAAAGCGCACTAGAAAAAAACTGATTTTCAAAAACAGTCACAAAGAACAAACAAATGACACTAACAAGTTCAAACTTGTACTGAAGGCGCTGAGTTGCCAGTCTCATTACTTAATTTACACACCTTGTATAGCCCAATTGGGAATTAAAAGTTTAATTAAGCGACTGCAACCTGATAGTGAATTGTGAATCAAGTTTCCACGCGTTTTAAGCCGTTTATGGGTAAGTTCTTTTGAGTGATGTTAAGTTTGAAGTAGTTTGTTTCCTAGTATGTTTATTTAAGTGTTCATTATTTATTTATAATAAATTTTTGTTAACTATCGCGTAGTAATCATAGTGACCTGAGTCCGACTCTGTTGCACGGAACTAACAAAATTACAAAATGTCTGCTTGCTAAGAAATATATTGGTTTGCGTTTAATTTCTTCAAAAAAAAAAAAAAACAAAAAGAATTGATTGCAAAAAAAAAAAATTAGAAATGTCTGCTAAAAGTGCCATCCACCTCTACACTAATATATGCCTTTAAATTGAATTTTATAGTGAATGAGTTTCTTAAAACACACCAAGTAAGAAAAATATCTGCCACGCACAGCTTTGTCATTCCACTTACATTTCCAGATCACTGTCATATTCACTGTCGCTATCGCTATCTGACGAAACTGGCACGTTGTTCTTAATAGGAGACACTTTCTTCTCCTCGAGTAGTACTTTATTTTGTTTGTGTCTTGTTTCTGTGTCGCTGTCCGTATCGGTGCTGTCGGAGATGATGTGAAAGTCGGTGTCGTGTTCGTACCTGAAAAAATTCCTGGATTAAACACACCACTGATTTTGTTGGTTATTGTTTTACTTTGTTTTTAGAGCAATTCTTCGTTTTCGGGACTTTTCGCTACTCGTGGTACTACTGTCGCTATTGTCGGAGTCGGAATTTAACTTTCCCCTTAACAAGGGGTCGTTTTTCCAGGCTTTTCTTTCCCTTTCCTCCTTGGTTAACTTCTGCAAAAAATGAACTACTTTCAAACCACCTCTTAAAAATCATCATTCGGTTATACAGGGTGTCCCAAAAAACAATATCAAGCTGAAAGGACGTTACAGAACTTTTCGAGGAAGCCTTAATGTGTGCCGGGATGGAGTTTTTACCTGACAGCGTACTTCTTAGTTCATCCTGTATGTCTCTGAAATTGCCGTCAATTTCAAATCAAATATTAGAAAGTTTTTCAAAAACGGTAGCCCAAAACTGAAATTTACTACTGGATTCATTCCAAAGTTTACATATGGAGCTGTTGGAGTTAGTAATCTCGAATTGGTTATGGTGCCCATTTATATGTGATTATCGATTTTATTCCTACAAAAGGATTGCGGTCAGCTTGAAAGTATGAGAAAGATCTTTTTGGATCCGCCATTTTTGATTTTCAAAATTTGAGGTCAGAACCAGCAACTCTGTAAACCCCTATATAGTATCGGTTAAATCGGTTAAATCGAATTTAAACTACTTCAAAATCGCAAAAAACTGTTTTAAAAAAGGTGGCACCGTACCGTGCCGCAAAGCAACACCGTGCCGCAAGTCTCTAACTCGAATAGAACCCAAATGGCGCTAATCTAAAAAGTGTAACGCTAATTTCGACGAGCAGTTGATGTCCTAGATATGATCATTCTGCGCAGTTTGCGGGTGAAGTTATTCTGGGTATACTGTAGCAGCTTTATTTAAAAAAAAAAGATACTGTTATTCAACCACAGTCAGTCACTAATTCCGAAGCCAGTCACAAATTTCCGTATTCGTGTACTTGCGCTACCAACCTGGGTTTGATACTCTCGACTATCACTAGCGTAAACAAAATCCAGACTAACAAGACCAGGTCGGTAGCTCAGATACACGAATACAGAAACGGTGCACACTGTTGTGTCGCAATGCAGTAGTGAAACGTACTGACCAAGGAATGAGATCGGTCTGGTCAAAAAATCCCTTGAGCTTTTTACGTACCATGTTCCGCCTCAGCTATTGTTGTAACGAGGTGGTAATATTCAAAGCTTTTAACTATATCTTACCTTAAATAGTTAACTATTTTTTTAATATCCTCACACACTTTCCATACGAAAAACATAGCTCAATATACCAAGATAACAACTCAGTTGACTTGGAGAAGCATTTTGTCAGCAATTTTACAAAAGTGACCAAGATGCTTTCCCTTAAAAAAAAAATTAGATGAAAAAAATCTCGAGAACCAAGATGCTCTCATCTAATTTTTTTTTGTCACATGACCAGTCAGGTCGTGGTCTGTAGGCCTCTTTCAATTTGACGTTATTTTTTGGGACACCCTGTATACTCGAGGGAGAATAATTATGCGAGGTAAAAACACAGTTTGGAGGACACTGTCAGGTGTCTGGATAATGATTATTGCCAGTTTATAGGATTCGGAATAAAGGAAGAGCATGAAGGACAGTCTCAACATAGGATTGTAGGGTAAAACGAAATGGAATAGTGCAATACAGTTATTGCGAATTGAAGCATCTTTTTGATCATTTCACCACATGTCAAAAAGCTCCAAGTGATTAAAAAATATAATATACAGGGCGGACAATTTTAACCTTTAATAGGAAATAACTCGGCCGGTAAGCGAAAAAAATAAACAAAGTTGTATACAATAGTTGTTGGACAAGGAGGGGGATGTACCGCAATTTTGTTACTTTTTCGCTTACCGGTCGAGTTATTTCCTATTAAAGGTTAAAATGGTCCATCCTGTATACTCAGCTAGAGAAATTTTCATCAAAGGAATAAATTCTTTTAGTAAAAGTCTAAATGAACCACTAAAATTCAAATAAAGAAACATGCGTCGCCATCACCTATCCAATTACCTTTCTATCGCTATCACTATGTTTACCATCTTCATGCTTATGCCCCCTTTTTTCTTTTTGGTACTTTTGTTGGGATCGTCAGATTCGTATTCGCTAGTTTCGTTGCTTGTGTCGTCTTTAAGGCCGTTACAAATGGCACTCGCCAGCATATCGTCTAGTTTTTGGTCGAGTCTCTTTGTGAGTAACGGAGAATTTGTGCCAACCTCGCGCACGTCCTCCGATTCGCTGTCAGTAAAGTCCGATAAAGAATCGTAATCCGATCCCGCATCTGAGCTACCTTTTTTGCACGTCCTCCTCCGTTTGGATCTCTCCCGCAAACCCAGGGAGGCGGTGAATTTCCTCTTCTTAATGAGACTGCTTATGTCACATAACCTAAAATGAGGGTCATGGTAAGATCGGGTTGTTCGAAAATATTACGCTGCGCACCTGTTAACAGAGTCGTAGATTTTTTTGGTGACTTTGACGACTGTATCCTCTCCAATATCCAGTCTTTCTAGGGAAACGCTACATTCCCTAATGTTGTATTGTTCAAAGAGTGTTTCATTCGTGGGCGCAGTACAATTCTCTACACTTTCTTCTGTTGTAAGCTTTATGTTGTGATTGCTGTCGTCCAACCATTCTATATCACTCAAGTCAGTATCTCTAAAATTGCAAATCGGGGGATTAAGCACCATTAATTTTAAAAGTGAATGCGAACAATGATGGAATATACGAGGGGGTACCCAAAAATAACCGGAACAGCATTGCCGTGGGCACAGAATACCTACCCATAGGTAATCTGTACCGTGGGCGGAGCTTGTGTAGTACGCATTTTTGCCGCTAGGCGTGTATAACGTAACTCATTGCCAGTTCAGTGCCGCCTGTGTTGTCTTTTTAAGTGAACAACGTGCAGCTGTGAAATTTTGTTTTCTACTCGGTAAAAATGCTGCTGAAACTGTTTTAATGTTGAAAACAGCTTACAAAGATGACGTTATGGGAAAAACTCAAGTGTACGAGTGGTTTGCTCGGTTTAAAAATGGCAACATGTCGATTGATGACAAACCTCGTTCTGGACGTCCATCAACTGCCCGAAAGGACGAAAATGTTGAAAAAATTCGAGAGCTTGTTCTCACAGACCGTCGACAGACAATTGATCAACTGTCAGAGATTAGTGGGTTATCTTGGAGCTCGGTTCAGCGAATTTTAATTGAAGATTTGGGAAAGATAAGGGTTGCCAAGTTCGTTCCTCGGGCTCTGACTGACAATCAAAAAGATTGTTGAGTTGAAACATCTCGTGCTTTGAAACAACAGTTTGAAACTGATCCAGATTTTCTGTCAAAGGTGATGAGTCATGGTGTTATGGTTATGACCCACAAACAAAGTAACACTCAAGCCAATGGAAAAGGCCATTGTCACCCCGTCCAAAAAAATGTCAAGTCAATTCAAACATCAAAACAATGCTGATTTGCTTTTTTGATGCCAAGGGTGTAGTTCATTCAGAGTTTGTTCCCCCAGGTCAGACCGTCAATCAAACCTTTTATTTGGAAGTTTTAAGAAGATTGCGCAACAGTGTTCGTCAAAAAAGACCCGATTTGTGGCAGACAAGAGACTGGTTCTTCCACCACGACAATGCACCTGCACACACAGCCATCTCTGTTTGCCAGTTTTTGACTAAAAATGGCATCTCCGTGCGACTTTTTCTTATTTCCACGCATGAAAAGGGGCATGAAAGGACACCGATTTGACAACATTGAAGAGGTCAAGAAAAAAATCAGGGAGGAGCTCTCAGCCATTTCTAAAGATGACTATAAAAAATGTTTCGAACAGTGGAAGCACCGGTGGGACAAATGTATTAGTTGTAATAGAGAGTATTTTGAAGGGGATAAGGTTGTTTTGTAAAAAAATTGAAAAAATTGATTTTAAAAAAATAATTCCGGTTATTTTTGGGTACCCCCTCGTATATCAAACTACAAATGTAAGATAACAGTTAAACTACAAAATAAACATGACATATCACAAAACCTTCTGTCAGCATGCCTAACCTACTTCGTAATTTTGTTTCATGTTGTATTCTATAATATAACTATCAATGTCGATGACGAGACCTCGAAACATTTTTTTGGTAATATTTCAAACACTAGGGAGATTACTAGTGAAAATTTCACATGGGAAAATTCTCTGAGTGTTAATTTTCTGAAAAACTAAGTTACTGAATAACTAAAATACTGGATTAATGAACAAACAATCTTCAATATGTTCTATTCAACGCCTTTCATACTTCCTTTTGTACACAAGTCAAGTACTTACTCATCAGAGGCGTCCACATCACTTATATCCGTATCACTGTCTTCTAGTTGCATCAGCATTTTGAATATTTCATCAGCTTTTAGTGTTTCTGTTCCGTTAGATTCAAACTGGGCATTATTAGGGATGGCCCGATCGTTCGGTTCTGAAGACACCACGACTTCTTTGAGCAGCTCCAGTAATTCATCTGCGAGCGCAACTTCGTTCTCGTCTTGCTTCAGATCGTCCAAATTTACAGAGCTTATTTCTTCGACTTCTTTTTCTTCGGCAACTGTAATCATTAAAAATTGCGTTGGCAATACTTTTCCCCAAAAAAAAGCTGAAAGTCGCCACATTCTCAGTCACTGTTTCTTAAATCCTTACCTTCTTGATCACTGATGCACTCGATATGTGCGGGCGAACCACTCGAAATAATTTCTTCCATTGTAACATCCAAACAAACCTCTTCATCATCACTGTCACTAATTATTTCAATGGTTTCTTTGAGGTCATCTGAAATAGTTAAAAACACATAATTAAATTTTAATAGACGTCCAAATAAAAAAGAATAACGATGTAATTACCTATTTGTGCATCATCAGGAGAACCTTTCTTGTCGTCTGGTACATTAAGTGCTATTTCGGTAAATCCAGAGTCATCTTCTTTTTTCAGATCTTCCTTTACTAATAGGAAAAAATAATAAGAAAAAAAGCAGGATTTCGACAAAAACAAATTAAAACCTGGAAAGGTTTTATTCCACGTGACAAGGCAAATATTTTAACACACAGACAACTTAAAAAAAAAAAGAATTACCTTCAATTTCTCCTTGATTACTTAGTAATTGTTGTAAAGCTTCTGCAATGTCTTCTGATGGTTTTTGAACATCTATATTTGGGCAGGTTACATTGTCTAAAATGTTTGACTTGTTATTATATGTACTGGGTGGATTTGTGATAATACTTTAATCATTTTTTAAGTGAAAAAGAAGTTTACTGGAATAACTTATTATTTCTGAAATATTCTAATATGCTATCAGAAATACATTTGAAACAAAAATATAGCAGTTCTTGATTAATTACTTTTATTATTTTTTTAATGGACCACCCTATATTTTTTTTATTTGTTAAATTCCCCTTGTTCTTTGGACTACAACGATATAACATATGTCTATAGAGAATACAGACATATGTTATATCATATGTGTATGTTGAATATGTTACTAGGTTTTATTTGATTATACAGGGTGTCTATCAAGCGTCGGATTCGGTTGGTAGAAGTGGATAGAGTATGAAATTCTGAGTCGAAAAGTCTATCATTTTTCGATTTGGGCAATAGTTTTCGTGGAATCTATTTATGAAGATTGGCCAATCAGGCCGCAGCTACAGAGGGCATGCTCCGCCCCCTTCGGTAATAGCGATTCTGCTTAAATACTCACAACTTCAGCCCGATCCAGACGCGCTACCACAATTTTTTTTTCAAAATAGCTTTATCTTAATGCAGCATGACATCAGGTCAACCTATAAGAAATAGGTGCGACATTTTTTTTTCAACTATATGGCAAATTTCATTCCAACCTCGAGTCCTGTATGCACACTGGCAAGTCGATAGTAAAACAAAAAATGCTTAATGCAGAGTTGAGATATATTTCGTTTTTGAATTTATGAATGATGAAAAGTCGGGACAACCGAGGATTTTTTTTGAAAACGTACAGGGTGTCCTGATGTAAAAAGTCACTGCTGATATTTTGGGTTATATTTGAGCTAGAAAAAAAAAAGATTAGAAATTATTGATGTTGAATTTTAGTGTAAGGTATTATTAGAGTACACAAGAAGTATGATAAGAGTGTCTGTTGTCGCATCAGATTTCTGGTTTCGAACTATAATTCAGTGATTTTTTTGAGATACCTTGTATATTATGCATTTGTTCAATTCCTCTCGTGTTCCAGCATTCATCCAAAATATTCTTTTGCCATATTAGTTAAAAGTTATTATATCACTGTTAATAAAGAAATAGAAAAAGAAACTATGTATACTCATATAGGGTAGCTCAAAAAACTGATGAAATAATAGTCATTTCCAACGAAACCGGAAGTCAGATGGGACAACAGATACTTGTTGCTTTAATAATATCCCAGGCTACAATTCAACTTCAATACTTATCACCCTATAATAATAAGTGTCTTTTTTTTTTGCAAATTCTGATCTCAGACGGTAGGAACATAATACTTATTGCAGATTACAATTTCCTTTAGCAGTTTATGAATATGGTCGTCAAGATAAAATAATCACCCTGTACAATATCTACATTTTTGTCTCCCGACTGTACCAAACCAAACCACGATAATATTATCACAACTTATCAAAACTACAGGCTAGGTTCTTGCCTTATTTCCTGTTTTTATCCTTCATATCGGTCGCGAACGTTGCGATGTGAAGAATGAAATTTATCAAGCAATACTTATTATGTTATTGATAATGGAAGTTTTCGAATATAAGGAGCCTCATTGAAACAAAACCAAATAATAATGATTCATAGTTATACATACCTGAAATAATTTCATCTTCCATTTCCTCTTTAAAATGTTTCTTTTCCTCTGTTACATCCGAGTTCTTTAACTCACTTCTATTATCTGAAATATTATTAAGTCTATTTCTAGTTTAACTTGAAAAGACAAACAAAGCTACTAGCATGTAAATACACTAGTAACAAAAATTAAAGGATATTGAAAAAAATTCCAAATTTTTGGGTGATCTTCAACAAGGGATAACTCGGAGAAAAAATGGTCGTACAGAAAAAAAAAAGGAAATTGTAGCCTGAAGTGTCTAGTTTTCAGATCTAGACTTTAAAATTTTTTAGCGGGAGCGATTCTCACGTAATCATCCGAAAACCAACAAAAAAAAAATTCCAAATTTTTGCTTATCTTTAAAATGGTCTGTGGACTTCAAAAAAATTTTTTTCATCATGCGACCATAAAGCTCTAAGACAATTTAATCAGGTTTTTTAATTTGACCTCTTAACGAGCTCCGTACGATGATTTGCCGCAGAGTTATCGTCGATCAAAGCAAAAACGTCCTTTTTAACTTTGACAATGAATTACGGTATAAATCTACCGTATAAATAATATACGGTATAAACAAAGGATATCGTCGGTAATTTTTTAACCTCAAAGTGTCCCCAAAACACCCTCAAAGTTGCAAAGCGCTGCGATTTTTTTTTCTTAGTGCCCCGAAGGTTTAAATTTATCGTTTCGGCCAAAAATCACAGTACTGTAAAGCTGATTAAATTGTCTAAGAGCTTTATGGTCGCTTGATGAAAAAACATTTTTTGAAGTCCACAGACCATTTTAAAGACGAGCAAAAATTTGGAAATTTTTTTTTTGTTGGTTTTCGGATGATTACGTGAGAACCGCTCCCGCTAAAAAAAATTTAAGTCCAGATCTGAAAACTAGACATATGAGGCTACAATTTTTTATTTTCTGGACGATCATTTTTCTCCGAGTTATTCCTTGTTGAAAATCACCCAAAAATTTGGAATTTTTTTAATATCCTTTAATTTTTGTTATTAGTGTAATTATCAAGTATAACAGCACGTGACATTTAGTACAAGAAGTTAAATATGGATTTGGTTACGCTTTACTTTTGGATCTTTACCTATCATACACTTCCTACACCATTAGTTGGTAGAAGGGATTATTGACTACTTATAGACACACCTATGATACACTCGTTTATGTATGTGCCAAAAAAATGTATAGGATTATCAGTGAATGTTTCCATCCCGGTTTTAGAATATCTTCAGAACTACAAGTCACCTAGCTAATGTACTCATCGAGTTAAGATGATTTGAACGCGCTCAAACAAGGACTACAAGCTGATGCCTGCACACCGATACAGAAAGCCACAACCAACAATCCAAATAAAAATGGTTACCTATGTCCGTAAGATGTGACCTTATATCGAACTCGAAAGATTTGCTGCTGCAGTTGTCGTCGTCGTCGTCGTGGCATTCCCGTTTTTCTTCCGAAATACACAACGATTCGTTTTTCCCCGACTCAATATGTTGCAGCGCGGTATTTGCTTTGGCATCCTCGTTTTGTGCGACATTTTGTTCGCTGTCGGTACATTTATCATCAGCCTCATTGGGTTCGTGCAGGTTGAAACTACTATCAACAGGCACATTTGCATTCTCGCTAGGTTCTACCATTAATTCTTTTCCTTCAGGGGTTTGCATAGCAGCGGGATCGCAATCTACCTTCTCTAGGTCCTCACCTCCTTTATCGAATAAGCTTATATCTACTTCTGATTCGTTATTTTCACAAGTTACATGGTCCGCATCGTGTGATTTTGAGCTTGTATCACTAACACCAGAGTCTAGAACCCCAATAATATCAGTTTTCTGAGAATCAGATTTTTGGTCGACTGCCTTCGGTAAATTTTCTTTTTCACAGTCCTGTCCAAGAATTTCTTTATTCTCACCAACGGCTATGGATCGACTGACTTTTTCGGATCCTTCCGTTTCCGCTCTCTGTGCAGTTGGCTCTACTTCTTTCAATTTATCTGTCGTGATATCACTATCATCATTTGTTTGGGGCTCACTTTCCATCGAACTAGATATTTCCCTCGTGTTGCCACCTGTTTGCAATGCTTGTAGGTCATCACCGCATTCTGCAGTTGGCTTGCTGCCATTTGAGTTTGATTCGGCGAACTCCTGACATTCATAGATAACTGTTTCCATGGAATCTGGTTCGGATATGTTTCCCTCACCATCTACATCCATTTCATTAGGATCTGGCTCCGTACCACCAGGATTTCTCGCAGTTTCGGTTTTTTCAACATTCTTATCATTGTCGCTAGTATCTTTTGGCTGCTCAGTTTGTCCAATTGCTGAGTGAATATCTAAATCTATTAGGTCATCTGCGAGATTTAAGTCTTGAAAATCAGTGTTGTGTTTTTCTGTTGGTACTTCCGGTCTCTCCTCCTCAGGAGCTTGTTCAGGATTCTGCTTGTGTTCACAGTTAGTGACCTCTAATTTACAAGTTTCATCGGGGAGGTTAGATTTACATTCTCCTTCCGAAACGGTTAACTTATCATTATCAGTGTCTTCTTTGGTCCCAATTTCATTAATTGCTGATGAAATAGGCAGTCTAGAGCTTATTTCTGAAGCTTCTTCATTCGGTTTCTCTGCTGCTTTTTCATTTTCATCGACAATTACTTGGGTCATGTTGAATTCAAGATCCGAACACTCAGAACTGGGTTCGTCTGTGTCTGATCTCAGTTTGACTGTTTCTACAGAATACGGATTGATATATGTATCAATATCCAAATTTGATTTTGTTCCAACTTGATTAGACTCATCATCTACTGAATCAGGTCGACAAATGTTTACGGAATTGATCTCAGGTTCCGTAATGTCTGAATCGGCAGTTGTGTTTAGTTCTGTGTCGCTATTATTATTGTCTGATTCCTCACGGTCTTCGATGACATCTTTACTACAACACGGTTGGGGATTTTTGAAGATGTCGACCGACGGATCAGTTTCTTGGTAGCTTTTTGCAGGAATTACTTTATCTGGGGGTTTATCTGCTTCCTGTGCGACTGTTTCATTTTCAACATCCACAGATTCTTCGGAATTTACGGAGGGTGCTGCTGTGTCTAAAAGTAATTTTTCGTTACTACTGTATTAAGGCAGCATGCAAGTACTATAATGTTGGTGCATGTAATTTTTAACAGATCATTTCACAATGATATTAAGAAAGGGGATATAGTGCACTGTTTAGTTTCTTGTCGATTGAATTTTTAAGATCTTTATTGGAAAATTAAGAATAAAACTAATCAAATAGATTTTCTTTGCTAATGGTAAGTAAGAGTATGTACCTGCTTCCTTTAAGTGTTCCTCCTTGATATGATTAGGAGTACACCCATCTGAAATATAAATTTAATATATATCCATAACAATCTAAAATGGAGACATTAAAAAAAACGTCATCAAAGTTGGCCGAGAAAAAAAAGACGTATTTCTATTCTTGATCGAATTTATAACCTTATTTACTTGTCAAGACTGTCACATCATATGACAGCCATTGTTTATTTTACAAATTGTGACAGTCACTTGTCAAAAGTTTGACATAACCGAAAAGCTTAGACATGACCGCTATTTCCATCTCTCTCGTTCATAGCCAGAGTTGATGACGTTTTTTTTGGATGTCTATATAAATGACCAATGACCTATTTTCCTTGTTTGAAGCAATAAGCTTGATGTATTTTAAATATTACAGGCTGTTGTAGGATCACAATTAACAATATAAAATACATTTGCGAAAATACTGATACCAAAAAAAGAACTTCATACGATTTTGCATTCTAGATTCATTAAAAAAAATGTATGTTGGCTTGAAAACTTTAGGACTCTGTATTTTAACCAGTTTCGGCCAAAAACGCCACTCCCGGTACGTTGCTCTTCAGCGCCTCATAACTAATACTATTTGCGACAGAAAAATTAGACAGGGACATATTTTTGAAGTTCAAGACGTGCCCTTTCCGATGGTGTCCATGAAATTCCTCCAAAAAAATATTAATTATGAAAAAAAGCAGTTTAAAAAAAAAATAATAATTTTTTTGCATATTTTTTTTTTAATCAAATATTCAAGGGGTTTCCGGTCTCCAATGGATCTGGAACCTCACTAACCGGTGGAATAAATGTTTGAACTTTAAGTATGCGTGGTTTGAACTGCAAAATTTTTTAAAGTCTTACAATCACTCAATTAATGCACTAGAATTTTTTCAAAATTTTTTTGGGCAATTTTTTGGATTTTGCAAATAGTCAGTTTTTGCAAAATTTAAAAAACTGCTTAAAAAATTCTGAAAATTCCAGTGCATTCCTTGGATGATTTTAGGAACTTTTTATTCTTCACGATTTAATTGTGTATTGAGGATATTTCTTTTTTAAATCTGTACACTAGCAATATACAAAATTTGAATTCCATCTGATGAATGACAAAACTAAAATACATACGTACCTACAAAAATGTCATCATCACAGTCCTCCGTCTTTTTATTGCTCTGATCTTCTTCCTTCTCTTGTTCCCGTTTTAATAGATCTAAATATGCCTCTAAAATATTAATTTCTCCTTATAAATTTATCACAGTGCAACCTCTTTAATCCGAACACCTCCTTGTCAGACCCTATTTGGATTATCTAATCATTCGGATTATTACAATATACAATAGCGAAATTTTTGTCGGATAAAATTTTAATTCAATAGTTATGTTTTTTTTTTTTTTAAAGAATGATATAACAATACAACTTTAGAAATTAGTGTAGATTTAGATTTGTTTGGTTAATGAAAATTGTGTCTGGTATCAAAATTAATTTGACTGTAGTCAGTATTTAAGAATGAGATTTTTGTTTCTATTTGTGTTAATTCAACTTTATTTCTGTTTTATGTTTTACTTATATTTGGGATACACTTAAAAATTTGTTTTTTTTTGTTTATTTTTCATATTAATTATTAAATTTAACAGGCATTTTTCTTGACTATAGACAAAGGACAAGTGGAATTAAATTCATTCATATATTTAGCTCGATCCAAATCTATTATATTTAGCGGATTTTCGCTGAATCTAGTGGATTTTCAATGTGGATCTGACAGAAAATAATATTCAAAGGTTCACAATATTCAACATTCAAAAAGTAATCGTCTAAAAACGACAAAGGTAACGTTCTGACTATCACTTTGATTCTCGTTCAGTCTAGCATGTGTTCGGGTTAAAAAGGTTGTACCGTATATACCGTTCAAAATATGTAGGTATGCAGAGCGCGGCAAAAGTACTGCAAATTCAATAAAACCGAAACAAGCAAATTTTTGCAATAAACCCGAAACAGGTCAAATTTTAATTACACAAACGTGTATATTGACTGCCATGTCACCTTTCGATCGTCAACTGTTTTCGAAAGATGACATTATATTTGACTTAAGACTTGACTTGAGATGACAGGGCATAAGATCTGAAGATCTCAGAGTCTACTCTATCGGCCCTCTTCTACAATCCAGCACCTAGGAAGTTCAAAAAGTTCTATGACTGCAGGAATTAACGCATATTGAAGAAAGTCTAAATATCTTTCTCCCGTAAGGGTTTCTTAATTTTTAATGCTACAATTAATTTTTAGTACCTAATAATACAATTTGTCTTATAACTTTCATTTCGAAGAATTTTCCCCACAATTTTCAAGTTCAAGGTGGTAAAATTTTCATTCAGTTTAAAGGTGGTAAAATTTTTATGCAGGCGTGTTAAGTAATACTAAATTTTTCAAAATCAACACCAAAATAACGGGTCATTTGAAAAAAAATTGAGGATGACATCATCTCTCCTCGAAAACAGCTGACGATAAAAGGTTATATTGCAGTCAAAATATGCATTTACAATATGTAGATAAAATTTGACCTGGTTAGGTTTTTTTTCGACTTGCTTGTTTTGTTTCATTTTATTGCAATATTTTTTCTATATACAGTAAGAGTTACGGTGCTACGTACATAGGCATATATTAAATGCTGCATTTTTATATGAAAGTTAGGTGAATTTATTTACGTACAACTCAGGTCCTGAGGATATTCGTATGTTAACTGACTAATGTCGTTTTAAGAAACCATGATTGATACAATGGAGAATATGCTATTATTGAAAAACCTTTGTGGTGCATTGCTGAGAAATAACTGGCAAATTTTATAGTTATAGTTTAAATATAGATTTCTGGCTTCTTATTATTCCATATATATATATAAATATTATGAATCCGTTTACTCTAAACTCATTAATGTATACGGTACCTGCATTAATTTTTTCACCGTGATATTCTTTATTCCAAAGTTCCAGTGCAGTTTCGTTCCTGTTTAAGCTGTCGATCCAACAATCATCAGTATCTGGTGAATCTCGAGTTCTTTGTAAACTTAAAGCCAACCTTTTCGGTTTATCCTTGACCTCTGCCTCTTTTTTCAAAGCGGTAGTTTCTTGTTGTGTTTCCGACTTTGATTCACCTTCAACACCAACTTCACGTTTTATACAATCAGTATCCAAATCTGTCTGTACTGCTTTGTGTGATGATGTTACATTTGGCATCGATATAAAGTTATTATTTGGTCCTACAGTACTCTTCTTGAATTCCAATAAGTTAGAGGTTACTTCCATAAACAGTTTTGAATCTCGGTTGCGATTACATTTTTCGAAATTCTCTTCTAATGTATTAGAAAATGCCATAATATTTCCGTTCATAGTGTTAAGCAATTTTATAATTCCTACTCCTATGTTTTCTAAATTTTTAGTATCCGAAAGTGACTAGACTTATTGAGTTTATTTAAAAACCTCTCAGATTTTTTGTTGACGGTGGAACTCATATATACAATATCTCTTAATAATTCTATCACATCCTTTTTGAGTTGGATCAACACGTCTTCGTCTTCTTGGTCCA
Organism: Aromia moschata; assembly: GCA_029963805.1. Classification (NCBI taxonomy): domain Eukaryota; kingdom Metazoa; phylum Arthropoda; class Insecta; order Coleoptera; family Cerambycidae; genus Aromia; species Aromia moschata. Next base: position 2,283,148 of record JAPWTK010000035.1, read on the forward strand.
TAATGCAGAACTAAAAGATAAACTTTGATCATTCGGATTATTGTTAAACTAATGAAGCTGATTACTGATAAAGCAGAAATTAACGATTTTATGGGATTTTTAAGATGTCAGGGCGATTTTTTTATAAACAAAAAACATGGTTAGCAAATCTAAATAATATAAATACATACATTAACGAAAGTACCTATAAGGTTATCGTTACGCTTTCACTTAAATTTTGTTGGGTCTTGAGGTTTTTTATTATTAAATCCTTATCAAACACCACCACAAAAACACAAAAAAAAGCGCCACCAACAACGCGTCAAAAATCACTTATGAATAAATGATAAATGACATTTTAGATTAGGGACATTTGTTAGAACATCCATCGTAACCACTGTAGGCAACCAGTAACCAGTTGCTGCATGGTTGATGCAATTGGTTGAGACAGTTTCTGTCACAGACGAATTAAGGCCGCTTTACAGTTCGCAATTTTCACAAAATTACATTTTTATACATATTTACAGAAAAATTACAGCAATTTTTATTGCGCGCACGCGTATTTGTGTTTATTTGTTAAGAAACAATAAAATTGACAGTAAAAATTGCGAACTGTAAAGCGGCCTATAGACCGTAACAGCCTAACCGTATCCGTAAAGACAGCGTAACCGTATCCTTCACGAGGATCAGAGAAGCCCAATTCTAGGGTTGGAACGTGTGGGAGGAAACACAGTCCCTTCCTACATAAAGAGGACGGCATTCAACGAAATAAATTTTTTTTTTTTATACAAGTCTACTTTAGTTAATTTTAATTTAAACAAATCACAAAAAATATACCTACATTTATTTTAAAAAGACAAATAAGACATGTCAGATTGGTCAATCACTTTTAAATTATATCGCTTAATGAGAATTCACCATGTTACAGTTATTCAGTAGCAACGCAATCGAGGGCAACTGTAAGCCTACGCTGGAATTACGAATATGTATACGAACCCGAAGTTTTGACAGTTGACAGCAAAAACTAAATTACATATTTACTTATTTAAAGAAAAACAATACGTCTTTTCAGATCAAATAGATTCACTTTTGCTTTTACAATCCATCACTATGCATTTACCCAAGAGTTTTCGTTTTACACAAAAGATATTTGATAAGTTGATAGACGCAGCTACCACACTTGGTACTGCGTCTTCTTCTGTTTAACATGTTCTGTGATTTTGACAATATGTATTAGCACAGAATAATTTAATGTCTAGTGATTTGAGGTTAGGTTAACACGAAATTTTTTGACGGTAGGCATTTGTGATTTAGTTAAATACTGATTGCAAAGTGAGAAAAATAATGGAAAATGAAAACAAAGATTGTCCTGTTGAGACTATCGAATCGTTAACTAAAGAGGCGGAATCTTTGAAGAAGAAGTTAGAGGACGAAAGACAAAAATTGAACGATGTTACATGTAAGCGGATCAAATTTTCTTTCTGGGTGTTTATTTAGGTTTATTTCGTCTTTGTTTAGTGGCCACTGCTGCCGACCGTTTGGATATCATTAATTATATGAATATAAAGCCGAGAAGAACGTTGAAAGGCCACCAAGCTAAGGTTTTGTGTTCCGACTGGTCTCCAGATAAGAGACACATAGTTTCCTCGTCTCAGGTAACGTTATTAGCCCTAGAAATAGGAATTTGTATTACTATTCCACTTAAGTATTTCGCTTCTGTAAGTCTTCAGATGGGAAATGGACGACCTGCTTCGTATAATATTCAAATTATTTACATATTTCAGATTTTTGTTTGTGTAATATATATTTCTTGTCTGTTATTGGGGCCCAAAAGAAAAAAAGTTTCTAACTGTGTTTTGCGTATTTGCTTTGAATACAATTATAAAAATAAGAATACTGTTTGATTTATTCACCTATACAATTTTTTTCTCTAAGAACTCTAAGAACTTCCAAGACCTCTCAAAGGTTAAAACTTTCCTTTTAAGGTTCTTTGACTGTTGCATTCGGTGTGATATAAATTACAATGTTGTGATTAGTATGTATCTATTGATCTTACCGAATAAACTGCAATTAACTTATTTACTTGTATTTACGTCATATTGTGTGTTAAGGATGGTAAAATGATAATTTGGGACGCTTTCACAACTAACAAGGAGCACGCTGTTACGATGCCCACCACATGGGTAATGGCTTGTGCGTACGCACCTTCTGGGAATTTGGTAGCTTGTGGGTACATCATTCGTGATATTACCTTCAAAACGTTTTGTGTGCAAGGCATTATTTTCCCTTTTAGGGGCCTGGATAATAAGGTGACTGTATATCCGCTGAGTCTAGAGGAGGACGTTTCGCTTAAAAAGAAGACAGTCGGAACTCATACCAGTTATATGAGCTGCTGCATCTTCCCAAATTCAGATCAACAGGTAAAATTATCGATAACTGTGTACAAGACTCCGTTCCCTCAGAAGTCACTAAATAACCTATTGTTTCCTAAACTTTAACCTTGATATTTGTCACAATCATGTCCTCATTTTTATGTACCTGCATTTTTTCCATAAAATAATATCTAGATATGCCATATTTTGTATGTGTATTAGTAGTCACCCTGTAGATGTTTGTTTTTCCATTTAAAATAAATTTTAAGTACCTCCTTCTTCACCTATGTTTAGATACTTACTGGTAGTGGGGATTCTACTTGTGCCCTGTGGGATGTAGAATCTGGGCAGTTACTTCAGAGTTTCCATGGTCATTCCGCAGATGTAATGTCTATAGATTTAGCACCGTCGGAAACTGGAAATACATTCGTATCGGGCGTAAGTACATTTAAAATACACTTCTTATGGGTCATTATTAAAGCCGGCTAAACAGCACGGCGGCCCACAAAGTTTTCACACATCTCAACGTAAATAACAGGGTAAGTTTAACACATCTCTTTATAAATTGCAACAGTTTATTGTTTTCATGAATTTTGTTTTTGCACATACAAGTAGTAAGTGTATGACGTGTACGATTATGGCCCGCTGCCCAGTTCTGCCGGCTTTAGTTATTATTTTACCTTGCAAATGATAGTTTTTATTACAATGCGTTATAATTTTTTACAGAGCTGTGACAAGATGGTACTGATTTGGGATATGCGATCCGGACAGTGTGTGCAATCCTTTGAGGGTCACGAATCAGACGTGAACAGCGTGAAATTTCACCCCAGTGGTGATGCGGTTGCTACAGGAAGCGATGATGCTACTGTAAAATGAATTTTTCTTACACTTTTGTTTCATAAATTGTTCCAAAATTAATTGGAACGATTTTTTTAAACTAATCACTTTATTGTTCTTCTTTTTAGTGTCGATTGTTTGATTTGAGAGCCGATAAAGAAGTGGCTATGTATAGTAAGGAAAGTATTATATTCGGAGTAAATTCTGTGGATTTTTCAGTTTCTGGTTAGTACGTAGTCTATGAATCTGTGAATTCTAAAATAAAAAATGAGTGTTATATTAGGTGTTCATTTATAAGTTGAACAGGAGTTTTAAATGGATTGTTCTAGATTTATTATTGTTTTTATTAATTTGTATCTATTTATTATACACTTGTGTTATTTTGTTTTCTCTTTAAATGAGACAACAATTAACAAATGAAACAAAAATCAACATTTTTAAAATTTCCTTTAATTTTTTAATGTGTTTAACCCTAGTAGGATAGCGATGTGTAAAATTTACACATTCGGCTAAACAATGAAGGGCCCTGTCCAGCTGAGTGGCGCCATCTTGGTCTCCTTTTTGTCTATTCCTCCGTGGGTTAGTAATGTCTCAACCTCGAGCGAGTTTATATCTCTACACAGTGCCGTTCCCGCTTTCTGATAGGTATTGTTTTGAGGCCTTTTGTAAATTTTACACAACGCTATCTTTAAGCACCCTACTGAGAGCGCTATCCTAGGGTTATTAGTGTTGTTACAAACTATATATTTATATGTATAAATATTATTTTAGGGCGACTGCTATTTGCTGGATATAACGATTACACTGTTAACGTTTGGGATACTCTCAAATGTGTTAGAGTTTGTCTTTTATATGGGCATGAAAATCGCGTATCTTGCCTGCAAGTGTCTCCGGACGGTACTGCATTATCCACTGGATCTTGGGATTATACTTTAAGGGTAAATTATATTTACTCTTACATCTGTTGTCCTACTTTTTCTAATTTTTTATTAACCAATTCATGTATTTTTCAGGTTTGGGCTTAATAAGTATTAGAATTAGAAAGACTGTTATCGGTCTCTCAGCACGTTGGTCTTTAAAGTAGCAAAACGTTTATTTATTCCGAATCCAGGCAACGTTTTCGGGTTGTCTATTCACGAAATATTACTGAAAATATTTTAAGTATCGAGGTCAGTATTTAGCAGGTGTGTAAGATTACAGTTTTTTTTTTCAATACCAATTTATTTGAGTATTCCCTTTTATTTGTCTATAAATTTTGCCGTTCGCCGGAATCGTACATTGCCAAAAATTACGACAAATGTTTTACACTGGGCATATTTGTAATCTCTACGAGGTAAAGTTCCATTAAAAAAATGGTCTGCTGTGTTGTACATTTGTCAATTTTTTTGAGGTAATTTCCATCGTCATGAATTCCGTTTTTTATGGTTTGATATCAATTCCTGGTCGTATATATAGTATTAATATAATTTAAGCTGTACGTGTTAAATGTTTAGTGACCATGTTTATAAACGTTTAGAGTTTGGACACATTATTTTTACAGTGTGTTCTTTTATATTTTGACACCCACAGGGTGAACCATAAAAGATACAAAAACCTTAAATAAGAAAACCTTTTATAATTTTTTACGTATTATCTTTTGGAACCATCAGAAAAACAAATGAAAAACGAAAACTCGGGAAAAACAAGAAGACGATTATTTTCTAAATGGAACACCCTGTATATTTTTCAATAGATCGATAGGCCATATTCTCCCCTTTTTAAATGTATAGGGTGCCTAAATTGTAACATAAAAAGTAAAATATTTAAGTTCTTTATTTCTTATAACGTACCTCTTCTGTTTAATTCATTGGTTTCTCAAAAATTTCTCTCTCAAATCTCAAAATAACTATTTTGTGTATTTCTTCCTCTGAAAAAAACATTTTTTTTATATAAGGAACTGTCTTAATACCACTTTTTATGGCATCCGATTCTAGTTTTTACGTTTAGTAGCAAAAAAAATATTATCACGACTCCTTTTTTAATGTCTCCCAAACATGATAAATATCTTAAAACAGAGTATTTCAAAAAGGGCTGAACCAAATATAGCCAGCACTATATAGAGTCGGCCCGTGTTGACTTAGGTATAGCAAATATTACCGGCTAAAAAAATTCTGTGGATGGGCCACGCCATTGCTGCCAATAACCACAATTTAGTGTCGGATCATCTCGGACACTACTGGAATAAATCTGCCTTGATTTGAATAGCAGCCATTTTGTAAGTTAGTTAGCAACCCAGGAGGGGCTTTAGGGGCGTGGCGTATGTGCAGAAACGCTTTGTCATTTACAGGATTAGAAAGTCTTATCCTGTATATTTAAAAAGGGGAGAATATGACCTATCGATCTATTGAAAAATATATAGTGTTGTATTAAAAAAAGAATGTCTCCTTGTTTTTTCATGTTTTCGTTGTTTATTTGTTTTTTTTTCTGATGATACTAAAAGATAATACGTAAAAAATTAAAAACCTTTGTATTCAAGGTTTTTTTTGCATCTTTTACAATTTTCCTTGTACGTGGGTGTCAAAATATAAAAGGAGACGCTGTACATGTGTGGACATTTGTCAACAAATGGTTTACTCATTTAATGTACTTCTTTCTGACAAAATCTTTAATTCCAATTTGTAGCTCCTGCATGTTTAAGTCAGACTGTGTTGTAAGAAAGATATTTGCGCAGGTGTTAAATCAACATATAGTGTTGAATAGTGCATAAGAACAGAGAATACTTCATAAATATATATGTAAACAATACTTTTATGTGGACTTATTACTTGTGATTAGTTTTTTTTTATTCATCCAAACCTTCAGTATTATTAACCAACATTAATAAAATCTGTTGTGTATATTAATTTGACTATTATTTTCAATTTCTCAAACCCAGTATCAAAAAATATTGTAGAATCTACGATGCGTCGGTATTTAAATTACTCAGGATCAGTGGCGGCTCTTGCTAAAAAAAAAAAAAATGTTGCAAATGAATCCTTAAAAATACGCAAAAATTTATCATTTTTGAAACTGAATCTGTCATCCCTCTTTTGTCTATTATTATTCACCACCAGATAAAAAAAACATGGGAAACAAAAGAAGCGCATTTTTTTCATAATATCAATGTCAATTGAATTTTCTATTAAAATTTAGTTTTTTTTTTGTCTGTTGGATACTTATTAGCGAGCTATTTACTGAATTCGCTAATGCACAGGCATATGTAAAATGTAGGTTGCTTACCAGCATGTAACCTTCGATACAATAATGTCATGTCTGTTGATTCCTAAGCGGGCGTAATCGCACACCACTGACTAGTGGTGTTGTTAGTTATGATGTATATACGACGGGTAGTGACAACTATGTACGAGGGGGACCCAAAAATAACCGGAACAGCATTGCCGTGGGCGGAGCCAGGGTTCCGCTGCCCCACGCACCTTACTCGCCTGACCTGGCTCCGTGCGACTTTTTCTTATTTCCACGCATGAAAAGGGGCATGAAAGGACACCGATTTGACAACATTGAAGAGGTCAAGAAAAAAAACAGGGAGGAGCTGCCAGCCAGATGTAAAGATGACTACAAAAAATGTTTTGAACAGTGGAAGCACCGGTGTGACAAATGTATTAGTTGTAATGGAGAGTATTTTGAAGGGGATAAGGTTGTTTTGTAAAAAAATTTGAAAATATATAGCTTTTAAAAAATTATTCCGGTTATTTTTGGGTACCCCCTCGTATGTTGTCACAAAATAACTATGTTTATTACGATTGAAATTTAAGAAGAAAAATGGCGTTTTTTCGATGAATATTTGGCTTATTGAATCTTAGCACCAACCGCCACTGCTCAGGATGTTAGATTTGTGGGTGCAAATTATACAGCACATTATTTTAAAACATGATACATAAATATATTTTTTTAAAATAAAATTTAACATATTATGTATTAAACTATGTGATACAAAAAATTGAGAGGGAAAAAATGGAAAGAGCAATCCTTAATCTTAAGAAAAAATGAAACAAGGAAACTTGTTATAAATTTAGCGGCAGAAACAGACACGTATTATTTTTTTCTTAACTACGTTGGACGTGTGAACTAATCCCACTTTTTGCACTCGGAAATCGATCTGCTTGTATACTGAATGAGACTATTTTAAATAACTTGGAGAAGGTTTATTGAAAACATTGTAGTAAACTTGACTGAGATCTCGTAACATGACAAAATAAACCATTTTAATTTCCTTTTAAAAAATAAAAACTTATTTTTAAGTTGGGTTAATAAAGAATGAAGTCAATGTTAACATTAGTTTAAAAAATGCTGAGATATATCTTTTATTTAACTGACCAACAATTTTTTGTGCAAGCACCATTATTTTTAATTCTAATTGCAAATACTAGTAAGACTATATTTTAAGGTGGAAGGTGTACATGTCGACAAGGTGCTTAAAATAAACTTTATAAGATAAATTGAACGCCACTCTGAGACCTCCACCTACCACCTTAAAACACCAATGGAAATTTTATTCTTTTAAATCTATAAAATGACTCAAAAATAAATTCATGTGATTTCTGCGAGTAAAAAATAAAATGTTTTATCTTTAAGCCATTTATTTTATAATTATACGTTAGAGTTCTATATTAATTTTTTTAATTGGGAGAATAGTAAATGTAATAATTATTCACAATATAAAATGGTCAACCACAATTCATGGAAGTCAATATTACCAATCTAATCCGTTTAATAAAAATACAGGGCGACTATGAGGACAAAATGAAAATTTATTGGGATATTTTATCTTTCAGTCAAAATATCTAAAAATCGCATTTTTATATAATATGATTAAATAATAATGCGATTTTACACTTATATGTAAATATTAGAATCACATTTACATGTTACTTACCGAATTGGAATTATTACTAATATTGCTTTATACGCTCACCTTGTAATATTTTGCTATTATGCGGAGATGATTTAAAATTTATGTAAAACATAAAAACTTTAGAGGGAAGTGAATATTTTGCGGAATTTAGAAAACTAACTTGTTTTAAAATTAATAAGATTTTTTAGCTTTTAAGAAATTTCCTTTTAATTTTGAGAACTCTCAACCAAAGCTTGATGTTATTTTTAAATGCATTTACCAAACATATCTAATGACCTTGTTATTTATATCCAAGACTTAGGAATTGTATCGCATTTGTGCGGCAAATATTGATAAAAGTTTTTAGCGAAGAACTTTACACGACATTTTAGAAGCAACAAATTGGACGGTTAAAAATGGACTTAGGATCCTTGCGAAATTGAATTGTAACAGCAGCAAAACAACTTGTCTATTGTTTCAAAATAAGAGAATTGTTTGTAACTAGAAATTTAATGATGATCGAAGTTATACAATGCAAATTATGAATTCTCTATAATTCGTAGCTTTTAAGATCACCTTAACTGTTAATACCACTTAAGTCGAGACCTACCAGCTAAATTTAGAGCTACCATTTCGACCTCAAATATCACACATTTTTTTTTGGAGTTTTGCTTCCACGTGCAAAATAATTTTGGTGTTTGTAGCTTACTAGTTCATTTGGCAGTGTAAAAATTAAATATATGTTCTTGTGATACAAATAATTTCTAGTAGAGATGAACGAGCTGTGAGCTTTAGCAGTGATACTTGGGAGAAGTACTGTGGGTGAGCAAGATTAATGTGAAATAAGAGGCGTGGCTATTAAATAACCGAACTGATGTTGCTACCAGGCGTTGGGAGTATGTCGCGACAACTTTGAACAGAACTGTGTGTGGTGATACTTTCCCCACCCCGAGCTCGCTGGACAAGCCAGTGGGTCGCTCAGTTCGACTGTAGCAGTCGTTTGAATTAGTCTAGTGTTAAACAGGGGAAAACATTTACAGAAGCTTATACAATGTTAAAAAAGAAGTGTACGGGAATTAATGTTTATCCCGCACACAAGTTTTTGAATGGTTTAAAGAGGGACGTGAAATGACCGAAGTCGATCCGCGCCCCGGACGGCCATCAACGTCAAAAACGGACGAAAACATTGAAAAAATTGGTAAAGTAATCCGCGAGGATCGTCGTCCAAGCATCCGAGGGCTCGCTGAAATAACAGGAATCAAAAAAGGATGTGTTCGCCAGATTTTGCATGAATTTGCTTTCAGCCGCCGGTTGGTGCATAGGTGCTGCAAGATTTGCAGCTCCATTGATCCCAGAGCTATGCCGTGGTGATGGGTGTTATTATTCTTATAATATGGCGCGCCAAACACAAAAAAAAATGGGGTGCACAGCGAACGATTTCCGAAATACACTACTCATTGGTCACGTGATCTAATGTGGCGGCTTATGGGATCAATGGAGCTGCAAATATTGCAGCCACGGCTACTGGTTTTCCAGATTACACACCAATATCCCAACCAAGTATGTTAGGCGGGGTTCGAACCTGCTGACAGAGACACAGTGGACGGTTCAGATTACAACACTCTGCTACCAGTCACTAGATGTCGCTGTCAGACGCGTTTCTTTTGAAAACTTACCACAGTCAGCTTTGCTTATTACCAGTTTATTTTCACTATATAAGTATGCACATTTTTTGAAAAACGTACAACTGCAAAAGCCCACGCTTCATCTCTACTTACAGGTAGAAAATAGTAACAAGAAATTTCGCGACGCCTCAACAAATTGTGAGGACAGTAAATCGTCAGTAATCCTCAATAAATTCTCATTATGTCATGTTAAATTTTCTCGTTAGATTGGTAGTTTTGTGGTTGCCATCTTTGGTCAAAACAACATGTTAATCTCTATAGTACGTTACTTGTAGGCCAATCAACGTAGACAGCTTTCGGCAGTTAAATCTCTGCAATCCAATGCGACAAAAGTAAGGCAAATTTTATACGGTTAGAATGTTTGGCAGGTTTTATGTGGGTTTTCAAGCTTTTGGTGCAAATTCGCTTAGATTTGCGCGTGGACCTGTTGTGGTTCTAATTTGATTGGCCCGCTTTAACCCGTTTCGGTAGAAAACGTCACTCCCGGTACATCGCTCTTCAGCGCCTCATAACTAATACTATTTGCGACAGAAAAATTCGACAGGAACATATTTTTGAAGCTTAAGATCTCCGATGTTGTCCATGAAATTCCTCCAAAAAATTATTAATTATGAAAAAAAGCAGTTTTTTTTTTAAAAAAAAAAAACGATTTTTTGGCACATTTTTTTTTTAAATCAAATTTTCAAGGGGTTTCCAGTCTGCAATGGACCTGGAACCTCACTAATCGGTGGAATAAATGTTTGAACTTTAAGTATACCTGGTTTAAAGATCGATTTTTTGCCTTATGCGTTCAAAATGGCGCTTAAACTGCAAAATTTTTGCGTAAAAATGCAACAATTTTTTATTGGAAAATGATGCACTTTTACAAAAAATTGTCAAGCACAAAAAGTTCTTAAAATCATTCAAAGAATGCACTGGATATTTTTTTCAAAATTTTTTGAGCAACTTTTTGGACTACAAATAGTCAATTTTTGCAAAATTAAAAAAAATCCTGAAAAATTCCAGTGCATTCTTCGGGTGATTTTAAGAATTTTTTATTCTTGACAATTTTTTGTAAAAGTGCATTGTTTTCGAGAAAAAATTTCTAAAGATCAAATTAGTATCAAAATTTAGAATTTTTTTTTGGAAAACAATGCACTTTTACTATAAATTGTCAAGAATAAAAAGTTCTTAAAATCACGCAATGAATGCACTAGGATTTTTGAGCAATTTTTGACTAGAAATTTTTTTAGCAATTTTGTGGATTTTGCAAATAATCAATTTTTGCAAAATTTAAAATACTGCTTAAAAAATTCTGAAAAAATACCAGTGCATTCATCGAAGGATTTGAAGAACTTTTTATTCTCGACAATTTTTTTTGTAAAAGTGCATTGTTTACAAGAAAAAATTTCTAAATTTTGATACTAATTTGATATTTACATTTTTTTTCTTGAAAACAATGAACTTTTACAAAAAAATTTCCAAGAATAAAAAGTTTTAAAAATCATCCAAAGAATGCACTGGAATTTTTTCTGAATTTTTTAAATTTTGCAAAAATTGCAAAATCCAAAAAATTGCTCAAAAAATTTTGAAAATTCTAATGCATTCATCGAGTGATTTTAAGAACATTTTATTCTTGACAATTTTTTGTAAAAGTGCATCATTTTCCAATAAAAAATTCTTGAATTTTTATGCAAAATTTTGCAGTTCAGGCACCATTTTGAACGCATAAAGGAAAAAATCGATCTTTAAACCACGTATACTTAAAGTTCAAACATTTATTCCACCGGTTAGTGGGGTTCCAGGTCCATTGCAGGCCGGAAACCCCCTTGAAAATATGATTAAAAAAAAGTGTGCAAAAAAATTGTTTTTTTTTTTAAACTGCTTTTTTTAATAATTAATAATTTTTTGGAGGAATTTCATGGACCCCATCGGAAAGGACACGTCTTGAACTTTAAAAAATATGTTCCTGTCAAATTTTTCTGCCGCAAATAGTGTTAGTTATGAGGCTAAAGAGCGATGTACCAGGAGTGGCGTTTTCGGCCGAAACGGGTTAAGTGTTGTTGGGACGAGCATGAAGTACAAGCCTCCTACTGCATGAAATCTATTAGTACCAATTAGGAGACACGTTTACAGTGTGATTTTCGGCTATTGAAAAAACAATTATAGACAGACGTCTTAAGTTCTTTGGATTATTAAGCACTTTTATATTTTTATCACGAGTGAAAATTAAGATATAAAATAAAAACAGTCCACATGTATATAAACACAATTTATAACAATACAATAATTATATAAACAGGAGTGTATACATTTTCCTTAATTTTATTTATTTACAAATGGTGTGACGATGGTTCGCTTTAAATACCAGCCGATTTCATTGCATAACAATAATTTTACAATATCTACACATTAAGTACTAAAAAACCGTAACGAACGAAAAAAATTATCCCTTGAAAAATATAAAACTTGTTGTATTTAACCTACAATAAAAAGGCTGTTATCTAAGGCAAATCAGGTCCGAGTGGGAAGGCTTCATAACAATTTAAACCTAACCTATCCTTTACTTTTTTTTCTGTTTGTACAGTACGATCAAACATACTCGGACAACTGCTGCTGAGTCAAGTAGCCTCGACTACACGTGACGAATGTAACTGTTTAACTTCTAAGTATAAATGTTTATGTACTGCTTTGAATTTTAACAAGGTCGCGTTCACTGTCTGTGCCTCAAGTTCGCCTCTTTTCCGTGGTCGGGTGTGTTCTTTCTGGAAAAAAATCGAAGCAAACGTTTACCCAATCAGAAAATCAATTTTCATGCGTGTAAGATATTATACACTGGCAGTCCAGTAGGCAGAGATTTTTATGTGTTCTTGAACGATATAGGGCTAGTGTTCCTATGTATTTTTTTGCGTAGAACACAATGCGCGGGGTCCGTAGAGCTGAAACCGTCTGCAAATTTTTTAAATTAACAATTTGTGAAAAAAAAAGTCTTTTTCACATTTCCGCTTATATCTCCGTTCCTTGGCATATTTTAGATAGCATGCATATGCATATATAAGAATACAACTCTGATATGCATATATAAGAAGTTGTATTCTTATATATGCATATGCAGGCTTCGCAACGGTGTTCGACATCACATTAGAAACCTCTAAAATTATCAGTGCTTCTTTACAATATTATGCATGTATTATATAGACATCAAAAAAAAAACGTCATCAAAGTTGGCCAAGAAAAAAAAGACGTATTTCTATTCTTATTCGAATTTATAACCTTATTTACTTGTCAAAACTGTCACATCATATGACAGCCATTGTTTATTTTATAAATTGTGACAGTTACTTGTCAAAAAGTTTGGCACAACCGAAAAGCTTAGACATGACTGCTATTTCTATCTCTCTCGTTCATAGCCAGAGTTGATGACGTTTTTTTTGGATGTCTCCATATATATAGACATCCAAAAAAAACGTCATCAACTCTGGCTATGAACGAGTGAGATGGAAATAGCGGTCATGTCTAAGCTTTTCGGTTATGTCAAACTTTTGACAAGTGACTGTCACAATTTGTAAAATAGACAAAGGCTGTCATATGATGTGACAGTCTTGACAAGTAAATAAGGTTATGAATTCGATTAAGGATAGAAATACCTCTTTTTTTCTCGGCCAACTTTGATGACGTTTTTTTTGGATGGCTCTATATAAACCTTCCTCTTGAATCACTCTATCTATTAAAAAAAAACCGCATCAAAATCCGTTGCGTAGTTTTAAAGTGTATGTGTTTGTTTGGAGTTTTCTGAATTAATCGCAAAGATAACGTGCAGAAATTTGGAGACAGAGAAAGGCCACCGAAATGCCAAAAATTGCATTGTGATAGTGTGTCTTGTATTTTCTATGGTGACTTTAATTTTAGAATGTTTAGATGATTCATATTTATTTGCTCAAGTCTCTCCAAGTAAACCAAAGGATTATTTATATACTTTTAGTTTATTTTTGTGTTCTTGTTTTGTTGAAGGGGTAACACTACTGTAGAATTTTCAAAAAATCGTTGTTTTGTTTTTTGGCTTAAAACATAAAAAAAAAAAAAAAAAAAAAAAAAAAAAAAACTGGACGTTTTCCACGAAACACCGAACTACTACACTTTTCTCGACGCGCGTTTCGCCAACCAAGTTGGCATCTTCAGGAGAAGATTAAAACTAGAGTTTTAATCTTCTCCTGAAGATTAGAGATTAAAACTAGAGTTTTAATCTTCTCCTGAAGAGAGAAGATTAAAACTAGAGTTTTAATCTTCTCCTGAAGATGCCAACTTGGTTGGCGAAACGCGCGTCGAGAAAAGTGTAGTAGTTCGGTGTTTCGTGGAAAACGTCCAGTTTTTTGTTTCTACGCCGAAGGTTCCAGTACCCACTCCAGGAGCTTAAAACATACTTTGAATATGAACATAATATTCTAAAATATGAGCTGAAAAGTTTTATACCTGAAAAACATTTTTTTTTTGTTTGAAATGTCGCGCTTCTCCCAAAGCGTGTCGAATCATTGAAAAAAATCGCAAATATTTTGCAAACAGCGTCCAAAGTAATCTGGTGAGGCAGCTGTTCTTTGAAATTTTTTTTGCAAGTTTCATTTGAAGCTTTTTTTTTTTTTTTACAGCCTTCTACTTAGTTCTAGTACTTCTACTTCTACATTGCAAAAATATGAGGATCTCAAATTCCACCAGTCACCAGTGGTATGTTAAAGTTTTAAAGTTACTTTGTTTTAGGTGTTTAACTAAATTTAGTAGTGTTTCTGATAATATTGGGCCAATTACAATATTGCCTGACCTAAAAAATGCTGTAGATGTTTATCTAAAAATACTCCCCATAGCACAATTATATCTGTACTAGTGAATGAATGACCTTGGCCTTAGTCCAAATATGCTTGAAGCTTAACAAAGGACACAAATGGGGAATTTCTAAATATAGTTCGATGCAGGATGGAAATTAAAATAGCTAGGGCTGTTTCTACAGCGACATATTTTCTAATGGATCTTTTTAAATTAATATTGAATTGCTAGATGCTTTTAACACATGCAGGTTACAGACTGAAACAAGATTAAGCAATGTGTTGCATACCTAACTGTTTTTTATTGTCAATCCGCTATCTGTAGAAATTTTCAATAAAGGTTTAAGGCCGCTTTACAGTTCGCAATTTTTCTTGCGGCCATTTATATTGCGCAAGAGATTTTGGTGTTATTTTACAGTTTGCAATTTTCATTGCTACTTTTATAGGGTGGGTTATCATCATTTTGAATGATTGTTGCTTTATTCAAGAAAGTATGCCTTCCCATTATTTATGAAAAACAATTTCAGTTAAATGGCCGCCGCGGCTGGCTTGGCAGTAGTTCATTCTTTTCACCTAATTTTGCAGTACATTTTCGATTATTTGTGGCTCCATTGCACGAATAACTCGATTGACGTTTTCCTTCAGTGCGTCAATTGTTTGTGGATGGTTGGAGTAACAATGGTCCTTAACATGTCCCCATAAAAATAGTCCCACGGTGTTAAATGGCAGCTGCGCGATGGCCAATTAATGTCTCCAAAACGGCTGATAACACGGTTACCGAATTTGTGTGCAAAAGATCGATTGGTTCACGACTTGTGTGACACGTTGCTCCATCCTGCTGGAACCAAAGCTCGTCCAAGTCCAAATCGTCCAATCGCGGCCACAAAAAATCAGTTAACATGTCTCTGTAACGCATTCCATTTACTGTAACGCTATTACCATCTTCTTTTTGAAAGAAATACGGACCAATGATGCCACCACTCCAAAACCCACACCAAACAGTCACTCTTGCAGGATGCATTGGCTTCTCTATGAGTACGTGTGGATTTTCGGAACCTCAGATCCTACAGTTCTGTTTATTAACATGTCCTCCAAGATGAAAATGAGCTTCGTCCGAAAAAATGATTTTTCGATTGAAATCGGCGTCATTTTCAAACTCATTTAAAGCCCACACGGAGAAGCGATAACGAAGTGGATGGTCATTTTCCTTTACCTCTTGAGTAAGTTGCAATTTATAAGCAAATAATCGAGGTCTTTATGTAATATTCTTCTCGGAGAAGTGCGACTGACATTAAGTTGTTGTGCTCTGTGACGAGTTGAAGTTCTTGGGGTTTCACGCACACTTTGGGCAACAGCAGCAATTCTTTACTTAACGAGCACGTAGATGACTTCTGTTATCCATAAGCATGCCAGTTTCACGAACTTTCCTTAAGAACTTTCTTATCCAGGCGCTGACGGAGCTTCATTTCGACCAAAAATTGTTCTCAATTTTCTCACTGTTTCTGCAACACAGCATTCACTTTGGAAATAATTTTTCAGTATTTCCCAACGTTGTTCAAGCATAAAACGATCCATTTCTTACAGCGGATGTTAGACACCACATATATGTCAAATGTCAAGCGCGTCAGTGTCGGCAATGTAGAAATAACACTCAGTTTAAAAAGAAACCAATAGATGGCCCACCCTTTATAACTGATAAACTCATTTGCTACAAAAAGGTGTAACCATTTTAAACAAACCAAATACTTAGACACGATTAAATCAATCTCATGAAGTGAGGGAAAAATTCACAAAATTCAGAAATTTTAGATATCACAAAGCACAATACAAGCGACGCCACCGTGCGTCGAACGTTGAGGTTATGTCACAGTTGGCAACACGTAAAAAATGTCAAATGTCACTTAAAAAAAATGAAAAACTACAGATAACTGCAATAATAATACCTAGTTCTGAGCTTGAAATTTTTATCTGCAAGAAATTGCACGAACAAAAATAAATACGCATGCGTGCAATAAAAATTGCGAAGTGTAAAGCGGCCTTTATACTTTTACTTACTACGCTAGTGTGGTTGATTAAGTTAAAAATGTGAAACTAAAGTAGTATTTTGGGGATAAAATAAATCCAACTTACTGGTCTGGACTTTGGTCTGTATCACTCTCCTCAAGTTCGGTCTTGTTGCGCTTCTTCGTAGATGACGATGATAGCACACAGAATTATTACCTCGGCACATATTCCAAGGAAGGGCCAAAGTGGCGCGTATTTGTCTGCGAAACGAAACGAAAATTGGTATTCAATAAAACACGTCGCAAGAATACTTTTTTAAAAAGTTGGAATCCAAAAAAAAAAACTCATCTTTTTGTACATTAAATCTACCAAAGTATATACACAAATCAACCTTTAAGGGGGTAAATACAATTAGGTGATTAAAAAAAAATCAATTTTTTTTTCTCTAAAAAGTTAAAACTTTAAACGAATTTTACTCAAAACAACATTTTCAAAATTGGCAACCACGATTACTCAAAAACTACTAGGCCGATTTGGCTGAAACTTTCAGGGTTTCTTCTTTATACTCTTAGCTTGTCTGCAAACCTAAATGTTTTGGAATTTTATGTTGCAAAATTTAATTACTAATGCAAATACGGAAAATCACTGATTTTCTCGAAAAACTTCTGCCAAATGTAGAATTTTTTTTTATTTCTTGAGGATTACCGACAAATTATACGTATTTTTAACATAAATTTTATTTCCTGGACTGTTACAGATGAAAATTACGACGTCCAGACTGGTTGCCGTTTTTTACAAGCTTTTATTTAACTTGCAATGTATGTTTGTTTGTTTGTTTGTATATATGTTCGGGTCAAATCTTGCAACTGAATTTTAAAGTAGTTATTCTCAACCGATTGAGATGAAATTTTGCATACACGTTACGTTTAGTTTGGATGACAATGCATGGTTAGCTAAGTTATGTCATTCTAAATTCAAAATGGCGGACGGTCTAAGATGGCGGAATAGTTATTTTTTGCGCACTCCCACGATATGGGTGTCAAATGAAAGGGTTTGCTGAGAAGAAATAATAATATAAAATTAATTTACTCTAAATCCAATATGGCGGACCGCCCAAGATGGCGGACTAGTTATTTTTTGTGCACTCTCATGATATGAGTATCAAATGAAAGGGTTTGCTGAGAATACGAAAAAAATAATAAAATGACTCTACTCTAAATCCAAGATGGCGGACCGTCCAAGATGGCGGACTAGTTATTTTTTGTGTACTCCCATGATGTGGGTATCAAATGAAAGGGTTTGTTGAGAAGAATACGAAAAACAAAATGACCACTCTAAATCCAATATGGCGGACCGCCCAAGATGGCGAAATAGTTATTTTTAAGCACTCCCATAATGTGGGTATCAAATGAAAGGGTTTGCTAAGAAGAATACGAATAAACTGACGTCTGCGTTCAACCCTTCGAGGAGATGGTGTACTACTGTCCGGCTAAACAGTAAGACTTAGCGGGGTCGTGTGTTAACTAATATCAACCTAAACCCTAGGCAAATTCTAGCGGTGATGAAAAAAAATTCAAAATGGCGAAAAACAAGATGGCCACCATACCAATTTTAAAGAGTTATAACTTGGAATAGGTTAGGGATAGTATGAACAGGTTGAGAAACATTTAGATACAAAAACACGACGATAACTAAAAAATTAAAAATAAATTAATAAAAAAAATTTTTAAAAACAAGCTTTTATTTAAATGCTCTAAAAAGAAGAAAATAAACTTTAAATTGAATCAAACCCATCAATGTATTACATTACACAATTTATATGATATAAAAAGCTTGTCACGAGATTTACTTGTGTAGATAAACAAGAATGTAATAATTATGTAACTTGATCTTGACATAAGAAAATCTAAGAAAAAAAGTATGTATTTTATAAAATAGGTAAATACATATACACAAGTAAATCTCGTGACAAGCTTTTATATCATATAAATTGTGTAATGTAATAAATTGATGGGTTTGATTCAATTTAAAGTTTATTTTCTTCTTTCTTAGAGCATTTAATTAAAAGCTTGTTTTAAAAAAAATATTGTTAATTTATTTTGTAGGTCCACTTTGCGCCAGCGTGCAGCCGCCATTTTGTTTTGAAAAAAAAATAAAAAATTTTTTTTGAATTCTTCATTCTTATCTTAACAAATATACAAAGTTTTGTAATGATTAAATAAAACCTTCTTGGTAAAAAAAAATGTTTTTAATGTGTAATTTTAGCACGTCTAATTGTATTTACCCCCCTTAATAATAGGGTTACCGATGGAGTGCACTTAATTTGGATCAGGCTGTATAACAGCGTTTTACTTACCTCTTACTCTAACCATACTCGTATCATTTACTGAGAATAACGTGTACGAATCTTCTCCGACGCATGTCACGTTACCTCGATCCTCCATTACCACGTCCTCGATTATAAAAACGCCGTTTTCTATCACCCTTCCATCGTCGGTATAACTCTCTAGTTTCACGCGCTCCCTGGATTCGTCGTACGTTTCATTTTCTATCATAAAAAAAAGAGTATGGTTATTTAACCAGAAATACTGGGGTATACGTTGTTACATATGTATATCTATGTAGGTTATGCAGTGTGGAAAAGCCAAATGGAATAAATTCAGTAGCTCCATCATTATGCATTTTTTTAGAAAATCCTGAGACACGTCAAGTTCTAATTCTAAAATGACATCTTGCGACGTAAAAATGTCATCCCTAAATTTTCAAATTGGAAGTAGGGGCTTCTGATGCTTCATTTGAAAGGTCTTTTCATTCTCTATTCAAAACTGCTACGGTTTTAAATTTTATTGCAGAAATTAACAAGAAAAAAAAGATAAGTTTCTCCGGCGTATGAAATTCGTTACATTAAAATAAAACTTTTATAAGTAACACTATTTGTCAATTTTAGGTGCTGAAATGTTAATAATAACAAAAAAATAAATGTCTGTAATTGCCGACATTCCCTACTATAAGATAAAAACTTACTAATAAATACGTACAATTTTTTGCTTGACATCGAACGACAAAAACGAGCAAGCAGCAAAAAAACAAACCTGAAATTTAAGAAGTTGGCCATTATCAGCTTTAGTGAAATTACCTAGAAACGTGCTTGTCATTGTAACAGTAGTTAACAGTTATCAGTGTTAAACTTTTTGCTTTAGTTTTCGTGTTGCAATTCAGAGAGATGGTTTACCTAACAGAAATGGATAAGATAACGATTCTGCAGATGATTGGTTACGGAGACAGAACACAAATGCAGGCCGAAGTTGTTCGCCTACTTCAAGAAAAATATCCGGAGTTGCCGCCGATATCTCAAGGTACCGTAAGTAAAATAGAGAAGCAATTTTTGGAGCGGACAGGTCACGGACGCCAAGAAAAATCCTCCCAATAAACTCAGAGTTGATCTGGATGTAATGCTTATGCTTGGAACAGTTGTCAAACAGCTTAAGCATTAGCCATTCCTAGAAATAGTGCCCATAAAACTGGTACTAACTAATAACTCGTGGAAGACAGATAAATTCCTAAATGTCAAATGATAGATGACATAAATGGAAAATGTTTTAGGAAACAAACCGTTACTGGTAGAGAAAATCCTCACTGGATGGGGAACTACACACGTAAAACCCTGAGAAAGTTAATGTTTGGGCAGGAATAATAGGAGAAAATATCATTGGTCCCTTCTTCCTTGACGGCAATTTGAATGGAGAAACTTATTTAGCGCTGCTCCAAAATAATGTTGTACCGACGATGGCAGGAAACCCACAACTTCCAGGTAATGCAATATGGTTCCAGCAGGATGGTGCATCAGCACATTACGAAGTTAATGTCCGGCAATATCTCCACACAATCTTTCCAAATCGCTGGATAGGGAGACGTGGTTCTGTGGAATGGCCTGCACGATCACCTAATCACATGCCGTTAAGACTTCTGCCTATGGGGATATGTAAAAAGGATGGTCTACAAAACGAAACCCGACGATTTAGCTAACTTAAGAAGAATAAGCAGATGTTAACTAACATTAGAAGACATTTCTATTTACGTCTAGAATGCTGCCAAGATGCTGGAGGCATGCATTTCGAACATCTGCTGCATTAATAATGATTTGTTTTTTATTTTAATGTAACGAATTTCCTACGCTGGAGAAAATTATCTTTTTGTTGTTGTTAATTTGTGCAATAAAATTTAAAACCATAGCAGTTTTGAATAGAGAATGAAAAGACCTTTCAAATGAAGTATCACAAGCCCCTACTTCCGATTTGAAAATTTAGGGGTTGTAGCTGTCACCTGAAGGCGGTTGAATTTAGGGATGACATTTTTTCGTCGCAAGATGTCATTCTAGAATTAGAAATTGAAGTGTCTCAGAATTTTCTAAAAAAACGCATAATAATGGAGCTACTGAATTTATTCCATTTGGCGTTCCACAATGTATAATTAAAAAAATAACACTTACTGAATATCCAAGTTAATTTTGGATTTCCCAGAACTTTGCACTCTATTCTCAATTTTTCATCTTCGATAACATTCACGTTTTGTTGAACTTTTACAGCTATTGACCCTGAAAAGAAATTACAGTGTTATTTTGTAAGTATATTTGCCTTTTATTCACAGCCACCAGTCCATTTCATTGCAGTAAAAAACAAAAAGGAAAAATAAATCAATTCATCTTCAATATGTGGCATTTGGTTTTTTTTTAAACACATTTCTTTTGTTGAGATTTTTTTCAACAAAGTTGTCACACCATCCGTTAATATTATTTAGTAAGGTAAATTTCTGATTTTTTTCGAATGGTAATGGAAAATCATGTACTTTATATTTCAAATGCAAACATCAGGTTTGTTATGATGCCAGACGTTCTGTCGATATTATTTAATTCATCGATACTCTATTACCTTCTTTTCTTCATCACTATCAGATTTTGTTTCCTTGCAGGTGGTTTTGGGTTAGCGTTTTCGTAACTGTTTCAATTCATGACAGAAAACATTATTTAGGATTCATTTTGCTTTTCTCTTTTGAGGAAGCTGCGGGTCATTGAATTATAAAAAATACTGAATATTGAATAAAATGAGGTTCACGCATAGGCAGTGTACTTACTTTCTGCTCTGATTGTAGCATTGGATCTTTTCTCTCCCTTTACAATGGCGGCACAACTGTATTCGCCAATGTCACTTTCGACAGTCGAGGTTATGGTTAATACGTTCAGTATACCTTCCCATGTTCGTTTAACCCTATCTTTCAGGTCCTTTATTTCTGTTACCTTTTCCTCTCCTTTAAACCTGTAAATTTATAATAACGATTTTTCATACTTTCGTAATGAGAAATTGGGCCTAACTAAACACGAATATGATACAATATATATATATATATATATATATATATATATATATATATATACATATGTACACTCGAACCCCTCTTATTTCACCTTCGCTTAATTCACATCCTCTCTTATTTCACCACGTTTCCCCCTAGTATTTCACGAAACCGTCCCGCTTAAGTCGCCGCCTGTAAAAGTTTTAGAACTACGTTTGGAAATTGGATTCTCGCCTGAATATGTACAATTTTTATTGAAAAAATTATTGTGTAATACATTTATTGATTTAAAATAGGTTAGGTGTCTTTTAAAAATATTTAATCTTTGAAATATTCATTCAAGTGGAAAATTGAACTTTGTCACGCACGACTGGGTATACGTACATTGATTTTTCGTTCAGTTGGCTCATTTTTCGTTATAACAAGCGCTGTGGTATATCTCTAAATATTTCTTTTTGCAGCTAAAACACGAAAAAGTTGAGGTTATGATCGCGACTTAAGAGAGGCTAAATTTCGCGACTTAAGCGAGGTAATGATGCACGGATTTGGCGACTTAAGAGGGGTTCGAGTGTACATAATTATGTACATACATATGGGGCATTTCACGCCAATTAAGTGAGGTCAAATTTGTTTGAACATATCACAATCAAGTACCCTAACCACCCTAAAATTTTAATTTTTTTGAGCCACAAGGAGAGTGATGGTGAGGGCGAGAAAATACAAATTTTCGTTTCGACTAAAATTTCAATCCTTCTCGGTAAGAAAATGAAAAAAAAATAAAAAGAAGGTTGCAATGGTTTTCGATGTTGTATTGCGTAGAATACGATAAAAATATTTTCAAAATCATTAGGGATAGCTTTCACCCTTATTTTGAGGAATGAAAGTTTTAAATCGAAATTTAGAAAAGTATGACACAATTTTTTTTAATTTCCTTTTTTTTTGTATTTTCGATTAATTTTTAATTCATAATGGGCGTCGACCAGGAACTGGCCCAAAAAACGGCTTAAAGTTTAAGACGTGCCCTTTCCGATGGTGTCCATGAAATTCCTCCAACAAATTATTAATTATGAAAAAAAGCAGTTTTTTTTAAAAAACACGATTTTTTGCACATTTTTTTAAATCAAATTTTCAAGGGGTTTCCGGTCTGCTATGGACCTGGAACCTCACTAACTGGAATAAATGTTTGAACTTGAAGTATACGTGGTTTAAAGATCGATTTTTCCCTTATGCGTTCAAAATAACGCCTGAACTGCAAAATTTTTGCGTAAAACTTCAAGAATAATTTATTGGAAAATGATGTATTTTACAAAAAATTGTTAAGAATAAAAAGTTCTTAAAACCACTGAAAGAATGCACTAGAATTTTCAATTTTTTTTTGAGCAACTTTTTGGATTTTGCAAATTGTCATTTTTTGCAAAATTTAAAAAATTGTTTAAAAAAATTCTGAAAATTCTAGTGCATTCTTTCAGTGATTTTAAGAACATTTTATTCTTAACAATTTTTTGTAAAAGTGCATCATTTTCCAATAAAAAATTCTTGAACTTTTACGCAAACATTTTGCAGTTCAGGCCATTTTGAACGCATAAGGGAAAAATCGATCTTCAAACCACGTATTCTTAAAGTTCAAACATTTAACCACCGGTTAGTGAGGTTCCAGGTCCATTGTAGACCGGAAACCCCTTGAAAATTTGATTTAAAAAATGTGCAAAAAAATCGTGTTTAAAAAAAAAAACTGCTTTTTTTCATAATCAATAATTTTTTGGAGGAATTTCATGGACACCATCGGAAAGGGCACGTCTTAAACTTTAAAAATATGCCCCTGTCAAACTTTTCTGTCGCAAATAGTATTAGTTAAGAGGCGCTGATGAGTGATGTACCGGGAGTGGCGTTTTCGGCCGAAGCGGGTTAACTCCGGTCTTAATCTTACTTATTACATAATATAATAAGAATATTTAATTTAATGAGATAAATAACTATTCCTCAAGTAAGATTGCAAAATCCAGCAAAATAGACGTGTGTGTATGTGTGTGTTTGCTTACATTTTATGGAATTACGGCAAAAAAAGTAATTTATTAGCACCTTTATAAACGCTGGGATTTTTATGGCAGACATAAACATTTTAAAGCTTTATTGTGGCACAATAAAATCTTTGCGAATTGTTCTGATCCCTTCCATTTTATATTAGACAATAGAACTTTAAAGAAAGAATGGAATGTATTCAGTCTGTAGAACGTATTGTCATTCGATATATTTCTTTCACTGTTACAAAATGGTGTTTTTATGTGTTACAATTGGAAAGCGTATTGTCAATAAAACGAATAAGTAGTAGTGTCACCATATATGTATTGGTTTTTTAATATTGTTATTTAATTTGAATGTCAGCAATTTTTTTATCAGAAAATGTATTTACATGGTGCCTATGCCAAACTGATGGGTTGTAAAATATTTTTCATAGCATTTTCTTGAATTTAAATTTGAACAGAACTGTGTCTGGTGATACTTTCCCCCCCTGTGCTCGCTGGACAAGGCAGTGGGTCGTTCAGTTTGACTGTAGCAGTCGTTTGAATTAGTCTGCGCACTAGTGAAGCGTCGAAAAAATGTTAAGTGTTCAGATGGAGCAACGGGTTCATCTCAAGTTTCTTGTTAAACTGGGGAAAACTTTTACAGAAGCTTATGCAATGTTAAAAGAAGTGTACGGGAATGAATGTTTATCCCGCACACAAGTTTTTGAATGGTTTAAACGGTAAAAAAAAGAGGGACGTGAAACGACCGAAGACGAAGAAGAAGCCGAAAACGAAGAAGTTATTTTTTTTTTCAAAACTGAATAATCGGTCCGGAAACAGCGCTTGATGGATCAATCTGCGGATTTACAGGGGGGTATTGGGGGTACATTGAGGAGTAAAAATTCCTAAAAAGTCCTAGCCTCCCCATCAATATTTGCTAAGATGTAGTCGATTTACCACAAAAAGGGAAAAAGTCACTTTTTTCAACTTTTTTTCAAGTCGAAATTGAGGGCGGAAAAAAATTTATTTGTAAATGTCTCGACAGGATTTTATAGAAAATATATTCCAGTTTCCGAAATTGAATTTCAATTTCCTGTACGATCATTAGTTGCTGAAAAGGGTCCTCTTTCGTTCAATTTCGGATATCTCCGCGACAAATGGACGTAGCAAACAATTAAAAAAAAGGAAATTGAAGCTGAATTTTTTGCAGATTTTCAATTTTTGCAGAGAAATCCATGTGTGTACTTGCTCTATCGGTCGCTACTTACCATTCAACTTCTGGTTTTTCATCTTGATCATCGTATGAAACATTACACGTTAATTTGAGGTCTTCTTTTGGATTAAAATTTACTGCCTCTTTTTCCGGTGCAACTTGAACTGAAACAAAAAAAAAAAACATTAATAAATCAGCAGTCGCTACAAGAACTATATAGGGTGGGCCATCATATGGTTTCTTTTTAAAATTGCTATTAAAACTACATCGTTGAATATTTTTAAATGATTGTTGCTTTATTCAAGAAAGTATGCTTTCTCATTATTTATGAAAAACAATCTCAGTTAAATGGCCGCTGCGGCTGGCTTGGCAGTAGTTCATTCTTTTCACCCAATTTTGCAGTACATTTTCCATTATTTGTGGCTCTATTGCACGAATAACTCCATTGATGTTTTCCTTCAGTGCGTCAATTGTTTGTGGATCGTTGGAGTAACAACGGTCCTTAACATGTCCTCATAAAAAGTAGTCCAACGGTGTTAAATCGCAGTTGCGCGATGGCCAATTAATGTCTCCAAAACGGCTGATAACACGGTTTCCGAATTTAGTGTGCAAAAGATCGATTGTTTCACGGCTTGTGTCACACGTTGCTCCATACTGCTGGAACCAAAGCTCGTCCAAGTCCAAATCGTCCAATCGCGGTCACAAAAAATCAGTTAACACGTCTCTGTAACGCATTCCATTTACTGTAACGCTGTTACCATCTTCATTTTGAAAGAAGTACGGACCAATGATGCCACCATTCCAAAACCCACAACAAACAGTCAGTCTTGCAGGATGCATTGGCTTCTCTATGACCACGTATGGATTTTCGGAACCCCAAATCCTACAGTTCTGTTTATCAACATGTCCTCCAACATGAAAATGAGCTTAGTCTGAAAAAATGATTTTTTTGATTGAAATCGGCGTCATTTACAAACTAATTTAAAGCCCACACGGGGAAGCGATAACGAAGTGGATGGTCATTTTCCTTTACCTCTTGAGTAAGTTGCAAGTTGTAAGCAAATAATCCGAGGTCTTTATGCAATATTCTCCTCAGAGAAGTGCAACTGACATTAAGTTGTTGTCCTTAAGTTGTTGAGTTGAGTTTCATGGGTTTTCACGCACACTTTGGGCAACAGCAGCAATTCTTTTAGCTGTGCGCACACCGGACGAGCATGTGGATAACTTCTGTTATCCATAAGCATGCCAGTTTCACGAACTTTCCTTAAGAACTTTCTTACACCAGGCGCTGACGGAGCTTCATTTCGACCAAAAATTGTTCTCAATTTCCTCACTGTTTCTGCAACACAGCATTAACTTTAGAAATAATTAATTTTCCCAACGTTGTTCAAGAGTAAAACGATCCATTTCTTACAGCGGAGGTTAGACACCACATATATGTCAAATGTCAAGCGCGTCAGTGTCGGCAATGTAGAAATAACACTCAGTTTAAAAATAAACCAATAGATGGCCCACCCTTTATAAGCTTGGCAGAAATGAGTTGCGCCACAGAGGCGTACGCATCATAAGTGTAAAACACGTAACTAGTAACCTCTCGCACGTTTGCCATAGTTTAATTGAAATTATATCACACTATTCAATATATTACATACAGCGGTGGTTGTATAACAGCATCAGCTATCACGGGACTACTGATATAAATACAAATTGGGGCGAGCCCCCCATCACATGCTACGCGAGTTGCCGTATGCCAACTTGTTGTTTAAGTTGGCATATATTGGTTGTCCTAGTTTAACACCAATAACTGTTAACTACTGTTACAATGACAAGCACGTTTCTAGATAATTTCACTAAAGCTGATAATGGCCAACTTCTTAAATTTCAGGTTTGTTTTTTGCTGCTTGCTCGTTTTTGTCGTTCTTTTTTAGGGAATGCCGGCTTCCAGACTTGTAATACAATCAACACCTACTTCTCAATTTCTGAAAATTTACGGGGGTGTAGCTGTCACCTGAAGATCACAAGCCCTACCCAAAAATAGGGGGGGGTTGAATTTAGGGATGACATTTTAACGTCGCAAGATGTCATTTTAGAATTAGAAATTGACGTGTCTCAGGATTTTCTAAAAAAAATGCATAATAATGGAGGTACTGAATTTATTCCATTTGGCTGTTCCACACTGCATAAATTTTAAACATATTCAAACATTGTGTTGTCATTATTTAACAACAATTCTGGTAAAATTTTTAAGTTAATTCCTATATTGTTGACATTGTCCACACTGTTTACATTCTCGACGTATTAAAAATGCAATTCTCGACATGACATTGTTGACGTCGCCCATCTCCGATTCTGGCCTGTCTTCGACGCTGGATTTTAGTTTTTCGACGACGCTATCGACATTCCCAACGTTCGGACGTCACCCTCCGAACCGTACCAGCCGTAATGGTATCGACTGGCGCCGGGCTAATGCAACGGAAAATTTTCCATCTCGCTTGGGAGAAAAGCGAAATAAAAAATGCAATATACGGAAGACGCCGACCGAGGATCAGTGTCATAGCCGCATTACTCATGTCTCCAATTGATCGGATGAGTCACAGCCGGGGTCCGAGGATGGTCCCTGCTATAACAAAAAGCCGGAGGAAAGGCGTATTGGCTTACTACAGGCGGAGATGGACAAGTTATTCGTGGGACGAAAGAAAAAAGAAAACTCTTAACTAATTGAAATATCGTCCCCTTAGAGCAGAACTATTTTATGTCCAAAAATGTCGATTTTCGGTTTTTCCGTTCTATGTATACTTTAGGGGCCACTTTATTTGCTGCAGAAGTATACCATGTCCACGCCAACGGAAACGCCCGAAAATTTACGATTTAAAAATAAGCCCATGTGTTCGGATCGATTTCCTATACCTACGTATTTTTATTTTAGTGTTTATATTATATAGTATGTAAAATAATAAAATATTATTAAAAAGGAAAAGCTTTGCTTTAATTAACTGAAGCAGAAAAAGTCATGTCCAAATAGAAATAAATATCAAAATTCTACCTTTGGACATGGGATATGTGGCAATCATCCAGGTTCTATGTCCACATTCTTTGAATAACGTGATATTTGCCAAATACTAATAGACTAGGGTAAAAGTAGACAAAAAATGTAATATATTTTGCTATTTTTGCAGGCAAAATAGTAATTGAAATTTTTAAAAACTAAAAAAACCTTCTCCTGTAAAATTTGCTTTTTTGTGACTTAGAATAGTTCTGCTCTAAGGGGACGATATACTTCCTACAAAATGAAAACCGATGCACATTATCAAACACGTGTTTAAGGGGTAACACCATTGTAACGGCCTAAAAAAAACCGCTTTTTTTGACGATTTATTTTCCGGATTGAAGGAAAGGTAGTAAGAAAAAACGCTTTAAACCCTTAAAGCGTTTTTTCTGTCATATATTTTTTCTTTTTTCTTGGTCATATATTGAAGTACAAAAAAAATTTTTTTCATCCATAAATATTGCAAAATGGCGGCGCTAAAGTTATTCTCAGCAGCAGAACTGGTGCAAAAACTATTTTTATGTAAATAATTGTTAATTATGTCCACAATAAATAGTTTTCAAGAAAACTATTTATTTATTGGGCAAATATGGGTCTTCCTTACTCAAACGAATGCCATAAACATTTTGGGGATGCCTCATTTCCAGACCTCATTCCAGAAATTCAGTTCGAATACATGAGATGCCTATCTATACAACCCTCAAAACTGTAAACAAACGATCCGCCCTATGAACGCACCCTTCTATCCAACCACCGGATACCATTAATATTTGTATTATTAACGCTTCTCATTTGATTACAGTGGCTTTGTCTAGAGAACAATGAGCAATTCCATCGAGGTTATTATAGTAGGTTAGAAACAACTGTGATTAATAAAATTGAATGACCTAGTTTACAGCAAAAACCTCTGGTGATAAGATAAAAGAAGACGTAAGTCAATAAGTACAAGGGTTGTTCCTCTAACCGGCGGTTCCCAAACTTTTTTTTTTGCTACGGCGCCCTTTCTGGCTTAAAAAATTCACGGCACCCTTACCTTTATTTAGGCTTTGGGGTCCTTAGGCCTTGAACCTATTATGGACATGGACATTATTAATGAACAATATAATTTTTTTAAATACCATTTATTTATGTATTTTATTTATTTTTTCTTCCAATTTTGAATTCATACAATATTGAACGTACGAGATTTGTAAATTAAGTAATGAGACTGGCAACGTAGCGCCCGATCTAGCAACACTGCGGAGACGGGACTTGGAAAGGCGGTAGGCTAACATGTAATGCACCTTTAGTACAAGTTTGAACTTGTTAGAGTAATTTTATTGTTCTTTGTGACTGTTTTCGCAAACCATTTTTTTTCTAGCGCGTTTTAAAAATGAGTGATATTAATTTTGAACAGGTTTTGTTTCAGACTTGGACACAGCGCAACGGATACTTTTTGCAAAACTTCAACACGCCTACGGAGACAGTGTTTTTTCAATACCCCAGGTTTTTCGGTGGTTTAAGGCATTCTCGGAAGGAGAGAATCGATTGAAGATGAGCCACGCAGCGGAAGGCCTTCATCTTCAAGAACAGATGAAACTGTCGATATAATACAGGATTTTGTGCGTTCAGATCGTCGGTTGACAACAAGAATGATCGAGGAAGAGTTAAATTTGAATCACACCACTGTTCTTCAGATTTTGACTAACGAATTGGGGATGTGAAATATCTGGGCAAAAATGGTTCACAAAAACCTTTCGCAGGAACAAAAGGATATCAGGAGAGAAAGGTGTCTTGACTTTTTGGAATCGATTGAAAATGATCCCTATTTTATGGAACGTGTCATTACTGGTGATGAGACTTGGGTGTTTGAGTAGGGAAACCAAGCGCCAAAGCATGGAATGGCACATGGATGATAGCCCAAGTTTAACACAATCCCGAAATATAAAGGGAACGGAAAAGACGAAAAAATCCAAAAATTAAAGGGTTTTTAAATTACTCCTCGAAGAGTCAAAATTATGAGAAAAAAATATCCGAATGAGAAACTTACAATAAAAAAAAACAAACGTCAGAGCGGACACCATGAAGAAAGTGTATACTGCAATTATGTTGGATTTTAAGGATAATTTATTGTCATATCTTGTAAAAACTTTTTTTATTGCTGCTGCGGCACTTAGTTTGGGAACCTCTAGACTTCATATTATCTTATATATAAAAACTCGTGTCACGGTGTTTGTGGTCGCACGCCTCCGAAGCGGCTCGACCGATTTTCATGAAATTTTTTATGTATATTTGGTAGGTATGAGAATAGGTCGTAATTGTATATACATCATAAATGGATTTAGAAATCGTATGGGGGGTAG
The DNA here is from genome assembly GCA_029963805.1 of Aromia moschata. Lineage (NCBI taxonomy): Eukaryota > Metazoa > Arthropoda > Insecta > Coleoptera > Cerambycidae > Aromia > Aromia moschata. The sequence continues at coordinate 2,313,641 of JAPWTK010000035.1, forward strand.
CTGATTGAACGTTTCTGGGTTGATTGAACGAAATGAAGACCAACTAGAAAACTAACGTTCCTTACCGAATTTAGAAAACTACTTGGATTAACGACTGTACTATCTAAATAAAGCTTTTAATGGGTGCTATCTGTTTCTTACACAGATATTAAACAAAGAACGTTTAAGTGTTCAATAATACCAGGAAAAACGCTCTAGTAAAAACACACGCGATGTATTAGACCCTCGCCTAATGTAATAGACCGTTATCGATTTAATTGTGTTTACAACGGTAAGGAAAATGCGTTTTATATCACGCGTTAGCAAGTCGATGTTTACAACAGAGAGTATACTCGAACGCGACGGTATCTTGTAGAGAATGTAAATAGATAATTGTACATATGTCATTAAAATAAAGCCATCTGCATCCAAGAGAATAATTCGGTATCATTGTCCTGTTGCCTTCACGAAATGATATGATAGTCAGATGAAATAAAAAAAAGAATCTCTTCGATAGCGCACAAGGGGAATTCCAACAGTAATTATAACATTGTTCTGCATGAAAATCCTCCCTGCCAAACTAATGTGCCATTTCGATAATTTCTGCCTAGGTAACCCTCACACTGACCTGTAAATTGTCGTACCACGTAGCAAAATCTAGAGATCAGCAACATGTTTTGGCCTTTCCTATTAGTCCAATCAACGAGCGAAAGCCCCCATGTTAATTGGTCACTAATTGTTATCAGCAAACAAAAACTATGGTCGTGTAGAGAAAAATATTCTAAGAAAGATAGCGTTTTTTGCTATTCGAATTTTAATGGCGAACATAACCAAAAAAATTCGCAAAAGTCAAAAAAAACGTTTTTTTTTGTAAATAAAAAAAAGCTTCAAGTCCTACACATGAAAGTTAAATTAGAAAGTTGTAGGTCTTAAAAATGCGCGTCGAATGAAATTTGAACGAAAAAAAATCGGTTCATAAACATTTGAGAACAATTAAAAAAAAAAACGTCAAAAATAGCGTTTTCGTATTTTTTGCCCTATAAATTCCAATTTTGTTTGAACCGGCTTCTTGTTAACTACAAGTATACCCCAAGACAAGCGGAATATGATCCTTTTTTTCAAAAATTTAAAAAAAGTTTTATCGAGTTATAACGATTTAAAAAAAAATACGTTTTCAAAAAATCAGTTTTTACAGAGGCAAAATTAATCGTACAGAAACGATCATGGGCTCATTTTATTCACGAAGACTTGTACTTTCATGCTATTAAAAAACCAAATTGCTTTTATTTAATTTTTGCATAAAAAAATGCGTTGTAAAACTGTATCATTTTTTCGAACCGGTTTTTTTTCGAATAACTTTTTTTAATTTTGGTTTTACATTTTTGGCCGTTGCATATTTGAAAACTGGCATTCAAAACACGCATTAAAAAAAAAAAAAGGTCCTACGACCTCAGGGAGCCGAGATATATGTATATATATATTTTTTTTAATCCCTGACAGCGCTGTATACGTCCGTTTGACTTCATTTTTACACGAAATAGATCTAAGACTTTTACTTTCTTAAAAAAAATTGTTCAAATCATTTCGCATAAATTAAGTTGACATAATTGTTTGCGAAAGTACAGCGTTGGGTGCGGCACGCGCTAGTCAGCGCACGGCGACAGAGTGGAGGGACACTCCGCTTGGGCGCATCGAACTAAACACGATTTCAAATCGATCGCGCTCGTAAAATTATCTTTTCCTCCGGTTAAAAAAATTATCTCTGCTCCCTGAGGTCGTAGGACCTTCATTTTTTTAAATGCGTGTTTTGTATAACTGATAACAATTAGTGACCGGTTTTCTCCCCGTTGATTGGGCTATTTGTAAAACAGCAAATATAGTGGAGTGGTGAAAAAGGTTTTAAATAAGTATTAGAAACATATCTTGTGGAGCCATGAGAGGACAATAAATCTTGTGGGTTCTGATGGTCATAAGGTACGAAAATGGGGGTGGTAACAAAGTTGTGGAGAGTTTTTTCATGGTATGGAATTGGACCGATTTACTGTATAAATGGTATAATGGATCAAAATTAGTACAGAAACATCCTTTAAAATGTGATGCTGTTTTGGCACGTGATGAAATGCCATTAGTATGGCACTTTTAAAACGACAAATATGTGAATCACACTGCAGAGGAAAATAAATCTTTTGAGAATCATCAAATATCGGTGTCTGAGCGACCGAGAACTTGTGGGCTGTTCCAGAACTGTGGCAGATAATATAAAAAGAAAGGTCATCCATACCGATCAAACGATGCTGAAAGCTGATTCAGTATATCTCACGCTGCCGAGAGGCAATCATAACTTCATAATTCCTTTGTTATTTTGCTTTCAAACCTTTATGTTTATCTTGCTTATCTTATATTTCTTGTCATATATTTATTTTTATTCTTCAGAATACAACTGTATAACAATTTTGTGTTCACTTCAGAGGTTCACTACTTAAATGAAAATATTTGTAGGTTGAAAACAACTCGTTAGAAAAAAAAAATTATAAAACAACTCGAGGCAACATGTATCTGAATGAGTTTTAATGAAAATTACGTAAACACCAAACATCTGTGAGATTTGGCAGCATGTCAACCGTGCCAAACGAAAATTCCAATCGAATTTTCAAGTTTTCAACGAATCTATATAGGTATTGTCTATCTAATTTGACAATGTATATTTAGAAACATGCCATTCACTTGAAAGACGTTTTAAAAGTGGTCTAGAAATGGCTGGATAGTTTCCATGCCACATATTTTTTCGATTCACAGTTAGTATAGCTATAATTAGCTATATTATTTGAATTGTGTACAAATTAAAGTATAGGAATTTCGCTACGATTTCAACAACTGGATGTTGCATCACGACAATGCGTCTTGTCGCACAGCCATTTCAGTAAACGAGTTTTTAGCCAGTAAAAACATTCCTGTGGCTCCTCATCCTCCTTATTCGCCTGACTTGAGTCTTTGTGACTTTTTTTCTCTTCCCGAGATTGAAAAATCACCTCAAGGGACGTCATTTTGGGACCATAGAAAACATGCAAACGGCTGTAACCGACCAGCTGAAGGCTATTCCAGTATATGAGTTCCAGCATTGCTATGAGGAATGGAAGAACGGTCTCTAGCGCTGTGTGGCTTCCCAAGAAAGTTATTTTAAAGGAGACAATACTGAATCGTAATTCTATTCGAATAAAAAAATTCAAATTTTTTTTTGAGACGTTGCCAGTATCATTACTTAATTTACACACCTAGTATTTACGAGAGTGGATGATATTGCGGAGAATATAAATGAATGGAGTAAAATATTACTTGAAACATTCTGAGAAATTCTAGTTAGCTTTTAAGTAGGCACGTCTAGTGAATTCGAAGTAATAAGAAAATCAATGATACATTATCGTTGGTGATTCATGCATGGATTTATTAACTTAGTAATTCTATTACATGTCTTTATCTATAATAAAGAGCCATCCAAAAAGAAAAACGTCATGCATATCTATATTCTTGATTAGTGCATATTACATTACCTAATCTTTCAGTTGTTATTACATTCAGTAAAATTTCTATATGAACAGTTTGGGTATAAATATGATTTATGTTCAAAGATCAATGCAAATACATATTCTTTTTATAGAGGTCTTGTAAAAGATAAAGTTTTAATCAAATAAATACTTGACAAGTAGGTAGATAAAATGCAAGTACCAAGGCACCATTTATTTATATTGTGCTACAAGTTATTTCTCTATTTATATCTTGTTGCATCTGATAATATTACATTCTCAGGTTTAGCTCACTACCATTTACTTTATTTTTACGTATATTTGAACCTCACTCCAATCAATTTCATACGTACTGATCTAAGATTTGAACTTTTTACATGGTACTCGTTGAAACAAAACCGCTGTTTTACGAGATGAAGTTAACAGATACATTCCAAAACATTTCCCAGAATCTCAACTAAAACCTTCAGAATAGGAATTAAGTCACACTTACTCATATTTACTGAACTTTTCAAAACAATAATTTATAGTCAATTTAAACATTTTCCTGTTTTTAGATCTCATTATCATTCATCAAAAACAACGCATATGTAAGCGTTATCTACTTACTGGCTCAATTTAAAGATGTAAGTTAATTAGTTGGGTACAATGTATAGTCAAACAGAAACAACGTCTGTTATGTCTTTCAATTATCAGGGTATTGTTTCTATTTGACTACTACTAATATCACAGCATTAGTCGTCCTAATGTGTTAATATTACTAATATTCAAATACAGACTCGAGCGTATAAGGCAGATAAAATAAATTGCGATGAAGAAATTATAGATGAGATCCTCCATTTTGAGGAACAACGGTCACGTAAGTCGTAAATCGTCGCCGTCCTCTTAACTTTGTAAATGGTCTCATTTGCTCTGTATTTTCATCGTTCTGTTGTATAGGATACTAGCGACCCGCCCCCGGCTTCGCACGGGTGCAATGCTGATACTAAATATAAAAAATGGTTATTGTGGGTTATCCCTAAGAGATAGACATATACCATCGCGGACTTTTTTGTAGACCTTTTTTAAGGTGTACAATACTGTAGTACATTATTTTGATCTATCTCGTAGGGTTCAGCCAGCGTTTGCAATGTAAGCGGAAAAAAATGTGTGAAATGAGGAAACATATTTTTACAAATATATAAGTATTAACAATTTTATTTTTGCAAAAATGTTTAAGTATAATATTGAGCTACTGTTATATCTAGAATATCGTGTAGTGTTGTTACCTGGGAATATCAATAATCAATCAATAAATAAAGATAAAGGACAAAAACAGTTTTCATGTCAGTACTTAAGTATACGAGGTGTGTAAATTAAGTAATGAGACTGGCAACGTAGCGCACGATCTAGCAACACTGCGGACTTGGAAGGGAAGTAGGTTGACATGTAATGCATCTTCAGTACAAGTTTGAACGTGTTAGTCATGTATTTGTTCTTTGTGTCTGTTTTCGTAAACCGATTTCTTCTAGCGCATTTTAAAAATGAGTGATATTAACGCAATGTGCACCGTTGCATGATAGCAACGGTGTGCTATCAGGTTTTGCTTCAGACTTGGAGACAGCGTTTTTTCAAGAGCCCAGATTTTTCGGTGGTTTAAGGCATTCTCAGAAGGAAGAGAGTCGATTGCGGATTCACCACGCAGCGGAAGGCTTTAATCTTCAAGAACCGATGAAAATGTCGATAGAATAAGGGATTTTGTGCGTTAAGATCGTCGGTTGACGACAAGAGTGATCGGGGAAGCGTTTAAATTTGAATCATACCACTCACTGTTCATCAGATGAACAATCTGCGCAAAAATGGTTCCACAAAACCTTTCCCAGGAACAAACGGACATCGGAGAAAAATGTGTTTTGACTTTTTGGAATCGATTGAAAATGATCCCCATTTTATGGAACGGTCGTTATTGGTGATTAGACTTGGGTGTTTGAGTACGATCCGGAAACCAAGCGCTAAAGCATGGAATGCCACACAAAAAAAGCAATAATGAGCAAGTCGAAAATCAAATGCATGCTGATTTGCATTTTTGATAGCCAGAGAATTGTCCACAAAGAGTTTGTGCCTCTAGGCCAAACAGTCAATCAACACTTTTACAGAGAGGTTCTTGAAAAACTTTGAAAAAGGGTCATGCGTGTGAGACCAAACATTAAGAACAACTGGATGTTGCATCACGACAATGCGCCTTGTCATAGAGCCATTTCAATAAACGATTTTTAGCCAGTAAAAACATTCATGTGGCTCCTCAGTCTCATTATTCGCCCGACTTGAGTCCTTGAGACTTTTGTCTCTTCTCGAGATTGAAAAATCACCACAAGGGACGTTATTTTGAGACCATCGAAAACATTCAAACGTAGCTGTAACTAAATATGAGTTGCAGCACTGCTATGAGGAATGGAAGAACCGTCTCCATCGCTGTGTGGCTTCCCAAGGAAGTTATTTTGAAGGAGATAGTACTGAATTGTAATTATATTCGAATAGAAAATTTATAAAAAATCAGTCATTATTTAATTTACACACCTCGTATACCTACCGTAAAACTATTCCGAAATCTAGAATGTAATACATTTTTTTCATTTTAATTTTATGTTCAAAATTATTTTAATTACTTTATGGCTGTAACTATTTTTAAACCGTTTCTAGCTTTGGAGGTATTTTTATCGTCTCTTATCGCGTACAAGTTATCTCACAAATGTGACGTACATTTAAAACCATTTCAGAGCAATATCCAAAGTATTTCGAATAAATGGAGCAAGTTTGCGTACATACTTCCTCGATATATATTAACTACACTCACCTGGAAAAAAAATTGCTATCGGATTTTGTATTTTTTAGAAATCTCAAGTTCTTATAAACAGATCGCATTGAAATTTTGATCGATATAATAGTACATACATATTTATATTTTTAGCTCTTAAATCTGGTAACGAAAAGCAATTGCATCAAAAGTTAAATCGTACAAATAATATACACACAGCATTTAAAACAAATAAAATAATGAGAAATAGTTTGATGAGTACATATGTAGGTCTGGAATAAGTACATGACGTGGTACCTTATTACAAAAGTATACAAGTTTAGAAAACGTTCCCTTTGAGATAGTAGACGAACAGCTGAAAGATTCAATATGGAAGGGAATAGGCCACGCCTTGAACCGCCTGTGACAGGCGCGTTGTTCAGATGAAACGACAAATGACACAACATGGATAGCTAAACAAAAGAATTTAGAGGAGGAGCATACGCGCAGAAACGCTTTGTCGTGTAAAGATTTAGAATTTCCAACCCTGTATACACGTGTACCTAAGTGTTTACAAATGCCACAAATATAAATTGCATATTAAAGTATACATATATGATGCAATGCTTTTGGGCACAATAAGTAGTTTGGCAAGAGATTGACTCCCTCCTAAATGATGCCTGACAGTGATGAACGATGATGATCCTTTACTCTCCACTAATATGAACAACTATTCTTAAGAAATATTGGAATTCTGACGTTACTTTGATTAGGACGAAGGGCATGGGAATTATATTGATCTTGTTTTGAGCAAATCGAGGTCTTTAAAACAAATATAACATAATATAATAAAATGCGTCATGCCTAAGTTATCATTATTTTACACGCTATCATTCGCCCACACACGTTTTTAGTGCGTACCTATTTGGTCTATGGTGTGGTAATCGTTGCTTGATAATGGATACTAAAACGTAATACGAGGTTGTTGCACACCTTTTTGCAACTTTTTTAAAAATATTGACGAATTTACTAGTTAGGTGTTTATAAATTCCTGTGTGTCGAATAACGTCCCTATTTTAAATTAAAACCTTATATGTTTTTATAAATTTGATATACAATTTTGAGTCGAAAACCTTTCATAGCTTCTACCTGAACCCAGTGGTTTCAAAGATATTTGATTTTTTTTAAATGACACATGTTTGGATCTGGAATAACTGACATAACTTTAATTTGGTAGCATACTCCCATTTCATGTTTTGGCACGGAGTAAGTACATAAGTTGCTTCACTATCTGCATTAAAATAAATTCGCAAATGCTATACCGAACGTTCAATGTTTTACCTTTTCCCAATTTCAGATCGAGATAACTTGTTTAGTTTAAATGGAACACCCTGTATTTTTTCAAATTTATATAAATTTAAATTAAGTATTTTTTCTCCAAATTGGTCGACGCAAAATTATTTAAAACTCACCCTGTATAATTATAAAATGACCTGCGCGAAATTATGTGTGTATAGTAGTAGCTACATAGCTATCAAAATTATTTTAATCTATGGACTGTTACAATGGTTAGATAAATATATTTTTGAGGTTGGGAAAAACATATTTGCGGTCATGGCCGCAGAATTATCGTATTTTGAAATGCCAAATGCACCACAATTTAAGCCGGTCTGTCAATGTGGTATTTCTCATCTGTGTGTATTAAGGCCCCTGCATACGAGGCAATCAGGGAGGTAATTTGCAGGGACCCAACTGCCAGATATAGGAGTCACAAAAAATATCGTGAATCATGACGATTTACACCTATTCATAGGTTTAATCTGCAGGCTCCTTGCAGATTGACTCGTGTGTAGGAGGGCTGTTAGCTGATCTATCAGCGTGGTATTTCTGATCTTTGTTTGTATTAACTACCTAACCTACATTAAACTTAGAACAAAGCCAATGTTTCTTTTTTATCTCAAGAATTTTTGCGCAGAATATAAACAAAATAATAAAACATGAGATAATTAAGCTTTCAGATATGATAAACATGTATGATTTCCCTTCTCCTTTTTAAAGTTTCGAGCCTTTTTTTTATTTAAAAAACACGATTAAATTAGTGGCAAACCCGCATCCAACAAAAACAACAGGCGCTAAAATGTAGGTACCTAATTAACGAGTTAGTTGCTAATAGCTACACCCTGACGGACCTAAATTATGAACAGCTGTTTTATCGAATCTAGAAATAACTAGCTTCGTTTAGGTTTTACTAGCCAGGCCCGTTTTCATTACCTGCACACCTTTTTTCTCGACATACCAAATTTAATTGAAACACTCTTCTTTTACTTCAATGAAATGAATAATTAGATATTGACAATTGCAATAACTAGACGGTTAATCAAAGATAACCTATAATCGGCAATTTGATATAATTGTTTAACATATAAACCGAGATAAAGTGGCGGAATTAAAAGCAGTTATCTCTTATTCTCTCATGCGTATTTGTACATTATCGCCCGTTTTCACTAATGAAAACAGAAAGGCACTTTATTGTTCTAGAGATAAAATTATAAACAAACTGGTTGCAGTCCGAATGCAGGACAAGTTTCGCGAAGAAACTGATCGATTCTAAACAATTAGGCAGAGCAGACATGAGCAAGAACGTCCGCATAATTTCGAAAAAACCTTTCTCTATAGATTTACCGCGCCCTAATCCTAGTTAAATAGTACTCACCCACTGAGTATACGGTGCTGATAAAAAAGTAGAAAAATTAAGGTAAAGCACAGCACAAAATTTTTCATTTTCTAAATTGTTTTTCGGCCTAATTATATACTACAACATCAACAACACGCTCGGTATTACACGGAACACACACAACACGCACGCTGCCCTCGTCGTCCTCGCATTTACTTCGCTAGAAAACGACAATATAAAATGGCGATAATCAGGCAAAGACAGTCACGAGCTGGTAGTTTACGTAATCTCCGACAGTCGGCTGACGTCACGGGCATGCGCGCTCGATTTAGGACACAGGATTTGAATTGTGAGGCATTTTCGATTTTACTATCTGAAGGGTTTATAAACATTTTTATTCTTATCTCAAATATATCTCGTACGAGTAATCAACGTCAATACGGTTAAACATTAGTGTGGACTTAGGTGTTTCTGTGGTTATCTTTACAATTATTACTCAATTGCGTTAATTGCTTTTAATATAGACGTAAGAAAACCATTGAGAAATACTGCTTTTAGATTAGAACGGGCGTAAACTATCTATGTATGTACGTAAAAGAGTACGGGTAGCAGTATATGATACTTGGGTAAAATAATTAAGAAAAAAATGACTAAAGTAAAACCACAGATTAAATTTCTTTAAACTGTGGTAAGACTGATGACAATAGAAAATTACCATGGGCGTAGTCAAATAATGTTTTTCAGGGGACGAACATTTTTTTTGTATATCCTCAATATGTAAATATTGTTTTTTGTTTAGAAGAGCGAAAATAAATATTTTTTTTCTCAAGGTTCGTTTGAAGTTTACTTAATACGCCTAATTCTAACAGCTTTCTAAACAACTCGTCAACATCAGCGTTAACACTTTTTACATGATTACATGAGCACTATTAGTGTTCTATTCGGGCTAGAGAGTTGCGGTTTGAAAACTCTTGTAGCCTATAGTGTTGGTTATATTTAATGCTCTAAAGTCGTTATGCTTGGCTTAAAGTTTATGCCAAACACACCCCAAAAGTCAATCCCGTGCCAAAATTTAAATTCACAAAATTCCGGTGTCAATTCAGACACTTACAGGATGGGCAGAGAAGGACGCTAACTCTTTTCCAGCCCTTGCGAGCCACCCTCTGCAATTACTTTCGTTTATTCGTTTTTCTTGCTCTGCGTTTCGAATTCGTTAATTCGTTTTTTCTTGCTCTGACCTCTGTTCGGCGATTCCATTGATCCAAATGCTGCCAAATCAATTGGACTGTGGTGCTTTCACCCTCTAACAACTCAATCACCCCTTCAAGCCACCCCTACTCACCTCCTCTGGGTGGGAATGGCCTGGACGGGTCTTCAGTTGTCAGGTGAGAGCGAGCTGTGGAATCTGAAATTCTCGTATTTTCGGAAGGTCCTTCCTTCCTAGGGACCACATCAAATTTTAAGGGGTTATTACTACAATGGAACCCAAATGGAGGACCCTAGAATAGGAAATAAGCTTCCAATGAAACTTAAAAGATGAAGAGCTTGGAAACGGCTTGCATACTCATTTCGATTTTTTTAGACCCCCTTTTGAGGATTCATTGACAGGACTATCTAAAATAGTGAAATTTAACATTATGTATATTTTATTATAGGTTATTTTTAATTATAGATCGTAGTTAGGTTATACGATCTACCACTTGCAAATGTAGATAACGAACATAAAGTTAATTACAGTTACATAAAAAGGTAGTTGATTCCCCAATAATGTATCATTCCTCTTAACCACGCTAACCGACACAAAATTATGTTTGTATATTTATGGTTATTTTGTGAATTGGTACTTTGCTGAAGCCATCAGCATCAAATCATAATAGGATCGAGGGTGGAGACGCCATAGTCAAGGGTAGAGACGCCAAGCATCCTGACGCCTGTCTTATAAAAAGAACTTGAGTTAATGGCAAACAGAATTGGGGAAAGTAAATCATTCATAATAATAACATAACATCTCTTTATAAAAATATAGGGTGTCCCAGAATGATACGTAGAATGTTATGACCTACTATACTGCACCTACTGCACTTAGTTGTAGATATTAGAAATATTGGTATGGGATAATGATAATGACAAAGTATTGGAATTTTTGGAGTTGAATGAAGCAGAGCCTTCCACATCAGACAGGTTAACGTTGGTTTGCTCTGACGAGAACGAACTGAGGTTGGCTGCCACGTGAGGATGCTACCACAAACGAAGCATGGTTTTCGAGATAAAAAATGGTTTAGATAGGTTATATTTCTTCATTCATCAGTTCCATCAACGTCAATCGTCGGCAGAAAACAATGAATTTAAGGTGTCATTCAACACTAATTCACAGTAATAAAAGAACGAAAAACGATTGAATCATAAATCCATCAAACAATAAAAAAACTGTTTCGGTGGAAACTGATGCATCTGGTGGATCCATCAGTGAATAAAAGAACACTCCAAGAGCTGAGACCAGAGCTCAGAAAGGCATGGCGGATTATAACGGACAAGAATCAGAAGCAATGTTGCTAAATTGTTTATTTATTAACTCAGGCTGTTCTTACCCTATTCTCAGTCCGTGCAATGTTAATTACGATAAAAAATATCTACATTATCTCGTATTACATACGAGGTGTGGCTATTCAATAACCGAACTGATGCTGCTATCAGCGCACTGCGAGCGTGTTGCGACAAGTTTGAACAGAACTGTGTCTGGTGGTACTTTCCCCACCCTGAGCTCACTGGACAAGCCAGTGGGTCGCTTAGTATGACTGTAGCAGTCGTTTGAATTAGTCTACGCAGCAATGACGCGTCGAAATGGTTTAGTCTCAAGTTTCTTGTTAAACTGGGGAAAACTTTTACAGAAGCTTATGCAATGTTAAAAGAAGTGTACGGAAATGAATGTGTATCCCGCACATAAGCTTTTGAATTGTTTAAACGGTTTAAAGTGGGACGTGAAATGACCGAAGACGATCCAGCTCCCGGGCGGCCCTTATCTTCAAAAACGGACGAAAACATTGGTAAATTAATCCGCGAAGTTCATTGTCTAAGCCTCCGAGAGCTTGCTGAAATAACAGGAATCGACAAAGAATGTGTTCGCCAGATTTTGCATGCGCAAAGTTTGCGCAAAATGGTGCCAAAACTCCTCACTCCCGAGTAAAAGGAATCAAGAATGAACATTTGCGCTGACATTCTAAACAACATTGACACTGATCCAGGCTTTTAGACACGGTGACACTGAAGGGGCCAAGATTCGAAAGTGTGGAAGCGGTTGAAGCAAAAGCGACGGATGTTCTGAACCAGCTGACAGAAGCGGACTTCCAGCACTGTTTTCAACAATGGAAAAGTCGTATGGAGCGGTGTAGAGATCGGCAAGGGGGAGTACGTTGAAGGCGAAAAAGTTGCTAGTGTATTGTTATGACAGCAATCCGGTTATTTAATAGCCACACCTCGTATATTAAAGCATCTCTTTATAGCGGTGCGTCATTTTTAATTTGTGGGTTTGATGAATGTTAAACAACTATTTCAGCGCTCTAATCGAGACAGGTGAATATGAGACATAGGGTAAACTGTTGATTACTAGTGAACCGTGTAAAAATGGCGTTCTCCCCTGTACGCGTACTTCAAAGAGCGAATTTATTTACTTTGCACCTGGACCGCCTAAAAATAATACATTTGTTTAATTTAGCTCATACACTCTTTATAAACTTCTAGACAGCCTAGCCATTCTTGTTTATTTTAGAAGACGAAAATATTTACGGGATTAAAGCCAGTGTGGTATTTAAATTGTGGCGATTAGATTTAGATAGGTAATAGTTTACATAATTCCCAGCGGTAATGGCAGAAAATAAAATAAAAATATTTGATAAATCGATATTGGCAGGCATGTCAACGGAATTCTTCGATATAGCGTTTGTTTCTATTACAGCGTTTGTATTTTAACGGCTAATAATTGGCCGGTTGGTTAATAATTATTTATATGTAAACACAGCCATTAAAATATCCTCTTTATCTTAATTTCTGTGTTATAACATGCCATGTATTCTAATTTTGTATGAACGTTTACGCAAAAGTATTTTTTCTTAGTCAAGTAATACTTCTAGATTAGTTCTAGACATTTAAATTTTACTTCCAGCTCCATGTAGTGGAGTGAATAAAATGTAAATATCCGGTATATAGAGGGGGAAAAAAAAAAAAAAACAGATATTAGGTTGTCGGAAAGTCATGACGTATTTTTGCATTAGATGTATTTTTACATGATGTAAATTATTTTATATAAATGTATTTTATTAGATGTAAATATTACATGTATTTTTACACGAGAAATGCCATCACGATCGGCTCGAGTGCTATACCATTCTCAGCTGACAGTTCAACCTTCATTTAAGAAAAAACAGTATACTCGACATCGACATATCCGAACTTTTCCGTTCCGCGAAATTCCACATTTCCGAACTCTCTTCACCTCGGAATAACCGAACTGAACTGAACGCTGGCGCATGCACAAAGGGTTTTTCTGGCCCATTCTATGTACTTTTATTCTCTCATTCTATGCAGTTTTGTCCTCTGTTTTCCTCGTGACTTTTTTCTCTTCCCGAGATTGAAAAATCACCTCAAGGGACGCCATTTTGGGACGATAGAACACATTTAAACGGCTGTAACCGACCAGCTGAAGGCTATTCCAGTATATGAGTTCCAGCACTGCTATCGGGAATGGAAGAACCGTCTCCAGCGCTGTGTGGCTTCCCACGGAAGTTATTTTGAAGGAAACAATACTGAATTGTAATTCTATTCGAATAAATAAATTTAAAAAAATCAGTCTCATTACTTAATTTACACACCACGTAATTATTTCATTTTATGAAATATATCAGTGAATGTCTATATTCTAAGAAGCAATAAGCATTTGTAAATATGCAAAATTATTGGTTGAAAAAGGAAACAACATTTTTTTTTAATTTGCAAATGGAAATGTTAATTCAAAAATGTTTCAATATCAGCACTATCAATAAAACATTCCTATCATAGACATTTGAATATGTAAATAGCAATGGGCACATGTTGCAAAAAAAGGTAGGTAATTGCTTGTACTAAATAAGTTTTTTTTATTGATACCTCTGTGCAGTTGGATTTAGACACATTGATTATACATATGTATTGTACATCATGAGGTTCTTTGACGGATTAGGTACCTACAGTTTAAAAATACCTTAAAAAATGTATAGGCACATAGCAACTATAAATTTATATACCTTAATCTCTTAGGATCACTTGTTTACCTGTACTTTTTTTTTTAATTATCATGATAAGATTACCTCAATCCACATAAGCTTTATGCATGTAAATTCATATTCGTAGCTAACTAAAATATAATAAGTCAATCTTCATTTAACGGATTACGTATTATTATATAGAATAATTCGTATAATCTTGGGATTACCATTATCTCATGATTTCTTTAAATGTTTTTATTCAAACAAAATGTCGTGTTAGAAAACATTTATTATACGATATCTATTAATACTAGACATTACCAGAGAGTTTAAGCTCAATAATGCCCATTTTTGTTAGTCACTTATTCGGTATGATTCTATTTTCAACTTATTTAGTTAAAAATCGACCTAAATAATATCTGTCTAAGTTATAACTAGAGTTGGTCGAAATATGCCGTAGGACATTGGCGTACGCGTCATAATATAATACATATAACACAGTAACTAATATTAGATATAGCAATAAAAGCAATTCATTCACCCTGTATAACCACATACATATGTTTGTATGTAAAACTTATCCTCTTAATTAGCTTGATGACGTAGCTTCGTTAACAGTACTATCACGAACTTTGTAGCATCAACTAAGTTTGTATAGTTGTCTCCGAGAGTCTTGTTCGCAAATATGTTTATGCTTATTTTGAGTACTCTTTGCACTCACTTAACGGGGATGCACCTACAAATTTGTCTTAAGTTGGTAAAATCTCTGGCTTTATTTAATACACTTTCGAACTTATTTTTAACTGGCACTTTTATTAAGTCACCTATAGTTTGTAGCAGTGAATTTACTTCGTTCACTATTTTTAGTGACTCCGATAATGACAACGCACTGTTCTGTAATTTTTTATTTCGACATACAAACCTTTATAGTTGCTATGAATAGTTTTTAAAGCTGTTTCAACGGACACATCTTTAAATAAAAATAGACTAAAATAGAGCTTTTATGTTGAAAAATTCTCTAATACTAACCACAGCAATGTATTTTTTATTGATTATATTTAGTAAGTATGCTGTGTATTTATGTCACTTCATAACCTGCCAAAGGCACTCTAAACGTAAGTATTCCAGAACCGAAGCGGTTGTTTATCGAGTACATGCAGGGTTACATTGCAGGAACTTAGCTTAAAGGTAAGTCGAGCTAAACTGAGTTCTCAGTTCTCTTTTTATTTTAATTGTTTCACGCTATTTATGTGACGGCTACAATAGTGTTTGTCCCTACACAAAATATATCTTGGAACTCACCGATGAATGTATTCACTTTGCCAGCAAAAGTTTTTTTCGACGTTTACATTTGTGGCATTTTATTATTAACGCGCCATAAACACCTCGAACACACTACTAATAATAAAGCTGGAGTCTGCCAGACGGTCGGGCGAAACTACTGAAACCAATGCCCCGCCCTCCGCACGCCGCTGAATTCCCGCACAATCGGCCAACCCTAATTATAACCTACTTTAGTATATCGTACTATGTCCTAATTGTAAAAACTAAAAAAATACTTTGCTACATTCGTAACCTACCTTTTAAATAAAGTTATATGACTAAAAATAATTTGGTCATAAATGGCTAAACTTTTTAGGTTACAATAATACTTATACTTGTGGTTGTCATAAATTTTTCCCAAGGTTTGAATTGTATAATTCCATAATTATACAATTTAAAAACATATTTCAAAGTAAATAAAATAGTGTGTATGTCAATATCAGTTTGTTTTAATGCTTACGAACTACAATGTACCTTTAATACTTAATGTTGTATGTAAAAAAATATTGGAATATACTTGTAGAGTAAACTTACTTATAGAGTAAATATTACTTATGTATTTATTTTCATGTGTATGTGGGTCTGAAATATGATTGTGGCATAAAATTATTTAAAAATAACTCTACAGTATACGGTCTTTATTTTACATTCTCTACGGTCTCTACCATCTATCATACAAATATAGGAAAGAGGAGAAAACTATTTAGATTTCTGGCCGTCGAGCTGACACGAACCGGACTATCTATAAGAAACGTGGGTAGATGGCAGCACATGTATATATTGGAAATAAAATAGGGACGCAAATAAAAGGTCAACCGTCACACATTCGAAATTCTCATAATAATTTCAACTTTTATTTATTTACAATAATTTGCTAAGAAATGTATTATACAGGGTGTTCCATATAAAACATGGTAACTTGAATTGAGTTTTTTTTACTTTGGTAAAAAAACAAAAACGCGGTGTTTTTTTCAATTATCCCATCTTAATTAGTGTAAAAAATCTATTTGAGTGCTGATTTAATCGATTTTGTATCTTTAATAATAATGGAGTACTCAACTGAGCACACTTTTTGGATCAGTTATACGAGAAACATTGGCACCTTCGCCATCATTTTAAAACGCTAGGAAATGTTAAAAACATGGAGTTATATCATATTAAATATTTTTTTTAGTTTACATTTGCTATTCTCATTTTAGTAATAATGAAAGTTATGTTTTATGAAAGGTATTTAATTGTTTTCTCAATGGCTTTTGAGAAATTTAATTTTAAATATCACTGACACACTTAAGAGATAATTTATAAAATATTTTATACGGATTTGTTCTGGATTTCTGGGTTTATATTAATCGGAATTTTAAAATAGCCAAAAATGTTACTTAGTCGATTGTTACG
The DNA here is from genome assembly GCA_029963805.1 of Aromia moschata. Lineage (NCBI taxonomy): Eukaryota > Metazoa > Arthropoda > Insecta > Coleoptera > Cerambycidae > Aromia > Aromia moschata. The sequence continues at coordinate 2,330,543 of JAPWTK010000035.1, forward strand.
TCATTATTGTTTATCATTTTTTGTAAGCGTAAATAAATAAATTATAAATTAATAATCATTTTGTAATTTCAATGACTTGATAAAATAAAAACACTGTATGCCTTAAATTTCAAGATTTATTCACTGAAAGTGAATTTTGGTAACAAAAAAATGCGTGCTGCGTACAGAGTGGCTACTTATTTATGTACAAATCTATACAATTCTCATTTTTCAAGATAACACAGACCTGTAAGGATTTTTTTTAACCTTAATAGGTGATTCCGAAGGTTTTTGACATGCTGAACCTAATATCGATTTACCCTATTATGTCACAATTTTCAGGAAACCTAACCTAAAACTGCAAAAAAGGATTTGTTGTCCTATACTGAGGCCTTCATAGCTCGGCAACGAAACGAGATTGGGTAAAATAGACTCGACCATCGTATTCAGTAAATCAAAACCTACAAAAAGCAATAGTAAAAATAAAAAAAACTACTAGTATATGGCGCAATTATCATTTTATTTAAGCGATTTCACAAGAATTTCCAGAATCTATGTTCCGGAAAGGTTAGGTTTTCTGAAAATTGTGAGGTGATAGGGTAAATCGGACAATGGTATTGTGTTCAGCATGTCAAAAACCTTCGGAATCACCTATTAGGGTTCAAAAAAATATCAGAATCTATGCGTTAATCAGGAATCCTCAAAACTCCGGTACATACTACGAAATTTAAACAAAAAATGTGCAAAGTATCTTTTTACACAAACTTGAAATTAAGCAAAATATTGAATTTGATAGCCGCTAGACGAGTGAAGGTGTCAAGGAATTATGTCAAGACAGTTGAATGATATCAGGTATAACTTTATTTTCGGCTCAATATTTTCCCTTAGGTACACATTTATCTGATTTGTAATTTTTTTATTGTTATGTGAAGATGTTATTTTCATCCAGTGGCACACGCAAATTGGTAGTAGCCTAGTTCAGGATACAGACTCTCTAATTTAGTGGAAATTAAACCACAGATTGTTAAATGGTTTATTTTAAAATTTATTTTCAAAATCGGTGCTACTTTTATTAAGGGGTATTTTCGCACTCCAGAGGGGTCTACCCTCTGGAGTGCGAAAAATCAAGGCATTTTTTGGGAAATTTTTTTCCGCTCTACTAATAAAGCGATAAAAATTCATTTTAGGACTTTATTAAGTACATAATGAGGTTTACACAGAAATTTTTTTTGTTCAATAAAAAATACAAAATGGCGTCATAAATACACATCGCACCCATACGCTTTTTTTTTGTTGACCATCGGTGGGTAACACAGCAATTTTTTAACTACTAACTAGAACAAACAAAAAATGTTTGTCATCTACATGAGTTTTTCTAAAGCGGTAGACAAGATTATGGTAAAATATTGATTTTTCGCAAAATACCAGCAGTTTGAAAAGAGAAAATCAAATTTTACAAAAAAAAAACGATATTAATTTGTTTATAAAAACCGTAATTTTTAACCGATCGAAAAAATCGTCGGTACCACTTTAGATAATTTATCTAAGAAGCTGCAGTCAAAATTTCAAGTCGATCAGATAAAAATTGCGCGAGCTATACTGCCCACCAGTTTGAGAAACATGTTTGCGAAGAAAACGCTTTTAAAGTTTCAAGACGTGTTTACTTGAAATGAAATTTTCAAAATACAGGCATGTTAATTTTTTTACCTTTAGTCTGCTATACCAGGATCATATATCATAATTTCCAAATTATCGATCGGGCCGCAGATACTCCTAGGCTATATATGATACTAAAAATCCAGCAGCAGAGCGGTATTTTCGAACATTTCGGAGCGACATAGTTGTTTCACATATTAGGTTAAAAATAATTGTTAAACATTTTTCCCATCAATCATTCATTATGTATATCATTCTTGGGATATTTTTACAACATTTAAGCAAAAAAAAATCGAAAAAAATTTTTACAGAGGGGTCTAACCCCTTAAAACAATTTGTGTTTATACAGTGCAAATTATTGCAATTTATCGTAAATCCGTAAGCACCCTGCATAAATAAAATACGATTTCTCATGGCAAGAGAAAAACGATCTCGCTTTGTTAAAAATCCACCTTGCGTACGGTGGTCGCTTCCTTGGGTAGCTCGTCTCACCCCTCGCCTACCCTTTACTTGACTAATGTAAACTAGGCCTTGAAGTCCGCCCCGTGTTTCATTAACAGTTCCGAAGTTCCAAACCTAAGATTTATTAGTCTATTAACTAATCCAATAAAAATCCTACTATCTCGCTTTGATAAACTGAAATTTCATACGGTCGGTAGTTTCAATTATCGCTGGCCAGAGCCGGCTCCAGGTAACAGCAAATACTGCCAAAAAAGAAACTAACTATGCGAATAAGCACTAACCTATGTAAATTAAGTTGTTCGTTTTTTTTCTCCCATGTGGGTGGAAGTATAGTATTGATGAAAAAATGTTTTTTACGCGATAACTCAAGAACGATTGAAGATATCAACTTTTAAATTTTAAAACACTTATGCACCATGACGAGGTCTGGAAGTGATTAAATTTTGAACTTAATCGGTTACGGGGTTGAGGGATAAAGGGGTTAAATGAGCGAGCTGACAGTCAGTTGTATAGATTGATATATCTGATGCCTGTTTCCTCACCGTTTCTTAGATATATGAGGTGTGTAAATTAAGTAATGAGACTGATTTAAAAAAAATGTTATTCGTATAGAATTACAATTCAGTACTGTCTCCTTCAAAATAATTTTCTTGGGAAGCCACACTGCGCTGGAGACGGTTCTTCCATTCCTCATAGCAGTGCTGGAACTCATATACTGGAATAGCCTTCAGCTAGTCGATTACAGCCGTTTGAATGTTTTCTATGGTCCCAAAATGACGTCCCTTCTCTCGGGAAGAGAAAAAAGTCACAAGGATTCAAGTGAGGCGAATAAGAAGACTGAAGAGCCACATGAATGTTTTCACTGACTAAAAACTCGTTTACTGAAATGGCTGTGTGACAAGGCGCATTCTCGTTATTCAACATCCAGTTGTTCTTGATTTTTGGTCTCACATGCATGACCCTTTTCCGAAGTTTTCCAAGAACCTCTCTGTAAGAATATTGATTTACTGTTTGGCCTGGAGGCACAAACTCTTTGTGGACAATTCACTGCCTATCAAAAAACAAATCAGCATGCATTTGATCTTCGACTTGCTCATTCTTGCTTTTTTGGGTCTTGGAGAACTTCAAGTGTACCAGGAAAAGAGAAAAAAGCAGAAATATCTTCTTAACTTTGATCTGCCGTACCTCGAAAATAGAAAGTAACCTCAACTTGAAACTTTCTAAAAGTTGATATGTCTTATCCAAGACTAAAACTAAGGAGACCGAACTCGTTCGGTATCATGGGCTCATATCTGTCCGCCTCCAGAAGGCGCTGTAAGCAGTGGTGTACTCGACGTCACGTGATGAATATTTAATATGTCATTCCATACAATTCTTTCCTAACAGCTAGTGTATAAACTAAATAGACTAAAGGCCGATTTACAGTTCGCAATCTTTATTGCCTGCAAGAAAAATTGCAGCGTATTTATATCTGTTTGGACAATTTCTTAACAAATAAACATAAATACGCGTGCGCGTAATAAAAATTGCTGCAATTTTTCTTGCCGGCAATAAAAATTGCGAACTGCGGCCTTAAGTATGTAAACTATAAATCTTAATAACTGTCAGCTGTCACTAATGACACTTCACAAATGTCACAGTATGCTTACATGCCGCTTGGCTTTAACAAAAAATACAATTCGAATGTTAAATAAATATGGTTCGAAAGTGCTGTGTTGCATTTTGTGATACAAGAAGCGTTCCGAAGCGTCAGAATAACCTGACATCATTCCAAATTACTGATGTAATATGTATGAAAGGAAATATTTTCCTTTGTTGTATTGTTACCATTGAAGCACGTAACACGAAATATTTCGAGTACATTTTCATATTGATCATTACGAAAATTTGTAATTGCAAAGATAACAACAAATTAACGGAAAATATCGAGCGTCTGCCACATATCACTGTATTCGAATCACGGACATTCACACGGACTCTAACCTCTAACGCACACAGATTAGTACAGAACCACGGTATACGCATAGATATCTATTTGTATACTGTTGTACACTCAGAAATTAGAGTAAGGTATTCTAATCCTACAATGCATGATGGGAAATGTGTCAAGCGTCGCGCCGCCACACGCATGTCTTGAAAACTAACTAATACCTAAGCTACATTCATGCAACTCCCAGGGCAATAAAAATAAAAAAAATTAATTAGCTGTAATTAGTAATTTAAATACCAAAACTAAATAATAATATTATATGATTTACTCTTAAAGTTGTACGAAACCAAATGTAGCTTAGGTATAATATGAGTTAGTTTTCAAGACACACGTGTGGCGGCGCGATCTCTTGACACATTTCCCATCGTGCATTGCAGGATTAGAATACCTTACTCTATATTACCTTATGGTACACGACTGCTTACAGCGCCTCTGGAGGCGGACATATTCATATTTTTTTCACTAGCAGCTTTACGCTTTATGGCTGGAGCCGGTCCTGCGGCGGTCCTACCGGCTTAGGAGACAATTCCGAGCGGCGGAGGCGGCGTCGGCGACGGCGTGGAATGGCGCAGAGTCCCGCGTTTTCCGCTGACCCCGGGGACGGCCGGGGTCAGCGAGAAGCCTTCGTCTTATGTGCTACACGGGAAATTAGTTGCATTTGGGTCGGGACGTAGGAACGGACCCTGCTGATTCTGCATCCCCAAACTCGGCATAATAGGGTATAAATTCTCGCAGATATAATACAGATATAACCTTGTAATTCGGGCGGATCGCAGAGGAAGGGAGAGGGAGAGACAGAGAGGCGTATCTCAGGAACGCGAATCGGCCCGATAAGAAGTTGCGCTCGGGAAATGTACTATATATTATGTTATCAGCGATGCTTTCCAGAGTTTAGCATTCCAAAAAGATGTTCTCGTGCGGGCTGAATGCAATAAAAATGTACGGCATGTGGGGGTGAATTCCCACCCCTTTTCTCCGTTATTTTTAGAGCTACGAAAAAAAATGTTTTCAGAGGTAACTTATTTTGTTTGAAATTTCAGAATATGCTACCAGAAAAACGAGATGTGACGAATAGGGTTCGGAAAGTGTGCTACAACGCGTCGTAAGAAATGACAGACAGACCCTTTGAGACAACCAAAAAGACAGACCCTCTAACCTAGAAACCACAATATATTTTTCCAAAGGTTTTTGATGCGCTGAATCCGAATCCGAGGTCCAAATCTCTCAATTGGATCTGGTTTTCGAAATATCCTCACTTAAAAATGTATATTTGGCAAAAAAAAGGTCGAAATTAAATGATTGTATATCACGTTCCACGTAACTGTGCTTGTGACATAGCGATTTGGCCTGTATATACGGTTGTAGAGAAAAACACAACATTATACACAAATAAAACCTAAATATCTAACTTTTTTTGTCAACAGTACCTTAAGGTCTATTTTTTGATGGATATTCGGATATACATAAATGTATTTTTATACTCTTAGTGATTACGAAATGTATACCGACGATTGGATATTGGAGAATATATTATGTATCCGTCTATTTGAAAATCGTCGTAATTTTCAATAATCTGTTTCAGTTTATTCACAAATGGTAACGACTGTGCCATTATTGCAAAAATCCACACAAAATCAGGTAGTATGTAAATACAGTACACGAACTCACGAGTTAGTCACTCGCGACAAAAAATTGTTTTCAATGCGGCGGTCGACCCGTTTATACCGACGGCAGGTAGAAAACTAAATGGACACCTGTCAGCATCGGAATATCCATTATGAAGAAATTGTATTAAGGCGTCCTGTGTTTCCGCAGTGGCGTACGTATACAGGGGCAAGAAATATGCGCTTAAAAAAATACGGTTAATACTTTAATATCATAGAGTTGTACAGTGCCGGCTCTGCGCGACAGCATACTTTTCCGGATCCTACTCATTACTGTGGCGAATTTCGAATTACATCATCGTTTTACCCAATGTCCCAATGTACCTCTGAGTTCTAATACGAGTTATTCATTATTTTCTTACAGATTATGATCAATTATGCGACAAACATTTTATTTATACGTATAAAACAAATAATACACCATTTTTAATATCGAAAAATACCTGAATTACAAAATGTATATCAGATTAAGAACAATTTTAAGTGGTACAACCGAATGGAAATTCTAGGTGAGGCGACGCGTCGCTTGCATCCTCTGACGAGCCGCCGCTGCGATAGGACTTTAAGCTTCTTACTCAAATACCTAACTCTTTCTAGCCGACCTTCGACCTGCAGCGGAAAACCTATCAAGATCCGATAAAGCAAGAAACGAAATTCGAGTTCCCGGATACTAGTCCAGGAGGCAGACTTCCGAGAATTTCGAAGCGGCAACGCTAAAACAATATATACGTCGCGTCAAAAAAGGTAGTCGCGTAGAAAATGTTATAAAACTGTCCCAAATTAATATTTTTCAAAATCCCAAAAGGTCTCGCAAACTTGAAGAGATTTATGATTTTTCTAGCCCAACCCGGTCAATGTCGCACAATAAACAAAGAAATGGCGTCATTGTTAATTAAGGCTTGCAAAAAAATTCGATCATTAATTACTCGAAAAGTTATTAACGGATCGAGCTGAATTTTTTTTATGTAACTTTATACTACAAATAGCAGTCCCTCGCAAATTTCATGATCATAGTCGCCCTACTTTAGAAGTAAAAAAATAGTGAAAAAAAGCACTTTTTCAACTTCAGAAGTCATTTTCAAGTTAACAATAGCACTTGGAGACTTCGGGTTGGGCGTAAAATTTTGGAAATACAGTAGGGCACAAGTTCTCAAATGCATATGCTATACAAAATATGCCAAGGAACAGAGATATAAGCGAATATGTGAAAAAAGACGTTTTTTTTTCACAAATTGTTAATTTAAAAAAATTAGCGGACGGTGTCAGCTCTACGGACCCCGCGCATTGTGTTCTACGCAAAAAAATACATGGGGAACCGTCAAAACTAGCCCTATATGTTTCAAGAACACTTTTTGATGATTTTACCTCCCTGCTTACTGGACTATACCGGAGCACCACCGAAGGGAGTGAGGCGGGACCGCCTGCGAGTCAGTGCTCGATTTGCCGTTATATTTAAATTATATTGCGACGGGAAACGGTTTTTGTCTAACACGCCGTGCATCAAATGCCGCATAAATCGTTTTCTTGATACACAGCGAGGCTGGTCGAGATGCGATCTAAATCAAACACTCGAAGTGCAGGATGAAATCAATTCGGTTTTATGTACGTAAATTCAAGGGGATATTTTACGTATGCGCCTCTGCATTCTATCAGATGATGAGGTCGCGTACCGCGTGTTTCAAAAGTGGAGAACGTTTATACAATTTTTACATATTTACCACCTCCATAGTAAAAAATGTGACTGGCGGTTGTCATCCAAATGTAAATGGTGGGCCACCAGATGGTTTCTTATTAAAATTGCTAATAAAACTACATCGTTGAATATTTTTAAATGATTGTTGCTTTATTCAAGAAAGTATGCCTTCCCATCATTTATGAAAGACAATTTCAGTTAAATGGCCGCCGCGGCTGGCTTGGCAGTACTTCATTCTTTTCACACAATGTTGCAGTAATACATTTTCGATTATTTGTGGCTCTATTGCACGAATAACTCGATTGATGTTTTCCTTCAGTGCGTCAATTGTTTGTGGATCGTTGGAGTAACAATGGTCCTTAACATGTCCCCATAAAAAATAATCCAAAGGTGTTAAATCGCAGCTGCGTGATGGCCAATTAGTGTCTCCAAAACGACTGATAACACGGTTACCGAATTTAATGTACAAAAGATCGATTGTTTCACGGCTTGTGTGACACATTGCTCCATCCTGCTGGAACCAAAGCTCGCCCAGGTCCAAATCGTCCAATCCGGCCACAACAAATCAGTTAATATGTCACTCTAACGTAACGCATTCCATTTACTGTAACGCTGTTACCATCTTCATCTTGAAAGAAGTACGGACCAATGATGCCCACCACTTCAAAACCCACACCAAGCAGTCACTCTTGCAGGGCATTGGCTCCTTTTGACTACGTGTGGATTTTCGGAACCCTAAATCCTACAGTTCTGTTTATTAACATCTCCCCAAGATGTATATAATCTTCTCCGAAAAATGATTTTCCGATTTAAATCGACGTCATTATCAACCTTATTTAAAGCTCACACGGAGTAGCGATAACGATGTGGATGCTCATTTTCCTTTATGTGTGTTTAATTGCAGTTGTAAACAGGGAAAACGAGGCATTATCAAATTATCCTTAGAGAAGCGAGTGACATTGAATTGTAATGCTCTGTGTTGTAAAAACTATAATTATATATAAAAAATTATCTTCAAACGTTAAAATATTTGGTTAAATAACGTGGTGAGAAAAAGAGTATTTCTATTCTTAATGTTAAGTTTAAAACGATTTAATTGTAAGTGTTAGAAGTGACGGACACGCATTTTGTACGATAAATTTTATTTAATTCTGGGGAACGGTCAAATTATTCAGAACCAATTGTACTAGAATCGTTCCAGCTGAACAGAGTCGTCAGCCGGCAAAGTAATTTACTGTAAAAAGTCTCACAATAAAACTTTGTGTAATTATCTGAACGCTACAAAATTTGCATAATACTGGGGAGATCATTTCATGTCCTAAAAACCAGGACAGAGTCGTACCGGCTAGATTTAGCCTGTCTAGGCATATATTTTATTATATTTATTATTGTAGTTTCTTATAGCTATAACACTACGCCAGTTCCCCTTGCTTTGTCTTTGACAGACCCTATGCCCACCCATATCAGCAGTGATAATCCTTCAGTCAAGGAGAGATCGATACATATCTTCTCTGCTGGATCAAAAATAAAGAGTGGCGCAGGCTCCGGTGTTTACTCAAGACGTCTGGGAATTGAAACGAAGTGGATTGTGGATGGTCGACACAAGAGTATTATAAACAGCACTGGCCGGGTTAACCGTAGCTGCAAAATAAATCACTCTGAAAAACGTTACAGGTAAATCAATAAACATCTACGCAGACAGTAGACAAGCAATACTGACCCTAAAACGTCATAAGATAGTGTTGGAGACGTTACGGGAATGTAATCAAGCACTGGTATATGCAATCAACTCCAACAGTATATCTGTAAGTTGGATGAAGCTAACGAATAGTTTTGAAAGTCGACATATTTTTGAATTGCCAGTAGCACTCTCCCACTTGTAGCTATCGGTTTTATATGGAATTAATACAAAAGCCTCGGCGCGGACGTTGCAAAGACATGTTTAACTATGACAAGGAAAAATGGAGATAAATCCTGACCAAGCACTTACACCAGTGGCATGGCGGCCGGTAGAATTTTACATGCTCGTATTTTCGTAAGGAGGCATGGGATTCACACCCCCCTAAAATATGGTTTAGGTCCCACGCCTCCTTATGGAAATACTCGAAAAGCGAAACACTCCTTTTGAGAAAGCGTCAACAGGAAGAGGGACAGTTGAGCATTTACTTTTCGATTGTTCAGCTCTCAGCTGTCCAACACGACAGCGAAAGTTTTTCTTTGGGGAGGTGTTTAGTGATGAATATTTTTTATCATCAAAACTGACAAGATTAAATATTCGAATGCGGTGCGAATATGTGGTGACCAGCCTAATTTTTGAACTCATTTTGGGAGGTGTTTGAACATCCTAAACATATATGTCCTTGAAGCTGTCAAATGCCTTTCCATGGCGTTTGCCTCATCCAATCCCCCAACCACTACGTTAGCTATGTTCTCTCCTTTATCATCCGTTGTTTCGTCAACACTAAGCCATCAGTGGCAGGTCGTGACTTTTTTTGGGGAGGCAAACATATTTTGTAAAAATTTTTGTTTCCTGAATTTTTGTGATGGTAAACATTGTTAGTAATATGCCGCATAGTTAGGAGAAGGACCTCTACTTGGTCAATAAAATATATTAAGTACATTTGTCTAACATAATGTACCTAAAATATTTTATTGGTTCAGCAAAACCATCGGGAAGGTGTAGAGTTTCCGTCAAATTATTTTACAATTAAAAGATGCAGTGAAACAAAATACGGATTTTTGCCAGGACTGCGTCAATTTAGATTTGACGGGCTGAATTGATCACTTTCATAACATTTTGTTTGCCTAAAAGATGTAATTTACAAACACAACTAATATGTTGTATGACTTTTTGAATGTGTCAACTGAACGACATAAAGTTTTAATATTTGATCAAATCCAGACTTTGTCAAAGCATCTTCTCCACGATTTTAAAAGAATACACACGGCCAACACGATAATTTATTTAAAGTTAAAGAACCACTTAACCATTTGCATTTATCATAGCACGTATTAACAAAACTACGAGCCGACTTACTCTGATTAGTTAAAGTTTTACTTAGATCTGGCAGTGGTACTCATAAATCTTTAACAAATAATTTATCCTCATAAGACAGGCGACTACATTTGTACTTTATATAATACTCAACAGTATCATTGCAGGTTCGAATATTTATTTGAGTGTTAAGTGTCATTCATAGAAATAACAATACGAGTTGTATTGTTATTTTTATGAAACAAACTGCTACACTAGCCAGTTACCTCCATTATAATTTTGTATAGTTAATTAAATAAAACGTTCAAATAATGACTACGTAAGTAATATGGAACACTCTCAATAATTATTACCCCTCCTATACCACTCAAAACTCTCAAAAAAACCCGGCAAGAATAATGGTACTTTACAACAAAAATTTCCAAAACACAGAACAATAAAAGTTAATTATTAAATGTTGTAGGTTAGGTTGTTAGGTTCATGAAATCAAATAACTCGCTTTCTGCGCTGTCACGTGCGAGAGGTGGGAGGTGGGTGTGTTTGCCTCCGCTATACGGTTTGACCTTTAATGCCACTGGAGTTAAGGGTTAAATTTGTTAGCAACTCAGGTAGTTGCGAAGCGCGAAGCCCCCTATTCCGTATAAATACATATGTGAAAACATTGACATCGGAGGCTTGCCACCACGGAGATAGACTAGGCGCCGGGTCGATTATGAGGGCTAATATGTTGCAAATAATAGTGCAGGAATTCCTCTGACATATGTTTATTAATATTTTTATTTTTGGAAATCAGTTTTTTACCCGATATATGAATTTAAAAATGAAAGGTAATTAAAGTATTATAGGTAGTATCTAAAACTTTAATTTTAATAAAATTATAGCATAGTAGGTTTATGAAAATTATAATAGCACACTTTCACATACGGTACAACGAAGTTCACTGCTATTAAAGGTCAGTTCCGGGAAACTGTTTATCCAACGCTCCACCGTAACACGCGTCGGACGCTGTCCCGGTATTTTTACAAACATCCGAATTTCCGTGTACACAAATGATGTGTCGACCAGCGTAGTTTAACTAATACTAACAAGAAGTGTAAATTATTTTCGCGTTAATGCGTACCGTCACTTGGTAACTATACAATGGAATGTAATCTGTTATTAACCTACGAGCTCTACTCATAATTAAGAAACAAAAAATTCGTTATTGGTTCGTAAAAGTATTACTTGCAAATTGGATTTGAATCGAAGAAAAGTCCGCGACTTGTACGTGTTCCGTTCGTGTGGTCGGAACGCCACTGTGTGACATTCTCGCCGAAAGGGCTTTCCTAATCAGCTCCCGCTCCATTACCCGTTCATAATATAGAGAATTCTGTCGGATGGAATGTTCCTGTTTGCCATGTCGACGACACGCTATGTCAGGATCGACCTGAGGACATTTGTACTGATACGAGCGTACTTTGCTCCCTCTTTTTTAAGATATCGGCGGGACCAGAACGACTTTGTTGTCAAAACTAAATATTTTAACCAAGTATTTGGCTTTTTTGATATAATTAAGGTAGCATATATGCGCTGTTTTTCACAAGGTGTAGATAATTTAATATAATAGTCTCTGGGTTTTATATGAATCACCAGGATTTGTTAACAAAAAGTAACAAAAACTATCATGCCATCGATAAAAAATTCACGTACTTTGTATCATAGGGTACGTTTCCATTGCACGCTATGCGATGCTATGCTATGCCATGCGAGGCGATGCGTTGCTATATTTCTTGCTTTTTTAATCAGACGTGTTTACATACACCGCTATCCGGCTATCAGTGAGTTTTTGTGCTTCGTTGCGATCCGTCATGAAGACTAGTGATTATCTGATCGAAAACTGTATTAAAATACTACATGATTATGAAGAAAAAAAATAAAAAAAAGAGTCGGGAAAAGAAACCTCTGGATCCACACAATTAATAAAGGTAGAAGACAATTTCCTAAGACTTCCTAAACGCGTATATGAAATAACTATTGTGCAACCTCGTAACTTCAGAGAACAGTCAATTGTACACGTTTTTCGAGAAATCGCTAATTATTTGGCCTTAGTTGTTGTGAAGACTTTGGTTATTTAAGATAGATATGAGCTGTTCACGTAATCTTTGATGCCAAACTAACCTGGACCCTTCATTTAGACAGGAGAATCAAGAAAGTTTATATCTGACCATGGGGGAAAATTATTGGAGCTGTTGGTGACCCAAATGCCAACAATCCAAAGCAAAACAAAGATTTAGCCAAGTATATTTGGCAAGTACCTATATTTGGCAATGGCCAGGGAGAATCTTCGTTTTGTAACAGGCATTCTCGCTGGACTGAAATAGCCCTTTGTAAAGATTATCAGCAAAAAGATGAGGGAACAGATGAGAAATACTGCAACGTGTACTATGCGTCTACCAACAAGAGAAACTATTCTGAATGAATGTTGGCTATCCTTGGCCAACAAAAAGGAGGACTACATGCGCTCGCCGGATTCACACGAATCGTACGTTGACGCCTACCTATTACTACGTTCCGCGAGATGGACAAATTGCACATCTAGTGTAACATTGATACATGACGTGAAATACGTTTCCTGTGAAGCTGTTGAGCTAAAGCGGACCAATCATAGTAAATCTTAATACATAATTACAGCTAATTTTGCCTTTGTATAACTTTGTTCAGCTTAACGAACTTCTTGCCGCGTCTTGTCGTGTTTTATAATTTTTAAAATTGGATTTCTCGCAGTCCCGCTCGAAACTCCCTGTAATCCGATTTTGAGGGAGCGAGTTCTAACGTTATTACATTAATTAATACCTTGGAAGTGCAACGCCGACTGCAGTCGAATGTTCCTCTCCGTCGGACGAAATTAAACTCTCCACGTCACGATCCATTACGGAGGTGCATTCTAAATTACGTTTGGAACGACATAATGGCCTCTAGGTACACCCATTTCGCAGGTTTAGGTGGCGGCGGAAAACACTTTGAAACATACGCAGACTGCGTCCTTTCATTCGACAGTGAAATTTTAAGTAGGTGTGGGTAAGTATAGTGTTTCTTGCGACGTAATGTCGATCACGTCCACTTTCGAGAACTTTTTTTCGCTCACTTTTATAATTCGTTAACATTAAGGAGGTTCGTCTGGAATTGCAAAAATAATTAAAAACTGATCAAATTGTTGATATATATTCTTCAAGTAATAAAATTATCTTCAGAATTGTTTGGGATTTTTTCACCATCTAGTTTGCGAGAAAAAATCATCAAAAAAAGAAATTTAACATCGGCTACGTTTTGAATAATTAGAAAAGTCTGAAACTTTGTACACCCATAGCAATAACGTCTAGGAAGAACATAGATTTACATGGACATGATTGACCAGCTGTGTTGCACGCAATTATCAATTTAAAGTTGAGCGTTCCACGCAATCGGGCTGGCGCTCTGTCGACGCGGCAACGCCGCATCTCCTAATTGTTCCTTTTTGCGTTTATTCCCTGCCTCAACGCCACATTGCACTCTCCGTAATTGTTTTGCCCAAATAAAACGAATTTTCCTACGTAATCTATCAGACTTCTCATTTGATTTTTGGTATATAATTTGGTATATAATAATAAATTATTAATTTATCGTGCGTCACAATTGCTTTTGTCTCAGATACGGCGAGGATATCGTCCAGTACCTGGACCAGACTCGAGGGAAATACTCGAATTTTTTTATTGCTTATTCTAAATCAATTTATAAACACTGTTCGGTTTGCATACTCGTAAAAAACCGTGAATCATAAGAAAGGATGGAGAATAACGAGATTTAATTTCGTCTGGCGGGATCTTCCTGGCCAGTGCGCTTTTTTCTTAAAACGGGAACAAAACTATATCAGGGAATTAATCTATCCGTCTTGCGGACCGCGTAACGCCTTTTCGACAAAAAGTAGACTGGTTCTTATTCGGCGACAGCGTCCGACATAACCTCTTTCCGCTATGAGAAATTACAGAAAACTGCTCCGGCATCCGAACTCGAAACACGCGCACGTCCCGGCCTCCTTTGTTTCATTTTCGCGCCGTCGCCCTGTCAAAAGGAACAATTTATCATGTCACTTGTCCGAAACAATGTTCTTTTTATTTCGCGTCTTAATGAGAAAAATCATTTCCCGTAAAAGGGCAGTCGATAGATTGTCTGCGAACCGGAGACGGGAGGAGTTTGAATTTTTTTTTTTTTTTAGTTTTCGTTTTGCTTTTGTTATTGCGTGTTAATGTCAAGATCTATACCGAAGAGATATTACTCTTTGAATGTATTATATTATTTTCATATCTGTTTTTTATTGCATTTATTGCAAGTATTTACCCTCAATAAGAGGTAGAATGAATGCTTCCCAATTGTATAATAAGTAAGTAATTATTTTCTACCGATCACTTCCAGTGCCATTCAACTTTATTCAGAAGCATTCATAAGGTAAGACAGCAAGACGTAGGTAATTGTATGGGCTAGTACGACCCTGTGATGATCCTCATTTTCGCGATGTATAAGTAATAATTACAGAACACAGGAAAGAAGGTAGTCAATTGTGCGCTTAAAACCTTCAAGTGTGCGTGTGCGTGTATGTGTGCGTACGTCATTGTTAGAAGATTAATGGTGCTAGATAGAAGATCCCCACGCTCAGTTTTCTTCTTTTACAAAATAAGTTTCTAAAATTTCGCTTGATGTAATAACTTCAATCCTCACACTATGTCTCCATGCTCTCATCCGTATAAGCTTTTTCCACGTCTTTTCGCTATTTCATAAAAAATAAACCTTCTGTCTTACAATTCATTTGATGTTGACAAATGAATTGTAAGATAGAAGGCAAATGACGTTGCGCTTGATATTAAGGCATTCTAACACTTTTGAGGTGACTATAAAAATACTTTTTACCGAAAAATCATACTAAGAATACTACCTGATAATTCGATATAAATATCATTTCTACTAGCACTTATTTTGACACTTTTTTTATATTTGCATACCGATACATAAAGATAAACCAGCAAAGAGGTTGTCAGATTTTGTGTCGAAGACAAACTGTACAATCAATATTTATTTTCAGTTTGATATGCGCCTTGTCTACTGTGTGCCTGCTTGTATACATTGTGATGCATTGATTAGGGTCCGGAAATTATGCCACAACGCAGGGTCGGCACTATACAATTCCATGATAGTTAAAGTGTAAACCGTATTTTTTTAAGCGCCTTGTAAATTATATACGCGTGTATTTATTGCCCATGCATACGTAGGCCACTGACCGTGCCTGACAATTATTACGATTTTGCAATAGACGGATCATATATTTTATGTATTCCTTGCAATCGTCGATATATATTCCGTAGACGCCGAGACTGTGAACGACATTTAGGTTGGAATATCCATCAACAAAATATTACTGGTACGGTTAGAAAAGAGGAATTTTGGTTTGATTTGTGCATAACGTTTTGCGCATGTAGCCTTTCGTGGAATGTGGCAGACAATATTTAGTTTTTTAAAATATTATTTTATATTTTTAAAATATTATATACCTCCCCTTTTTCTAACATTGTGTCTATTCTTATATACAAAAGAAACTATTTGAGATTCGAAAAAACTGGACGTTTCCACGAAACACCGTGGTACCAAGTACTATACTTTTAACATCTGTCTTTGTTTATCAGAGCTGTGGACTGATGGGTATCGGACCATTGTCCTTATTCATACTACTGGTACACTTAATGATTTCTAAACTTTCGAAAGCATCCAACTGTCTACTGTGTGTTAAATTTCTAATTAATTTTAAATTATTTATGTCTATCCTATGGTTGTTGTCAAAAGCGTGTTGGGCAAAACAAGATTTTTCCGTTCTGGCATATTTCAAATGAGCCATGTGTTCTTTAAATCTAGTCGAAATAGATCTTTTTGTTTGCCCAATATACTTTTGATCACAGTTTTTACAACTTATTTAGTATATTCCTGAATTTGCGTAATAATAGATTTTGTCTGGGATTGTCCAAAAGCGTCTGTGGTTTATATTTAGAAATATAATCCAAATTGATATTAATATTTTAAAAAAAGTTCTCTAGTCCGCGGGTGAATTTAGGTTCATATGGTAACGAAACAAATTTCGAATTGTCAGTATCTCTACGAAAAGTCGTGGAATTGTACAGGGTTTTCTTAAATGTATGCTTCATTATTAACTTATCTATTAAATGGACTGAGTAACCGTTATTCTTAGCTATATTCTTAATGAATTGTTTCTCATGTTCAAACCTCCCTTTACTGAGGGGGAAATTTAACAAACGGTGAATTAGAAAATTAAAACTTGCCAGTTTATGTTGAAAATGGTGGTGTGAATGGTTGGGTATATATCTAAGAGTAGCGGTTTCTTTCCTATATTATACATCAAACTCTTAACTTATTTTCACTATTTCTAATAAAATAACTAATACATGTAAAAATGGTAGTTGTTCATTGTGTTTCATTTCATATGTATATTTTAATGTAGGGAAACGGTTATTCAATTTAGCAACAAAGTTATCTAAACTAATTGGTTTTGTATCAAATATCGCGAAGATATCGTCCACGTACCCGAACCAGACTCTAGGGAAATACTCGAATTTATCTTTTACTTCTGTCTCAAATTTACTCATAAAAAAGATTTGCAATGAAAGGTGACAAGGAGTTACCCATTGGCGTTCCCTCATGTTGTTGAAAATATAGAAAATACCCCCCCCCCCCTTCCAGAAAATGTACAATGTAAACAATATAATTTAGGTATTACTGGATTTGACAATTGTAATTTTTGTCACAGTGAATGAGTAATAAGGTTGTTACATTCTTTTAAAGATTTTTTAACTTCCGTTGTCATTTTTGGCAAAGGATTTTTTTGATAATTTATTGTAATATTTGAGATTCCTTTTTCTATCTTGTTTTTGAGTTGATCGATACTGTGCTCGTAATGCGAACATACATATATGTCTATAACTAACGTCTCTGTAAACACGGCCGTTATTTACCCAAAGATCTCATGTCACAGTAATCAACCCGCGGCCATCAAATGAAATGACCGCAGTTATCGTGTTTTACCTATTCACGTACGTCACTGATAGACTATAAACACGTCCCCAGGTTTGCAAATCGATTAGCAAAGTATACCGAGGTGGGAGCAGGGCATTATCTATGACGTCGGGGCTTACACAGTCTGATCGAATCCGAACACTGATCAAAGCAACCAATTTACCGCTGAACTGCTGAGGCAAAAACCCCGTCATTAAGCGCGATTGTGATGCAGTTTGAATGTACGGCGTGGAAACTATTTATGGAATAAAACCTATAATTCCAAGGATGAAAACAGTTCGACAAAACGCGCGGATATGTCGTCTCCTCTTCTCTCCTTCATTACATTTCTTCTTTTTTTACTGTCTTTTTGTTTTCTCTTTTCTTCTCTCTCTTCTGCTTTTTTTTGATCTCTTGAGCTTCAGTCTTTTTTCTTTAATTTTAAGTTTAGTTAAACACAAAGTGTTCTTGTTTTGTTGATGAAAGTTTTGCGTTTTTCTCGAAACAATGTTTTTTGACCTAGTTGACAGCATAACTCACAGTTTTTATCCGATCGACCTAATTCAAAAAAGATTTTGTAGAGGAAATGTGTGGAATTTTTACATTTATTTCATTGTACCAACCTAATAATGAGACAAGCGGTTTCCCTTAGGGACAAACCTGTGATAACTCTTAGGTTTTAGTCATTGAGAGTTGGCAGTGTTGAAATTGGCCAATAAATTGTTACAAATATTGCAAAGTGTAAACAGTTACTAAAATTGTAGAATTTATTGAAAAATAAATTCTACAATTTATTGTGCATAAATTGCTATGTGTAAAACAGTCTTTACACTTGTACAAATAGTGCTAATTTTAATGTTCATGTGGTTTGGTTGCAGATGTTGCATTGTCTCCTAAAAACGTATCAACCTTTGGATATGGTGGGCGTTGAAGGCGTTCTGGCTTTTGAATCTGTATTAATCGATCGCTCAATTGAAAGTTTAGTGTTTGTTGAATTAATCAAAATTATCCTAGACCCAAACGAAATTAGAATGACTGAGTAAGTCTTTTAAATGCCTTTCAAACGATGTGCCACTTGCCATAGGGCCCCTTTAAAATTTTTGGTCACAGTGGCCCTCTGATGTCATCTATGACGATTACGTCACCTGTTACCACTAGTAGCGAAGCTTGCATCCACTTATTTCCACTCTCCAAATTTCATTAGTCTAAGTATAACCGTTCAAAAGATACGAGGGGGGTTGATGACTTTTGACTAGCACTGTATACGATATCTTAAAATTGCCTGAAAACGGAAACGGAGAGTGTGAAACATAGAAGCCAATTGCTCTCGATACAGTACTTAAGAAAAAGAGAACAACAAACAGAACAAAGTGGCCAGTGCATGGTTACAAAAAAAGATAAAACAATCAACCACATTCAGTTTCTTTACCATATTTATCATAAGCTGCATTTTTGCTTGTGCTTACATGTGTGTTCTCTGTATGAGACAATGAAGTCTGTTAAAAACTCACGAGAAACGGTGTGTAAATCATTCATTTTAAAAAACACAGCTTTTATTTAACACTTATTTTTCTGTAGGCAGTAATAACGATGATAAGGGGGTGGGTAATTTTATAATGAATAGCCCTGTACAACAGCACCAACTGACACGGGACTACTGCAATCAAAAGTACTTAGAGGGTAAAGATTACTTTTTTGACGCTTTTTTTATAATATCTTGAAAATACGTTTCAAAGAGCGTGTTTTAAACAAAAAATGGGCGTCAAAATATTATAGTAACAATTCCGAGAATTTCGAAGCGGAGACGCTAAAACAATATATGTATATGTCGCGTCAAAAAAAGGTAGTCTCGTAGAAAACGTTATAAAACTGGCCCAGAGATTTATGATATTTGTAGGCAACCCGGTTAATATCATACAATAAACAAATAAATGGAGTCATTGTTAATTAAGGCTTGCAAACAAATTCGATCGTTAATTACTCGAAATGTGATTAACGGATCGAGCTGATTTTTTTCTTGTAACTTCATATTACAAACAGCAGTCCCTCATATATCATCACTATGATCAATTTCATGATCATAGTCGCCGTACGTTCGAAGTAAAAAAAATGGTGAAGAAACAGCACTTTTTCAACTTCAGCAGTCATTTGCAAGTTAACAATAGCACTTGGAGGCTTCGGGTTGGGCTTAAAAGTTTGGAAATTCAATAGGCTACAACTTATTATATGGCATATGCTATATAAAATATGCCAAGGAACGGAGATATAAGCGGACAAATTGTTAATTTAAAAAATTAGCGGGCGGTTTCAACTCTATTCAAGCATTGTGTTCTACGCAAAAAAATACACAGGAAACCGTCAAAACTAGCCCTATATGTTTCAAGAACAGTTTTTGCTGATTTTAGCTTCCTGCCTGTTTGAGTCGTGTCTACCCAACCGTAATTAGTAATTAACTAATAATTCTTATGTGACAACACCGTTTTCGGTTTCTTTAGCGACCCCG
This sequence comes from Aromia moschata, assembly GCA_029963805.1. Lineage (NCBI taxonomy): Eukaryota > Metazoa > Arthropoda > Insecta > Coleoptera > Cerambycidae > Aromia > Aromia moschata. The sequence goes on from JAPWTK010000035.1 coordinate 2,350,553, forward strand.
TATAGTTGCATCGTTCTACTTGCAGTCAAACCGCCACTGGTGCGCAAAGCGCAGAACAACGGCAATGATTAATTAACAAAGTTTGAAACCGATGAGAAACTATGAATTTATGGACACGATTTGTTTGATTACTGCTAACCTCTTTATCAGCAGGAGTAATTGCATTTCGTGTAATTTAGAGGAATTCTCCGTGTAGAGTGAGCTCTAGGGATTCATGTGCTTTTGAATCAGGTAACTGAGAAAATCAATTAGATACCCCAGTACCCAAACATACAGGATTCGGCAAAACTCAGTCTGCAATCATGTCTATACAGTATCATATCTGTAAGAACAATTTTATCTCTTTATTGTACACTAAAAATTTGATATGATTACATAAAGAAAATTTCGCAAAAAACACGTTTAAAGTTAATTTTTGTCAAAGAATGTATTTGATTACTTGATTATTTATTTTTTATAAATGACACAGTAAACCAGTAGTCAGCGAATGAGGTGTTCAAAATGACCTCCATTTTCCGTTAAGCAATGCCCAAACGAGTTCCGAAACTCTTCAATAACGTTTTCTAGGAAGTCCTCACGAATCCTCCGGATTTCATTTGAAGTTTTCTGTTTCATGTCTTCAATGTTATTTGGTCGATTGACATAAACTTTACATTTTAAATACCTCCACAGAAAAATTCATTCTTTTGGGGGATTTAGAGGGATTTAGATCCGGTCAGCTCACCGGCCATTCAATTGTACCTCCTCTGCCTTTGCAGCGTCCTGGAAATTGTGCATTTAAACACAAGGTGTGTTTAAATTTTTCATGTAATTTACGTTTGCCATAAATCTATCCAGTTACAAATACGAGGTGTGGCTATTAAATAAACGAACTGCTGTCATAACACTTTTTATTCGTTACCAATTACAGTAGGAACTTTTTCGCCTTCAGTGTACTCCCCTTGGCGATCTCTACACCGCTCCATACGACTTTTCCATTGTTGAAAGCAGTGCTGGAAGTCCGCTTTTGTCAGCTGGTTCAGAATCTCCGTCGCTTTTGCTTTAACCGCTTCCACACTTTCGAATCTTGTCCCCTTCAGTGTCACCGGATCTATCAAGTCTGGGTTAGTGTCAATGTTGTTTAGAATGTCAGCGCAAATGTTCATTCTTGATTCCTTTTACTCGGGAGTGAGGAGTTTTGGCACCATTTTGCGCAAACTTTGCGCATGCAAAATCTGGCGAACACATTCTTTGTCGATTCCTGTTATTTCAGCAAGCTCTCGGAGGCTTAGACGATGAACTTCGCGGATTAATTTACCAATGTTTTCGTCCGTTTTTGAAGATAAGGGCCGCCCGGGGGTGCGGATCGTCTTCGGTCGTTTCACGTCCCTCTTTAAATCGTTTAAACCATTCAAAAACTTGTGTGCGGGATAAACATTAATTTCCATACACTTCTTTTAACATTGCATAAGCTTCTGTAAAAGTTTTCCCCAGTTTAACAAGAAACTTGAGATTAACCCGTTGCTCCATCTGAACACTTAAGAATTTCTCGACTCGTCACCGGTGCGTAGACTAATTCAAACGACTGCTACAGTCAAACTAAGCGCGACCCACTGGGCTTGTCCAGCGAGCTCAGGGTGGGGAAAGTATCACTAGACACAGTTCTGTTCAAACTTGTCGCGACACGCTCGCAGCGCGCTGGTAGCAGCATCAGTTCGGTTATTTAATAGCCACACCTCGTATTTTCTCAGAAAATAGTTTCTGAGAAGGACAGACTCTGTTTACATTGAGAACGTGACATTGTTGGTAGAGCAACCGATCTGTGTACCGTCCAGATCCTATAGAATTATTAGGAAACTAAAGCAATAACCCCAAGTTCGATATCCTCTCTGGAAATCATCGCGAACATCGTAATTATTGTTACAATCAATCTACCGGGGAGATTGGCAGCTTTATTATAACACGATCGTTAACCTCAAAACATCTGCTAAATTACGGGACCAATTAATCCTAATGTGCTAGTCCTGCCAGGTACTCGAGCTCATTAATTGGAACGTAAATTTGTCGCTGCTTATTCGTTGCTCATGCGAACGGTTGTGTTTAAAGCGATCGATTATGAATTTGTTTTCATCGAATTAAAATAGGGAAATAAATTACGAGGTGTGGCTATTAAATAACCGAACTGATGCTGCTACCAGCGCGCTGCGAGCGTGTAGCGACAACTTTGAACAGAACTGCGTCTGGTGATGCTTTCCCCACCCTGAGCTCGCTGGACAAGCCAGTGGATCGCTCAGTTTGGGGTTAATCTCAGTTAATCTCAAGTTTCTTGTTAAACTGGGGAAATCTTTTACAGAAGCTTATGCAATGTTAAAAGAAGTGTACGGGCATGAATGTTTATTCAGCACACAAGTTTTTGAATGGTTTAAACGGTTTAAAGAGGGATGTGAAACGACCGAAGACGATCCGCGCCCCGAACGCCCCTCAACGTCAAATAGCCCAATCAACGGGGAGAAAACCGGTCACTAATTGTTATCAGCAAACAAAAAATATCGTCGTATAAAGAAAGAAATTCTAAGAAAGATAGCGTTTTTTGCTGCTCGAGTTTTAATGGCGAACAGAACCAAAAAAATTCGCAAAAGTAAAAAAAAAAACGGTTTTATGCAAATAAAAAAAAGCTTCAAGTCCTACACAAGAAAGTTAAATTAGAAAACGTCTTTTTTTTTTTAAATCGTTATACCTAACTCGAAAAAATAACTTTTTTTACATTTTTTAAAAAAAGGATCATTTTTCGCTTGTCTTGGGCTAACAAGAAGTATGTTCAAACAAAATTGGAATTTATACAGCAAAAATACGAAAACGAACTTTTTTGACGTTTTTTTTTTAATTTTTCTCAAATGTTTATGAACCGATTTTTTTTCGTTCAAATTTCGACGTGCATTTTTAAGACCTACAACTTTCTAATTTAACTTTCTTGTGTAGGACTAGAAGCTTTTTTTTTATTTGCAAAAAACCGTTTTTTATGACCTTTGCGAATTTTTTTGGTTATGTTCGCCATTAAAACTCGAGTGGCAAAAAACGCTATCTTTCTTAGAACTCTTTTCTCTATACGGCCATATTCTGATCACAATTATATAAGTTTGCTGATAAGACTTATTTTATATATAATAATATTATTCAACGATTGTCATTACCATTACCATTAAACAATTAAATTCGTAAAATTCAATTAATTTTTTGATGTACTTGATAGTCCAACTCATGAAGAAGAGAATCAATTTTGAATCGTTACTCTATGATGTTTACAAAAAAATTAAGGGGCTGTTTTACGAAAGCACCTTTTTAATAAACAATTTACTCTTTTGCAAAAACTTAAAAATATATCGATTTGAAATTTTCAGCGTTTTTTAAGTACACCGATACCTACATTTTCCAATAATCTTAAAGTCACAAGGCTTACATTATAATTAGTTATAAACAATTGAAATAAGGGGCCATTTTGACGGTTTTTTCAATTTTGCAGATAAACAAATTTACCAATTTGCAAATTTGTAGGGTTTTGTAGGTTTTTTTTACTAGTTATATTTTTTATTTGAAACATTTTTTTGTATAGTTTACGGTTCTTTTTTTTATTTCAAAAAAACCTGATTTTCGCACCTTTGCGAATTATTATTTTTTTTTGGTGAAGTGTCGGTTACTTTTCGGCTAAATCCTAATTCTACTATACTATACTCGGAACATTTAAATTGGTGTTACGAATTAATTTATTTATTATTCATCTATTGATCTGGCCTCTTATCCGGCTAGAACTGCGTTTTCTTGGACAACTGCGCGGCGCGTCCGTCATCCCTCCGCGTTTCAGCAGCGGGAAGAAATCTGGAATTTACGACGTCGAAACGTCGGAGCGTGTGTAGCTCCCGGACCCGCAGCGACGCGTAAACCGAAATATAGTAGGCCATGCGTTAGGGTTATATCGCCGCGGCGGCAGTAAATAACTAGGGGCGCGCCAACAGGCAGTTTAAGAATTTACACCGCCACCCCCTCCCCTCGACGCCCTCATACATCAAGAGATATGGGGCAGGCACCCCGGAGAAATGGTCATTGCTCCTTCTAAATCTGCACCTCCCGAGGACACAATCCTATGTGACGCTTTTGGGTTTTTTTGAACTTTGCCCTTCTCTTGGGATACTCTGAAGGTCTCGTATTTTATGAAGGGTACCGTGGCAAGCCCAGTTTCACCGGTTAGAATTGTTTCTAAAGGCCATTAAAAAATTAAGGGCTGCTTAAGAAGTTATACACACTGCTTCAAAACCGTCAAGAACTAATGCATAAACATACATAGCAGAACATAGGAGTTTTTTTTTATTCGAATAGAATTACAATTCAGTATTGTCTCCGTCAAAATGACTTCCTTGGGAAGCCACACAGCGCTTGAGACGGTTCTTCCATTCCTAATAGCAGTGCTGGAACTCATTTATGGGAAAAGCCTTCAGCTGGTCGGTTACAGCCTTTTGAATGTTTTCTATGGCCCCAAAATGACGTCCCTTGAGGTGATTTTTCAATTTCGGGAAGAGAAAAAAGGACTCAAGTCAGGCGAATGAGGAGGCTGAGGAGCCACAGGAATGTTTTTACTGGCTAAAAACTCGTTTACTGAAATGACTCTGTGACAAGACGCATTGTCGTACATGCAACATCCAGTTGTTCTTGGTGTTTGTTCTCACACGCATGACCCTTTTTCGACGTTTTTCAAAAACCTCTCTGTAAGTCTGTTGATCTTCGACTAGCTTATTCTCGCTTTTTTTGGATCTTGGAGAGCTTGAAGTATGCCTTTTCATGGTTTGGCGCTTGGTTTGCTTGGTCGTACTCAAACACTCAAGTCTCATCACCAGTAATGACACGTTCCATAAATTGGGGATCATTTTCAATCGATTCCAAAAAATTAAAACACCTTTTTCTCTTGATGGCCTTTTGTTCCTGCGACAGGTTTTTTGGAACCATTTTTGCGCTGATTTTTCTCAATCCCAATTCGTCAGTCAAAATCTGATGAACAGTGGTGTGATTCAAATTTAATTCATCCCCGATCATTCTTGTCGAAAACCGACGATCTAAACGCACAAGATTCTGTATTTTATCGACATTTTCATCGGTTCTTGAAGATGAAGGTCATCCGATGCGTGGTTCAGCTTCAGTCGACTCTCTTATTTCTGAGAATGCCTTAAATCACCGAAAGACCTGGGCTCTTGAAAAAACACTGTCTTCGTAGGCGTGTTGAAGTTTTGCAAAAGTATCCGTTGCTCTGAAGCAAAACCTGATAGCACACCGTTGCTCAAAATCCATGTCACTTAATTTAAAAACGCACTAGAAAAAAAAACGGTTTACGAAAACAGTCACAAAGAACAAACAAATGACTCTAACAAGTTCAAACTTGTACTGAAGGGGCATTACATGTTAACCTACCGCCCTTCCAAGTCCCATCTTCGCAGTGTTGCTAGATCGAGCGCTACGTCCCCTCAGGGGATTCAATCGAACCTGACGCAAACCTACCCTACCACTTCGAAAATAACGTTCAAAAATAAACGTTTTATCTGAGAAATCCATCTTACTGTAAATACATATGTAATTCAAATTATAAATAAATGCTTCACAACTTGATTTTTATAATTCGAATTAATTAGAGAGCTAGCAGAGCTATGTCTATCGACCATTAATGGAAACAGTATATAAATCACTAGATAAAAATCAAAGCAAATATACACTGAATAAAATATTTTTAAGACGTTGGTATAATTCTCTTCACAAGAAATGCAATCGTCTATACGTATGTATAAAGCTGGATATTTGAGTAATATCTTAGATGGCGGCTTTGTGTGGAACTTACATCCAATACTAAATCGCTGGTAAAATAAAAAGTGCGCAAAAAGTATTCATCCAGCGAGGTGCTTCACTTCTTCACTCGCAAATGTAATTCGTTATTCGATTAAGAGCTTTATGGATTTTCTTGATAATATTTTACGGCAGATCAAGTAGGTACTTTTATGACAAACGTAGTTTAGTCCATTTTACTCGTTAATGCTGAAATGAGAAAACACAAAACAGTGTTCTTAGAATTAGCCCTCTTATACGTGTTACATGTGTAACTATCAGATCTTCACCAAAAAATCAGATCTTTACAAACTCATTACCTCGATATACATAGAGACTGCGTCCCTTGATGTAAACATATAGAAAAATAGTGAGTAGGTGCGGTTATGATAACAATAATCTTATTATATTGTAATTTCTGTGACGTAATGTTCGGCCACGCCCACCACGAGAATATTCATGACAATTAAATATTTTTATTGATAATTGAAATAATGTGAATTAATATCAGGGTGTACTTAAGTTATATAGTATTATTAAAGTATTATTCAAGGTGTGAACCAACCTTGAATAATACTTTAATAATACTACATAACGTTAAGTAACACACTGGATATTAATTCACATAATTTCCACACTGTCATAAAAATGTGCTAACCTCTTACAAATTGAAGAATACATTATTTAAATTGATTTTTTTTTTTCACGTACTTGACTCCGTTGCAGAAGAGTGGCCGCAACATTGGCACCTTCGCCATAATTTTAAACATGGGGAAGATTATTGAAATACTTATATAATGTAGATAACGTTTAGTTCATAAAAATATTTATCATACCAGTACCTGTTTAGTCCACTTTTTAGATGAAGCTTTTATTAAAAAAATGACCTTTTAATATTTAGGTAACCTTTTAACGCCCAAGTGCACTGTCAAGAGACATGAACTTAGAGGCTCATATTACTGATAGAAAAGATAAAGAAAAAAATAACTAAAACCATGTATTCCTATGTTTTCGAGGTCGCTCTTTCCACTGGGATCGTTAAAATTTGCAAAAAAATTGATGTAACCTTCAATTTCTAACAAAAACTATTTAAAAATGCGATTTTTTTAAGATTCTCTTTTTTTAAATCGCAATTTCAGCTATGTTATCGTCCTTTATACCACTCAAAAACCAATATAAACGTGCACTCGAGACGTGTGCTTGAAGGAAACGCAATGAGAACAATGTAATTTTCTCATTTTTGAGGTTAGAATAACTAGATAAGGCAAAATACAAAGGGTAATATTTCTCGTTGTTTACCAGTTGTGGGATCATTGATGCAAAAGAAGAATTTTGAAAAATTATCAGGACTTTGGGGTTTTTGGGGCCGCTGATCACGATCCTGATGTCAGAATTGCAAAATTCAAGATGGCGGATCCAATATGGCCACCATCTCGAATCAAATTTCAAATTTTTCGATTATTTTGCCTCAAACTTTGGAAACCGGGTTTTCGGGGTCGCTAATCACGATCCCGATGTTAGAATTTCAAAATTCAGGATTTCGAAATTTGCTTCAAAATGTTCGCCATGTCATATCTACCATCCTGAATTTTGAAATTCTGACATCGGGATAGTGATTAGCGACCCCGAAAAACCCCTGGTTTAAAAAAGTTTGAGGCAAAATTATCGAAACATTTGAAATTTGATTAGGGATGGTGGCCATATTGGATCCGCCATTTTGAATTTTGAAATTCTGACATCAGGATCGTGATCAGCGGCCCCAAAAACCCCAAAGGACTAATAATTTTTCAAAATTCTTCTTATGCGTCAATGATCCCACAACTGGTAAAAAACGAGAAATATCACCTCTTTTTTTAATTTTTATTTTAAGAAATTATTTTGTTACTACAAAACTGGTTTTAATTACAATTTGGCTATCTTAACACGAAACTACCACTTTAAAATAACAAAAGTTTTTAATAAACTCTAATATTAAAAAAAATCACATATGGTTCCAATTTTATTGTGGACACTGTGTATAACATATACGAATATGATTTGACCTGCCTCGGTCTTTATTGCCAATCTTCGCTACCCTCGGGTGCAACTCGATCTCGGTTGGTAAATTTTACTTACCTCCCTCAACGCTTAACTATTTAATCATTGAGGCGCGTTTTATGCTAGATTTTTTCATGCATAGCGTTCCACTCTGTTATCACGTGATAAATATGCCCGCGGAGCTCCCTCCTTCGAGTCCCCCCTTGTGGGATTTATTTGGAAACAACGTATATTCCTCCGTCCAACTAAAGTTGGGAAAGATTAAGTGAACGCATTAGGGTCAGGAAGTACAATGAGAAAATATACGCACTGTTAAATGAAAACCTCGCACTACCTCACACTTTACTGCTTTAGGGAAGGGCACATGGAGGCCCGCACTTATTTTATATTACGTGTGGAAGGGCCTAATTTCAGACAATATGAAAAATTAAACCAGTAACCCTTTTTTTTTCATGAGAAAAAAACTCATGATATACTAGGTGTGGCTATTAAATAACCGAACTGCTGTCCTAACACTTTTTATTCGTTACCAAGTACGGTAGCAACTTTTTCGCCTTCAATGTACTCCCCTTGGCGATCCCAACATCGCTTCATACGATTTTTCCATTTAGGCCAACCAAATTGTCGAAAATACCTGATTTTTTTTGCCAAAATTTAGTTTCGTAAACAAAGATATGTAAAAAATAGGAAAAACCTCGTAGAATTGAATGAACTACTTTTACCCCACCTGAATTTTTGGGCTTCATTTTCAAAATGGCGTCCAAAGTTCGCAAAAAAACAGTTTTTTCAAACATACATAAAAAACAGAAAAAAAATATTTCAAACAAAAGTTGTAGGAATTTTTAATACGGATCGAATAAGCCCAAACCGGTTTTGATCCATACATACATTAATTAGTTATTGCAAAAAAAATGTTTGCAAAATTTTTTCAAATAGCTGTATCTCTTTCAAAAATAAATATTTTTTTATTAAACTTGGTAAACGGATAACTCTTGGTGAGCAGAATAAAATGATTTTTTCAGAATTGAAAAATATTTTATAGTTTTTTGCAAAAATCGAGTTTTTCGAAAAAAAGCGTTTTTGTAAAATCCCCATAATTCATAGGCCGCCACAGCTTTAGGAACGGGGTTGGGCTTAAAATTTTCTTTAATAATTAATTACACTATTATGTGCAAATATTGCGCGAGCTTCAAATCGATTTCAAATATCGCAAAAAGCGATCGAAAAATCGTTTTTTCCTCGAGGCCATAAAACTTTGATTAACTTGTTGATTTCTGACATTGAGCTGACATTTTTTCACGAATTTAAAACAAAAAGTTCTTATACGTGTACTTCAATATAAAAAATAATCCGCAATGATTTACCCCCTTTTTTTAAAGGAAACTTAATTTTATTGGGCCTCGTAAAGCGTTTGCTCTGCTCGACACGTTTATGCGCGTGGTGGGGGGAGAAAGACTGTGACGCGATTGCTGTATCTGTCGATCCCAGGCACGCTAAGCACTAACTAAGAACGCTGACTCAGTCTTTCACGCGCATCGAGTCGAGCCGAGCAAGCAATATACGGGGCCCATAAAAATGGAGTTTAATGAAAGAAAATGGGACCAATCGTTGCGGGCTATTTTTTATATTGAAGTACAAGTATTCAACTATAACATGTGTAATTTTCAGCCCTTAACATTAACAAATGAGGTCGTGACGATTTTTCGAAAAAATTTTTTTTTTATCTTGGCTACTGTTGGTCGTAAGACAGACTTTTTTTTTAACTCGTGAAAAAATGTCAGCTTTCGAATGGCAGTGTCGACATTTTGATCCGAATTGAAATCAAAAAGTTAATCAAAGTTCTATGGCCCCGAAAAAAAAATTGTTCGATCGGTTTTTGCGATATTTGAAATCGATTTGAGGCTAGCGCAATATTTGCACATAATAGGGTAATTATTAAAGAAAATTTTAAGCTCAACCCCGTTCCTAAAGATGTGGCGACCTATGAATTATGGGGATTTTACAAAAACGTTTTTTTTTTCGAAAAACTCGATTTTTGCAAAAACTATAAAATATTTTTCAATTCTGAAAAAAATCGTTTTATTTTGCTCACCACGAGCTATCCTTTTTACCAAGTTTCATAAAAAATATTTGTTTATGAAAGAGATACAGCTATTTGAAAAAAATTGCGATTTTTAGCGTTTTTTTTTGCAATAACTAATTAATATGATTATCGATCAAAACGGTTTTGGGCTTATTCGATCCGTATTAAAAATTCCTACAACTTCTGTTTGAAATATTTTTTTCTAAAATGTTTTTTTTTTTTATAAATGAAAAAAACTGTTTTTTGCGAACTTTGGACACCATTTAGAAAATGAAGCCCAAAAATTCAGGTGGTGTAAAGTAGTTCATTCAAATCTACAGGGTTTTTCCTATTTTTTACATATCTTTGTTTACTGAACTAGATTTTGGCACGTAAAAATCTAATTTGATTGGACTAATTGTTGAAAGCAGTGCTGGAAGTCCGCTTCTGTCAACTGGTTCAGAACCTCCGTCGCTTTTGCTTTAACTGCTTCCTCACTTTCGAATATTGTCCCCTTCAGCAACTTCTGTTTGGTATATACCGGGTGTTGTGTTCAAAGTAGTGGTGAATTTTGAATCTGAAATATCTGAATCTGAATCATACTTCAAAAACACTCTGTTTTAACATAATACAACATAATACAATAAAATATATTGAAAAAAGTAAATCTACTAATCGGTATTTTAAATTTCTTTCAGATTCAAACATGAAAAATTAAAAAGTTTATATTGAGAAATAGTTCTGATAAATTTCCAATTGCAACCCCCATATATTTTAGCCTTAACGACTCGCCATTGACGTCGTGTATTCCACATGCGATCTATATGTACGGTGGCTTATTAACCCTTTGTGGCTCGGTGGCACTGTACGGTGCCACCTTTTTTAAAACAGTTTTTTTTTGCGATTTTGCAGTAGTTTAAATTCGATTTAACCGATGTTTTTTTGTATTTTTATGATCGTGGGATGTTACAGAATTAAAATTCATGCACAAAGGTATGAATTTGTTTGTTAATTTATTTATATTTTTTTAACAAAAATTCATTATTGGAGAAATTTTTTAGCATCATCGTGCGGAAAAAAAGTATACAGAGGTTTTCGGAGTCGCTGATTACGAATCTGCCGTCAGAATTTTGAAATTCAAAATGGCGGATCCAAGATGGCGAACAAAAATTTCAAATTTCATAAAAAATTATTATTCAACGGTTTTGGGGTCGCTGATTACGAATCTGACTTCAGATTTTGAAAATTCAAAATGGCGGATCCATGATGGCGGACAAAATTCCAAATATCACTGGATTTCATAAAAAAACTAATATTCAATGGTTTTTGGAGTGGCTGATTACGAATCTGATGTCAGAATTTAGAAATTCAATATGGCGTACCCAATATGGATCTCACTGGTTTTCATTAAAAGTTATCATACAATGGTTTTCGGGGTCGCTGATTACAAATCTAACTTCAGATTTTGACAATTCAAAATTGAAATGGCGGACGAAAATTTGAAATACAATCAGTTTTCATTGAAAATTTGGAAAAAAATGAGAAAACCGAATTTTTTAACCACGAATTTTAGCACTGAATTATAGTGGACACTGTATTAGTTACTCAAAACCCAGGAAACTAGATTAGCCACCCAAAAAGATCTTTCTCATACATTCAAGTTAACCGTAATCCTTTTGTAGGAATAATATCGGTAAATACATATAAATGGGCATTCCATAACCAATTCGAGATTATTAACTCCGACAGCTCCATATGTAAACTTGAAATAAATCGTTTTGGAATAAATCCAGTAGTAAATTTCAATTTTAGGCTACCGTTTTTGAAAAACATCCTATATGCAATTTTTGGTGAAATTCAGTAATATTTCAAATATTTAGTCATTATATTGGATCCGCCATTCGGAATTTTTAAAATCTAAGTTCAGGTTGGTAATGAGCGAGCTCTAAATTCTCTGTGTATCAATTTTCAATGAAATCCGGTAATATTTGAAATTTTTTTCCGCCATCTTGGATCCGCCATTTTGAATTTTTAAAATCTGAAGTCAGTTTCGTAATCAGCGTCCCCGAAAACCATGCAATAATATTTTTTAATGAAATCCGGTGCTATTTGAAATTTTTGTTCGCCATCTTGGATCCGCCATTTCGAATTTCTAAATTCTGAGGTCAGATTCATAATCAGCGACCCCGAAAACCCCTGTGGACCAATTTTTATGAGGAACCGATTATGTAAAAAATGTATGCCGCGAAGGGTTAAAAGAACCTTTGATTGCCGATTGACCGCACAGCTTGAATAAGATCCTGATTTCCAAGAAAAATTTCCAGACGGCGTTCTCGCAAGTTTTAAAACTATCCTCCTTCGTTATTCGACCGAAATAAAAATGGATGAATTGCCTCCCTCCGGATCAGATGAATTTCATAGTAACTTCGGCACAAATAACTCGGATGAGGCGTTTGTTAACTGTTCGAGATCTACTCAACTTCGGAGGGCACTCTCCGACGGATTCCACGCGCCAAGCGGTGTCGAATTGAATGAAATTTATTCCAGACCTGGAACAGCTTACCTGATTCCATTTACGTTCGAAACTGTATGGGGTGCCCGCTTTCGAACTCCCGAGGAGGAAGTTCGTCGGTTTTATGCGACTAAATGAGGTTTTCGTCCAAGTTTAGAATCTATTTCACGACTTTTTCCACGTGCTAGCCAGCTAGTGAGAATGGATATTTCTGGATTAAGGATCAAAATCGTTACTTCACTTGTACATAATCATTAGTGTGCTACAACGCAGGGTCGGCACTATGAAAGTCTATGATGATAAAAGTACAAAACTTTTTTCTTAATTATGTATTTCTTGCCCGTGCATACGTATGCCACTGACATTGCCTGGTAACAACCGCTGGGACTCTCTCGGTGCCGGTTCGGGAACGGTTATATACAATTTATCCATATATCGTAGCGAGGATTCCGTTGTCGCAATTTAGTATTTTAAGTTAGTTTGATGCGAGCGGGCGGTAGAACGCCGAGTTTAAAATAATTTTATGTGTCGTGAGTGACTAACTAATAAACGTGTGCACATACGTATTTTGCACCGTGTACGTATTTCTTTTAGAGTCCGTGTAGTGTATTTACATATTATCTGATTTTGTGTGGATTTTTGCAACAATGGCACGACAATTACGAGGATTTTACAATAGACGGATCAAATATTTTATGCATTCCTCCAAAATTTTTCGAGGAAAATTTTTGGAAATCTGACCTTGGAAAAAATTCACAAACATAAAAATTTTAAAATGCGATATCTCAAAAAAAAGACATTTGAGCAAACTCAACGGCATTTAAAAGAGAAAGGCTTGTACTTTACCATGCTGTTCATGGTTTTTTGAGAACATAATTATTTTTGCACTTTTAGGTTAGGATATCTCGAAAACCAGAGCCAATTGAGAGATTTGGACCACGGATTCGGATTCAGCGCATCAAAAACCCTTGGAAAAATATATTCTGGTATCTGGGTTAAAATCTTGTCGGCATGTGATATTATAGAGAAATTCACAAACTTAAAAATTTCAAAATGGATATCGCAGCGAAAAAAAAGATATTTGAGTAAACTCGACGTCATTTAAAAGGGCAAGGCATGTACTTTAAGATGTTGTTCATAGTTTTTTGAGGAAAAAAAAATGCGATGCTACATAATAGGGTGGTTCAAAAAAAAAATTATTTATTTTTCTTTGCTCTTACCCTCTCAAATGTTTTTATTTGATGTAAAAAAAGTCTTCACCAAAAATGAGCGCTGTAGCTCAACTCTAAGAGGTCGCTTTTATATTTTAGTTTCCCATTTAATTAACATGGAAAAATTTTGATCTATATTCAAATTGAAATTACATGTAATCAACTTAATTTTTTAAATAACCATTATATACTCTTAAAGCTGACTCTTTAAGCTTTCCAAAACTGCGATGGCAGTTAAAGCCATCTGAAAAATACTATATTTCTTACTACGGGAAAATTGTTTTCAGTAATTTTTTATTTATGTAATTTATTATAAGTTTATATAAGACTGTATTTTTAATAAAAATACACTCTAAACCACCAATAACAATGAAACTTATAATAAATTACATAAATAAAAAATTACTAGAAACAATTTTCCCTTAGTAAGAAATATAGTATTTTTCAGATGGCTTTAACTGGTCTTCTAATTATGATAATAATACGTTGTTACACAGTTTTGGAAAGCTTAAAGAGTCGGCTTTAAGAATATATTATGGTTATTTAAAAAAAAATCGAGCTGATTACATGTAATTTCAATTTGAATAAAAAAATAAAAATGTTTCCATGTTAATTAAATGGGAAACTAAAATAAAGAAAGCGACCTCTTAGAGTTGAGCTACAGCGTTCATCTTTGGGTTCAAAAAAAAAATTTTTTTGAACCACCCTACTACTCTCAAATATAGGCCAAAATCATTATTTTTGCACTTTTAGGTTAGGATATCTCGAAAACCAGAGCCAATTGAGAGATTTGGACCACGGATTCGGATTCAGCGCCTCAAAAACCTTTGGAAAAATATATTCTGGTTTCTGGGTTAAAATCTTGTCGGCCTATGATATTATAGAGAAATTCACAAACTTAAAAGTTTCAAAATGCGATATCGCATCGAAAAAAAAAGATATTTGAGTAAACTCGACGTCATTTAAAAGGGCAAGGCATGTACTTTAAGATGTTGTTCATAGTTTTTTTGAGAAAAAAAATGCGGTGCTTCATAACCTCAAATATAACCAAAATCGCTTTTTTTGCACTTTTAGGTTAGGATATCTCGAAAACCAGAGCCAATTGAGAGATTTGGACCTCGGATTCGGATTCAGCGCATCAAAAACCATCGGAAAAATATACTCTGGTTTCTGGGTTAGAGGGTCGGCCTAGTTCTGTCGGCCTGTGTAATTCAAGACATGCGGGATAGACTCCACGGCGTATTTTGAGGACCTTTTTTTTTATCTTACTGGATTAGTTACCTATCGACTATTCTCATTATACTCGTAACTATGCAGATATTAAATAAATTTCCTGAACACTTATTCTTATAGCGTCGACTATGTCCGCGTAATCTTGCACGGAATGGTCTTGGAACAATGGTGAGTTTTTCGTTCCCTTTTTTACTTCGAGGCTTAATTGCATGCCGTCCCGGGGCCTTGCGAATACATCAAAATAGCAATCAAGTCCTACCGGCTTCTTTTGCTGTTTCGCCTCACGCCCCCTCATCACCGTTGATATCAGTCGTTTTTGCGAGTACTTATTGCGAATTTTTGTCGCTCGACGAAAGTTGTAATTGTAGCATTGTGAGGAGGCGAATAGGGGTTTTTAAGTAGGGACTAAACAGCCTGCAGTAAATAAATAACAAAAAATAACTTTGTTTTTCTGGGTCTCTTGTTAAGGCTACGGTTATAGTGGGGGATAGAATACAATGTTTTATCGCAACACAGAGTCGTACTGTTTAAAAAAAATAATTTTATGTGTCGTGAGTGACTAATAAACGTGTGTGCATACATACGTATTTTGCATCGTGTACGTATTTATTTTAGAGTTCGTGTAATGTATTTACATATTATCTGACTTTGTGTGGATTTTTGCACTAATGGTACAGTGGTTACTATTTGTGGATAGACTGAAAAAGATTATTGAAAATTACGAAGATTTTACAATAGACGGATCACATATTTAGTGCATTCCTTGCAATCGTCTATATACAGGGTGTCCCCGGATTGAGTTACCTATAGGTGAAATGGACAAATAATTTAATTTTTCGACAAACAGTCATTCTTTCAAGTCAACGTCCAGAAAGTTTGTTTTTATATTTAACATATAGCGTGTTCAAAAATAGTAAAAATTAAATAATAATGAAGAGTAAAGCATCTTAAATATTCACGCTATGTAAAAAAGTTATTAAGAAAAATTGTTTGCAATCAACTTTAATACTTAAATATGAAAGCATGACCTACTAGTCAATATTAAGTATTTTGAAGAGATTTCGCAATTTGTATCATTGTTATACGTTTGAAGTATAGCCATTTTCTTTTAAAAAATTATGTTTACTAAAGGCGCAGACGTAATAAGAAATCATAAAGCCCAAAAAGGATGACTTTTTGTCGAAAACTTAATTTTTTTGTCCATTTCACCTATTGGTAACTCAATCCGGGGACACCCTGTATATTTCGTAGACGGCAAGAATGTGAGACATTTAAATTCGAATATCCATAAAAAAAATCGAATCATAGAATCAAGAGGAGTTTTTAAGTTGGGACCGCAATTTCAGAGACATACAGGATGTACTAAGAAGGGTGCCGTCGGTTAAAAACTTCATTCCAGAACACATTAAGACCTCTTTAATAAGTTTTGTGTATTTGGTCGCTGTCCCTGTTCGGCCAAGAGGTTAAACCACGCGAAACCCTGCGTAAATGCAACGGGGTGGGTTAGGGGGGACTGGAAATGCAAATGAAATAAACAGAACTTATTGAGGAGGTCCTAATGTGTGCCGGGATGGAGTTTTTACCCGATAACGTCCTTCTTAGTCGATCCTGTAGGTTTCTGAAATTGCCGTCAAAATCTTGCGAATTCAAATTTCGACATGGGGTTGCTTTTTGGGGTGTGGACGGCGAACCGTTGAAATCACAGCGTAGCGCCTTGGAGGCATTCAAACCAATCCTATAAGCTACCGAAAATTAAAAACCGCAAGCATCTAAATCGAATAGAACGCAAATGGCGCTAATCTAAAAATTGTTACGCTAATTTTGAAGAGCACTTTACTTTATTTTTGAGCTGATATCACGGTTTTAAACCACCTCGTATACTGCGACTTGAGGGCACGAATCTGTTACTTAATGCCTTTATTACTGGACAAGCTCAAACTTTTTTGAAGAATAAAATTTTCCGAGAAACCATTAGGTAATAAAAATGTTTTCTATATGTCGCAAACTTTATGGATCACGCAGTATATTACATGTTGGGGGTGAACAATTTCATTTTTTTTCTTAATTTGAAATAGCTAGAACACCGGTCATTTTAGAGATAGACAACGGTTATTAGTTATTATTAAAATTACTCTAAATTAATTAGTGGTAAATAGAGCGTGCCATTTAAAATACCGAAATTAGTATTCACTTCCGGTATATTCGGAAGTGCCAGAAAGTCGCCACTATTTTAGATGTGTAGAGCATCTCCGATAACCCCCAGATACAAATTTTCAGCTCCCTATCATTTATAGTTCTCCCAAAAGGTTTAATAGGCCACTCACCGACCTCACCGTGGAGAACTAAATAAAATAATTTTAAAATAGCCGAATATTTAATTAAAATACGTTAAAACCTAACAATCATTTCAAATATGCCTGTACCTATATATAAAATAACATATTGCGGTACACTTCATGTACTTACATATGTATTTTAAATAATTTAGGAGATAGTAATATTCTAACCCTCCATATTGCCTAATACGGCAATCAAAACAAGAGGTTTCCAAGAAAAAGTCGGAATCGGGTCTGGTCGCTTCGTTCTTCGGAACGCCAACGACCTTACCTACAAAAATGCACCAATTAGGGGCAGCGCGTTATTCAACTGTTAACAAAAAAGTGGCCAGCGCAATAAACACTGTCGCGGAAGGGTCAGTATATTTTGCAATGTGAGCGGTGTGCATTTGCATATTAATTAAACGTTTTAACGCTGAATATGTTTGGAAAAATTGTGACGGGTGGTAAATAAGTGATACCGGATGATCGAAAAGGCTTTTGTAAGTAATTTGAATATTGTTTTGTTGAGACATACTTCACAATTCACTCGATATCGCTAGATACATATGTGCCCAGCTCATCGGCATTGTTGTCGAGGTATTTCGTGATTTTGTCTAGTGAACTTTGAAAAGTAGCTGAGAAGATGGCCGCGGTTTGTTAATTACTGCGCATGCATTTGCACTGTTATTTTTATTTATGTATATATTTATTGATTACTTCACGTACAGTAGTATATTTAAGTCATCTTGACAGTGTATTTGAATTATCTTGATTTTTTTTATTCTTTACAGGTGGTTAATATTCGTATGAAGAATTTTCTTTTTTAATGAAGAGAGGAGACTTTAGTCATTTGCCAACGAGATGCAGTTAGAAGGTGTCACAAAAAGGTGAGTTTCTTTTTATATTGTAGTTTTTTTAAACTAGAATCTATGTAATAGCCGCTTTATATGATTACAATTTATGTTTTTACTTGTATTCATGTACATATCTACATTTATGCGATACATAGAATATGTTCTAAATAAATTTTAAGGCTCTTTACGTGGATTTTTGGTGATTTCTCCTGTTTTTGCTTCGAATTAATGGTCAGACCCCCACAAACTTATAGTACTGTTGGCCATTTTTAAACGCTACAGGAGTCTTTATTAACTAAAAAATGAGGATTTTATTGTAAAATGTAAAATCAAATGTCCCAAAATCACGAAATAGTTATAACGAAATAGTTATAACATAACTCATGCCAACCTAAATATTTTGTGGGTTTGGTATCTACTTTGACCTTATTATTATTATTGAGTGTTAGATGTAGAAATCGATGTATGTAAACTGTGATCATAGGTTTTCCTAACTTCATGGCATTATTTTATGGAGTGATTCAATGGTAAAAATTTATATTTTATTCCAATTAATAAATGAAATTCCAACAAATAAAATATTTATTTTCACATGAATTTTAAGCATGTTTTCATAACTTAGGGGGGCTGGGGGACACAGGGGGACACAGGAAAAAATATGTTTTATTACAGAATCGGTTCTGTAAGTACACATAATGACATGAAGTTATGAAACCCTGTATACAGGGTGCTTCACGATGAGTGGCCTATTAAATATTTTGGGGGAACTAGAAATAGGTAAAATGGAGCTAAAAAGTTGTATCAGGGGTATCCAGGGATGCTTTACACATCAAAAATAAAGGCGACGGGTATACCAGAAGTGTTACCACCATATTTTTATGTTTTAATTGCCTTTTAGTCAACAATTGGAAACCGCTTTAATAGCCTATGTATATTTCTAAAACGAAGGGTTTTTGAGATATTTCAATTTTATGAAGAATATTTGCAATTACAGACCCTTAGATGTCTGGAAGTCGATCTAAAATATAGCGGAGTTTCCAAAAATGTACAAATATACAGGGTGTTTCATTTAGAATAACGAAGTTGTGTAGCCCTTACAGGTGGAGCACCTTGCATGACTATAAATATTTTACAATTGGGCAACTTTTATTTGAAACATTTTTTTCTTAAGTTTACAATAACAGAGTTATGGAACAAACCGTCTTTGGCGGAACACCCTGTATACTCCTATAATAGAAGGAAAATAATTTGTTTGAGGATTAACTAGTAAATATGTAAATAAATAGTAAATTATCTTACTACCCCCTGTCCTTGTATTTTTGACTCTACTCGTAAAGAATATATAAAAAAAAATGAGAAAACATACTATTTTCCAAGGGGTGGTTAGGGGGACTCATTAATGAGAATATTGAAAACAATATTGCTTCTTTTGTTTATTTCTGAAACCTCATATAAATCATATAACAGCTTTGCGTTTACATTTCGGACACTATTTTTGACAGCAATTTTTCTTCCCTCTCTAAAATTGCCAAAGAAAACAAGAATTTTCCGCAAAAATCCAAATTCACGTCTACTCATGGCCTTTTCGAAACGATAAAAATGCCTCAGTTAGAGGCATCGTTATTTAATTTTTTGCAAAAATTAGCAGGTACAGTAAAAAATTTGATATATCAGGTTTTAGTTTTCAAAATTGTGTCTGCATACAGGGTGTTTCTATTGAAATGTCTGTAATTTCTGGAACAAATAACAACCTGTATACAGAAACACCCTGTATTCAGGGTGTTTCTGGAGAAATGTCTGTAATTTCGGGAACAGATAGTGTAAGTGGGTTGTTAACAAGATACAGGGTGTTAAAAGTTGTGTATATTTTCGAATAAGTATGTTGAGAACTGAGAACGGTAAAATATTTTTTCTGGAACTTTATGTGGTGGACAATTTATAAATCAACAGGGTGTTTGCGTTATGCACAGTGGTTCAGAGGGAGGGGGTAGTCCGATAGGGATAGTGCGATGCGTAGAAGTTCTTGGGGACTTCTACGCCAACGAAAAAATTACGTATATATTTTCTGGTTAAAAAATGACAATTTAAGTTTTCCAAAAATGGGCGTTTTTATGCGAAGTGAGATTTCAGCTAGTTGTATTTCATTCAACAATTTTGAAACCTAAAACCCACTATATCAATTTTTTACTGTACCTGACAATGTTTGCAAAAAAAATAAGTTAAGCTGCATCTAACTAATGCATTTTTAGCGTTAAAGAAAGTTCTTTCCGTGAAAAGATATTTAAGATCAAAATAGGTCAGATTTTTCGGGGAAGTCCAAAACACGACATTTTTAAAAATCAAATTACTAACCCATTTTGAAAGTAAAGTGTAACAAACTACCTATACATGTTTGGAAAACCAGTGAATGCAGCTGTTTGGTGTTAACAAATACAGGGTGTTGCATTTAAAATAGTAGTGAATTTTAATGTCGAAATTGACGGTATTTTAAAAACACCCTGTAGGACAAGTAACAAAGTTTTAACATAGCACGAAAACAACTTTTTGAAATTTTTGAAATAGAGTAAGTCGACTGGAGAAAACCTCACCCTTATAAGTTCTCTCTGCCAAAAGATACTTACGATCAAAAAAATTACGGTCAGAAAAATTCACAAGGAAAAAGTCACTTTTTTCAACTTTTTTCAATTCAATATTGGGTGGAACATTTTTTTTTGTAAATGTCTTGTCAGGATATTATAGCTGGTTTATTCCAGTTTTTAAAACTGCCCTTAATTTCCTGTACGATCATTGGTTGCTGAGATATCGATGGTTGAAGACAAAAAGGTCCTTTTTCGTTCAATTTCGGATATCTCCGCGACAAATGGTCGTAGCAAACAATTAAAAAAAGGAAATTGGAGCTGAATAGATAGTCTATCTGGTCCTTATGGTCGTTTAACCGAAAAAAAATTTTCCGAGCCCGTGGAGCGAGAAAAACAAGGCTAAAAATTTGCAAAAAATTTTCTTCGCGCTATTTTTTCGGATTTAACCGCTTTAAAAAAATTTTGCCTACAGATCCGAAAACTAGAATTGGAGTTCTTTTTACCCCACTTTTCACTTTAGATACAGCCCGTCAAAAATCGGGGGTTAAAAGGGTATCCCCCCATAAGTATGGTGAAATGCCCCTCCTTTTTTTTTATTTTCTTCGCATGATGAAAGCGTTTCTTAGGGCTAATTATGAAAGGTAGACCGAATTTTAGGTCCAAAAATTTTCCTCTCAGCTAGGTATGGAAAAAACCCTGTTTTTTACGTTTTATTTTTTTTTCTCGGTTTTTAACTGTCGAAAAAATCTGATAAAATTCATGAGTACAGAAAATATGATTAATTTTATGTAAACATTTTTTCAAGCTCATTCAAGGTCATTATGACCTCTAAAATCTCCCATATCTTTTAACCAAAAAAAAGCTTCAGGCTCAGATTTTTAATATGTTATATTTTTAACTGTTTTTTACAACCTCAAATTTTTTCAGATTTGTTTGAGTGGTGGGTCATGCCCAAAAGTGCGAAAAATCAATTTTTTTGTCCGTGAAACGACTTAAAATGGCTTAAAATCATAATTTTATAGTGTCCTGATTTTTTTTCCTGCACTAAAAGGACTCAAATGACTTCAGACAATTAAAAAAATATGTTCACTAAAAATAGTAAGAAAAAAAATTCCACTTATCGAAACTAGTAGTTTTTATATTTTGTGCGAAAAATCAATTTTTTGTCCGTGAAACGACTTAAAATCATCATTTTATAGTGTCCTGATTCTTTTTCTTGCACTAAAAGGACTCAAATGACTTCAAACAATTAAAACATATAAAACTACTAGTTTCGATAAGAGGAATTTTTTTCTTAAACTATTAGTGAACATATTTTTTAATTGTTTGAAGTCATTTGAGTCCTTTTTAGTGCAAGAAAAAAAATCAGGACACTATAAAATGATGATTTTAAGCCGTTTTAAGTCGTTTCACGGACAAAAAAATTGATTTTTCGCACTTTTGGGCATGACCCACCACTCAAAAAAATCTGAAAAAATTTGAGGTAGTAAAAAACAGTTAAAAATATGACATATTAAAAATCTGAGCCTGAAGCTTTTTTTTGGTTAAAAGATATGGGATTTTTTAAAGTTTGAATAATTTTTTTGAGGTCATAATGATCTTGAATGAGCTTGAAACAATTTTTACATAAAATTAATCATATTTTCTGTACTCATGAATTTTATCAGATTTTTTCGACAGTTAAAAACCGAGAAAAAAAAATAAAACGTAAAAAACAGGGTTTTTTTCATACCTAGCTGAGAGGAAAATTTTTTTGGACCTAAAATTCGGTCTACCTTTCATAATTAGCCCTAAGAAACACTTTCATCATGCGAAGAAAATAAAAAAAAAGGGGGGGCATTTCACCATGCTTATGGGGGGATACCCTTTTAGATTTTTTTTGCTCCCTTAATTTTTTGTGAGTAGATTATTTACGATCAAAATGGGTCAGAAATCTCTGGGACACCCGGTATTGTCATTATTGTGTTCCCTAACCAGCCCTTGTAAAATATTATGATTTTTCATTCTATTTTCAAAAATACAAGGACAGTGGGTATTAAGAGAATTTATTATTTATTTACATATTTAATAGTTAATCTTCAAAAAAATTATTTTTCTTATATTATAGTAGCATAAATCCCTAAGGCGGTTTGTTCCATAACTCTATTATTGTAAATTTAAGAAAAAAATATTTAAAATAAAAGCTGTCTAAAATGAAGTGAAATATTTATAATCATACAGGGTGCTGCTTTTCCGGTAGCCACTAATTCGGTAAATCGGAATGTAAAATAGTTTATGAAACTTTTACCACCCTGTATCTCATTAACAACGTACTTACACTATATGTTCCCGAAGTTACAAACATTTCTCTAGTAGAAACACCCTGTATACAGGGTTCGTCACGGTAAGTGGACTATTAAACGTCTTGGGAGAACTACAAATAATATGGGGGATGAAAATTTACTTCTAAGGGTTCTGTGGTATGCTCTACAAATCAAAAATAGTGGCGACTTTCTTGCACTTTCTGATATAATACCGAAAGTGTATTTCAATTTTAGTTAAAAAATTGTTTTAATAGCCATTGTCTATTTTTACAGTGAACTGTTAAATTGTTTTTTATAACTGTGCAAATAATTAAAATAAAATTGCAAACCCCTAGAAAAAAAAATAACTTGTGCTGCGGTAAAACTCTATGATCAATTTTTTTATCACATGAGTACGATAGGTTGAATTTACTGTCAATAGTTCCTGCTATAGGGCAAACGTACAGAGTGCTCAAAGTAGAAGTTCAAAGGACAAGTTTGTCCTTCATTAAGTCGCTTATTTTAAATAGGACGTGATTTTAATTTTTTTTTTCAAAATTCTCGAAAATAATAGGCAATTGCGCTTAGAGCGACTTTAAATTTATGACTAGAAATAAAATATGGCATAAAAAATATAATATGTCGTTTAAAGCGTTATACTACCCAGCTTTTTCTTTTTTGATTTTTTTTAATTTTATTTTCTGATGGATAAACTATCTAAGAATGATATTCAAAAACAATTTTAAGGGGGTAAGCTTTTAAAAAAAAATGTACAGCTTATTTTCCGAACACGTCTCAGCGGTCCAGAACGTTCGAAAAAGCCTCTCTGCTGCATTATTACAGTTCTATTGGTTGTTTTCGTCTGTACAAATGAGTTATACTTTCTCGAAGTATATATACATGGCGTTATTCAATCTTAGGGGAAGTTAATAGGACGCTACAATAGCGTTTATTATATGATTAAATACGCTTCAAACTTCAAACGCTTTTTCTCGAAACTATGTTATTCAATTTGGCGTACAACGTAGCTAGTTCAGTTTTTATCCGATAGATTTGAAATTTTAATTGCAGCTTCTTATATAGATTATCTATCGAAGTACACACGATTTTAGCGATTGATAAATAATTAGATTTGCAACATACAATTAAGGTCGATTTTCTAAGAAAAAAATGAAAACAAAAATTTAAATTGGTCATTTTGCGAATTTTCAAAAAAAATTAAAATATTGGGTACTTCCAAGGAAAAACTAATGTAGATTAAGAAAAAACGTGTTTCTAAGTGGTGTACGAAGACTGCTACAGTGTACGCCGATTTCCTCCTCTAGAAAAAATTTTGTTTCATGTTACCTGGAGCTAGACACCATTTTGTAACTTTAGAAAATAAAAAATACGTTTTTTAAAATTAAAAACCGCAAGCATCTAACTCGAATAGAACGTAAATGGCGCTAATCTAAAAATTGTTACGCTAATTTTGAAGAGCACTTTACTTTATTTTTGAGCTGACATCACGGTTTTAAACCACCTCGTATACTGCGACTTGAAGGCACGAATCTGTTACTTAATGCCTTTATTACTGGACAAGCTCAAACTTTTTTTGAAGAATAAAATTTTCCGAGAAACCATTAGGTAATAAAAATGTTTTCTATATGTCGCAAACTTTATGGATCACGCAGTATATTACATGTTGGGGGTAAACAATTTCATTTTTTTTCTTAATTTGAAATAGCTAGAACACCGGTCATTGTAGAGATAGACAACGGTTATTAGTTATTATTAAAATTACTCTAAATTAATTAGTGGTAAATAGAGCGTGCCATTTAAAATAACGAAATTAGTATTCACTTCCGGTATATTCGGAAGTGTCAGAAAGTCGCCACTATTTTAGATGTGTAGAGCATCCCCGATAACCCCCGGATACAAATTTTCAGCTCCCTATCATTTATATGTAGTTCTCCCAAAAGGTTTAATAGGCCACTCACCGACCTCACCGTGGAGAACTAAATAAAATAATTTTAAAATAGCCGAATATTTAATTAAAATACGTTAAAACCTAACAATCATTTCAAATATGCCTGTACCTATATATAAAATAACATATTGCGGTACACTTCATGTACTTACATATGTATTTTAAATAATTTAGGAGATAGTAATATTCTAACCCTCCATATTGCGTAATACGGCAATCAAAACAAGAGGTTTCCAAGAAAAAACTCGGAATCGGGTCTGGTCGCTTCGTTCTTCGGAACGCCAACGACCTTACCTACAAAAATGCACCAATTAGGGGCAGCGCGTTATTCAACTGTTAACAAAAAAGTGGACAGCGCAATAAACACTGTCGCGGAAGGGTCAGTATCTTTGGCAATATGAGCGGTGTGCATTTGCATATTAATTAAACGTTTTAACGCTGAATATGTTTGGAAAAATTGTGACGGGTGGTAAATAAGTGATACCGGATGATCGAAAAGGCTTTTGTAAGTAATTTGAATATTGTTTTGTTGAGACATACTTCACAATTCACTCGATATCGCTAGATACATATGTGCCCAGCTCATCGGCATTGTTGTCGAGGTATTTCGTGATTTTGTCTAGTGAACTTTGAAAAGTAGCTGAGAAGATGGCCGCGGTTTGTTAATTACTGCGCATGCATTTGCACTGTTATTTTTATTTATGTATATATTTATTGATTACTTCACGTACAGTAGTATATTTAAGTCATCTCGATAGTGTATCGGCATTATCTTGAACTTTTTTGTTCTTTATAGGTTAACATTCGTGTGAAGAATTTTCTTTTCTAATGGAGAGAGGAGACTTTAGTCATTTGCCAACGAGATGCAGTTAGAAGGTGTCACAAAAAGGTGAGTTTCTTTTTATATTGTAGTTTTTTTAAACTAGAATCTATGTAATAGCCGCTTTATAGGATTACAATTTATGTTTTTACTTGTATTCATGACTATCTACATTTATGCGATACATAGAATATGTTCTAAATAAATTTTAAGGCTCTTTACGTAAAGTTTTCACAAACTTATAGTACTGTTAGCCATTTTTAAACGCTACAGGATTCTTTATTAACTAAAAATGAGTATTTTATTGTAAAATGTAAAATTAAATGTCTATAGTCCCAAAATCACGAAATAGTTATAACATAACTCATGCCAACCTAAATATTTTGTGGGTTTGGTATCTACTTTGACCTTATTATTATTGAGAGTTAGATGTAGAAATCGATGTATGTAAACTGTGATCATAGGTTTTCCTAACTTCATGGCAATATTTTATGGAGTGATTCAATGGTAAAAATTTATATTTTATTCCAATTAATAAATAAAATTCCAACAAATAAAATATTTATTTTCACATGAATTTTAAGCATGTTTTCATAACTTAGGGGGCTGGGGGACACAGGGGGGACACAGGAAAAAATATGTTTTATTACAGAATCGGTTCTGTAAGTACACATAATGACATGAAGTTATGAAACCCTGTATACAGGGTGCTTCACGATGAGTGGCCTATTAAATATTTTGGGGGAACTAGAAATAGGTAAAATGGAGCTAAAAATTTGTATCAGGGGTATCCAGGGATGCTTTACACATCTAAAATAATGGCGATGGGTATACTAGCAGTGTTACCACCATATTTTTATGTTTTAATTGCCTTTTTAGTCAATAATTGGAAACCGCTGTAATAACCGCTGTCCTTGTATTTTTGAAACTACTCGTAAAGAATGTATAAAAAAAAATGAGAAAACATACTATTTTACAAGGGGTGGTTAGGGGACTCATTAATGAGAATATTGAAAACAATATTGCTTCTTTTGTTTATTTCTGAAACCTCATATAAATCATATAACAGCTTTGCGTTTACATTTCGGACACTATTTTTGACAGCAATTCTTCTTCCCTCTCTAAAATTGCCAAAGAAAACAAGAATTTTCCGCAAAAATCCAAATTCACATCTACTCTTGGCCTTTTCGAAATGCTAAAAATGCCTCAGTTAGAAGCATCGTTATTTAATTTTTTTGCAAAAATTAGCAGGTACAGTAAAAAAAATTGATATATCAGGTTTTAGTTTTCAAAATTGATTGTGTCTGCATACAGGGTGTTTCTATTGAAATGTCTGTAATTTCTGGAACAAATAACAACCTGTATACAGAAACACCCTGTATTCATGGTGTTTCTGGAGAAATGTCTGTAATTTCGGGAACAGATAGTGTAAGTGGGTTGTTAACAAGGTACAGGGTGTTAAAAGTTTTGTAAAACATTTAATATATATAATCAATATTTTTCGAATATGTATATTGAGAACGGTAAAATATTTTTTCTGGAACTTTATGTGGTGGACAATTTATAAATCAACAGGGTGTTTGTATTATGCACAGTGGGCTAGAAGGTAGGGGGGTAGTCCGATAGGGATAGTGCGATGCGTAGAAGTTCTTGATGACTTCTACGACAACGAATAAAATTACGTATATATTTTCTGGTTAAAAAATGATATTTACGATCAAAATGGGTCAGATTTTTCTAGTCAAGTCCAAAACACGATGTTTTTAAAAATCAAATTACTAACCCATTTTGAAAGTAAAGTGTAACAATGACATACATGTTTGGAAAACGAAAGAATGTAGCTGTTTGGTGTAAACAGATACAGGGTGTTGCATTCAAAATAGTAGTGAATTTTAATGTCGAAATTGACCATATTTTAAAAACACTCTGTAGGACAAGTAACAAAGTTTTAACATAGCACGAAAAAAACTTTTTGAAATTTTTTGAAAAAAAAAGTAAGTCGACTGAAAACATCACCCTTATAAGTTCTCTCTGCCAAAAGATATTTATGATCAAAATGGGTCAGAAAAGTTGACAAGGTAAAAAGTCACTTTTTTTCAATTTTTTTCAAGTCGATATTAAGGGTGGAATTTTTTTTTGTAAATGTCTTGTCAGGATTTTATAGCTGGTTTATTTCAGTTTCTAAAACTGCCCTTCAATTTCCTGTACGATCATTGGTTGCTTACATATCGATGGTTGAAGACAAAAGGGTCCTTTTTCGTTCAACTTCGGATATCTCCGCGACAAATAGACGTAGCAAACAATTAAAAAAAGAAAATTTTGGACCGAGAAAAATAAGGCTAAAAATTTGCAAAAACCTTTTTTTCGCGCTATTTTTTCGAATTGCGTTAAAACCGTGGTTTCTAAAAAAATTTGGCCTACAGATCCGAAAACTAGAGTCTTGGAGCTTCAAAACGCTTTTTTTAAATCCGCGATACGACCATTTTTCACTTAGATACAGCCCGTCAAAAATCGGGGTTAAATTTAGATTTTTTTTGCTCCCTTAATTTTTGTGAGTAGATTATTTACGATCAGAATGGGTCAGAAATCTCTGGGACACCCGGTATTGTCATTATTGTGTCCCCTAACCAGCCCTTGTAAAATATTATGATTTTTCATTCTATTTTCAAAAATACAAGGACAGTGGGTATTAAGAGAATTTATTATTTATTTACATATTTAATAGTTAATCTTCAAAAAAAATATTTTTCTCATATTATAGTAGCATACATGCCTAAGGCGGTTTTTTCCATAACTCTATTATTGTAAATTTAAGAAAAAAATATTTAAAATAAAAGCTGTCTAAAATGAAGTGAAATATTTATAATCATACAGGGTGCTGCTTTTCCGGTAGCCACTAATTCGGTAAATCGGAATGTAAAATAGTTTATGAAACTTTTACCACCCTGTATCTCATTAACAACGCACTTACACTATCTCTTCCCGAAGCTACAGACATTTCTCTAGTAGAAACACCCTGTATACAGGGTTCTTCACGGTAAGTGGACTATTAAACGTCTCGGGAGAACTACAAATAATATGGGGATGAAAATTTACTTCTAGGGGTTCTCTGGTATGCTCTACAAATCTAAAATAGTGGCGACTTTCTTGCACTTTCTGATATACCGAGTGTATTTTAATTCTAATTAAAAATTTGTTTTAATAGCCATTGTCTATTTCTACAGTGGACTGTTAAATTGTTTTTTTTTATAACTGTGAAAATAATTAAAAGAAAATTGCAAACCCCTAGAATAAAATAACTTTCGTTGTGGTGAAGCTCTATGGTTAGTTTTTTTTTATCACATAAGTATGATAGGTTGAATTTACTGTCAATAGTTCCTGCTATATTGCAAACGTACATATTGCTCAAAGTAGAAGTTCCAAGTCGCTTATTTTAAATAGGAGGTAATTTCAATTCTTTTTTTTCTTCAAAAATCTCGAAAATAATAGGCAATTGTGCTTTAAATTTATGAGTAGAAATCAAATATGGCATAAAAAATATAACATGTCGTTTAAAGTGTTATACTACCCAGCAAAGGCTATCCCTCCATAAGTATGGTGAAATGCCCCCCCTTTTTTTATTTTCTTCGCATGATGAAAGTGTTTCTTAGGGCTAATTATGAAAGGTAGACCGAATTTTAGGTCCAAAAAATTTTCGTCTCAGCTAGGTATGGAAAAAACCCGGTTTTTTACGTTTTATTTTTTTTTCTCGGTTTTTTAAATATCGAAAAAATCTGAAAAAAATTCATGAGTACAGAAAATATGATTAGTTTTATGTAAAAAACTCAATTTTTCAAGCTCATTCAAGGTCATTATGACCTCTAAAAAAATTATTCAAACTTTAAAAATCCCATATCTTTTAACCAAAAAAAAGCTTCAGGCTTTTTAATATGTTATATTTTTAACTTTTTTTTTACTACCTCAAATTTTTTCAGATTTTTTTGAGTGGTGGGTCATGCCCGAAAGTGCGAAAAATCAATTTTTTGTCCGTGAAACGGCTTAAAACGGCTTAAAATCATCATTTTATAGTGTCCTGATTTTTTTCTTGCACTAAAAGGACTCAAATGATTTCAAACAATTAAAAAATATAAAAACTACTAGTTTCGATAAGTGGAATTTTTTCTTACTATTTTTAGTGAACATATTTTTTAATTGTTTGAAGTCATTTGAGTCCTTTTTAGTGCAAGAAAAAAAATCAGGACGCTATAAAATGATGATTTTAAGCCGTTTTAAGTCGTTTCACGGACAAAAAATTGGTTTTTCACACTTTTGGGCATGACCCATCACTCAAAAAAAATCTGAAAAAAATTTGAGGTAGTAAAAAAAAGTTAAAAATATAACATATTAAAAATCTGAGCCTGAAGCTATTTTTGATTACAAGATATGGGATTTTTTAAAGTTTGAATAATTTTTTTAGAGGTCATAATGACCTTGAATCAGCTTGAAAAAAAAAAATTACATAGAACTAATCATATTTTCTGTACTCATGAATTTTTTTCAGATTTTTTCGACAGTTAAAAACCGAGAAAAAATAAAACGTAAAAAAACAGGGTTTTTTCATACCTAGCTGAGAGGAAAATTTTTTGGACCTAAAATTCGGTCTACCTTTCATAATTAGCCCTAAGAAACACTTTCATCATGCGAAGAAAATAAAAAAAGGGGGGGCATTTCACCATACTTATGGGGGGATACCCTTTCTCTTTTTTTTTTAATTTTTCTTTCTGATGGATAAACTATCTAAGAATGATATTCAAAAAGAATTTTTGGGGGGATAAGCTTTAAAAAAATTACAGCTTATTTTCCGAACATGTCTCAGCGGTCCAGAACGTTCGAAAAAGCCGCTATGCTGTATTATTACAGTTCTATTGGTAGTTTTCGTCGGTACAAATGAGTTATACTTTCTCGAAATATACAGGGTGGGGAAAAAGTATGGAAACACCTAGGAATTCTGCGAAATTGGTCAAAAATTAAATATCAAGGTCGTACTCTGTGGTAACTTTCAACGAGGAGTCCAATGGTGACCTTGCATTTGATCTTGAACCTCAATATCAAGGTCATTTGAAGGTCAACTTTTTTTTTAATAACACATTTTTGATGCCACAATTGAAGAGTGGGGAATTTCACGTTCAGCTCTTTTCGATTATGGCAACAAAAATGTGGGTTGCTAATAAAAAAAAAACAAAGTTGACCTTCAAATGACCTTGATATTGAGGTGCAAGGTGAAATTCAAGGTCACCATTGGACCCTCGTTGAAAGACCACAGAGTATGACCTTTATTTATAATTTGTTTACCAATTTCGCCGAATTCCTACGAGGTTTCATATTACAGTAGTTTGACCTTTGTCCAACCCATAGATGTCACCTTGAACTCAGATCTGAATACATATCTGAACGTGAAATTTCCTGCTCTTTTCGATTGTGGCATCAAAAAAGGTGGGTTGCCAAAAACAAAGTTGACCTTCAAATGACCTTGATATTGAGGTTCAAGGTCAAATCCAAGGTCACCATTGGACTCCTCGTTGAAAGTTACCATTGGGTACGACCTTGATTTTTCGTTTTGTAACCAATTTCGCGGAATTCCTATGTGTTTCCATCCTTTTTCCCCACCCTGTATATACATGGCGTTATTCAATCTTAAGGAAGCTAATAGGACGCTACAATAGCCGTTTTATTTATACGATTAAGTAGGTTTTCAAACTTTAAACGCTTTTTCTCAAAACTGTGTTATTAATTTGGCGTACAATGTAGCTCAGTTTTTATCCGATAGACTTGAAATTTTAATTGTAGCTTCTTATATAGATTAACTATCGAAATACACACGATTTTAGCGATTGTTAAATAATTAGATTTGCAACAGACAATTTAAGGTCGATTTTTTAAGAAAAAAATTAAAAAAAATTAAAATTGAAGGTCAATTTGCGAACTGAAAAAAAATAGGGTACTTCCAAAGAAAAACTAATGTAGATTAAGAAAAAAAATGTTTGTATCTAAGTGGTGTACAAAGACTGCTACAGTGTACGCCGATTTCTTCCTCTAGAAAAATGTTGTTTCATGTTACCTGGAGCTACGACGCCATTTTCTAACTTTAATGAAAAGAAGAAATACTTTTTGTATACATTAATACCCATAGAATCAAGTGTCAAAATTTTATTTTGATCCATTACATAGGTATCGAAAAAAAAATTCACAAAAAAAAGCTTCATTTTTCAGTGCGCGTGGGTAGTATAACCTCTTAAAGTAACGAAGTTGGTATTCATTTCGAGTATATCCGGAAGTGTCAGAAAGCAGTATTTCAGATGTGTAGAACATCCCCGAAATCACCCCGATACAAATTTTCAGCAACTTAGGTATATATGTATTATCTGTAGTTCCACTCTGTAATTGCACTCACCGTGAAGCACCCTGTATGTATATACCTACTTTCGCATCGGTTAATCTGCTGCAAGTACCCCAAACGAATCGTCAAAATTATTAAACAATGCAGATACATTTTTGTACATTGAAATATAAACGTCGGTTAAAAATGTTATGTATTAATTTCTATTTATATCTTATCTTTGTACTTTTTGCCTCAAAAAAGTATGAACAGCATAATATAAGATATTGTAGTTCACTTCATGCATTTTATGTATTTAAAATCGTTCAGGAGACAGTAGTTGTTAACCCTCTGCGTAAGAACAACCAAAACAAGCGTTTTCCGCGAAAAAAATGTCCGAACCAGATTCGCGTCTAGTCGCCACTTCTTCGGAAAGCCAACGACGTTCCTCAACAGTAAAAATGCACCAATTAGGGGCAACGTTACTCAATTGTTAGCAAAAAAGTGGTGGACACGATAAACAGTTTAGTCGGGCGTGTCGGAAATTGTGAGTGGTGTACGGACATTTCCATATTAATTAATCGTTTTAAAGCCGAAAATGTTTAAAAAAATTGTGATGGTTGTGATAACGGATGATCAAAAACGCATTTGTAAGTAATTCGAATACTTTTTTGTTAAGATGTACTTCGGAATTTATCGGTGTCGCTGGATATTTGCATATGTATTTCATTGGTATTGTTGTCGAGGTATTTTGTGATTTTGTCTAGTGAACTTTGAAAAGTAGCTTACAAGATGGCCCGGGTTTGTTAATTCCTGTGCACGCAGTGCTATTTTACTTATTTAATTTTTATTTTAGTAGTTACATATGAGTCGTCTTATTAATATAAGCAACATTTTGCATTTTTTTGCGTTCTTTATTAGGTCAACATTAGTGTGAACATTTTTTTTCTAATAGAGAGGGTACTTAGTCCAGTAGACAGGGAGCTAAAATCATCAAAAAGCGTTCTTGAAACATATAGGGCTAGTTTTGACGGTCCCTTATGTATTTTTTTTGCGTAGAAGACAATGCGCGGGGTCCGTAGAGCTGAAACCGTCCGCTAATTTTTTAAATTAACTATTTGTGAAGAAAAAAGTCTTTTTTTTCACATTTTCGCTTATATCTCCGTTCCTTTGCATATTTTATATAGCATATGCATTTAAGAAGTTGTAGCCTATTGAATTTCCTAAATTTTAAGCCCAACCCGAAGTCTCCAAGTGCTATTGTTAACTTGAAAATGACTGCTGAAGTTGAAACAGTGCTTTTTTATTCACTATTTTTTTACTTCGAGAGTAGGGCAACTATGATCATGAAATTTCTTGGAGGGACTGATATTTGTAGTATGAAGTCACAAAAAAAAATTCAGCTCGATCCTTTAATCACTTTTCGATTAATTAACGATCAATTTTTTTTGGAAGCCTTAATTAACAATGACGCCATTTCTTTGTTTATTATACGATATTGACCGGGTTGGGCTAGGATAATCATAAATCTTTTCGAATTTGCGAGACTTTTTGAGATTTTGAAAGATATTAATTCGGGCCAGTTTTATAACGTTTTCTACATGACTACCTTTTTTGACGCGACGTAAAGGTTTTTTAACTTCTGATTGTAATCAGACGCAGTTGGAAGGTGGCATGAAAATTTATATTTTTTTCATTATACAGTTTTTTTTAACTAGAATCGTTGTAAGCAAGCGCATGTAATTTTACCAACTTTATTTCATTGTAAGTAATAAACATTCTTAAAGTTGATAAGTCGCCAAGAATTTAATGTACCTACATATACTACAGGGTGAGTATTTTAGTGCGTGTTTAGTCTGTAGAATCGTTCCCTTTATAGGATATAGGCTTGGTACTTTTTGCAACTGGTTTTTTATATGGTTAAGTAATCGCTGTATTTTTTTAATCATGGAAGGTAACTAGCAGTTAACAGAATGTGTGTACTTTTACAAAAAAAATATATATAACGGCGCGATTAGCTAACCCTCTTTAATAAATGTGAGGTGGTTTAAATTGTCCTTTATGCACTTAGTATGAACATCGCCGCGATTAATTGACTTGACGATTTTAACCGTTTAACGTCAAAACTACAGTTTTTGTATATCCTCTCTTTAGCAACGTGCCAAGTACAAGAAACGATGGAAAAAAAAATCGGGAAATGCCTTTCCTATTATTTTTGGGGGGTGGCTCTTTCGAATGGTACCAAAATAATTCATAATAGTAGAAGCTTACCCCTGTTTTTGGCCATTTAAATTGAAAAGAGCACGATTTTTTGGGTCAATTTTTTTCGTAACATGATTTTTGACTGGAAAAATTTTTTCTTTCGACAGGAAACTACGGGAAAAGTGCATTCGAGAGTTGTACTGAAAAGTTATGTACTCAGAAAAAATTAATTCCAACATCCAATATCTCGACCAAAAGGACACATTGTCAGGGAAACATTCATATTTTTTTTACTCAAACCTGGAGAACTTTGGGGCAAAAGTTTAGAGAATAAAAAAGTGTTCAGATTCATCCAAAGAGCACGCCTGATTTTTTTCAGAATTTTCGGTCACGTTTTGGTCATTTTTAGTTAAAAATCCGAAAAGAGCTCTAAAAAATTCTGAAAAGAAATACACATCACGAATGAAGAGGCCTAAACAAATTTCTCAACAAAAAAAATTGGCCCAGTTTGGCCATTTTCGCGTTAGAAAGTTTCAAAAAATAGTCTTTCCTAAAATTTCACAATCGTTTCCAGACATCTGGGAAAAATACACGTGTTCTTGGCTCATACTCAATAAAGTCTGCGCTAAAATAGCTGTTCCCAAATTGTCCATTTTTTCATTTCAATGTTCCAAAAATTGGCCGAAACCCAAAATTGCAGGAAAGGCCGAAAATTCTGGAAAAATTCGCACGTCTCCCTTAAATCATGTCCGAGAGGTTTTATATAAAAAAATCTTGAACCTGTTGACGTTTTTTGATTTGGGGGGTTCAGAAAATGGCTAATCGGTGAAATTGCCAAATCGTCTTCAAAAATTCTGAAATAATGAGTGTCTTGAATTAGGTATATTTAACAAAGTATAATCGTACCAAAAAGGACGATTTTGAATTTTTTTTTCTGAATACAAGCTCTAAAGCAAATTGAAGAATTTTTGAATACGATTTGGCAATTTTAACGATTAGCCCCCCCCCCAAACCAAAAAACGTCAACAGGTTCAAGAATTTTTTGTGCAAAACCTCTTGGACATGATTTAAGGGGAGAGAGCAAGATTTCGGTTTTCCTGCAATTTTGGGTTTCGGCCAATTTTTGGAACATTGAAATAAAAAAAATGGACAATTTGGGGACAGCCATTTTGGCGCAGACTCTATTGAGTATGAGCCAACAACACGTGTATTTTTCCCCAGATGTCTGGAAATGATTGTGAAATTTTAGGAAAGACCATTTTTTGACACCTTCTAACGGGAAAATGGCCAAACTGGGCCAATTTTTTTGATGAGAAATTTGTTTAGGACTCTTCAAGCGAGGTGTGTAATTTTTTTTAGAATTTTTGCAGTCATCTTCGGATTTTTGAAAAAATGGCCAAATTGAAAATGGTCAAAACGTGACCAAAAATTCTGAAAAAAAAATCAGGCGTGCTCTTTAAAAGAATCTGAATATTTTTTGTTCTCTAAACTTTTGCCCCAAAGTTCTCCCGGTTTGAGTAAAAAAATAATGAAAGTTTCCCTTGACAATGTGTCCTTTTGGCCGAGATATTGGTCACTCTATGTTGGAATTAATTTTTTCTAAGTACATAACTTTTCAGTACAACTCTCGAAGGCACTTTTCCCATAGTTTTCTGTCGAAATAAAAATTTTTTTTTAGTCAAAAATCATGTTACAAAAAAAAGTTGACCAGAAAAATGGTGCTCTTTTCAACTTAAATGGCCAAAAACAGGGGTAAGGTTCAACTTTTATGATTTTTTTTGGTGCCATTCGAAAGAGCAGCCCTAAAAAAATACTCGGAAAGGCATTTCCAGATTTTTTTTCCATCGTTTTTTGTTAGAGGATATACAAAAACTGTAGTTTTGACGTTAAAGGGTTAATCTCAATAATTTGATTTAAAAATCATTGCCTGGATGAATTGGAAATAGGTTTTATATATCTTATCTTATGGGGCGAAGAAAATTTCAAGATAATTAAAACTCTACTCGCACTAGAAATCTAACCAGAGAAAATCATGTCATTTTCTATACGATATTTAAAGATAAATGTATTTAATCTTTTTTGTAATGCAGGAAAGAAACTATTATTTTTTTCTCATTTAATATTGATGTGCATTTTTTTGAAAACCTGAAACGATAAAAAAATTGTTACCGTTCCATTGTTCAATATGAACAGGGCGTTCCCTTATAGTGTAACATTTTCAGTTCTCGTATTTACATAACAGACATGTGGGGCACACATAATATTTTACGGTGTAATTACTAGACGTCAGTAAAAACCTGCAATAAAAACATCAAATAATGTGTGCCCCACCAGAAGATCTTGGAACCCAGATTTTTTAATAACATTTTTCGAAATTTCGATTTCGTGATTTTCGGAATAATCAAAAATCGTCTTTCAAAATCATGAAAAAAAAATTGAGACTATTCTTTTAAGACAATTTTGTTCTAGATACATATTTACAAAAATTTATAGTTCTCGAGAAAAAAATATTGATATTATGAATAATTTTTTTCACGAAACCGGTTAATTTTTGTAAAAATTTATCAACAACAAAATTGTTTTGAATGTTTTGAAGAACACCTGAATTTTTTTTTCAGGATTTTTAAAGACGATTTTTGAATGCTCCAGAAATCAAGAAATTGAAATTTCTAAATGTTATTTAAAAATTCTGAAAAAAATTGAGGGTATTTTTCGATTGATTCTAACACTTTTATTCGTAGAACATTTTTACCAAAGTCCATAGTTTTGTAGCGAAAAATTTATGAAGTTTATAAAAATATTTTTGTTTAAACAAAAATTAAAAATAAAGTGAAGCCATTTATTTTAAGTTTAGGTGTCGAAGGCGCTATTTTTTCTGGCCTAGAACTCGGGAATTACCTGTTTCATAAAGAAATTCAGGTCTAAAATTTTTTTGTCGTTGAATAAATCATAATTTTGTCCAAAAATTTGTGAATAACTTTTTTAAAATGAATTTTTTGAAAAAATTCTACGGCCATGATCTGAAAAGGCATGAAATTTTACTTCGAAATTGACCTGATCGAAATTTTTTCAGCACAGATGTCATCGAAAATAAGCTGGCTGACTTGAAAAAAATCATTCCGGACTTTAACCCATTGAGTCCCGATTTCATCGCATTCGTATGGTTAAACCGCTAATCGAATGTTTAATTATTCTAACCAGTAGTAAAAGTACCGGCCCATAATGTAAAATGTAATGTTGTGTGCATACTTTTTTGCCACTTTTTAAAATACGTATTGCCGAGTTACAGGGTGTTCACATACTTTCCTGTGTCGACAAACTTCCTTATTAAATATAACACAATACATTTTTTAATTTGGAGAGAGAAGAGAAAATTTCGGAGATATTTCATTTTTTTTAATTGTTAGAAGGTAGCAGTCTCTTAATTTATTTTTTGTTTTAAAAAAAAAATTTCTTCCCTTTTTTTCTTTTTTTTTTTTTCAAGATCCAAATGTTCAATTTTTTATGTTACATTTTGCCAAACTATTAACTTGTTTCATTGAAATAGAACACCCTGTTGTCTTTCAGTCCAACCAATTACTATTCATTGCTTTTCTAGAATAGAGCGCCATTATGTTCTTAATAATTATACGATGGCATAATAATTATTATGACTGGTTTAAAAAAAAAATCGCTGAGTTTGGTCGATTTTAGTTTTCTTGTGCATATTTTTCATATACTTCCAAAATTTTCTGCATGCCTCGTTTTGAGTTGTCATTGATATGTCTTTGAAATTATAGCCCCTATTTTTCAAGCAGGAAATACAAACTATTATACTGGGTGTCTCAGCTTTTAGTTTACAGACTTTATCTGTTCACCCAGGATAGTTAGCAAAAAAATTATATACAAAAGTTACTTGAATTCATGAGGCCTATAAAATGACATATTCCGTTTGACATGTGCTAGTGACCTTGAGGTTATGTCAGTGTCAATATAAGTTTTTTAAATACAACACCCTGTATTTTTCGACATTTTTGTATTTACCGAACAATTCTATACATATTTCATGTAACATACCCTATACCTATCTTCAACCGTTTTCGAGATTTTCAAAGTCAAACAGCTATTATTTCACAATACAAAGAATTTTCAGTTTGCCTTGTCAGTTTTGAAACAATTGAGAGGTATTGTTAAAAGTAATTTTAATCAGATCAATGGGATATTTCAGTAATTATAAGCAATTAGTTTAATAAATTTTCAAATTGAGCTGGCAAACAAGGCACACTGAAAATTCTTTGTATTGTAAAATAATAGCTGTTTGACTTTGAAAATCTCGAAAACGGTTGAAGATAGGTATAGGGTATGTTACACGAAATATGTGTAGAATTGTTCGGTAAATCCAAAAATGTCGAAAAATACAGGGTGTTGTATTAAAAAAATCTTATATTGACACTGACATAACCTCAAGGTCATTAGCATATGTCAAACGGAATATGTCATTTTATAGGCCTCATGAATTCAAGTAACTTTTGTATATACATTTTTTTGCTAACTATCCTGGGTGAGCAAATGGGTTTAGTCTGTAAACTAAAAGCTGAGACACCCTGTATATTGAAAGAGGACCAAGCAAAGAAGCGAATCAAGGAGGAATCATAAAATACAAGCTGATTGATCGAAACAATTCGTTAAAAGAGGGGCTTGTTGATGTTGACTGTTTTTTGGCCTGATACAAAAGTTTCCGCTCCATATCATTTATAGCTCTTCCTAAACGTTTAATAGACCACCAAGGTGCTTTACGGTGATTGCGTATACAGTGTAAGACAGTAAAGTGTACATATTTATACCATAAAGCGTGTCTGCGCATATGCTCCTCCCGTAAAGCTCCTAACAGAAAAAGCATCATTACAAATTAATAAAATCAAGTTTATACATAGCGTTTTGTTTGTATAAATCGCTTTATAACGTTTGATAACGGTGTTTGGAAAGAGCCAATACCATTTTAGAAACAGGTAATAATTTAGATTTTCTAATTTCAGGAACAACAGTGGGACATTCCAGTGAAGTGTTGGCATTCCAGGCATTCATTTGGAGCATATATGCAGGATGGAGCATTTTTTATGTGGATTCACACCAAGAGGCCATTGACGATACGGTGGAGGGGATAGGAGATAAAGGTACATATTTACTTATTTATACACTACTCACAAAAATCAAGGGAGCAAAAAAAGTTTTTCCCCAATTTTTGACGGGTTGTATCTAATTGAAAAATGGTCGTATCGCGAATTTAAATATTGAACCTCCAAGAGTGTAGTTTCTGGATCTGTACTTTTTTTTTAATCGGCTAAAAATGACAAAAAATGAAATGATTTTTTATTTTTTTTTTTGTAAGTGCGATACAGAATTGAGAAAAAAGTGGAAAAAAAAACATATTTTCATTTTTATGAAGATTACATAATGTTTAAGAATAAAAATCTTGCTCCTTTAATTTTTTTCAAAACTGAATAATCCGCCTGGAAAAACCGCTCGATGGATCGATCTGCAGATTTACAGGACTATTAGGGGTACATTGAGATGTAAAAATTCCTAAAAATCCTAGCCTCTCCATCAATATTTGCTAAGATGCAGTCGATTTACCAAAACAAGGGAAAAAGTCACTTTTTTCGACATTTTTCATGTCGATATTGATGGTGGAAAAACAATTGTTTTTTAAATGTCTACAGGATTTTATAGGAAACGTGTTCCTGTTTCCAAAACTACCCTTCAATTTCCTGTACGATCATGGTTGCTGAGATATCGATGGTTGAAGAGAAAAAAGGGTCCTTTTTCGTTCAATTTCGGATATCTCCGCGACAAATGGACGTAGCAAACAATTAAAAAAAGGAAAATTGAAGCTGAATAAACAGGCTATCTGGTACATATGGTCGTTTAACCGAAAAACAATTTTCCGAGCCCGTGGAGAGAGAAAAAGGAAACTAAAAATTTGGAAAATATTGTTTTTGCTTTATTTCTTCGGGTTGCGTTAAAACCATGGCTTCTAAAAAATTTTTGACCTACAAATACGAAAACTAGAGTTTTGGAGCTTCAAAATCCTTTTTTCAAATTCGCGATAAGACCATTTTTCAATTAGATACAGCCCGTCAAATACCGGGGAAAATCTATAATTTTTATTGCTCCCATAATTTTTTTGAGTAGATTATGTTTCTATATACTTCTTTGTATAGTTCAATCGATAAAAACACTTCACCTTGCATTAATTAATGCAGAAGATTTCTAGACCTGTTTGGAATAAGGTGGGGAGTGTGAAGCTAATTCGAAGAAACTTCGACTTCGAAAGCCGGGGAGAACTTTTGGCAGGCGTTCGCGAAATTTTCGCACTTTTTTTAGTTTTTTGTTTATATGGTCTGCCATATTGATTTTTTAATTCTGATGCCAGATATGGATTCAGTGCCTCCAAAAATTTAACACTAATTGAAAAAATTAAAGGGTCAAAAAATTTTCCGAATTTTTAGTGATTTTTCAAGATGCTGTATTTTAGGACGTAGCGTGAAAAAAAATTGAGAAATTTTTTGCCTTTTTTTCAAGTCCACGAGCTTGAAACATTTTTTTCTAACTTAGCCAAGGCATGGACCGGATAGCTTGTTTATTCAGCTTCAATTTGCTTTTTTTTTTTTAAATCTCGATACGACCATTTGTTGCTGAGATATCGAACTTTAAATCAAAAAGGACCCTTTTGTCTTTGATCGACGATATCTCAGCAACCAACAGTAGCACAGAAAATCCAAGGGCAGTTCTGAAAACTTGAATGAACACTCTACAAGGTTCTGCTGCGATTTTTGAGAATTTTCTTTTATCCGTGACATGAATTTGAAAAAACAGGAAAAAACGGGTAATTGATGGTTTTTCAGAACATCAACGGCTGAAATTCAAATCTTCATGAAATTACTTATGTTGCGTGTGCCTTTTACAGTTGAATATACCCCCAAAAACCATGTAAAGTTACATTACGATCTAACGAACCGTTTTCTTGTTGGAAACGGTCAACCTTTTGAATAAAATAAAGGGTCACGTTTTTTGAGTTTAAACATGTCCTAATCATGGCTAAAGTGCAACCGATCGTGCAACCTCCACGTGGTACGCTTTGGGTAATGCTAATGCCGACGGTAGAGAAAATCAAATTTTTTTCAAGTTTTGGAAGCCTTTAAAAAAATTTGTTTTCAAATTTGGAAAAAAAAATTCAGATATTTTTTTTGTAAATTTCAACGGTATTTGCGGAAAAAATTGTGAGGAAGCTCGAACAATTTTTTTATGGCTGTTAGAAAAAAATTTTTCAAGCTCGTGGACGAAAAAAAAATTTTGCAAAATTTTTTTCTCACACTACTTCCTAAAATTGCGCGAAACATTTAGCTCTAAAAATTTGTTTGCCGAAATATCTCAAAACTAGAAACTTGAAGCTTCAAAATGCTTTTTTTTAGACCTCGATAAGACCATTTTTCACTGAGATGCAGCATTTTGAAAAATCACTAAGAATTCGGAAAATGTTTTCGACCCTTTAATTTTTTTC
The DNA here is from genome assembly GCA_029963805.1 of Aromia moschata. Classification (NCBI taxonomy): domain Eukaryota; kingdom Metazoa; phylum Arthropoda; class Insecta; order Coleoptera; family Cerambycidae; genus Aromia; species Aromia moschata. The sequence continues at coordinate 2,392,365 of JAPWTK010000035.1, forward strand.
ATTAGTGTATATTAAGTTTGGTTCAAAACTCTAGAAAATTAAGAAAGTAATTATATTTGATCATATATGATACAACACCAGAATTGGCACGTTTCTTTTTTATCATATACGATATAATACTAGTGAACCGGTCAATAGTAATATGATCAAAAGTCTGATCATTGATGGAAATTTGCTTTAGCGAAGAAAATATTATTTTTGTAACTGAGCGACACTATTTAGGATACTGATCAAATTTTTTGTATTTCAGGTAGGTCCCGAACGAGCAGGAGTAGCACTTTCAAGGTAAGAGTTTTATTCTTCTCATTTTCAAAGTTGCGGCGACAAAATTTTCGACCGGTCGTGTGAGTGCTTCGTAGTGAAAAGTTGGTTCCATTTCAAAGTACTTTCAGGTAATTATATTCTCTAAATGTATCATTATTTTCATTTACAATTCGACTGAAGTTTGATTTCAGAAGTCTGCCCTTGTAGAAATTGGAGTTTTTAATCCATTAATACCCCGACTGTTATCTGTCGAAGATGTTTCTATCAACTTCAGTGTCCTCTCCAAAAATATCCACTAGTACTGTCTAGTGATGATTTGTTTGATTTGGTCTTTCTGATTGGAGTTCAACTGGACTATCGACGTCAAGGTCTCCATAAAAAATATTCACTGGTACTGTCTAGTGATTATCTAATCTAGTCTGATGATTTAGTCTTTGATTTTGATATGACGCCATCTACGAGGTGGTCGTTGAGGAATATATTTTCAATGCAAAGTGCCTTGACTTATCATCTGTCGAAAATGTTTCTATCAACTCCAGTGAATATGGCAGTCTATGAGGATGTTGTTGTGGAATATACTCTGAACGAAACGAACTGGTTGTTCCCGCAAGTAGTTAATAAAATGCCAAGAGGATATAGTGTTCAGCGGAACGCATTTCATATAGCTGTTGTAGGTATTTATGATTATATTTAAGTAAGAGAAAGGAATTTATAATTTTCAATTCCAGGACCAAGAGTGGGCGATCCCTACTTTTGGGTGATTAATAAGTACCTGGACCAGAAATACTCTCTAAGGAATGGATGGATGAGAACTACTGGAGTATATTGTGACAGAAAACATTCTATGCCGATATAGTTAATTATACGGCAATATTTAATTGTCTTCTCGTTGGAGTCTTCTCGTCGTTCCTAGCTGTTGTACCCCTGACAAGATATGAGGCGCTGGAACAGCGGGTGGTGGAGGGTCATCACGCCCAGGAGGGCGAAATCCTTGACGAAATATCTGAGACGAAAAGGTATATTTCTATCTAGAATTCCAACAACCTAACTTGTAGCAACTGTTGGAACATATAAAAACAAATCAGAAAATTTTGGGAGAGTTCTGATTGACATGTTTTTCTTTCTTTCACTGTTTAGGTAGGTATATATGGTACGTTTCTCATTTTCGCAAAATAAGTTGGAATCTAATTCTGGAAAAGGCGATACTACAAAAAAAAAGTAGTGATGCAGTCAATGTGAGAGATGGTGTTATATTCGGCGATAGAGGATTTTGGTCTACAAATTTCTATACATCTTCAAATTGGCCTTGAAAGCAGATTTGTGCTAATATTGGGATGTATTATAAGTATACACAATAAGTAGCAGTATAAGTAGCAGTTATTATACTATTGAATATATTTTTCAGATGCTAAGTGATGTTGTAACTTGTGAAGAAATTGGAATTGAGCTGGTGGTATTTCCCAAATATAAATGCCTTTTTAGGTAAGGACCTGCACTTTTAGCAATAATTGACAATCACATATTCCTGAAAAAAAAGAACTGCGACAATGAAAGATAATAATTTAGAGTGTTCTGTTTCAGGCTGGGTAAGATGTGCATACCAGTGATGTATCGTTAGAGTAGTGCCCAAAAGGGACGAGTATCTCGTCAGTAAAACGCGCGTGTGAAAGTAGTGTTTCGGTGTTCGCGGAAAAATTGAAAGTGTGCGTTTGTGTCGAACTTTCGAAAGTTCTGAGGAACTATGAGTGTTAAGTGTTATGGATGGGACATTCGCACGAAGGAGAGGCTTTTGACGATACGGCAAAGGGGATAGGAGATAAAGGTACTACATACTAATTTATAGGTATAATTTTCACATTTACGTAGTTTGAATTTGATGATTGTCCAAACCATATTGATTGAGCGTCTCTTATTTTTGAGCTTTTTCTTATTACATCTGATGATGGTGTTCAATTGTTTTAACTGAGTGGAGATTGTTTATGAAGCTGAACTTTTTTTGTTCTGTTGCAGGTAGGTTCCGAACGAGCAGGAGTAGCACTTCTAAGGTAAGAGTTTTTACTCTCCTCTTTTTCCATGTTGCGGTAATAAAACTTTCAACCGGTCATGTGAGTGCTTTGTGGCAAAAAGTTGGTTATAGTGAAAGGTGCCTTTAGGTGAGTATATTCTCTAAAAGTATCCTCATTTCCATTTACAACTCGTCTGGATTTTGATTTCAGAAGTTTGCCCATGCAGGAGTTTTCGATGCGAAGTACCTCGACTTGTTGGTTGTCGAAATTGTTTATATCAACTTTAGGGTTCTCACAAAAAAAAAATTCACTGGTACTATCAAGTGTCGATCTGTTTGATTTGGTCTTTAATTTGGATATGACGCCCTCTACGAAGATGTCGTTAAGCAGTTTCAGGAGCAAGGCTGGGAGATCAGTTTCTGGATGGGTGAAAAATACATGGGCTAGCAATACTCGAAAGAATTGGCTGAGTGAATAATACTGGAATATGTTGTGACACTTAGAAAAAAGTTCACGAGCTGATACATTTGATAAGTATAGGTACTATTTATTTATCCTATTACTGATTGACTATTTCTGGTTCTAGAATGTTTTGCTCATTTTCTCGGATGTCGTGTACCTGATAAGATATGAGGCGCTGCAGCAGCGGGTGGTGGAGGGTCAGCACGTCCAGGAGGGCGAAATCCTTGACGGAATGTATGAGATGAAAAGGTATATTTCTATCTATAATACCAACAATATAACTTTGCAGCAACTGTTAGAATATATAGAAACAAATCTTTAAAAAAAATTGGGAAGGTTTTGATTGACATGTTCTTTTTCATTCATTGCTTAGGTATATGTGGTACGTTTCTCGTGTAATTCTTGGAAAAAGGATACCTACTACAAAAAAAGTAATGATGCAGTCAATGTGAGAGATGGTTATATTCGACGAGAGAGGATTTTAGATAAGTCTACTAAAATTGGCATTGAAAGCAGATTTTCGCTAACATTGAGAGGTATTACAAGTGTACACAATTATATAAATATCAGTAATTATAATATTGTATATCTTTTTCAGATATTAATTGATGTTGCAACTTGTGAAGAAACTGTATTTGAGCTGATGGTGTTTGTTTTTAGGTAAGGACCTGTACTTTTAGCAGTAATTGACAATAATATATTCCTGAAAAAAAAAACTGACAATGAAAGATAATTTAAAGTGTTCTGTTTCAGGCTGGGTAAGAGGTGCATACCAGTGATCGTTAGAGTAGTGCCGAGTATCTCGTCAGTAAAACGCGCGTGGTAAAGTAGTGTTTCGGTGTTCGCGGAAAAATTGAGAGTGTGCGTTTGTGTCGAACTTTCGAAAGTTTTGATGAACTATGAGTGTTAAGTGTTATGGGACATTCGCACGAAGGAGATGCTTTTGACGATACGGCAAAGGGGATAGGAGATAAAGGTACTACATACTAATTAATAGGTATAATTTTCACATTTACGTAGTTTGAATTTGATGATTGTCCAAACCATATTGATTGAGCGTCTCTTATTTTTGAGCTTTTTCTTATTACATCTGATGATGGTGTTCAATTGTTTTAACTGAGTGGAGATTGTTTATGAAGCTGACCTTTTTTCTTGTGTTGCAGGTAGGTTCCGAACGAGCAGGAGTAGCACTTTCAAGGTAAGAGTTTTTACTCTCCTCTTTTTTCATGTTACGGCAATAAAATTTTCAATCGGTCGCGTGAGTGCTTTGTGGCAAAAAGTTGGTTACAGTTAAACGTATCTTTAGGTGAGTATATTCTCTAAAAGTATCCTCATTTCCATTTAAAACTCGTCTGCATTTTGATTTCAGAAGTTTGCCCATGCAGAGACTGGAGTTTTCGATGCGAAGTACCTCGACTTGTTAGCTGTCGAAATTGTTTCTATCAACTTCAGGGTTCTCACAAAACAAATATTCACTGGTACTGTCAGGTGTTGATCGGTTTGATTTGGTCTTTAATTTAGATATGACGCCTTCTACGAGGAAGTCGATGTGCAGTTTCAGGAGCATAGCTGTCGGATCACTACCTGTATGGGTGAAAAATACATGGACCAGCAATACTCGAAAGAAATGGATGAGTGAAAGATACTGGAATATGCTGTGAAACTTGGAAAAAGTTCACATGCTGATACATTTGATAAGTATAGGTACTATTTATTTATCCTGTTACTGATTGACTGTTTCTCGTTCTAGAATGTTTTGCTCATTTTCTTGGATGTCGTATACCTGATAAGATATGAGGCGCTGCAGCAGCGGGTGGTGGAGGGTCAGCACGTCCAGGAGGGCGAAATCCTTAACAGAATGTATGAGATGAAAAGGTATATTTCTATCCATAATACCAACAATATAACTTTGCAGCAACTGTTAGAATTTATAAAAGCAAATCTTGTAAGTTTTGATTTACATGTTTTTTTTTTCTTTCATTGTTTAGGCATATGTGGTACGTTTCTCGTGTCATTCTGGAAAAAGTTTACCTAGTACAAAAAAAGTAGTGAAGCAGTCAATGTGAGAGATGGTTATATTCGACGAGAGAGGATTTTGGATAAGTCTACTCAAATTGGCGTTGGAACTTGTGAAGAAACTGGATTTGAGCTGGTGGTGTTTCCCAAATATAAATGCCTTTTTAGGTAAGGACCTGTACTTTTAGCAGCAATTGACAATCCCATATTCCCAAAAAAAAACTGTGATAATGAAAGATGATAATTTAAAGTGTTCTGTTTCAGGTTGAGTAAGATGTGCATACTAGTGATGTATCGTTAGAGTAGTGCCCAAAAGGGACGGGTATCTCGTCAGTAAAACGCGCGTGTTAAAGTAGTGTTTCGGTGTTCGCGGAAAAATTGAAAGTGCGCGTTTGTTTCGAACTTTCGAAATTTTCTGAGGAACTATGAGTGTTAAGTGTTATGGGACATTCGCACGAAGGAGAGGCTTTTGACGATACGGCAAAGGGGATAGGAGATAAAGGTACTACATACTAATTAATAGGTATAATTTTCACATTTACGTAGTTTGCGTTTGATGGTTGTGCAAACAATATTTACTGAGCTTCTCTTATTTTTGAGCTTTCTCGTATTATATCTGATGACGTAGTTCAATTTTTGTAACTGAGTGGAGGTTGTTTATGGGGCTGAACTTTTTTTGTTCTGTTGTAGGTAGGTTCCGAACGAGCAGGAGTAGCACTTCCAAGGTAAGAGTTTTTACTCTCGTCTTTTTCCATGTTGTGGCAATAAAATTTTCAACTGGTCGTGTGAGTGTTTTGTGGCAAAAAATTGGTTACAGTTAAAACTATCTTTAGGTGAGTATATTCTCTAAAAGTATCCCAATTTCCATTTACAACTGGTCTGGATTTTGATTTCAGAAGTTTGCCAATGCAGAGACTGGAGTTTTCGATGCGAAGTACATCGACTCGTTAGTTGTCGAAATTGGTTCCATCAACTTCAGGGTTCTCACAAAAAAATATTCACTGGTACTATCAAGTGTCGATCTGCTTGATTTGGTCTTTAATTTGGATATGACGAGGATGTCGTTGTGCAGTTTCAGGAGCAAGTGCTGGGGGTTCACTACCTGGATGCGTGAAAAATACATGTGCGTGGACCAGCAATACTGGAAAGAAATACATTTGATAAGTATAGGTAGTATTTAATTTTCTTGTTACTGATTGATTGTTTCTCGTTCTAGAATGTTTTGCTCATTTTCTCGGATGTCGTATACCAGATAAGATATGAGGCGCTGAAGCGGCAGGTGGTGGAGGGTCAGCACACCCAGGAGGGCGAAATCCTCGACGGAATGTATGAGACGATAAGGTATATTTCTATCTATAATACCAACAACATAACTTTGCAGCAACTGTTAGAATATATAAAAACAAATCAGAAAATTTTAGGAAAGTTTTGATTTACATGGTTTTTTTTTCCTTCATTGTTTAGGCATATGTGGTACGTTTCTCGTGTAGTTCTGGAAAAAGGCGAACTGGAATTGAGCTGGTGGTGTTTCCCAAATACAAATGCCTATTTAGGTAAGGATCTGTACTTTTAGGAGCAACTGACTATTACATATTCCTGAAAAAAAAAACTGTGACAATGAAAGATAATAATTTAGAGTGTTTTGTTTCAGGCTGCGTATGATCTGCATACCAGTGATGTATCGTTAGAGTAGTGCCTAAAAGGGACGAGTATCTCGTCAGTAAAACGCGCGTGTTAAAGTAGTGTTTCGGTGTTCGCGGAAAAATTGAAAGTGGATGTTGGTTTCGAACTTTTTAGAAATTAGTGAGGAACTATGAGTGTTAAGTGTTATGGGACATTCGCACGAAGGAGATGCTTTTGACGATACGGCAAAGGGGATAGGAGATAAAGGTACTACATACTAATTAATAGGTATAATTTTCGCATTTACGTTAATGTTTGTTAGTTGCGTTTTATTTTTGTTAAAAATTAAATCAAATCATAGTAAACACAGTATATTCTAAAAGGGTTAGAGATTTCTCTTATTATATTCCAAGATGATGTAGTTCAATTTTTGTAACTGAGTGGAGATTGTTTATGGAGCTGAACTTTTTTTTGTTCTGTTGCAGGTAGGTTCCGAACGAGCAGGAGTAGCACTTTCAAGGTAAGAGTTTTTACTCTCCTCTTTTTCCATGTTGCGGCAATAAAATTTTCAACCGGTCGTGTGAGTGCTTTGTGGCGAAAAGTTGGTTATAGTGAAAGGTACCTTTAGGTGAGTATATTCTCTAAAAGTATCCTCATTTCCATTTACAACTCGTCTGGATTTTGATTTCAGAAGTTTGCCAATGCAGAGATTGGTTTTCTATGCGAAGTACCTCGACTTGTTAGCTGTCGAAATTGTTTATATCAACTTCAGGGTTCTCACAAAAAAAATATTCACTGGTACTATCAAGTGTCGATCTGCTTGATTTGGTCTTTAATTTGGATATGACGCCCTCTACGAAGATGTCGTTATGCAGTTTCAGGAGCAAGGCTGGGGGATCACTACCTGGATGGGTGAAAAATATGTACGTGGACCAGCAATACTGAAAGAAATGGATGGAACATAGATGAGGATGATGACAATACTGGAATATGTTGTGACACTTAGAAAAAGTTCACGTGCTGATACATTTGATAAGTATAGGTACTATTTAATTATCTTGTTACTGATTGACTGTTTCTCGTTCTAGAATGTTTTGCTCATTTTCTCGGATGTCGTGTACCTGATAAGATATGAGGCGCTGCAGCAGCGGGTGGTGGAGGGTCAGCACGCCCAGGGGGGCGAACTCCCTTGACGAAATCATTTAGAAGATGAAAGTTGAAGAGGTAAATTGCCATTTATAATACCAACAACCTAACATTGCAGCAACTGTTAGAATATAACAAACAAATCAGAAAATTTTGAGAAAGTTTTGATTGACATGTTTTTTTTCTTTCATTGTTTAGGCATATGTGGTACGTTTCTCGTGTAGTTCTGGAAAAATTATACCTTCTACAAAAAAAGTAGTGAAGCAGTCAATGTGAGAGATGGTAATATTCGACGAGAGAGGATTTTAGATAAGTCTACTAAAATTGGCATTGGAACTTGTGAAGAAACTGGATTTGAGCTTGTGGTGTTCCCCAAATACAAATGCTTTTTTAGGTAAGGACCTGTACTTTTAGCAGCAATTGACAATCCCATATTCCTAAAAAAAAAAAATTGTGACAATGAAAGACGATAATTCAAAGTGTTCTGTTTCAGGCTGGGTGAGATGTGCATACCAGTGACGTATCGTTAGAGTAGTGCCCAAAAGGGACGAGTATCTCGTCAGTAAAACGCGCGTGTTAAAGTAGTGTTTCGGTGTTCGCGGAAAAATTGAAAGTGTGCGTTTGTGTCGAACTTTCGAAAGTTCTGAGGAACTATGAGTGTTAAGTGTTAGATGGGACATTCGCACGAAGGAGAGGCTTTTGACGATACGGCAAAGGGGATAGGAGATAAAGGTACTACATACTAATTTATAGGTATAATTTTCACATTTACGTAGTTTGCGTTTGATGGTTGTCCAAACCATATTTACTGAGCTTCTCTTATTTTTGAGCTTTCTCTTATTATATCTGATGATGTAATTCAATTTTTGTAACTGAGTGGAGATTGTTTATGGAGCTGAACTTTTTTTGTTCTGTTGCAGGTAGGTTCCGAACGAGCAGGAGTAGCACTTCCAAGGTAAGAGTTTTTACTCTCCTCTTTTTTCCATGTTGCGGTAATAAAACTTTCAACCGGTCATGTGAGTGCTTTGTGGCGAAAAGTAGGTTATAGTGAAAGGTGCCTTTAGGTGAGTATATTCTCTAAAAGTATCCTCATTTCCATTTACAACTCGTCTGGATTTTGATTTCAGAAGTTTGCCAATAGTTTTCTATGCGAAGTACCTCGACCTGTTGGTTGTCGAAATTGTTTATATCAACTTCAGGGTTCTCACAAAAAAAAATTCACTGGTACTATCAAGTGTCGATCTGTTTGATTTGGTCTTTAATTTGGATATGGCCTCTACGAAGATGTCGTTAAGCAGTTTCAGGAGCAAGGCTGGGAGATCAGTTTCTGGATTGGTGAAAAATACATGGGCAAGCAATACTCGAAAGAATTGGCTGAGTAATAATACTGAATATGTTGTGACACTTAGAAAAAGTTCACGAGCTGATACATTTGATAAGTATAGGTACTATTTATTTATCCTATTACTGATTGACTGTTTCTGGTTCTAGAATGTTTTACTCATTTTCTCGGATGTCGTGTACCTGATAAGATATGAGGCGCTGCAGCAGCGGGTGGTGGAGGGTCAGCACGTCCAGGGGGGCGAACTCCTTGACGAAATATATAAGTTGAAGAGGTAAATTGATATTTATAATACCAACAACCTAACTTTGCAGCAACTGTTAGAATATATACAAACAAATCAGAAAATTTTGAGAAAGTTTTGATTGACATGTTTTTTTTTCTTTCATTGTTTAGGCATATGTGGTACGTTTCTCGTGTAATTCTGGGAAAAAGGATACCTACTACAAAAAAAGTAATGATGCAGTCAATGTGAGAGATGGTTATATTCGACGAGAGAGGATTTTAGATAAGTCTACTAAAATTGGCATTGGAACTTGTGGCGAACAAACTGGATTTGAGCTGTGTGGTATAAATTCCCAAATACAAATGCCTTTTTCAGGTAATGGACCTGTGGAACTTGTAAAGAACAGCAATTGACAATCCCATATTCTTTAAAAAAAGAACTGTGACAATGAAAGACAAGATAATTTAAAGTGTTCTGTTTCAGGCTGGGTGAGATGTGCATACCAGTGATGTATCGTTAGAGTAGTGCCAAAAGGGACGAGTATCTCGTCAGTAAAACGCGCGTGTTAAAGTAGTGTTTCGGTGTTCGCGGAAAAATTGAAAGTGCGCGTTTGTGTCGAACTTTCGAAATTTCTAAGGAACCATGAGTGTTAAGTGTTATGGGACTTTCGCACGAAGGAGAGGCTTTTGACGATACGGCAAAGGGGATAGGAGATAAAGGTACTACATACTAATTAATTATAGGTATAATTTTCGCATTTACGTAGTTTGCGTTTGATGGTTGTCCAAACCATATTTATTGAACTTCTCTTATTTTTGAGCTTTCTCTTATTATATCTGATGATGTAGTGCAATTTTTGTAACTGAGTGGAGATTGTTTATGGAAGCTGAACTTTGTTTTGTTTGTTGCAGGTAGGTTCCGAACGAGCAGGAGTAGCACTTCCAAGGTAAGAGTTTTTACTCTCCTATTTTTTCATGTTGCGGTAATAAAATTTTCAACCGGTCGTGTGAGTGCTTTGTGGCAAAAAGTTGGTTATAGTCAAAGGTACCTTTAGGTGAGTATATTCTCTAAAAGTATCCTCATGGAAATGAGGTTACCATTTACAACTCGTCTGGATTTTGATTTCAGAAGTTTGCCAATGCAGAGACTGGAGTTTTCGATGCGAAGTACCTCGACTTGTTAGCTGTCGAAATTGTTTCTATCAACTCCAAGGTTCTCACAAAAAAATATTCACTGGTACTATCAAGTGTCGATCTGTTTGATTTGGTCTTTAATTTGGATATGACGCCCTCTACGAGGATGTCGTTGTGCAGTTTCAGGAGCATAGCTGTCGGATCACTACCTGGATGGGTGAAAAATACATGGACCAGCAATACTCGAAAGAAATGGATGAGTGAAAGATACTGGAATATGCTGTGACACTTGGAAAAAGTTCACATGCTGATACATTTGATAAGTATAGGTACTATTTATTTATCCTGTTACTGATTGACTGTTTCTCGTTCTAGAATGTTTTGCTCATTTTCTCGGATGTCGTGTACCTGATAAGATATGAGGCGCTGCAGCAGCGGGTGGTGGAGGGTCAGCACGCCCAGGAGGGCGAAATCCTTGACGGAATGTATGAGATGAAAAGGTATATTTCTATCTATAATACCAACAACATAACTTTGCAGCAACTGTTAGAAAATATAGAAACAAATCTTTGAAAAAAAATTGGGAGAGTTTTGATTGACATGTTCTTTTTCTTTCATTGCTTAGGCATATGTGGTACGTTTCTCGTGTAATTCTGGAAAAAAGGATACCTACTACAAAAAAAGTAATGATGCAGTCAATGTGAGAGATGGTTATATTCGACGAGAGAGGATTTTGGATAAGTCCACTCAAATTGGCATTGAAAGCAGATTTTCGCTAATATTGAGAGGTATTATAAGTATACACAATTATATAAATATCAGTAATTATACTATTGCATATCTTTTTCAGATGCTAATTGATGTTGGAACTTGTGAAGAAACTGGAATTGAGCTGGTGGTGTTTCCCAAATATAAATGCATTTTTAGGTAAGGACCTGTACTTTTAGCAGCAATTGACAATCCCATATTCCTGAAAAAAAAAAACTGTGACAATGAAAGATGATAATTTAGAGTGTTCTGTTTCAGGCTGGGTAAGATGTGCATACCAGTGATGTATCGTTAGAGTAGTGCCCAAAAGGGACGAGTATCTCGTCAGTAAAACGCGCGTGTTAAAGTAGTGTTTCGGTGTTCGCGGAAAAATTGAAAGTGCGCGTTTGTGTCGAACTTTCGAAATTTCTAAGGAACCATGAGTGTTAAGTGTTATGGGACTTTCGCACGAAGGAGAGGCTTTTGACGATACGGCAAAGGGGATAGGAGATAAAGGTACCTAATTAATAGGTATAATTTTCACATTTACGTAGTTTGCGTTTGATGGTTGTCCAAACCATATTTACTGAGCTTCTCTTATTTTTGAGCTGTCTCTTATTAGATCTGATGATGTAGTTCAACTTTTGTAACTGAGTGGAGACTGGTTATAAAGCTGACCTTTTTTCTTGTGTTGCAGGTAGGTTCCGAACGAGCAGGAGTAGCACTTTCAAGGTAAGAGTTTTTACTCTCCTCTTTTTTCATGTTACGGCAATAAAATTTTCAATCGGTCGCGTGAGTGCTTTGTGGCAAAAAGTTGGTTGCAGTTAAAAGTATCTTTAGGTGAGTATATTCTCTAAAAGTATCCTCATTTCCATTTAAAACTCGTCTGCATTTTGATTTCAGAAGTTTGCCCATGCCGAGACTGGAGTTTTCGATGCGAAGTACCTCGACTTGTTAGCTGTCGAAATTGTTTCTATCAACTTCAGGGTTCTCACAAAACAAATATTCACTGGTACTGTCAGGTGTTGATCGGTTTGATTTGGTCTTTGAATTTAGATATGACGCCCTCTACGAGGATGTCTTTGTGCAGTTTCAGGAGCAAGGCTGACGGATCACTACCTGTATGGGTGAAAAAATATATGGACCAGCAATACTCGAAAGAAATGGATGAGATGAAAGATACTGGAATATGCTGTGACACTTGGAAAAAGTTCACATGCTGATACATTTGATAAGTATAGGTACTATTTAATTATCTTGTTACTGATTGACAGTTTCTCGTTCTAGAATGTTTTGCTCATTTTCTCGGATGTCGTATACGAGATAAGATATGAGGCGCTGCAGCAGCGGGTGGTGGAGGGTCAGCACGCCAAGGAGGGCGAAATCCTTGACGGAATGTATGAGATGAAAAGGTATATTTCTATCTATAATACCAACAACATAACTTTGCAGCAACTGTTAGAATATATAGAAACAAATCTTTGAAAAAAATTCGGAAAGTTTTGATTGACATGTTCTTTTTCTTTCATTGCTTAGACATACGTGGTACGTTTCTCGGGTAATTCTGGAAAAAAGTATACCTACTACAAAAAAAAAATAGTGATGCAGTCAATGCGAGAGATGGTTATATTCGACGAGAGAGGATTTTGGATAAGTCTACAAAATTGGGTTTCGACTTGGGAGGTTTTACTTACAAATTCATAAAAAAGTGCTATCTTTGGTACCTTTTTCATGCTAAGTGATGTTGGAACTTGTGAAGAAACTGGAATTGAGCTGGTGGTGTTTCCCAAATACAAATGCCTTTTTAGGTAAGGACCTGTACTTTTAACAGCAATTGACAATCCCATATTCCTGAAAAAAAAAAACTGTGACAATGAAAGGTGCTAATTTAGAGTGTTTTGTTTCAGGCTGAGTAAGATGTGCATACCAGTGATGTATCGTTAGAGTAGTGCCCAAAAGGAACGAGTATCTCGTCAGTAAAACGCGCGTGTTAAAGTAGTGTTTCGGTGTTCGCGGAAAAATTGAAAGTGCGCGTTTGTGTCGAACTTTCGAAATTTCTAAGGAACCATGAGTGTTAAGTGTTATGGGACTTTCGCACGAAGGATATGCTTTTGACGATACGGCAAAGGGGATAGGAGATAAAGGTACTACATACTAATTAATAGGTATAATTTTCACATTTACGTAGTTTGCGTTTGATGGTTGTCCAAACCATATTCACTGAGCTTCTCTTATTTTTGAGCTTTCTCTTATTATATCTGATGATGTAGTTCAATTTTTGTAACTGAGTGGAGATTGTTTATGGAGGCTGAACTTTTTTGTTCTGTTGCAGGTAGGTTCCGAACGAGCAGGAGTAGCACTTCTAAGGTAAGAGTTTTTACTCTCCTCTTTTTTCATGTTGCGGTAATAAAATTTTCAACCGGTCGTGTGAGTGCTTTGTGGCGAAAAGTGGCTATAGTGAAAGGTGCCTTTAGGTGAGTATATTCCCTAAAAGTATCCTAATTTCCATTTACAACTCGTCTGGAGTTCTGATTTTAGAAGTTTGCCAATGCAGAGACTGGAGTTTTCGATGCGAAGTACCTCGACTTGTTAGCTGTCGAAATTGTTTCTATCAACTCAGGGTTCTCACAAAAAAATATTCACTGGTACTGTCAAGTGTCGATCTGTTTGATTTGGTCTTTAATTTGGATATGACCCTCTACGAGGATGTCGTTGTGCAGTTTCAGGAGTAAGGCTGACGGATCACTACCTGTATGGGTGAAAAATACATGGACCAGCAATACCGAAGAAATTGAGTGAAAGATACTGATGCTGTGACACTTAGAAAAAGTTCACGTGCTGATACATTTGATAAGTATAGGTACTATTTATTTATCTTGTTACTGATTGACTGTTTCTCGTTCTAGAATGTTTTGCTCATTTTCTCGGATGTCGTATACCAGATAAGATATGAGGCGCTGCAGCAGCGGGTGGTGGAGGGTCAGCACGCCCAGGAGGGCGAAATCCTTGACGGAATGTATGAGATGAAAAGGTATATTTCTATCTAATACCAACAATATAACTTTGCAGCAACTGTTAGAATATATAGAAACAAATCTTTAAAAAATATTGGGAAGGTTTTGATTGACATGTTCTTTTTCATTCATTGCTTAGGTATATGTGGTACGTTTCTCGTGTAATTCTGGGAAAAAGGATACCTACTACAAAAAAGTAATGATGCAGTCAATGTGAGAGATGGTTATATTCGACGAGAGAGGATTTTAGATAAGTCTACTCAAATTGGCATTGAAAGCAGATTTTCGCTAACATTGAGAGGTATTACAAGTGTACACAATTATATAAATATCAGTAATTATAATATTGTATATCTTTTTCAGATATTAATTGATGTTGGAACTTGTGAAGAAACTGTATTTGAGCTGATGGTGTTTGTTTTTAGGTAAGGACCTGTACTTTTAGCAGCAATTGACAATAATATATTCCTGAAAAAAAAACTGACAATGAAAAGATAATTTAAAGTGTTCTGTTTCAGGCTGGGTAAGAGGTGCATACCAGTGATCGTTAGAGTAGTGCCGAGTATCTCGTCAGTAAAACGCGCGTGTTAAAGTAGTGTTTCGGTGTTCGCGGAAAAATTGAAAGTGCGTGTTAGTTTCGAACTTTCGAAATTTCTAAGGAACTATGAGTGTTAAGTGTTATGGGACATTCGCACGAAGGAGAGGCTTTTGACGATACGGCAAAGGGGATAGGAGATAAAGGTACTACATACTAATTTATATGTATAATTTTCACATTTACGTAGTTTGTTGTTTTTTACGTGCTTTGAGCTTCTTTAATGTTTCCCTCGTTAAAAACCAAATTAGAGGGAATCATAGGAAAATACTGTCTAATAGTAAAAATGCTACAATTCTGAGGTTGACGATTTCTCTATTATATCTAATGATGGAGTTAATTTTTGTAACTGAGTGGAGATTGGTTATAAAGCTGACATTTTTTTTTGTGTTGCAGGTAGGTTCCGAACGAGCAGGAGTAGCACTTTCAAGGTAAGAGTTTTTACTCTCCTCTTTTTTCATGTTACGGCAATAAAATTTTCAATCGGTCGTGTGAGTGTTTTGTGGCAAAAAGTTGGTTACAGTTAAAAGTATCTTTAGGTGAGTATATTCTCAAAAGTATCCTCATTTCCATTTACAACTCGTCTGGAATTTGATTTCAGAAGTTTGCCAATGCAGAGACTGGAGTTTTCTATGCAAAGTACCTCGACTTGTTAGCTGTCGAAATTGTTTCTATCAACTCCAGGGTTCTCACAAAAAAATATTCACTGGTATTATCAAGTGTCGATCTGCTTGATTTGGTCTTTATTGGTAATTTGGATATGACGCCCTCTACGAGGATGTCGTTATGCAGTTTCAGGAGCAAGGCTGGGGATCACTACCTGTATGGGTGAAAAATACATGGACCAGCAATACTGAAAGAAATGGATGACGTGAGGAAGCAATACTGGAATATGTGTGACACTTAGAAAAAGTTCATGTGCTGATACATTTGATAAGTATAGGTACTATTTAATTATCTTGTTACTGATTGACTGTTTCTCGTTCTAGAATGTTTTGCTCATTTTCTCGGATGTCGTATGCCTGATAAGATATGAGGCGCTGCAGCAGCGGGTGGTGGAGGGTCAGCACACCCAGGAGGGCGAAATCCTTGACGAAATATATAAGTTGAAAAGGTATTCCAATCGAGAATTCAACGAACTCCAACTGTTAGAATTTAGGACAAGTCTACTAAAATGGGAAGTTTTGATTGACAGGTTCAGTTTAGGCATATGTGGTACGTTTCTCGTGTAATTATGGACAAAGTAACCTACTAAAAAAAGTAATGAATAGTCATGAGAGATGGTTTTTTAGATGACAAAGGATGTTGGATAAGTCTACTAAACCATTGGCTGGAACTCAGAACAAAGAAAACCCTCAGTGATGACATTGGAATGGAGCTTCTGCTTTGGTGATGTTGCAAAGATAAATGCCTTTTTGGGTAAGGACCTGTACTTTTAGCAGCAATTGACAATTACATATTCCTGAAAAAAAAACAAACTATGACAGTGAAAGTTAATAATTTAGAGTGTTCTGTTTCAGGCTGGGTAAGATGTGCATACCAGTGATGTATCGTTAGAGTAGTGCCCAAAAGGGACGAGTATCTCGTCAGTAAAACGCGCGTGTTAAAGTAGTGTTTCGGTGTTCGCGGAAAAATTGAAAGTGCGCGTTTGTTTCGAACTTTCGAAATTTCTAAGGAACTATGAGTGTTAAGTGTTATGGGACATTCGCACGAAGGAGAGGCTTTTGACGATACGGCAAAGGGGATAGGAGATAAAGGTACTACATACTAATTAATAGGTATAATTTTCGCATTTAACTGGTTTGTATAATGTTTGTTAAAGGGTTGAGCTTCTTTATTTTTCCCATAAATTAAATCAACAGAGGTACACAGTATATTACTTAAGGGTTACAATTCTAATATCTATCGAAATTTTCCTGATGATGTAGTTCAATTTTTGTAAGTGAGTGGAGACTGTTTATAAAGCTGATCTTTTTTTCTTGTGTTGCAGGTAGGTTCCGAACGAGCAGGAGTAGCACTTCCAAGGTAAGAGTTTTTACTATACTCGCCTCTTTTTCCATGTTGCGGCAATAAAATTTTCAACCGGTCGTGTGAGTGCTTTGTGGCGAAAAGTTGGTTATAGTGAAAGGTACCTTTAGGTGAGTATATTCTCTAAAAGTATCCTCATTTCCATTTACAACTCGTCTGGATTTTGATTTCAGAAGTTTGCCAATGCAGAGACTGGAGTTTTCGATGCGAAGTACCTGACTTGTTAGTTGTCGAAATTGTTTCTATCAACTTCAGGGTTCTCACAAAAAAATATTCACTGGTACTGTCAAGTGTTGATCGGTTTGATTTGGTCTTTAATTTGGATATGACGCCCTCTACGAGGATGTCGTTGTGCAGTTTCAGGAGCAAGGCTGGGACGGATCACTACCTGTATGGGTGCGTGGACTAGCAATGGAAAAAAGATGACAAATGGATGAGCAATACTGGAATATGTTGTGACACTTAGAAAAAGTTCACGTGCTGATACATTTGATAAGTATAGGTACTATTTAATTATCTTGTTACTGATTGACAGATTCTCGTTCTAGAATGTTTTGCTCATTTTCTCGGATGTCGTATGCCTGATAAGATATGAGGCGCTGCAGCAGCGGGTGGTGGAGGGTCAGCACGCCCAGGGGGGCGAAATCCTTGACGAAATATATAAGTTGAAAAGGTAAATTTCTATTCATAATACCAACAACATAACTTTGTAGCAACTGTTAGAATATATAGAAACAGTAAAAAAATTTAATTCTTCATTGTTTAGGCATATGTGGTACGTTTTTCGTGTAATTGTGGGAAAAAGTTTACCTACTACAAAAAAAGTAGTGAAGCAGTCAATGTGAGAGATGGTTATATTCGACGAGAGAGGATTTTAGATGTCTACTAAAATTGGCATTGAAGGACTTTCGCTAACAGGGTATTAGAAGTGTAAAATATATAAATATCAGTAATTATAATATTGAATATCCTGGATATGAGTTGATGGTGTGGAACTTCTCAAAAACTGTAAATGCCTGTTTTGGGTAAGGACCTGTACTTTTAGCAGCAATTAACAATAACATATTCCTGAAAAAAAACTGTGATAAGGAAAGATAGTAATTTAAAGTGTTCTGTTTCAGGCTGGGTAAGAGGTGCATACCAGTGATGTATCGTTAGAGTAGTGCCCAAAAGGGACGAGTATCTCGTCAGTAAAACGCGCGTGTTAAAGTAGTGTTTCGGTGTTCGCGGAAAAATTGATAGTGCGTGTTTGTGTCGAACTTTCGAAAGTTCTGAGGAACTATGAGTGTTAAGTGTTATGGGACATTCGCACGAAGGAGAGGCTTTAGACGATACGGCAAAGGGGATAGGAGATAAAGGTACTACATACTAATTATATATGTATAATTTTCACATTTACGTAGTTTGCGTTTGATGGTTGTCCAAACCATATTTACTGAGCTTCTCTTATTTTTGAGCTTTCTCTTATTATATGGGATAAATTGTCTGATGATGGAGTGCAATTTTTGTAACTGAGTGGAGATTGTTTATGGAGCTGAACTTGTTTTCTTCTGTTGCAGGTAGGTTTCGAACGAGCAGGAGTAGCACTTCCAAGGTAAGAGTTTTTACTTTCCTCTTTTTCCATGTTGCGGTAATAACATTTTCAACCGGTCGTGTGAGTGCTTTGTGGCGAAATGTTGGTTATAGTTAAAGGTACCTTTAGGTGAGTATATTCTATAAAAGTATCCTCATTTCCATTTAAAACTCGTCTGGATTTTGATTTCAGAAGTTTGCCAATGCAAGACTGGAGTTTTCGATGCGAAGTACCTCGACTTGTTAGCTGTCGAAATTGTTTCTATCAACTCCAGGGTTCTCACAAAAAAAAATTCACTGGTACTATCAAGTGTCGATCTGTTTGATTTGGTCTTTAATTTGGGTATGACGCCCTCTACGAGGAAGTCGATGTGCAGTTTCAGGAGCATGGCTGGCGGATCACTACATGGATGGGTGAAGAATACATGGACCAGCAATACTCGAAAGAAATGGATGAGTGAAAATACTGGAATATGCTGTGACACTTAGAAAAAGTTCACGAGCTGATACATTTGATAAGTATAGGTACTATTTATTTATCCTGTTACTGATTGACTGTTTCTGGTTCTAGAATGTTTTGCTCATTTTCTCGGATGTCGTGTACCTGATAAGATATGAGGCGCTGCAGCAGCGGGTGGTGGAGGGTCAGCACGTCCAGGAGGGCGAACTCCTTGACGGAATGTATGAGATGAAAAGGTATATTTCTATCTATAATACCAACAACCTAACTTTGCAGCAACTGTTAGAATATATAGAAACAAATCTTTAAGAAAATTTTGGGAAAGTTTTGATTGACATGTTTTTTTTCTTTCATTGTTTAGGCATATGTGGTACGTTTCTTGTGTAATTCTTGGAAAAATTTGGAGACGCTACTACAAAAAAAAGTAGTGATGCAGTCAATGTGAGAGATGGTTATATTCGACGAGAGAGGATTTTAGATAAGTCTACTAAAATTGGCATTGAAAGCAGATTTTCGCCAAAATTGAGAGGTATTAGAAGTATACACAATTATATAAATATCAGTAATTATAATATTGTATTCTTTTTCAGATACTAATTGATGTTGAACTTGTGAAGAAATTGGAATTGAGCTGGTGGTGTTTCCCAAATACAAATGCTTTTTTAGGTAAGGACCTGTACTTTTAGCAGTAATTGACAATCCCATATTCCTGAAAAAAAAAAATGTGACAATGAAAGATGATAATTTAAAGTGTTCTGTTTCAGGCTGGGTAAGAGGTGCATACCAGTGATTATCGTTAGAGTAGTGCCAAAAGGGACGAGTATCTCGTCAGTAAAACGCGCGTGGTAAAGTAGTGTTTCGGTGTTCGCGGAAAAATTGAAAGTGCGTGTTTGTTTCGAACTTTCGAAAGTTTTGAGGAACTATGAGTGTTAAGTGTTATGGGACATTCGCACGAAGGAGAGGCTATTGACGATACGGCAAAGGGGATAGGAGATAAAGGTACTACATACTAATTAATAGGTATAATTTTCACATTTACGTAGTTTGTTTGATGGTTGTCAAACCATATTGATTGAGCTTCTCTTATTTTTGCCTGAGCTGTCTCGTATTTAGATCTGATGATGTAGTTCAATTTTTGTAACTGAGTGGAGACTGGTTATGAAGCTGACCTTTTTTTTCTGTTGCAGGTAGGTTCCGAACGAGCAGGAGTAGCACTTCCAAGGTAAGAGTTTTTACTCTCCTCTTTTTTCATGTTACGGCAATAAAATTTTCAATCGGTCGTGTGAGTGCTTTGTGGCAAAAAGTTGGTTACAGTGAAAGGTACCTTTAGGTGAGTATATTCTCTAAAAGTATCCTCATTTCCATTTAAAACTCGTCTGGATTTTGATTTCAGAAGTTTGCCCATGCAGAGACTGGAGTTTTCGATGCGAAGTACCTCGACTTGTTAGCTGTCGAAATTGTTTCTATCAACTTCAGGGTTCTCACAAAAACAAATATTCACTGGTACTGTCAGGTGTTGATCGGTTTGATTTGGTCTTTAATTTAGTATATGACGCCTTCTACGAGGAAGTCGATGTGCAGTTTCAGGAGCATAGCTGTCGGATCACTACCTGGATGGGTGAAAAATACATGGACCAGCAATACTCGAAAGAAATTGGATGAGTGAAAGATACTGGAATATGCTGTGACACTTGGAAAAAGTTCACATGCTGATACATTTGATAAGTATAGGTACTATTTATTTATCCTGTTACTGATTGACTGTTTCTCGTTCTAGAATGTTTTGCTCATTTTCTCGGATGTCGTATACCTGATAAGATATGAGGCGCTGAAGCAGCGGGTGGTGGAGGGTCAGCACGTCCAGGAGGGCGAAATCCTTAACAGAATGTATGAGATGAAAAGGTATATTTCTATCCATAATACCAACAATATAACTTTGCAGCAACTGTTAGAATTTATAAAAGAAATCTTGTAAGTTTTGATTTACATGTTTTTTTTCTTTCATTGTTTAGGCATATGTGGTACGTTTCTCGTGTCATTCTGGAAAAAGTTTACCTTAAAAAAAGTAGTGAAGCAGTCAATGTGAGAGATGGTTATATTCGACGAGAGAGGATTTTGGATAAGTCTACTCAAATTGGCCTTGAAAGTGGGAGGTTCTCCTTTAAAAAAATATATAAAAAAAAATTATTATTTTGTTGGAACTTGTGAAGAAACTGGATTTGAGCTGGTGGTGTTTCCCAAATATAAATGCCTTTTTAGGTAAGGACCTGTACTTTTAGCAGCAATTGACAATCCCATATTCCCAAAAAAAAGAACTGTGATAATGAAAGATGATAATTTAAAGTGTTCTGTTTCAGGTTGAGTAAGATGTGCATACTAGTGATGTATCGTTAGAGTAGTGCCCAAAAGGGACGGGTATCTCGTCAGTAAAACGCGCGTGTTAAAGTAGTGTTTCGGTGTTCGCGGAAAAATTGAAAGTGCGCGTTTGTTTCGAACTTTCGAAATTTTCTGAGGAACTATGAGTGTTAAGTGTTATGGGACATTCGCACGAAGGAGAGGCTTTTGACGATACGGCAAAGGGGATAGGAGATAAAGGTACTACATACTAATTAATAGGTATAATTTTCACATTTACGTAGTTTGCGTTTGATGGTTGTGCAAACAATATTTACTGAGCTTCTCTTATTTTTGAGCTTTCTCGTATTATATCTGATGACGTAGTTCAATTTTTGTAACTGAGTGGAGGTTGTTTATGGGGCTGAACTTTTTTTGTTCTGTTGTAGGTAGGTTCCGAACGAGCAGGAGTAGCACTTCCAAGGTAAGAGTTTTTACTCTCGTCTTTTTCCATGTTGTGGCAATAAAATTTTCAACTGGTCGTGTGAGTGTTTTGTGGCAAAAAATTGGTTACAGTTAAAACTATCTTTAGGTGAGTATATTCTCTAAAAGTATCCCAATTTCCATTTACAACTGGTCTGGATTTTGATTTCAGAAGTTTGCCAATGCAGAGACTGGAGTTTTCGATGCGAAGTACATCGACTCGTTAGTTGTCGAAATTGGTTCCATCAACTTCAGGGTTCTCACAAAAAAATATTCACTGGTACTATCAAGTGTCGATCTGCTTGATTTGGTCTTTAATTTGGATATGACGAGGATGTCGTTGTGCAGTTTCAGGAGCAAGGCTGGGGGTTCACTACCTGGATGCGTGAAAAATACATGTGCGTGGACCAGCAATACTGGAAAGAAATACATTTGATAAGTATAGGTAGTATTTAATTTTCTTGTTACTGATTGATTGTTTCTCGTTCTAGAATGTTTTGCTCATTTTCTCGGATGTCGTATACCAGATAAGATATGAGGCGCTGAAGCGGCAGGTGGTGGAGGGTCAGCACACCCAGGAGGGCGAAATCCTCGACGGAATGTATGAGACGATAAGGTATATTTCTATCTATAATACCAACAACATAACTTTGCAGCAACTGTTAGAATATATAAAAACAAATCAGAAAATTTTAGGAAAGTTTTGATTTACATGGTTTTTTTCCTTCATTGTTTAGGCATATGTGGTACGTTTCTCGTGTAGTTCTGGAAAAAGGGAACTGGAATTGAGCTGGTGGTGTTTCCCATATACAAATGCCTATTTAGGTAAGGATCTGTACTTTTAGGAGCAACTGACTATTACATATTCCTGAAAAAAAAAACTGTGACAATGAAAGATAATAATTTAGAGTGTTTTTTTTCAGGCTGCGTATGATCTGCATACCAGTGATGTATCGTTAGAGTAGTGCCTAAAAGGGACGAGTATCTCGTCAGTAAAACGCGCGTGTTAAAGTAGTGTTTCGGTGTTCGCGGAAAAATTGAAAGTGGATGTTGGTTTCGAACTTTTTAGAAATTAGTGAGGAACTATGAGTGTTAAGTGTTATGGGACATTCGCACGAAGGAGATGCTTTTGACGATACGGCAAAGGGGATAGGAGATAAAGGTAGTACATACTAATTAATAGGTATTATTTTCGCATTTAACTGGTTTGTATAATGTTTGTTAGCATAAGGCTTGAGCTTCTTTTTATTTTTCCTCGTTAAAAATTAAATCAAATCATAGGTAAACACAGTATATTACTAAAAGGGTTAGAATTCTAATAGCTATCGAAATTTTCCAAGATGGTGGAGTGTAATTTTTTGTAACTGAGTGGAGATTGTTTATGGAGGTGAACTTTTTTTGTTCTGTTGCAGGTAGGTTCCGAACGAGCAGGAGTAGCACTTCCAAGGTAAGAGTTTTTACTATACCCTTTTTCCATGTTGCGGCAATACAATTTTCAACCGGTCGTGTGAGCGCTTTGTGGCGAAAAGTTGGTTATAGTGAAAGGTACCTTTAGGTGAGTATATTATCTAAAAGTATCCTCATTTCCATTTACAACTCGTCTGGATTTTGATTTCAGAAGTTTGCCAATGCAGAGATTGGAATTTTCGATGCGAAGTACCTCGACTTGTTAGCTGTCGAAATTGTTTCTATCAACTTCAGGGTTCTCACAAAACAAATATTCACTGGTACTATCAAGTGTCGATATGCTTGATTTGGTCTTTAATGTGGATATGACGCCTTCTACGAAGATGTCGTTATGCAGTCTCAGGAGCAAGTCTGGGGGATCACTACCTGGATGCGTGAAAAAAACATGTACGTGGACCAGCAATACTGGAAAGAAATGGATGGGACATATGATGAGGATGATGACAATACTGGAATATGTTGTGACACTTAGAAAAAGTTCACATGCTGATACATTTGATAAGTATAGGTACTATTTAATTATCTTGTTACTGATTGACTCTTTCTCGTTCTAGAATGTTTTGTTCATTTTCTCGGATGTCGTGTACCTGATAAGATATGAGGCGCTGCAGCAGCGGGTGGTGGAGGGTCAGCACGCCCAGGGGGGCGAACTCCTTGACGAAATATCATTGTAGAAGATGAAAGTTGAAGAGGTAAATTTCCATTTATAATACCAACAACCTAACATTGCAGCAACTGTTAGAATATATAAAAACAAATCAGAAAATTTTGAGAAAGTTTTGATTTACATGTTTCTTTTCTTTCATTGTTTAGGCATATGTGGTACGTTTCTCGTGTAGTTCTGGAAAAAGTATACCTTCTACAAAAAAAGTAGTGAAGCAGTCAATGTGAGAGATGGTAATATTCGACGAGAGAGGATTTTAGATAAGTCTACTAAAATTGGCATTGGAACTTGTGAAGAAACTGGATTTGAGCTTGTGGTGTTCCCCAAATACAAATGCTTTTTTAGGTAAGGACCTGTACTTTTAGCAGCAATTGACAATCCCATATTCCTAAAAAAAAAATTGTGACAATGAAAGACGATAATTCAAAGTGTTCTGTTTCAGGCTGGGTGAGATGTGCATACCAGTGACGTATCGTTAGAGTAGTGCTCAAAAGGGACGAGTATCTCGTCAGTAAAACGCGCGTGTTAAAGTAGTGTTTCGGTGTTCGCGGAAAAATTGAAAGTGTGCGTTCGTGTCGAACTTTCGAAAGTTCTGAGCAACTATGAGTGTTAAGTGTTATGGATGGGACATTCGCACGAAGGAGAGGCTTTTGACGATACGGCAAAGGGGATAGGAGATAAAGGTACTACATACTAATTTATAGGTATAATTTTCACATTTACGTAGTTTGCGTTTGATGGTTGTCCAAACCATATTTACTGAGCTTCTCTTATTTTTTGAGCTTTCTCTTATTATATATGATGATGTAATTCAATTTTTGTAACTGAGTGGAGATTGTTTATGGAGCTGAACTTTTTTTGTTCTGTTGCAGGTAGGTTCCGAACGAGCAGGAGTAGCACTTCCAAGGTAAGAGTTTTTACTCTCCTCTTTTTTCATGTTGCGGTAATAAAATTTTCAACCGGTCGTGTGAGTGCTTTGTGGCGAAAAGTTGGTTATAGTGAAAGGTACCTTTAGGTGAGTATATTCTCTAAAAGTATCCTCATTTCCATTTACAACACGTCTGGATTCTGATTTCAGAAATTTGCCAAAGCAGAGACTGGAGTTTTCGATGCGAAGTACCTCGACTTGTTAGCTGTCGAAATTGTTTCTATCAACATCAGGGTTCTCACAAAAAAATATTTACTGGTACTATCAAGTGTCGATCTGCTTGATTTGGTCTTTAATTTGGATATGCCGAGGATGTCGTTGTGCAGTTTCAGGAGCAAGGCTGGGGTTCACTACCTGGATGGGTGAAAAAATGCATGGACCAGGAATACTCGAATATGTTGACACTTAGAAAAAGTTTATTTGCTGATACATTTGATAAGTATTAGTAGTATTTTATTCTCTTGTTACTGATTGACTGTTTCTCGTTCTAGAATGTTTTGCTCATTTTCTCGGATGTCGTATGCCTGATAAGATATGAGGCGCTGCAGCAGCGGGTGGTGGAGGGTCAGCACGCCCAGAAGGGCGAAATCCTTGACGGAATGTATGAGATGAAAAGGTATATTTCAATCTATAATACCAACAACATAACTTTGCAGCAACTGTTAGAATATATAGAAACAAGTCTTTAAAAAATATTGGGAAGGTTTTTATTAACATGTTCTTTTTCTTTCATTGCTTAGGCATATGTGGTGCGTTTCTCGTGTAATTCTGGGAAAAAGGATACCTACTACAAAAAAGTAATGATGCAGTCAATGTGAGAGATGGTTACATTCGACGAGAGAGGATTTTAAATAAGTCTACTAAAATTGGCATTGAAAGCAGATTTTCGCTAACATTGAGAGGTATTACAAGTGTACACAATTATATAAATATCAGTAATTATAATATTGTATATCTTTTTCCAGATACTAATTGGTGTTGGAACTTGTAAAGAAACTGTATTTGAGCTGATGGTGTTTGTTTTTAGGTAAGGACCTGTACTTTTAGCAGCAATTGACAAGATAATTTAAAGTGTTCTGTTTCAGGCTGGGTAAGAGGTGCATACCAGTGATCGTTAGAGTAGTGCCGAGTATCTTGTCAGTAAAACGCGCGTGGTAAAGTAGTGTTTCGGTGTTCGCGGAAAAATTGAAACTGCGCGTTTGTGTTGAACTTTCGAAATTTCTAAGGAACCATGAGTGTTAAGTGTTATGGGACTTTCGCACGAAGGAGACGCTTTTGACGACATGGCAAAGGGGATAGGAGATAAAGGTACAACATACTAATTATAATTATAGGTATAATTTTCGCATTTATGTAGTTTGCATTTGATGGTTGTCCAAACCGTATTTACTGAGCTTCTCTTATTTTTGAGCTGTCTCTTATTAGATCTGATGATGTAGTTCAACTTTTGTAACTGAGTGGAGACTGGTTATAAAGCTGACATTTTTTTCTTGTGTTGCAGGTAGGTTCCGAACGAGCAGGAGTAGCACTTTCAAGGTAAGAGTTTTTACTCTCCTCTTTTTTCATGTTACGGCAATAAAATTTTCAATCGATCGCGTGAGTGATTTGTGGTAAAAAGTTGGTTGCAGTTAAAAGTATCTTTAGGTGAGTATATTCTCTAAAAGTATCCTCATTTCCATTTAAAACTCGTCTGCATTTTGATTTCAGAAGTTTGCCCATGCCGCGACAGGACCTTTCGATGCGAAGTACCTCGAATTGTTAGCTGTCGACATTGTTTCTATCAACTTCAAGGTTCTCACAAAACAAATATTCACTGGTACTGTCAGGTGTTTATCGGTTTGATTTGGTCTTTAATTTAGAAATGACGCCCTCTACGAGGATGTCTTTGTGCAGTTTCAGGAGCAAGGCTGACGGATCACTACCTGTATGGGTGAAAAATATATGGACCAGCAATACTCGAAAGAAATGGACGAGTGAAAGATACTGGAATATGCTGTCACTTGGAAAAGTTCACATGCTGATACATTTGATAAGTATAGGTATTATTTAATAATCTTGTTACTGATTGACAGTTTCTCGTTCTAGAATGTTTTGCTCATTTTCTCGGATGTCGTATACGAGATAAGATATGAGGCGCTGCAGCACCGGGTGCTGGAGGGTCAGCACGCCCAGAAGGGCGAAATCCTTGACGGAATGTATGAGATGAAAAGGTATATTTCTATCTATAATACCAATAACATAACTTTGCAGCAACTGTTAGAAAATATAAAGAAAAAAGGAAACCTACTACAAAAAAAAAATAGTGATGCAGTCAATGTGAGAGACGGTTATATTCGACGAGAGAGGATTTTGGATAAGTCTACTCAAATTGGCATTGGAAGCAGATTTTCGCTAACATTGAGATGTATTATACGTATACACAATAATTACATAAATAAGAGTGACTATACTATTGGATACCTTTTTTCAGATGCTAAAGTGATGTTGGAACTTGTGAAGAAACTGGAATTGAGCTGGTGGTGTTTCCCAAATACAAATGCCTTTTTAGGTAAGGACCTGTACTTTTAACAGTAATTGACAATCCCATATTCCTGAAAAAAAAAACTGTGACAATGAAAGGTGATAATTTAGACTGTTTTGTTTCAGGCTGCGTAGGATCTGCATACCAGTGATGTATCGTTAGAGTAGTGCCCAAAAGGAACGAGTTTCTCGTCAGTAAAACGCGCGTGTTAAAGTAGTGTTTCGGTGTTCGCGGAAAAATTGAAAGTGCGCGTTTGTGTCGAACTTTCGAAATTTCTAAGGAACCATGAGTGTTAAGTGTTATGGGACTTTCGCACGAAGGATATGCTTTTGACGATACGGCAAAGGGGATAGGAGATAAAGGTACTACATACTAATTAATAGGTATACTTTTCACATTTACGTAGTTTGCGTTTGATGGTTGTACAAACCATTTTGAGTGAGCTTCTCTTATTTTTGAGCTTTCTCTTATTATATCTGATGATGTAGTTCAATTTTTGTAACTGAGTGGAGATTGTTTATGGAGGTGAACTTGTTTTGTTCTGTTGCAGGTAGGTTCCGAACGAGCAGGAGTAGCACTTCCAAGGTAAGAGTTTTTACTCTCTTTACTCGCCTCTTTTTCCATGTTGTGGCAATCAAATTTTCAACCGGTCGTGTGAGTGCTTTGTGGCGAAAAGTTATAGTCAAAGGTACCGTTAGGTGAGTATATTCCCTAAAAGTATCCTAATTTCCATTTACAACTCGTCTGGATTCTGATTTCAGAAATTTGCGAACGCAGAGACTGGAGTTTTCGATGCGAAGTACCTCGACTTGTTAGCTGTCGAAATTGTTTCTATCAACTCCAGGGTTCTCAGAAAAAAATATTCACTGGTACTATCAAGTGTCGATCTGCTTGATTTGGTCTTTAATTTGGATATGACGAGGATGTTGTTGTGCAGTTTCAGGAGCAAGGCTGGGGGTTCACTACCTGGATGGGTGAAAAATACATGGACCAGCAATACTTGAATATGTTGACACTTAGAAAAAGTTTATGTGCTGATACATTTGATAAGTATTAGTAGTATCTATTTATTATCTTGTTACTGACTGACTGTTTCTCGTTCTAGAATGTTTTGCTCATTTTCTCGGATGTCGTATGCCTGATAAGATATGAGGCGCTGAAGCGGCAGGTGGTGGAGGGTCAGCACACCCAGGAGGGCGAAATCCTCGACGAAATATTTAAGTCGAAAAGGTATTCCAAACGAGAATTCGACGACAAAGGATTTTGGACA
Source organism: Aromia moschata (assembly GCA_029963805.1). Classification (NCBI taxonomy): domain Eukaryota; kingdom Metazoa; phylum Arthropoda; class Insecta; order Coleoptera; family Cerambycidae; genus Aromia; species Aromia moschata. The sequence goes on from JAPWTK010000035.1 coordinate 2,420,666, forward strand.
AGTCTACTCAAATGGTAGTTGGAAGCAGGTTATCGCCAATGTTGACAGGTATAATAATTATACATAGTTATATAAAAAACAGTAACTAAAGTCTTATATATTTTTTTAGATGCCAATGGTTGTTGGAATGTTAGAAACCTGTCAACAAAAAAAAACTCGTGATGAAATTGGAATGGAGCTTCCGCTGTATGTCAAAGATAAATGCCTTTTTGGGTAAGGACCCGTACTTTTAGCAGCATTTATCAATTACATATTCCTGAAAAAAAAAACAAACTATGACAGTAAAAGTTAATAATTTAGAGTGTATTGTTTCAGGCTGCGTTGGATCTGCATACCAGTGATGTATCGTTAGAGTAGTGCCTAAAAGGGACGAGTATCTCGTCAGTAAAACGCGCGTGTTAAAGCAGTGTTTCGGTGTTCGCGGAAAAATTGAAAGTGTGCGATTGTGTCGAACTTTCGAAATTTCTAAGGAACTATGAGTGTTAAGTGTTATGGGACATTCGCACGAAGGAGAGGCCATTGACGATACGGCAAAGGGGATAGGAGATAAAGGTACCACATACTAATTAATAAGTATAATTTTCGCATTTATGTAGTTTGCATTTGATAGTTGTCCAAACCATATTGATTGAGATTCTCTTATTTTTGAGCTTTTTCTTATTAAATCTGATGATGGAGTTCAATTTTTGTAACTGAGTGGAGACTGTTTATGAAGCCGATCTTTTTTTCTGTTGCAGGTAGGTTCCGAACGAGCAGGAGTAGCACTTCCAAGGTAAGAGTTTCTACTCTCCTATTTTTCCATGTTGCGGTAATAAAACTTTCAACCGGTCGTGTGTGTGCTTTGTGGCGAAAAGTTTATTATAGTCAAAGGTACCTTTAGGTGAGTATATTCTCTAAAAGTATCCTTATTTCGATTTACAACTCGTCTGGATTTTGATTTCAGAAGTTCGCCAATGCAGAGATTTGAGTTTTCGATGCGAAGTACCTCGACTTGTTAGCTGTCGAAATTGTTTCTATCAACTCCACGGTTCTCACTAAAAATATTCACTGGTACTATCAAGTGTCGATCTGTTTGATTTGGTCTTTAATTTGGATATGACGCCCTCTACGAAGATGTCGTTAAGCAGTTTGAGGAGCAAGGCTGGGAGATCAGTTTCTGGATGGGTGAAAAATACATGGGCTAGCAATACTCGAAAGAATTGGCTGAGTGAATAATACTGGAATATATTGTGACACTTAGAAAAAGTTCACGAGCTGATACATTTGATAAGTATAGGTACTATTTATTTATCGTATTACTGATTGACTGTTTCTGGTTCTAGAATGTTTTGCTCTTTTTCTCGGATGTCGTGTACCTGATAAGATATGAGGCGCTGCAGCAGCGGGTGGTGGAGGGTCAGCACGTCCAGGAGGGCGAAATCCTTGACGGAATGTATGAGATGAAAAGGTATATTTCTATCTATAATACTAACAACATAACTTTGCAGCAACTGTTAGAATATATAGAAACAAATCTTTGAAAAAAATTTGGAAAGTTTTGATTGACATGTTCTTTTTCTTTCATTGCTTAGACATACGTGGTACGTTTCTCGGGTAATTCTGGAAAAAAGGAAACCTACTACAAAAAAAAAATAGTGATGCAGTCAATGCGAGAGACGGTTATATTCGACGAGAGAGGATTTTGGCATTGGAAGCAGATTTTCGCTAACATTGAGAGGTATTATACGTATACACAATAATTACATAAATAAGAGTGACTATACTATTGGATACCTTTTTCAGATGCTAAAGTGATGTTGGAACTTGTGAAGAAACTGGAATTGAGCTGGTGGTGTTTCCCAAATACAAATGCCTTTATAGGTAAGGACCTGTACTTTTGGCAGCAATTGACAATCCCATATTCCTGAAAAAAAAACTGTGACAATGAAAGACGATAATTCAAAGTGTTCTGTTTCAGGCTGGGTGAGATGTGCATACCAGTGATGTATCGTTAGAGTAGTGCCCAAAAGGAACGAGTATGTCGTCAGTAAAACGCGCGTGTTAAAGTAGTGTTTCGGTTCGTGGAAAAATTGAAAGTGCGCGTTTGTGTCGAACTTTCGAAATTTCTAAGGAACCATGAGTGTTAAGTGTTATGGGACTTTCGCACGAAGGATATGCTTTTGACGATACAGCAAAGGGGATAGGAGATAAAGGTACTACATACTAATTTATAGGTATAATTTTCACATTTATGTAGTTTTCGTTTGATGGTTGTCCAAACCATATTCACTGAGCTTCTCTTATTTTTGAGCTTTCTCTTATTATATCTGATGATGTAATTCAATTTTTGTAACTTAGTGGAGATTGTTTATGGAGCTGAACTTTTTTGTTCTGTTGCAGGTAGGTTCCGAACGAGCAGGAGTAGCACATCTAAGGTAAGAGTTTTTACTCTCCTCTTTTTTCATGTTGCGGTAATAAAATTTTCAACCGGTCGTGTGAGTGCTTTGTGGCGAAAAGTTGGCTATAGTGAAAGGTACCTTTAGGTGAGTATATTCTCTAAAAGTATCCTCATTTCCATTTACAACTTGTCTGGAGTTTGATTTTAGAAGTTTGCCAATGCAGACACTGGAGTTTTCGATGCGAAGTACCTCGACTTGTTAGCTGTCGAAATTGTTTTTATCAACTCAGGGTTCACACAAAACAAATATTCACTGGTACTTTCAAGTTTCGATCTGTTTGATTTGGTCTTTAATTTGGATATGACCCCTCTACGAGGAAGTCGAAATGCAGTTTCAGGAGTATGGCTGTCGGATCACTACATGTATGGGTGAAAAATACATGGACCAGCAATACTCGAAAGAAATGGATGATTGAAAGATACTGGAATATGCTGTGACACTTGGAAAAAGTTCACATGCTGACACATTTGATAAGTATAGGTACCATTTATTTATCCTTTTACTGATTGACTGTTTCTCGTTCTAGAATATTTTGCTCATTTTCTCGGATGTCGTATACCAGATAAGATATGAGGCGCTGCAGCAGCGGGTGGTGGAGGGTCAGCACGCCCTGGAGGGCGAAATCCTTGACGGAATGTATGAGATGAAAAGGTATATTTCTATCTATAATACCAACAATATAACTTTGCAGCAACTGTTAGAATATATAGAAACAAATCTTTAAAAAAAATTGGGAAGGTTTTGATTGACATGTTCTTTTTCATTCATTGCTTAGGCATATGTGGTACGTTTCTAGTGTAATTCTGGGAAAAAGGATACCTACTACAAAAAAAGTAATGATGCAGTCAATGTGAGAGATGGTTATATTCGACGAGAGAGGATTTTAGATAAGAGTACTAAAATTGGCATTGAAAGCAGATTTTCGCTAACATTGAGAGGTATTACAAGTGTACACAATTATATAAATATCAGTAATTATAATATTGTATATCTTTTTCAGATATTAATTGATGTTGCAACTTGTGAAGAAACTGTATTTGAGCTGATGGTGTTTGTTTTTAGGTAAGGACCTGTACTTTTAGCAGCAATTAACAATAACATATTCCTGAAAAAAAAAAACTGTGACAATGAAAGACAATTTAAAGTGTTCTGTTTCAGGCTGGGTAAGAGGTGCATACCAGTGATCGTTAGAGTAGTGCCGAGTATCTCGTCAGTAAAACGCGCGTGTTAAAGTAGTGTTTCGGTGTTCGCGGAAAAATTGAAAGTGCGTGTTTGTGTCGAACTTTCGAAAGCTCTAAGGAACTATGAGTGTTAAGTGTTATGGGACATTCGCACCAAGGAGAGGCTTTTGACGATACGGCAAAGGGGATAGGAGATAAAGGTACTACATACTAATTAATAGGTATACTTTTCACATTTACGTAGTTTGCGTTTGATGGTTGTACAAACCATTTTGAGTGAGCTTCTCTTATTTTTGAGCTTTCTCTTATTATATCTGATGATGTAGTTCAATTTTTGTAACTGAGTGGAGACTGGTTATAAAGCTGACATTTTTTTCTTGTGTTGCAGGTAGGTTCCGAACGAGCAGGAGTAGCACTTTCAAGGTAAGAGTTTTTACTCTCCTCTTTTTTTCATGTTACGGCAATAACATTTTCAATCGGTCGCGTGAGTGCTTTGTGGCAAAAAGTTGGTTACAGTTAAAAGTATCTTTAGGTGAGTATATTCTCTAAAAGTATCCTCCTAATTTCCATTTACAACTTGTCTGGATTCTGATTTCAGAAATTTGCCAATGCAGAGACTGGAGTTTTCTATGCAAAGTACCTCGACTTGTTAGCTGTCGAAATTGTTTCAATCAACTCCAGGGTTCTCATAAAAAAATATTCACTGGTATTATCAAGTGTCGATCTGCTTGATTTGGTCTTTGATTTGGTAATTTGGATATGACGTCCTCTACGAGGATGTCGTTGTGCAATTTCAGGAGCCAGGCTGACGGATCACTACCTGTATGGGTGAAAAATACATGGACCAGCAATACTCGAATATGTTGACACTTAGAAAAAGTTTATGTGCTGATACATTTGATAAGTATAGGTACTATTTAATTATCTTGTTACTGATTGACAGATTCTCGTTCTAGAATGTTTTGTTCATTTTCTCGGATGTCGTATGCCTGATAGGAAATGAGGCGCTGCAGCAGCGGGTGGTGGAGGGTCTGCACACCCAGGAGGGCGAAATCCTCGACGAAATATTTAAGACGAAAAGGTATTCCAAACGAGCATTCGACGACAAAGGGTTTTGGACAAGTCTACTCAAATGGTAGTTGGAAGCAGGTTATCGCCAATGTTGACAGGTATTATAATTATACATAGTAATATAAAAACAGTAATAATAGTCTTATATATTTTTTTTAGATGCTAATGGATGTTGGAATGGTAGAAACCTGTCAACCAAAAAAACTCGTGATGACATTGGAATGGAGCTTCCGCTGTATGCCAAAGATAAATGCCTTTTTGAGTAAGGACCTGTACTTTTAGCAGCATTTATCAATTACATATTCCTGAAAAAACAAAAAACTGTGACAATGAAAGATGATAATTTAGAGTGTTTTGTTTCAGGCTGAGTAAGATGTGCATACCAGTGATGTATCGTTAGAGTAGTGCCCAAAAGGGACGAGTATCTAGTCAGTAAAACGGGCGTGTTAAAGTAGTGTTTCGGTGTTCGCGGAAAAATTGAAAGTGCGCGTTTGTTTCGAACTTTCTAAGGAACTATGAGTGTTAAGTGTTATGGGACATTCGCACGAAGGAGAGGCCATTGACGATACGGCAAAGGGGATAGGAGATAAAGGTACTACATACTAATTAATAGGTATACTTTTCACATTTACGTAGTTTGCGTTTGATGGTTGTACAAACCATTTTGAGTGAGCTGCTCTTATTTTTGAGCTTTCTCTTATTATATTTGATGATGGAGTCAATTTTTGTAACCGAGTGGAGATTGTTTATGAAGCTGATCTTTTTTTTCTGTTGCAGGTAGGTTCCGAACGAGCAGGAGTAGCACTTCCAAGGTAAGAGTTTTTACTCTCCTCTTTTTCCGTGTTGCGGTAATAACATTTTCAACCGGTCGTGTGAGTGCTTTGTGGCAAAAGTTGGTTATGGTTAAAGGTACCTTTAGGTGAGTATATTCTCTAAAAGTATCCTCATTTCTATTTAAAATTCGTCTGGATTTTGATTTCAGAAGTTTGACAATGCAGAGACTGGAGTTTTCGATGCGAAGTACCTCGACTTGTTAGCTGTCGAAATTGTTTCTATCAACTTCAGGGTTCTCACAAAAAAATATTCATTGGTACTATCAGGTGTCGATCTGCTTGATTTGGTCTTTAATTTGTATATGACGTTCTCTACGAGGATGTCGTTGTGCAGTTTCAGGATCATGGCTGGTGAAACAATACCTCGATGGGTGAAGAATACATTGACCAGTAATACTCGAAAGAAATGGATGAGTGACAAATACTGGAATATATTGTGACACTTAGAAAAAGATAATTAAATAGGTACTATTTAATTATCTTGTTACTGATTGACTGTTTATCATTCCAGAGTGTTTTGCTCATTTTCTTGGATGTCGTATACATGATAAGATATGAGGCGCTGGAACGGCGGGTGGTGGAGGGTCAACTCGCCCAGGAGGGCGAACTCCTTGACGGAGTGCATGAGATGAAAAGGTATATTTCTATCTATAATACCAACAACCTAACTTCGTAGCAACTGTTAGAACATATAAAAACAAATAAGAACATTTTGGAAAAGTTTTCATTACATGTTTTTTTTTCTTTTTATTGTTTAGGCATATGTGGTATGCTTGTCATGTTCGAAAATAAGTAATATAATTTTGGAAAAGACGATACTACAAAAAAAAGTAGTGATTCAGTCAATGTGAGAGATGGTTATATTCGGCGATAGAGGATTTTGGATAAGTCTACTCAAATCGGACGTGAAAGCAGATTTGCGCTAAAATTGGGAGGTATTAGAAGTATACACAATTATATAAATAGCAGTTACTATAATATTGGATATCTTTTTCAGATGCTAATTGATGTTGGAACTTGTGAAGGTATTGGAATTGAGCTGGTGGTGTTTCCCAAATATAAATGCCTTTATAGGTAAGGACCTGTACTTTTGGCAGCAATTGACAATCCCATATTCCTGAAAAAAAAAAAACTGTGACAATAAAAGATGATAATTTAGAGTGTTCTGTTTCAGGCTGAGTAAGATGTGCATACCAGTGATGTATCGTTAGAGTAGTGCCCAAAAGGGACGAGTATCTCGTCAGTAAAACGCGCGTGTTAAAGTAGTGTCTCGGTGTTCGCGGAAAAATTGAAAGTGCGCGTTTGTTTCGAACTTTCTAAGGAACTATGAGTGTTAAGTGTTATGGGACATTCGCACGAAGGAGAGGCCATTGACGATACGGCAAAGGGGATAGGAGATAAAGGTACTACATACTAATTTATAGGTATTATTTTCGAATTTACCTAGTTTGTATTATGTTTGTTACCATATGGTTTGAGCTTCTCTTATTTTTTCTCGTTAAATACTACTTCAAGTTATACCTAAAAACAGTCTAATATTAAAAGAGGTACAAGTCTGAGGTCGATCGAAGTTTCGCCTGATGATGGATTGTAATTTTTGTAACTGATTGAAGACTGTTTATGAAGCTTTTTTTTCTGTTGCAGGTAGGTTCCGAACGGGCAGGAGTAGCACTTCCAAGGTAAGAGTTTTTACTCTTCTCTTTTTTCATGTTGCGGCAATAAAATTTTCAACCGGTCGTGTGAGTGCTTTGTGGCGAAAAGTTGGTTATAGTGAAAGGTACCTTTAGGTGAGTATATTCTCTAAAAGTATCCTCATTTCCATTTAAAACTCGTCTGGATTCTGATTTCAGAAATTTGCCAATGCAGAGACTGGAGTTTTCGATGCGAAGTACCTCGACTTGTTAGCTGTCGAAATTGTTTCTATCAACTTCAGGGTTCTCACAAAAAAAATATTCACTGGTACTCTCAGGTGTTGATCTGTTTAATTTGGTCTTTAATTTGTATATGACGCCCTCTATGAGGATGTCGTTATGCAGTTTCAGGAGCAAGGCTGGGAGATCAGTTTCTGGATGGGTGAAAAATACATGGGCTAGCAATACTCGAAAGAATTGGCTGAGTGAATAATACTGGAATATGTTGTGACACTTAGAAAAAGTTCACGAGCTGATACATTTGATAAGTATAGGTACTATTTATTTATCCTGTTACTGATTGACTGTTTCTCGTTCTAGAATGTTTTGCTCATTTTCTCGGATGTCGTATACCTGATAAGAAATGAGGCGCTGAAGCAGCGGGTGGTGGAGGGTCAGCACGCCCAGGAGGGCGAAATCCTCGACGAAATGTTTAGGAGGAAAAGGTATTGGGTAGTGTTTATTATCTATATATTCACATTCCATAAAATCATTTGATAACGATTTGACTGATAAGCTTTATTGAGAGAAGGTAAAATATAATCTTCTATTTCAGGAGTTATGGAGGGGTTACCCATCTGGACCAATAAGAAATACCTGGGTCAAAAATACTAGATAAGAAATAGATGCATAAGAAATCCTGAAATATATTGTGACAATTAGAAACATTTCAGTGCTGACAAATTTGGTAAGTATATGGTACTGTTTTATTCTCTTTTTACTCACTGAGGGTTTTTTTTTTAATTTTTTTTTTTATACAACTATATATGATTAATATTTGCTCACTTCCTGAATGTCGTATACCTGACGATATATGAGGCACTGGAACAGCGAATCCACTAACAAGTCAGCTGAACTTAGTAACAAGTCTAAAAAACATAAAAAATCACATCTCCAATATTTTGAAAAACTTCTGATTTGCGTTTTCTTCATTTAATTATTACTTAATCCTACTTTTAAGGATGAACATATTTATGTGCATGTGAGGAGAATTTGGAAACCAACACAACAATAGTTTAAAAATTCCAAACGAGCATTCGACGACACAGGATTTTGGACAAGTCTACTCAAATGGTAGTTGGAAGCAGGTTATCGCCAATGTTGACAGGTATAATAATTATACATAGTTATATAAAAAAACAGTAACTAAAGTCTTATATATTTTTTTAGATGCTAATGGATGTTGGAATGGTAGAAACCTGTCAAAAAAAAAAACTTGTGATGAAATTGGAATGGAGCTTCCGCTGTATGCCAAAGATAAATGCCTTTTTGGGTAAGGACCTGTACTTTTAGCAGCATTTATCAATTACATATTCCTGAAAAAAAAACGAACTGTGACAATGAAAGATAATAATTTAGAGTGTTCTGTTTCAGGCTGGGTAAGATGTGATACCAGTGATGTATTGTTAGAGTAGTGCCCAAGAGGGACGAGTATCTCGTCAGTAAAACGCGCGTGTTGAAGTAGTGTTTCGGTGTTCGCGGAAAAATTGAAAGTGCGTGTTTGTGTCGAACTTTCGAAAGGTCTAAGGAACTATGAGTGTTAAGTGTTATGGGACATTCGCACCAAGGAGAGGCTTTTGACGATACGGCAAAGGGGATAGGAGATAAAGGTACTACATACTAATTAATATGTATAATTTTCACATTTACGTAGTTTGCGTTTGATGGTTGTCCAAACCATATTTACTGAGCTTCTCTTATTTTTGAGCTTTCTCTTATTATATCTGATGATGTAGTTCAATTTTTGTAACTGAGTGGAGGTTGTTTATAGGGCTGAACTTTTTTGTTCTGTTGCAGGTAGGTTCCGAACGAGCAGGAGTAGCACTTCCAAGGTAAGAGTTTTTACTCTCCTCTTTTTTTCATGTTGCGGTAATAAAATTTTCAATCGGTCGTGTGAGTGCTTTGTGGCGAAAAGTTATAGTCAAAGGTACCGTTAGGTGAGTATATTCCCTAAAAGTATCCTAATTTCCATTTACAACTCGTCTGGATTCTGATTTCAGAAATTTGCCAACGTAGAGACTGGAGTTTTCGATGCGAAGTACCTCAACTTGTTAGCTGTCGAAATTGTTTCTATCAACTCCAGGGTTCTAAGAAAAAAATATTCACTGGTACTATCAAGTGTCGATCTGCTTGATTTGGTCTTTAATTTGGATATGACGAGGATGTCGTTGTGCAGTTTCAGGAGCAAGGCTGGGGGTTCACTACCTGGATGGGTGAAAAATACATGGACCAGCAATACTTGAATATGTTGACACTTAGAAAAGTTTATGTGCTGATACATTTGATAAGTATTAGTAGTATCTATTTATTATCTTGTTACTGACTGACTGTTTCTCGTTCTAGAATGTTTTGCTCATTTTCTCGGATGTCGTATGCCTGATAAGATATGAGGCGCTGAAGCGGCAGGTGGTGGAGGGTCAGCACACCCAGGAGGGCGAAATCCTCGACGAAATATTTAAGTCGAAAAGGTATTCCAAACGAGAATTCGACGACAAAGGATTTTGGACAAGTCTACTCAAATGGTAGTTGGAAGCAGGTTATCGCCAATGTTGACAGGTATAATAATTATACATAGTTATATAAAAAACAGTAACTAAAGTCTTATATATTTTTTTAGATGCCAATGGTTGTTGGAATGTTAGAAACCTGTCAACAAAAAAAAACTCGTGATGAAATTGGAATGGAGCTTCCGCTGTATGTCAAAGATAAATGCCTTTTTGGGTAAGGACCCGTACTTTTAGCAGCATTTATCAATTACATATTCCTGAAAAAAAAACAAACTATGACAGTAAAAGTTAATAATTTAGAGTGTTTTGTTTCAGGCTGCGCATGATCTGCATACCAGTGATGTATCGTTAGAGTAGTGCCTAAAAGGGACGAGTATCTCGTCAGTAAAACGCGCGTGTTAAAGCAGTGTTTCGGTGTTCGCGGAAAAATTGAAACTGCGCGTTTGTTTCGAATCTTCGAAGTTTGTGAGGAACTATGAGTGTTAAGTGTTATGGGACATTCGCACCAAGGAGAGGCTTTTGACGATACGGCAACGGGGATAGGAGATAAAGGTAGATACATACTAATATATAGGTATTATTTTCGCATTCACATAGTTTGTATAATGTTTGTTACCATATGGTTTGAGCTTCTCTTAATTTTCCTCGTTAAAAATTAGATCAAATCATAGGTAAAGACAGGCTATTACTGAAAGGGTTACAAGTCTGATATCTATCGAAATTTTCACTGATGAAAGAGTGTAATTTTTGTAACTGAGTGGAGACTGGTTATAAAGCTGATCTTCTTTTTCTGTTGCAGGTAGGTTCCGAACGAGCAGGAGTAGCACTTCCAAGGTAAGAGTTTTTACTCTCCTCATTTTTCATGTTGCGGCAATAAAATTTTCAACCGGTCGTGTGTGTGCTTTGTGGCAAAAAGTTCGTTATAGCGAAAGGTACCTTTAGGTGAGTATATTCTCTAAAAGTTTCCTCATTTCCATTTACAACTCGTCTGGATTTTGGTTTCAGAAGTTTGCCAATGCAGAGACTGGAGTTTTCGATGCGAAGTACCTCGACTTGTTAGCTGTCGAAATTGTTTCTATCAACTTCAGGGTTCTCACAAAAAAAATATTCACTGGTACTCTCAGGTGTTGATCTGTTTAATTTGGTATTTAATTTGTATATGACGCCCTCTATGAGGATGTCGTTATGCAGTTTCAGGAGCAAGGCTGGGGGTTCACTACCTGGATGAGTGAGAAATACATGGACCAACGATACTCGAAAGAAATGGATGAGTGACAAATACTGGAATATATTGTGACACTTAGAACGTGCTGATACATTTGATAAGTGTAGGTACTATTTTATTATCTTGTTACTGATTGACTGTTTCTCGTTCTAGAATGTTTTGTTCATTTTCTCGGATGTCGTGTACCTGAGAAGATATGAGGCGCTGCAGCAGCGGGTGGTGGAGGGTCAGCACGTCCAGGGAGGGCGAAATCCTTGACGGAATGTATGAGATGAAAAGGTATATTTCTATCTATAATACCAACAACATAACATTGCAGCAACTGTTGGAATATATAGAAACAAATTTAAAAAAAATCTTGAAAGTTTTGATTGACATGTTCTTTTTCTTTCATTGCTTAGGCATATGTGGTACGTTTCTCGGGTAATTCTGGAAAAAGAATACCAACTACAAAAAAAAGTAGTGTTGCAGTCAATGTGAGAGACGGTTATATTCGACGAGAGAGGATTTTGGATAAGTCCACTCAAATTGGCGTTGGAACTTGTGAAGAAGCGGGATTTGAGCTGGTGGTGTTTCCCAAATACAAATGCCTTTTTAGGTAAGGACCTGTACTTTTAGCAGCAATTGACTGAAAAAAAAAACTGTGACAATGAAAGATAATAATTTAGAGTGTTCTGTTTCAGGTTGCGTTGGATCTGCATACCAGTGATGTATCGTTAGAGTAGTGCCGAGTATTTCGTCAGTAAAACGCTCGTGTAAAGTAGTATTTCGGTGTTCGCGGAAAAATTGACAGTACGTGTTTGTTTCGAACCTTTAGAAATTTGTGAAGAACTATGAGTGTTAAGTGTTATGGGACATTCGCACGAAAGAGAGGCCATTGACGATACGGCAAAGGGGATAGGAGATAAAGGTAGATACATACTAATATATAGGTATTATTTTCGCATTTACCTAGTTTGTATGATGTTTGTTGCCATAAGGTTTGAGCTTCTCTTATTTTTCCTCGTTAAAAATTAAATCAAATCATAGGTAAATGCTGTCTAATATTAAAAAATGTACAAGTCTGAGGTCTATCGAAGTTTCCCCTGATGAGGGAGTGTAATTTTTGTAACTGAGTGGAGACTGTTTATGAAGCTGATCCTTTTTTTCTGTTGCAGGTAGGTTCCGAACGAGCAGGAGTAGCACTTTCAAGGTAAGAGTTTTTACTCTCCTCTTTTTCCATGTTGCGGCAATACCATTTTCAATCGGTCGTGTGAGTGTTTTATGGCAAAAAGTTGGTTACAGTTAAAAGTACTTTAACCTAGGCGAGTACAATGTCTAAATGTATCCTTGTTTCCGTATACAGTTCGACTGGATTTTGATTTCAGAAGTCTGCCCTTGTAGAGACTTGTGTTTTCAATTCGAAGTATCCCGAGTCAGTGGATTCCGACTGGAATACATAGTTTGTGTAACGGTTTTTCACTTTACAGTGACGGTTTTTTATTTTAGCGATTTTCACTCAGTTCTCGGATGTCGTATGCCCGACACAAGACATGAGGCGCTTTAACAGCGGGTGGTGGAGGGTCATCACGAAATCCTTGACGAAATATATAAGATGAAAAAGTAAATTTCTATCTATAACGCCAACAAGTTTACCCAACTTTGTTGTAAGCGTTGAAAGCACATAAAAACAGCTCTCAGAATATTTTGGAATACGTAGAAACTCGATTATCCGAACCAATTGGGAGCAAGGGTTGTTCGGGACACCAAACATTCAGATAATCTGGAATTATTTTCAAATATTCATACGTACATATACACATTGAAAAACAAGAAAATTAGGGTAAAAAGGAAATGTTGGGATGTACGAGGTGTGTAAATTAATTACTGAGACTGGCAACGTAGCGCTCGATCTAGCAACCCTGCGGAGACGGGACTTGGAATGGCGGTAGGTTAATATGCAATGCACCTTCAGTACAAGTTTGAACTTGTTAGACTCAATTGTTTGTTCTTTGCGACTGTTTTCGTAAACCGTTTTTTTCTAGTGCGTTTTAAAAACGAGTGACGGTAATTTTGAGCAACGGTGTGCAATTAGGTTTTGCAAAACTTCAACACACCTACGGAGAGAGTGTTTCTCCAAGAGCCCAGGTTTTTCGGTGGTTTAAGGCATTCTCAGAAGGAAGAGAGTCGACTGAAGATGAACCACGCAGCGGAAGGCCTTAATCTTCAAGAACCAATGAAAATGTCTATAAAATAGAGGATCTTGTGCGTTGAGATCGTCGGTTGACGACAAGAGTGATCGGGGAAGAGTTAAATTTGAATCACACCACTGTTCATCAGATTTTGACTAACGAATATCTGCGCAAAAATAATGGTTCCAAAAAACCTTTCTCACGGACAAAAGGACATCAGGAAAGAAAGGTGGCTTGACTTTTTACGCCAAAGCATGGAAAGGCACACTTCAAGCTCTCCAAGACACAAAAAAACCAAGAACGAGCAAGTCGAAGATCAAATGCATGTTGAGACAATACCGAATTGTGATTCTATTGGAATAAAATTAAAAAAAAACATTCTCATTACTTAATTTACACACCTCGTATTTATCTAAATGCGCAGGTGATACACAAAACGACTTTATTTAAACATCAGGTATCGTGTATTTGACTATATGTATATCTATATCACTAGAAATTTTGAAAAGACGGAGCGTTCGGGTAATTGGGGATTCGGATAATTGAGGTTCCGATATTGAATGTATGTACGCCTTTACGTCCTCACTGTACTCGTATATTAATTAGGATCTAATTAAAAAAACGATCGAGATAGGACATAAACACACAGTACTGTGCGGCTAATTACATTTACATGAAAATGGGTCCCAGTCCGGTTAGTAAAGTGTCCGTTAGGATTTAAATCGGGAGTAAATCGTTTGTCGACCGAACTCGAACCATTAAATTTGTATCACGTTTCAATTAAGTACATGCATGTGCGCAAAATGGGAACGTTAAATGTTGACAATATCACGTCGAATTTCCCTCCAGAGCAAAGTGCGGCTTGCCGACAAATATTTGATTAGAATCGTTATCGTGCGTGTCTTCCGAACTGTGTTGCGTTTAGGTATCGATATTATATCGTTAATTCCGAAGAAAAGGGTTACATCTAAAAAAAATATCAATTTTTCAGTTTCCTTCATACGAGGTGTGTAAATTAAATAATGAGACTTTATTCTACTAGAATTACAAATCAGTATTGTCTCCTTCAAAATAACTTCCTTGGGAAGCCACACAGTGCTGGAGATGGTTCTTCCATTCCTCAAAGCAGTGCTGGAACTCATACACTGGAATAGCCTTCAGCTGGTCGGTTACAGCCGTTTGAATGTTTTCTATGGTCCCAAAATGACGTCTCCCGAGGTAATTTATATAATAAATAAGAGAAAAAAGTCACAAGGATTCATCCAGTTGTTCTTCTTCATGTTTGGTCTCACACGCGTGACCCTTTTTCGCAGTTTTTCAAGAACCTCTCTGTAAAAATGTTGAGTTACTATTTGGCGTGGAGGCACAAACCCTTTGTGGACAATTTCCTGGCTATCAAAAAAAAAACAAATCAGCATGCTCATTCTTGCTTTTTTGGGTCTTGGAGAGCTTGAAGTGTGCCATTCCATGCTTTGGCGCTTGGTTTCCGGATCGTACCCAAACACCCAAGTCTCATCACCAGTAATTACACGTTCCATAAAATTGGGATCATTTTCAATCGATTCCAAAAAGTCAAGACACCTTTCTCTCCAGATGTACTTTTGTTCCTGCGAAAGGTTTTTTGGAATCATTTTTGAGCAGATCTTTCTCATCCCCAATTCGTTAGTCAAAATCTAATGAATGTGTGATTCAAATTTAACTTTTACCCGACCATTCTTGTCGTCAACCGAGGATCTGAACACACAGGATCCCGCATTCTATCGACATTTTCATCGGTTCTTGAAGATGAAGGCCTTCCGCTGCGTGGTTCATCTTCAATCGACACTCTTCCTTCCGATAATGCCTTAAACCACTGGAAAACCAGGGCCCTTGAAAAAAACACTGTCTCTGTAGGCGTGTTGAAGTTTTGCAAAAGTATCCGTTGCGCTGGGTCCAAGTCTGAGGCAAAACCTGATAGCACACCGTTGCTCAAAAACGTCACACATTTTTATAGCGCACTGGAAAAACCGGTTTACGAAAACAGTCACAAAGAACAAACAAATAACAAGTTCAGACTTGTACTGAAGGTGCATTACATGTTAACCTACCGCCCTTCCAAGTCTCGTCTTCGCAGTATTGCTAGATCGGGCGCTACGTTGCCAGTCTCGTTACTTAATTTACAGACCTCGTACGTGAATGAAACGATACGATGATATACCATACGTTGAGACGCAACAAATGGATACCAGCCTTAATATCCACATTGGTGTTGCGCCGGTTGTTAACTGATACGCCTTTACGACACACGTTACATTAATAAGGAGATATATTTGAACATAACCTATTAAAATACTAATTATATTCTTCAATAGACCACACAACTCGCTAATAGACGGCAGTAAAGGAAATTACTACGAAATTTAACCAATTTAACTTCCAATTTTCAGCGCGTTTGTTTGAGCAATAAAGTAACGATAACGTAACCGTTTACAGTCGCATATTTAAATTTGATTCCGAATTCAGACGGGAACGAGAATATGTAGCTTCGTTATGGAAGCACACTAATTTCGAATTGATTTGATATTAAATGTGTTTGGGCATGCAGTGAATTTGAACGGTTTGAGGAACAAACAGAAAAGGTTTTGACGGCTGAGAGTTCTATATGTGTTTGTTAGAAAACTGTCGAAGAAATTGGAATTGCACTTCGTCCGGTTGGAAAGTTTTGTTCGACACACAGTAAATTTTATCGGCTTGGCTTAAAAAGTAATAAGTAGGGGAGAGTCTGGTAGAGTGGCCACGTTTTTTAAAAAAAATTGTAACAAAAGCCAGAATTAACCTTTTTCTCCACCCTGATAGCACTAGATGACAAATTCTACATTCTTATCTTCAGATTTTCACTCTCAAGACTGAGAAAAAATAATATTTTAACTAAAATTTCGGAGTTACAAAAATTTAAAATAAAGTGGCCACTGTGCCCCTACTCTGATGGTACACCGGCCATTAGGATATGGTGTAGTGGCCTTTACTATTTAAAAATTAGAAAACAATGCAAACGGGTGATATTTCTTATATCAATAAAGATATATTATGGTAAAAATATGTCACAAAAATTATAATAGTAATAATGCAGATTAAATTTATTTAAAAAATAACTGAAATGTATACAGCAAAGTAGTTTAACTGCTAATCGTTAACAAATACTATACATGGACAAACTAGGGTAGAAAACAAGAATATAATAATTTAATTTACCAATTTTCTAAATATTCCTTTTGCTGATGGTGGTACAGCAGTCATCCCTTATTAATATGATAAAATAGTGGCCACTGTACCTACTTTTAAGCTGATCACTGTACCATCAACTATATGTTTTTTGAAACAGTGGGTAATTACAAAAGCTATTTAATATAATCAAAATATTGTTATAGCAATAAAAGCTTACATATTTTAAGTATAAATCGTCACTATTAGTTAACTTCGATATGTAGGTATTTATTCGCTACGCATAATTTTCATCCCTCGTTGTATTTTACCACATGTGGTCAATTTAAGGTTAAGTTCATACAAAAAGAAGAAACTTTAAAGCTCAAGGATACTACCCGTTAATATTCTTAGGATGATACTTGAACCCCTCTGCAGTGGGTGGCAGCCATTACTCTTTATGAATAATATAGCACGAAAGTGACCACTGTTCGTGTGTGGCCACTGTTGCCGACTCTCCCCTACATATCTGATAAAAAAAATGGAATGGTTTACAATATAGATCAAATTTAAACACATACAGGGTGGGTCAACAAACAATTTTCATGTTTGTGATTTTCACTATACCTGAAAACAAACGAATCTAAGAACATACAAAAGAATCTAAGTACAGACGCCATTATTTCATTAAAAAAAGTTCATGAGTTCCATATACGCTATTGTAACTTTAGTCAACTCAGGTCGGCCATATTGTATTTTCTTCGAAAAATTTTGAAAATCTGACTAGATTCTGAACGAGCAGATCTTTTGACATAAGAAAATATTGACTTGTTATTGGTTTTTCAATATTTTTTACGTTTCTTAATAAAAAAAAACAATCGCTTAATATACACGGGTTCCTAATGAGTTTTCAGGTATAGGAAAAATCACAAACATGAACATTTCAAAATGCGATATCTCGGCGAAAAAAAAGAAGATATTTGAGCAAACTCAACAGCATTTGAAATAGGAAGGCTTGTACTACAAGATCCCACACATGTTTTTTTGAGAAAAAAAAATCGCGGTGCTACATAACCTCATATTTGTCAAAAAACAGTGTGTTTTGCACTTTTAGATTAGAATAACAAAAATCTGACGTAATAGAGCAATTCTGAGCCACGATTTGTTTTCAGCGTGAAAAATTACTTCGGAAACAACTATCCATTATCCTGGGGCACAAAATTTTCAAAATTTTGCTGGGTAGTGTAAATAAAGTATAAACCGTATTTTTTAAGCGCCTTGTAACTAGAGTGTAACAGGACCGTAGTCAGTTTACGAATGAAAATGTTAATATGTTCACAGAAACTATGTTGCATCATAGTACATTATTAAACATTACTTATTACCAAGCGCGAATGTCACAGGGCCGACACTGTGCATGTTCCCTTGACTCGTTGGCCTTCACAGCTCACAGCTGACTTGCATTACGAAAACTGCTCTAGCAATTTTAGTTATTTAAGGCACGCTGTAACAGACAGTCGCCGGTATTGCATCGCGTTGATACGTTTCGTTTTTACGTATTCGCCGTGTGTTGTATTCGCCGTGTGTTTAAATAACTTTATAAATATTAATAATTATTAGTTGAGGGGAGAAGTGAATAAAGTGAGGTACCATGCCAAAAAAATAGATGGGAAGTATTTCAATCGTGGTTTGACAGTGATCCTGAGAGTTTTAGGGACATACGTATTCAAGGAAACGACCTTTTTTGTATTGTGTGTGAACGCATTATAAATTCTTCAGATAAAACTAAAGTAACAAGACATCTGAAAAGCCACGCCTCGTCCAGCGCCGACAACTCCGAATTTTTGTATGAACTTACAGAAGCCTTTGTTGCAAGCGATATTTCATTAAACAAACTGGAGAACCCCCAGTTACGTACGTTTTTAGAAAAATATATGGACCTAAAAATTCCTCATGAAAGTACGTTAAGACTTGCATATGTCGATCGGGTTTACAACAATGTAGTGAAATCAATACGCGAAGACATTGCGGACAATTTCGTGTATTTTATTATAAACGAAGCTTGCCGGGCGTTCAGTAGTTATTTTTTTAATTGGTGCGTTAAAAAGTGACGCTGCTGGATAAAACTAATCACGAAACGGACAACCTTGTCTCAAGACTGACGTTTGTCGAGTAAGTGTTGCCATCGTTACGTGTTATCTTAATTTATATAGGTATTTTATC
Organism: Aromia moschata; assembly: GCA_029963805.1. Lineage (NCBI taxonomy): Eukaryota > Metazoa > Arthropoda > Insecta > Coleoptera > Cerambycidae > Aromia > Aromia moschata. Next base: position 2,439,405 of record JAPWTK010000035.1, read on the forward strand.
CTTGACTTAACCGTACTATTTGGTAAAAATACTACTATGTTGCTACATAATTTATGGAAACATATTAATATTTTCATTCGTTAACTGACTACGGTCCTGTAACACTCCGCGCTCGCACGAACTCTACTTATAACTTATATATGTACCTACGCGTTTATTTCTTGCCCTTCCATACGTAGGGCAACTTGTCAGGACTCGCGTATGCGCGGTAGTACGCCGATCCCGTTGCGGGAGCGCTGGATAGTTAAATGCTGTTTAACATGCGTTATGGCAAACTTTCCTATGTCTAGTCATAATAAAAGTACACATTACGACTCTATCTTTCCGCAATATCATAAATTTAAACATTTTCTGTCGTATTTACCTAGCTAAATGTGCATTAACAGTGCATTATTATTTAATTAATTAATTATAACATCGGATATGACTCTAGTGCAAGTAACTCGATAGGGCATCTACGGTTTCCCGGCTCAAATTATAACGTTGTTTGGTAAGTTTGGCCTCGTTTCTATACGAAGACATAGAAGCGAGAACATCGGATCTTTTCAGAACATCGAACAAGAAAACTTACTTAAAGCGAGACGCTCTTCAACAGCCCAATGAAAGTAATAGGGGATTTTACGGGTGTTAGGGACAATATACGGAACCTAAAAGTTGACGAACGGCCGTTTATAATATAAGAAGAAGAAATCTTTAGCTATTCTAGTTCAATCTATAATAATAATAATTGGGGTTGACAGATCGTGCCGAAAATAGTCATTATTAGTGTGTTCGAAGTGTTTATGTCGTCGGCGTCGGTATTATACATTAATAATAAAATGTCACACGTGCAAAGCCTAAAAAACTACTAGGCCAATTATTTATTTAAATAATTAAAGAATACCGCTGAAATTTCCAAAATTTTGATTTATTTTTCATTTTTTTCATTCAATTTTCATAAAAATTATTAATTCGTTAACGAGAAATTCCATTTGTTTATAAAAAACCCCAATTTTGGGTCAAAATTGCCTAAGAAAATACTAAGGTCCATTTTTTGTACCGTTTACTCCAGATATGTATATCGTTTCCGGAGTATTTTTAACCACCGTGAAGGATTCCGTAGTCCAAATTTACTTCTGACCTTTCATTAACCCAAAAAAAGTCCAATTTTGGGTCAAAATGGCCAAAAAAATTCCAAAGTACTTTACCTTTATTTTGATAATTGACCAAAAAGATACTAAAGTCTATTTTTTGTACCGTTTACTCCAGATATGTATATCGTTTCCGGAGTACTTTTAACCACAGAAAAGGATTTCGTAGTCCAAATTTACTTGTGACACTTCAGTAACCCAAAAAAAAGCCCAACTTTGGGTCAAAATGGCCAAAAAAATTCCAAAGTACTTTACCTTTCTATTTTGGTTACTAACGGCTTTTGACTCAAAATTACCCCTATGAAATAGGACATCTTTTGAATAAAGTCCAAAAGCTAAAGTTGATTGCAGACCGGTTTACGCGATATGTTGGAATTATTTCCCAGTCATATAACTGCGTAGAGATGAAAAAATCTGCGCAATGAACACTGATGTCAAATTAAGTTTAAATCTCGGTTTAAATAGCCAGCACAAAATTGTACTTTGAAAAAACCATCTCTTTAACATGACTTTATAAAAATAAAATACAAGAAAAAATGAAAAAACAGAATCTTCATTACATGCAAAGTAATTGTGAAAAAAAAAACATATTTTTGAAAGATGAAAAACTCTTATACATTCGTTGCATGAATTTTCAAAGATTAAGAAGTTACTGAATTTGAAGAACTTTTAGATTTTTTGGAAACAGAAAAATAAAATGAAGCTATACTGGTTGTTTCGGTTTGGTAAAGAAGTCATCCACTAAGAACTATTTCTTATAAAACTACTCTTCTATAACGTACCCAAATGAACAATGTATTCAATTCTTGCTTTGAAAATGATACGTCGTAAAGAAATTGTAAATAGAATAGATTTAAAAGTCTTGTTTGCTAAATTGTAATCCAAAATAGGGGTTTCGTAGGAAATTGAATAATGAGGAGTAAATTTTGACTACGGAATCCTTCACAGCGGTTGAAAATACTCCGGAAATGATATGTCTGGAGTAAACGGTACAACAAATAGGGTTTGGTATCTTTTTTAGTCAATTTTGGCCCAAAATTGGACTTACTTTGGGTTAATGAAGGGTCAGAAGTAAATTTGAACTACGGAATCCTTTTCAGCGGTTAAAAATACTCCGGAAACGATATATCTGGAGTGAACGGTACAAAAAATAGACTTTGGTGTTTTCTTGGGCAATATTGATCCAAAATTGGAGTTTTGTGAGAAATTGGTGGATGATGGAGCAAAACAGACATCGGATTCGTATTCAGCGTATCAAAATACATGAGAATTGACACGTTAGACGTCGGGTTCAGATTTTTTTTTTGTGCGCCGGTGTTATCAATGTTAAAAGTTTTTTATGCATTTTTAGTAAGGTTTATACAAAAAAATTTGCATGACATACGCGTAAAAAATAATTTTACCTTTTTCGAAGGGTTTTTCAATTCCCAACACTCCGCTTGTTTCAATTTCCCGCTATTTTTGATAAAGCAATGCACAATTGATAATATATAATCGATAATCGAAATGTCGGAGTATTTTTGCGCTAACCTAACAATTTGGTTAGACAAGTTGCTGTCTTACATTTTAAAGTTTAAATTCCAGCATATCTCGGGTAAATTTATTTAACCTACTCACTTACTTAACGTCACTCTACACCGCTAAAGAGACACAAAAACACCCCTAACAATCCCGCGTAACAAATGATGGCCACGTTAATTAAATTTCCAACGAGCTCATGATCTGCCTTGCGAGTCGTAGCCGTTTCTCATATTTCCAGCAAGAAGCCGCGCTTTAAGTCCGGCTGTAAGGGGGGGATTCTAGTGTAAAAGATAAAAGAAAAAAATTGCGTTTTTGAGTTATTACAATATAAAATAAGTGGGCGAAGGGTTTCTCATTGTACTTGTATAACTATTGAACCTGAAAGCACGGCGATTGATTTATCAGACTTAGTGAGTTTTTCTCAGAAATTAATGTTTGTGAAAGGTTTTTACTTACCTTTACCCAAAATTAAGGCAAGAGTAAAACATGTCTTAACGATGCTAAACATGGCGACGCTTAAAAATTTTTTTGTTCAGTAGATTTTTTTTCAGAAAAGCAGATAGAGCACTCAATAATAAATCGACCATAACTTTTGAAATATACAAGATACAAAAAAATGTTAAACAGAAAAAGAATTCATAATTAATATTCCTATATAAAAAAAGATAACACACCTCTTTTCCATTTTTACTTACACACTTTTTTATATATTAATTATGAATTCTTTTTCTGTTTAACATTTTTTTTTGTATTTTGAATATTTAAAAAGTAATGGCCGATTTATTGTTGAGTGCACTATCTGTTTTTATCTTAAACTGCTAGCTAAATGAATACAATTTTTGAATAAGAGTATATCAATTTACTTGTTTTTGCTAAAAAAACAGACGGAAATAAAAATATAACTTATTGATGCTAAGCGTCCCGACGCCTACATTATTTTAGCATTATACTTACCTGTCTTTATGACTTCGTATTTTTTGTTTTTGCATAATTTTTTTCATACTTTCATTGTTTTAAAAGCCGATTTCCCTGTGAATTCCTTTACAGTAAATATTGCAACATTTAAAATTGCATTTTTCCGACGCTATTGCTCAGTCAACATACGAGGTGTGTAAATTAAGTAACGAGACTGATCCTTTTAATTTTTTTTTATTCGAATAGAATTACAATTCGGAATTATCTCCTTCAAAATAACTTCCTTGGGAAGCCACACAGCGCTGGAGACGGTTCTTCCATTCCTCATAGCAGTGCTGGAACTTACATACTGGAACAGCCTTCAGCAGGTTGGTTATAGCCGTTTGAATGTTTTCTATGGTCCCAAAATGACGTCCCTTGAGGTGATTTCTCAATCTTGGAAAGAGAAAAAAGTCACAAGGACTCAAGTCAGGCGAATAAGGAGGCTGAGGAGCCACAGGAATGTTTTTACTGGCTAAAAATTCGTTTACTGAAATGGCTGAGCGACAAGGCGCAACGTCGTGAAGCAACATCCAGTTGTTCTTGATGTTTGGTCTCACACGCATGATCCTTTTTCGAAATTTTTCAAAAACCGCTCTGTAGAAGTGTTGATTTACTAAACAGTAGATCAACACTTCTACAGAGGAGTTCCAAACGGCCTGGAGGCACAAACTCTTTGTGGACAATTCCCTGGCTATCAAAAAAGCAAACCAGCATGCATTTGATCTTCGACTTGCTCATTCTTGTTTTCTGGGTCTTGGAGGGTTCAATTCCATGCTTTGGCGCTTGGCAATTCCCTGGCTATCAAAAAAGCAAACCAGCATGCATTTGATCTTCGACTTGCTCATTCTTGTTTTCTGGGTCTTGGAGGGTTCAATTCCATGCTTTGGCGCTTGGTTTCCGGGTCGTACTTAAACACCTAAGTCTCATCACCAGTAATCGATCATTTTTAATCGATTCCAAAAAGTCAAGACACCTTTTTCTTCTGATGTCCTTTTGTTTTTACGAAAGGTTTTTTTGGAACCATTATTTTTGAGCAGGTTTTTCTCGTCCTTAATTCGTTAATCAAATTCTGATGAACAGTGGTGTGATTCAAATTCAACTCTTCCCCGATCATTCTTGTCGTCAACCGATGATCTGAACGCACAAGATCCCGATTCCTATCCACATTTTCATCAGTTCTTGAAGATGAAGGCCTTCCGCTGCATGGTTCATCTTCAGTCGATTCTCTTCCTTCTGAGAATGCCTTAAACCACCGAAAAACCTGGGCTCTTGAAAAAGCACTGTCTCCATAGGCGTGTTGAAGTTTTGCAAAAGTATCCGTTGCGCTGTGTCCAAGTCTGAAGCAAAACCTGATAGCACACCGTTGCTCAAAAATGTCATTTATTTTTAAAACACACTAGGAAAAACCGCTTTACGAAAACAGTCACAAAGAACAAACAAATAACTCTAACAAGTTCAAACTCGTAATGAAGGTGCATTACATATTAACTTACCGCCCTTCCAAGTCCCGTCTCCGCAGTGTTGCTAGATCGAGCGCTACGTTGCCATTACTTAATTTTGTTGTCTCATTACTTAATTTACGCACCTCGTATAGTGAAAACTCGTGTAATATAATAACCAAGCCTCTACTTAAATATACATTATAATCCCCCAACAACACACTTTTCTATCGAGCCTTCCAAAAAAAAAAAACGTCATCAAAAGTCTAGTAAAAAAAGACGTATTCCTATTCTATCTAAAATTTATAATATAATTGTCAATGCTGTTGCATTACAGGGTTTGTCCGGAAAGTAATGTCAGTGAGCTTTGAAAAATGGTTTTTATTGATTCTATGTGTACAAATCTTTAGAAACTATCTGCGTTTCAGCCGCTTCAGCACCTCGACGTAAAACTTTCCGGTTACGGTTGTCCCCTGCGGAACGAACTCATTATGGACCAATCCCCGGCAATCAAAAAAGACAATCAGCATTGTCAGGTTTCGACGCGACTCCGACACAATTTCGTGACCAATGGTTTTCGTAATGTCTAATGTTTCGGAAATTAAACGGACACTTAGACGACGGCCAGTGTTCAACAAGTCACGCACACGTTTCACATTGTCGTCGGAACTGGAGGTTGATGGCCGTCCAGCGCGGTTCTCGTCGTTGACATCTTCCCGACCTTTTGCGAAGGCCTTGTGCCACCGGAAAATTTGCCTGTCCGAAAGACAATCGACGCCGAAAGCCTTCTTCAACATTGGAATGGTTTCCGCATCACTCTTCTCCAGTTTCACACAAAACTTGATCGCCATCCGTTGCTCAAGCGAACGTTGCATTTTTTCTTGCACCGGGTCACTGTAACGACTCTCAAAGAACGAGTGATGCGACCGCTACAACGACCGGTAGCCAACTGACGCTTGTTGGATCTTGTTGCCTGATCCCCCCACCACAATCCCAGCACGTAAAGCGCGGGCTGGCGCGTAAAGTCTCGGGAAAAAAAATTCACTGACATTACTTTCCGGACAAACCCTGTATATGACAGCCATTATTTATTTTACAATTGTGACAGTCACTTGTCAAAAGTTTGACATGACCGAAAAGCTTGATTGGGAATGACCCCTGTTTCTATCTCTCTCGTCCATAGCCAACTTTGATGACGTTTTTTTTTTTGGATGTCTCTATTTTACAGTATTAAGAATCGACCGACGTAAATTTCGAGTTTTACGAGACTTTCGGGGGAGATTCGGTGTCGTCCGTTACACAACAACACTTGCTAAAGGCGGTCGTTAACTTTAAATATTACTGCGCTTTATTCAAATTTACGTTTTCTTTACAGAACGCGGCCGTCGGTCCCCGTTAAATAATCACTATTTTCTTTCGACGAAGGCGATTGCGAATCCGGTCTCTGTTTTTTTTTTTCGATGGGGCTTTTATGGAATTCCGCAGTGCCCGATGAAGCCGGGGGATTTGTAATTTTAAAAGATGCATTGTCGTAAGCGGAGTTATTTCCGCAAAATTTTCTCTTAAAAAACGACATTGAATTCTGAAAGAAAAAGCGCAAACATCTATACAAGGGCGTAGCCGGGGGGGCGATGGGGGCGACGGGGGACATGGGGGCGATCGCCCCCCCCCCCCCCAAAGGGCCAAGTAAAAACCAAAATACTCGGGGGAATGCGGTTGCCGTTGTCTCTACTGACCTTTTTTTTTGGCTTTTTTGTTTAATCTGCATTGGGCGCCCCCCCCCCTCCCCCCCCCTCCCCCAAAGATAAATACTGGCTACGCCCTTGCATCTATACGATGAACATCCATTCGTATACAAGTAGGTATAGAGAAGAATTATTTTATAATTACTATTATTAATTAATTAATTTATCTATGGGACGTTCCATGTCAAACGGGACACCGTTCTCTCCAAAGGTAGAAGCAAGGAAAAAATACGTTTGAGGTCTCAAAATGTTCGTATACTCAAGAGATTTCGAATAAACGATGGCCATATTTGGGAAAATTTCGAAATTCAAAATGGCGGCCATAAAATGGCGACTATAACTCCTAATATAAAGTCCAAAAGGATTTTTTTCTAGAAGAAGCTACTTTTATGTGTTTTGACATCATAATTTCGATTATTGGGATCCCAAAGTACAGATTTGTGTTGCAAGAACCATTTTTGGCATTTTTTGGCATCAAGACCAAAACCTATCAACTTTAAACCTAACATAGCCTAAGGTGATTAGCACCAAACCTAACAACTGTAAACCTAACATATCTGGTGTTAATTGCCTAATTGCCTAATTAATCGGAACCCTAGTAATTTAAACCTACCTAATTAATTTCCTAGGTGACAACAAATTATCAAAAAATGGCCCGTTTTAATTGCCCTAATTTTTTTAGACTTCATAATCCAATAGCACAAAGTCAGTACGTCAAAAAACGTAAAAGTAGCTACTTCTAGACAAAAATTTTTTTTTCCAGATAGATATGGTCTAAAAACCAAAAATATGGTCAAAAATGGCTGATACTAATACTCTATTTACTACCACTATTAGACTTGAAGAATACGAAATTCGGATTCAGCATGTCCAAAATCATATACCCCGATCTATTAGAGCGGGGTATTTTCCATGTGTAGATGATTTTTTTTGAATTTACAATTATAGTCGCCATTTAATGGCCGCCATTTTGAATTTCGAAGTTTTCCCAAAAACGTCCATCGTTTATTCGAAAGCTCTTGAGTATACGAACATTTTTAGACCTTAAACGTATTTTTTTCCTTGCCTCTACTTTTGGAGAGAATGGTGTTCCGGTTGACACGGAACGTCCCCTATTTATTTATTTATTTATTTATTTATTTATTTATTTGTTTGTTTATTTATTTATTTATATATTAATTAATTAATTAGTTCATCGAAGATTTTGCGCGCTGGCAACCACCAGTCAGTTTAATTGCCGCGTTTAAAAAAAATTAACGGGGCCGACGACGCACAATAACAAAACAATTTCCATCTCGCGTGATTAAGGGCGCAAAAATTAGGATTTCTCCGCGGTGTTACAAATTGCGACCCTTTTTGCGGCATAATTTAGATGATAATGGGGGGCTTTCTCGTCGTAACTTTACACGCACGATAAAATTTCTTTATTTTAATCAAAGAAAAAAAAAAAAGAAGAAAGAAAGAGAGTGGAGACCGCGCAATATTTTCGTTGTTTTGAAGTTCACAGTTGTGACCATAAAAGGCGCGATGTTTTGAACTAATGGTGTTGACCTATACATTAAAAAACACTACTGTCTAAGGCGTAACCACTTCCACGCGCAATTTTAATACTTACGTTTTTACCTAAGGTAAGTAAGGGGAGGGTTGCCCTACTTAACAAAAAAACTTGGTAAAAAGCACGCGTTGATGTTAAAAAGTAAAACACGTACGGTCAACATGCAACACTTAAAAATAAAGGTGTACAAATAAGTTTCCGCCGTCTGACAAAAGTTCACGCCACCGGTAAGGTATGGTAAACATTGCCAGATGTAAACGTCATTATCGTAAGGTTGGACATCAGGCAACAACATAACATACTTCAATTTGAAGAAATCTGCAGCTGAGGCGTATCGATTGCTTGTAGAAGCATATGGTGACACTGCCTCAAGTAACAGAAGTTGTCGTGAATGGTTCCAGAAGTTTAAGAACGGTGAATTTGACATCGAAGACAAAGAACGTAGCGGAAGGCCGAAGGTGTACGAAGACACGGAATTGGAAGCATTATTGGATCAAGATTCGTGCCAAACACAAGAAGAACCTGCACTTACAGGACGAGTAACTCAACAAGCAATTTCACATCGATTGACATTATTGGGAATGATTCAAAAACAAGGAAATTGGGTTCCATATGAACTGACGCCGAGAAACGTTGAACGCCGATTTTTCACATGTGAAATGCTGTTTGCCAAGCATAAACGAAAGGGTTTTCTGCACCGTATAGTCACTGGTGATGAAAAATGGATCCACTATGACAATCCAGAAAGGAAGAAGTCATGGGGATCACCTGGCCATGCTTCAACTCCTATAGCTAAGCCAAATATTCATGGAAAAAACCTTGTTTTGGTGTGTTTGGTGGGATCAGCTTGGTGTCGTGTATTATGAGTTGCTCAAACCGAACGCAACCGTTACTGGAGCTGTCTACCGAACTCAGTTGATGAGATTGAGTTGAGCACTCAAGAAAAATCGCGCTCACTACTACTCCAAACACGACAAAGTTATTATCCTGCATGATAATGCTCGTCCACATGTTGAAGCGCCGGTCAAAACCTATTTGGAAACACTCAATTGGGAAGTTTTACCCCACCCGCCGTATTCACCAGACATTGCTCCTTCTGATTTCCACTTGTTTCGATCGATGGCGCATGACCTGTGTGAGCAACACTTCACATTATATAAAGATACCAAAAATTGGATCGATTCGTGAATAGCCTCAAAAAATGAAGCATTCTTCAGACGCGGTATCCGTATGCTACCAGAAAGATGGGAAAAAAGTAGTGGCAAGCGATGGACAATACTTCGAATAAAACACTAGGTACCGTCCTTTCACAATAAATTCCCAATTTTTTATTAAAAACGGTGGAAACTTATTTATACACCTACCATACATCGGTTGGAAAACCTAAATCTAGTGTTCTTTTTTTATTACAAAATCAAAACAAATCAATTTTTTTGGCCATCTCTCCCGATAGTCTTTGATAGATGCCCCATCCGGGAGAGTCACCCCATCGAAAAACAAAAAATTCAAAAGAAATATACATTTTTTGTATATAAATAAAAATAGACATACGTACATATACAGGGCGTATATGTACGCTCAGATTTTGTTATCAGATATGTCGATCAGATTTTAAGTGAATATCTTGAGAGTTTGTGAATTTTCTATAGGAAAACCCCTGTCTATCCTCCAACCCCTCAATCGATTAAGCTTAACATATATGTAGGTGCTTCAATAATTTCAGCTTACTATCTTATATACAATAGAGGTTGACATATATAGTTTTTAGGCCTATTTAACAAACATTCACCATTATTAGGTATAGTAGCATGAATTACTTTTGGGAGGGGGTGGAGGGTGGAGGGCCTAACTTTCATAATATATTATTTTTGCGCAAAAGTAAAGTTAAAATAAAAATAAAAGTTTGTAATTTATGAGACACAAATAAAAGCTGTAGTCTACATTAATTCAAATAACTCATGCTTTTTAAAGTGTTTATTTAAACTGCCTACCTGCTTTACCGATTTTGTTTTAGGTTTTCCAATATAACTTTATTTATGATCCGTACACCGGCTGAAAAACCTGCCCATCATAATTCAGTAATTTCCGTAACTTCCGAAAAAATGGATTACCTGTATACAAAATCTTATTATCCCGAAATTAACACAGACTAAAAACTTTTTGATATAATTTGTTCCTCACTCGTTGTTTGAGTCAAAACTTTGTAAAGTTTCCAAAGTTTAGCCCTTTCGACAAAATTGTATTAATTAGAAGGTGAGTTGTAAACTTTCTGTTGAGAACAAGCTTTGCTAATAATATAATGATAAGTAAATAGGTTTAGGATCAATGGAAACAAATAATTAAATCGCAGATAGAGATAGAGAATTTAACTTGCGTAAGTTTCGTACGTATACAGGGTGATTCCTTGATAAAGCCCCCTATTTCGGTTAATATTTGAGATACAAATATGGTAAAAAAACCGGTGAAATGGAAGTTAATTTCCTTAATTGTTATTAAATCAACTGTATAGTATTTATAAAAAAAAGCCTACTGGCAAAATAATATTCGTACACCAATTTTTTAAATGTTGTTTAAATTCTGATAACACAGGGCCACAAAACGTTTCGTACCTATACAGGGTGATTCCTTGATAAAGGAACCCCCCTATTTCGGTTAATATTTGATATACAAATATGGTAAAAAAAACGGTGAAATGGAAGTTAATTTCCTTAATTGTTATTAAATCGACTGTGATATTTATAAAAAAAAGTTTTATTTATTTGCTTATTTATTTATTTATTTATAAATTTATTAATTAATTATATTTAATTAAAATTTAATATAATTATTATAATATATTTAATTAATATACATATATATCTATATAATATTATATAATTTACTAATCATTATTAAATTAATAAATATATTCGTAAATAAATAAATAAATCATTTTGTGGCCCTCTGTTATCAGAATTTAACCAACCTTCAAAAAAATTGGTGTACGATTTGCCAGTACTTTTTTATAAATACTGTACAGTTGATTAATTAGTTAATTTATGTTTTTATTTGTTTATTTATTTATTTATTTATTTATTTATTTATTTATTTGGCGAACTTGGAGTTCTACCGTCCAACCGCTCTTATCGAGGTAACGTAAAACACTATAGAATCAGTGCACGTACTGTAGCGAAACTGCATTTACGTATCCTGTCTACCCGCACTGGATAGTCCCAGTGCGTGTTACCGGGCACGGCCTTTGGCGTACGTACGCATGGGCAATAAATACACGCGTATATAATTTAAAATGCGCTTAAAAAATACGGTTTATACTTTAATTATCATAGAGCTGTATAATCTATTGTATATTATGAATAGCACAGTGTTGTGGCAAACTTTCCGGACTCTAGTAAGAGTAGAGAATTCTTGATAAATAAAAAAGATGTTGGCCAATTTGCATATAGCCATAGTTGGTTCCTGGTCTCTAGGTGTTAATTGAGTCAAATATGTTCCTATAATCAAGACCTCTAGTAATGGCAGTGTTAATTTAGTGCCAATTTAAAATCAAAACTACTAGATATATATATAATTAAATGCTGATATAAAAAGTCCTCTTTACACCAGGAAATTAATTCGTAATAAAAGAGTTTTACTTTCGATAACATTTAGCTGTGTTGTGTTCGGGAATAATTTCGAAAGATCCTCTCCACATTCAGCACTATCGGAGCATAGTTATATGCCATGTCTCTTAACAAATGTCAAGGAGCATCGACGAAGCAGTTTTTCCATAGCGATGCCGTGTTCATACCGCCCTTATCCCGGTAAAAAAATCGAAAAAAAGTGAATTGTATATGTAAAACTTTAATGGATTCTGTCGTACAGCGTCATCTACCGAAACCCCTTGAACGAGCAAAAAAGGGAGCCTTTCTATTGGATACTTGCCATTCGCTGGCAGCATCTAGAGGGCTGTGAACGAGAATGATACATAACTGGGCATTAGGGCACGTCAGAATTAGCAATGAACTTATTGTTAACTAAGAACGTTTGTTGGACAGCATGCAATATTTTTGTTAGATGACTATTGAGTATTGTTATACAGAGAGCGGCAAGACAAGCAAGTGTTTGCAAAAAATCCGAAACGGGTGAAATTTATTTATAAAAATGCATATTTTGACTGCCATATCACCTTCTGATTGTCAACTGTTATCGAGAGATGACGTCATACTCAATTTTTTCAAATGGCAATCCCCTATTTTTGGTGTTGGCTTTGATAAAACTAGTAAGTATTATTTAAAACGACTGAATTCTTAATGAACATTAAGAGTAGAAACATATGCTTTTGGAAAAATTTGTTCGCAACCTGGGATCGTGCAGTTTTCTTTCTTTAATACATGCCAAATTCTAGTCTCAGATAGTGGGAGCATAATAATTTTTGTACAATATAATTTCCTTCAGCCGTTGTTACTTTTATCTTTGCGATAGTGGTCCAGTAGGCACAGACATTTATGTGTTCTTGAAACGTATAGGGCTAGTTTTGACGGTTCCCTATGTATTTTTTTTTGCGTAGAACACAATGCGCGGGGCCCGTAGAGCTGAAAACGTCCGCTGATTTTTAAATTAACAGTTTGTGAAAAAAAAACGTCTTGGCATACTTTAGCCAAGATGTTTGTAGTCAATTTGTAGCCTATCGAATTTCTAAAATTTTAAGCCCAACCCGAAGTCTCCAAGTGCTATTGTTAACTTGCAAATGACTGCTGAAGTTGAAAAAGTGCTTTTTTTCACCATTTTTTTACTTCGAAAGTAGGGCGACTATGATCATGAAATTTCTTGGAGGGGCTGCTATTTGTAGTATAAAGTTACAAAAAAAATATATGTATGTTTATACATATACTGTTTTAGCGTTGCCGCTTCGAAATTCTCGGAATTGTGACTATAATTTCGAGAATTTCGAAGCGGCAACGGTAAAACAATATACAGATATAGGTCCCGTCAAAAAAGAAAACGTTATAAAACTGGTCCAAATTAATATTTTTCTGAATCTCAAAAAGTCTCGCAAACTTGAAGAGATTTATGATTTTTCTAGCCCAACCCGGTCAATATCGTACAATAAACAAAGAAATGGCGTCCTTGTTAATTGCAAAAAAAATTAGATCGTTAACTACTCGAAAAACGATTAAAGGATCGAACTGATTTTTTTTTTTGTAACTTTATACTACAAATAGCAGTTCCTACAAGAAAAAAGCATGCATTTTGGAAATTTAATAGACTACAACTTCTTAAATGCATATGCTATATAAAATATGCCAAGGAACGGAGATATAAGCAAAAATGTGAAAAAATGACAATTCTTTTTCACAAATTGTTAATTTAAAAAATTAATGGACGATTTCAGCTCCACGGACCCCGCGCCTTGTGTTCTATGCAAAAAAATACATAGGGAACCATCAAAACTAGCCCTATATGTTTCAAGAACACTTTTTGATGATTTTACCTCCCTGCCTACTGGAACATAGTAACAGTTGTAGGGTATACCTCGACTGAAGTCAGTGGAGTCGGGGTGGTTCTTGATATTAAAGGAATTAAACTTCTGACTTAGGGCGCCAATTGATGATTTATACTTAAGATACGCCTTATAAAATCACTAAAACCAATATGACAAAAATTATAGTATGGCAATCAAGAGGATTTAGTTAAGAAAAGAGTTAACTTCGGTATATAATGATTTCATCATAACATAGTATAAAACAAAGTCGCTTCCCGCTGTCTGTCCCTATGTATGCTTAGATCTTTAAAACTACGCAACGTATTTTGATGCGGTTTTTTTTAATAGATAGAGTGATTCAAGAGGAAGGTTTATATGTATAATACATGCATAATATAGTAGAGAAACACTGATAATTTTAGAGGTTGCTAATGTGATGTCGTAAATAAACACATTTTTTTGCGCTTACATTGCAAACGCTGGCTGAACCCTACGAGATAGATCAAAATAATGTACTACAGTATTGTACACCTTAAAAAAGGTCTACAAAAAAAGTCCTCGGTAGTATATGTCTATCTCTTAGGGATAACCCACAATAACCATTTTTTTATATTTCCGTGCGAAGCCGGGGCGGGTCGCTAGTTAAATATAAAAATAACTGTACAAATATACATACTAGACACCAACATAAGAAATAGGTCAAATGACCAAATATAATTAAATTATGACAAAGTAAAATTATGAACTGACCCAGTAAAAGTAAACAGTTATACAAAGAGAATAAGCCAGTAATTACTCTCGAGAGTACTTGTAAATTTAGGACACAAATACCCCTATTAAGACTAGCTAGTTAGCAGCATTACGCCATGCATTTCACCCTCGCAAAATTCCGGATTCGTCGCCCGTACTCACTATAAGCAACACCTTTTTTGTCTCGTTTTTGAACCGATAAGTTAACAACCTACATACGTGCAGTATAGCTTGTGGTAAATGTCCTATACTGAAATTATCCAGAGACTCTACAAAATAGGTATCACCGATTACGATTACGATATACGATACGATATTACGACGTATACAGTTTGTGTAAAGGCAACATCGGCCAGTTTTGAAAAAGGACAAACAAAGTGAGACGACAGATACCTCATACTCATCGACGGTAGTGGGAAAATAAGACCAGTCCACTCACCACCTGCCGCTAGACAGAGCGAGAAGTGTAGTTGAAGTAAACAGTGTTCTTGTTAAAAATGTTATCAAAATGGTTTATTCACGCGAAGAAATACATATGTATATCAGAATGTCGTATAGCATGGCATCATAACGGCAATTCTGAACGTAAATTAAAAGATTCATTTGCTAACATGTGTTCCCAAATAGGCCAACACTTTCTAAAAACACTAGGTATCCAAAATATTACGCATAATCTTATTAGTACAGCATTTTGGCTCGGCGCGGCGGGCGATTAGCCGTGCTGTGAGGAAGAAGGGTTCAGGTTCAGACGTATTAACTCGTACTGATTAGGTAAGTGGTGAAGAGCCGTCTTATTTTCCCACTACCCTCGATGCGTAATGATGATTGCGTCTTACATGTCGTTTCATATGTATTTGTCCTTTTTCATAACCGGCCGATGTTGGCTTAACACGCACTGTATATGTATGTACATATCTAACGATTTGTTAAGTATGTGGATCGAAACGAATTGGAAAACATGTTTACACCAATGTGACAACTCTGATGTAAATATCATTTATTGTGTCGGTGAATAAGGAGGCCGTCTTCCATTCAGGCGCAAGCAATTGGCTTGGAGAATTGTTGAAGTTGTTAAGAAATGTGTACATAAAAAGTCCGATTTCTTGCTATACTTATTGGCAGATATTGAAGATTTTTTATGCGATTTCTTCGATGTAGCATGATTAGGTGTTTTAAAAAAGTCGAACACTCGCTGACATAACAATTATTGCACTAATAACTTAATATTAACTAGACTGGATTATAAAAATTGCAGGACATAAAGTCGGTTATTATGAAACAGTCGCAGTTGCATTAATCTTCTCTAAAACTCCACGGAACAAAACATTATTAATGCTTCGATTCAGTGAAACAGTGAAAACTCGAAACACTCACGTATTTCTTCCCGGCCAAAAGTTATTGAGTGTACCCTATTTTCGGAAACACCCGGTATAGATTATCGAATATTCTGATACGTGAATTTAATTAGATCAATTGCACAGGTCTACAAAAAAAAGAATTATCTACAAAAAATGATTTTTGAGATAATTTCATTTTTGACTTAGAATCGTAATGAGCAACCCAAAAAACTTAATAATATGCATTTAATATCGACTTTTTACTTTTTAGCGATATTTGACAGCTTGTTGACAGCTGTCATTAAGTCGAAATTTATTCTTGACTTCAGATTCGTGATCAGCGACCCAAAAAACCAGTAGATTTTTTTTTAAATTTCCTCTATAAGAGTTTATGGGGGTTATATGGGGGTGGAGAGAAAAATTGATGCGGTAAAACATGCCACAGGTGTACTGTAAAACCCTATTTACAGTACAGCATTGTGTTTTGTCAGCGAACCTCACTCGGTCTAAATTAAAAGTTCACTTTGCGTTGATATTTAAAAAAAGGGAACAGGGAATTTATCAGGGAGATCGTTAGCGCCATTTTACATACATTGCGCCGAAATTTCCGAATTCGAATTAACTGAAATCTGAGGATTCGCTCGTTATTTAATGCCATGACGAATTGGTTAGGCGGCCTGGCCTGTTTTTTCGGTTCGTTTAAACGTTGGAATTCAACTCGATGCACAAAAGCCAGCTTGTAACATTGTTAATTCGCGAATTACCGTGCGGGTTTGGGTAGGTGTAAATCTAGTCTCATTAGCAACAATAAATTGGCTTCCATCAAAGTGACAATGTGTACACATATTGTTTGCTCATTGTTTGCTGGCGATTGCTCGTCTATCATTTTCCTTTGGTTGTAATTGATATTCCGGAACGCTGAACATTTTCACTAGCACCCTGTTTGTTTAAATTTCCGAATTTTTCTGTGGGGCCTCAAGAATGTTTTTACTGGTTAAAAACTCGTTTACTGAAATGGCTGTGTCGTAACAAGGCAACAACAATTGCAACAAGGCATGCAACAATTCTCCTGCAAAATAACTTTCTTGGGAAGCCATACAGCGCTGGCGACTGTTCTGAGATTAAAAATGTTCTTGCCTCTGAGATTAAAAATGTAATGGGGGCGAGCCGCCCGGTATGTACATAGATACATATTTCAAATACTTAATATTTTTAAATACCGACAGTACACAAAACTCACCATTTCGATTTTTCGTAGTGCATTAATTCATTATATAGATTAAAAATCGGAAAAATCTTGCGTGTACTTGAATGAAATGACTCTTAAGTTTTGGGACCTGCTGCTAAGTTCAATAGTAGAGTAGAATTAGTCGATTTGTAACACTAAACGAAAAGTAACTGACACTTCACCAAAAAAAATTGCTTTTTGTTGAAGAGGCTGAAAATATTAAATATAGTTTTTTGGCAACAATTTAAAATTATTGCTAAATTGTTTAAACAATTCGCAAAGGTGCGAAAATAAGGTTTTCTTGAAATAAAAAAGAGAACTGTAAACTATATTTTCTTATATAATTATATATATACTTAAAAAACGCTGAAAATTTCAAATAAATATATTTTTAAGTTTTTGCAAAAAGTAAATTGTTTATTAAAAAGCTGCTTTCATAAAACAACCCTTAATTGTTTTGTAAACATCATAGAGTAACTAAAAAATTGAATGAGTGCAAGAAAAGAAAAAAAATCGGCTCCCAAGTTACTTGGAGCATTTTTTTTTAAATCCGCAGAAAAAATCGTAGCTGTAAAATGATTCTAGTCTCAACATTGTATGATAAAAAACGAACGAGTTATTTCATTTGTTTATAACTTTAAAACGGGCTTACTTTTCAATGTCAATTTTAAACAATTAAATTTATGAAATTCAATTAATGTTTCGATGTACTTGATAGTCCAACTCATCAAGAAGAGAATCCATTTTGAATCGTTACTCTATGATGTTAAAAAAAATTAAGGGCTGTTTTACGAAAGCACCTTTTTAATAAACAATTTACTTTTTGCAAAAACTTAAAAAATATATCGATTAGAAATTTTCTGCGCTTTTTAAGTACACCGATACCTACATTTTCCAATACTTCTAAAATCATAAGGCTTACTTTATAATTAGTTATAAACAATTGAAATAAGGGGTCATTTTGACGGTTTTTTCAATTTTGAAGATAAGCAAATTAACCGATTTGCAAATTTCTTGATAGGTTTTGTAGGTTTTTTTACTAGTTACATTTTTTATCTGAAACATTTTTTGTATAGTTTACGGTTCTTTTTTTATTTAAAAAAAAACTGATTTTCGCACCTTTGCGAATTATTTAAACAATGTAGCAATAATTTTAAATTGTTGCCAAAAAAACGATATTTAATATATTCAGCCTCCTCTACAAAAAGCAATTTTTTTTGGTGAAGTGTCGGTTACTTTTCGGCTAAATCCTAATTCTACTATACTACAGCTCAATCACGCCGCACTTGTTTCGCCTTCCACGATCCGTTAAGAAACACGACAAATCTATGAATTCCGAAGAAACATTGCGTTTTCCGCACCTCATGCATTATGCACGCCGCCACCCGTAGATGATGATTATTTATGCTACGTGACCCCGTATGCCGCATCAGGTATATGGTGAAGTCGGGAAGCCGGCTTGGATCCTCTCCAAATAAAGGATGACTGATAAATTCCCGCAGCCGAACATTGATTCTTTATCGAAAAAGTTAGCAGACTGACGGATGGATATGACGCGAGACTAGCGCTAAAAATAACTACTCAAGTACAGTAGCGAATTATTCGACGAGAATCGGTAATCGCGTTTATTAAAGATTTGTTCCAACAGAACATTTACGAACCGTTCTTGAACGAGTAGTCATAGAGAAGCCAATGCATCCTGCAAGAGTGACTGTTTGGTGTGTGTTTTGGAGTCGTGGCATCATTAGTCCGTACTTCTTTCAAAATGAAGATGGTAACAGCGTTACAGTAAATGGAATGCGTTACAGAGACATGTTAACTGATTTTTTGTGGCCGCGATTGGACGATTTGGACTTGGACGAGCTTTGGTTCCAGCAGGATGGAGCAACGTGTCACACAAGCCGTGAAACAATCGATCTTTTTGACTATTTGACTATTTTTTATGGAGACATGTTAAGGACCGTTGTTACTCCAACGATCCACAAACAATTATAAATATCTTTACGTTGACCTTAAAATCTAAAACTTACATCGATAAAAGTAATCCTCCTCAGAAAAATGAAGAGAACAGTGTTTCACAAATTTACTAACGGGCTTTCCAAGTTTCCAACCAAATTTCTTTACAAGGGAAACTTGATGCTTTCCTTGTTCAGGAAATATTTGAAAAGTTAATTGGGGATCCCTCTTAATCCAGGACGAATGGCGAGGTACGCAACAATAGTGATTCATTCTAAAATTATAATACTCACAAAATAAGGCTAATACTATAGAGACATCCAAAAAAAACGTCATCAAAGTTGGCTGAGAAAAAAAAAGACGTATTTCTATTCTTAATCGAATTTATAACCTTATTTACTTGTCAAGACTATCACATCATATGACAGATATTGTTTATTTTACAAATTGTGACAGTCACTTGTCAAAAGTTTGACATAACCAAAAAGCTTAGACATGACCGCTATTTACATCTCTCTCGTTCATAGCCAGAGTTGATGACGTTTTTTTTTTGGATGTCTCTATATATTTTTTTATGAATACAACACAAATATAAACGAAAATTTTCAAAATACAATGGTATTTTAATAGTACTCAAACGGACGTTTGAATAAACGATGGACCAGTCATTAGTTTGCTGAGCGACCACCAGGGAGCGTAACGCTTATGTTGTTTCACCTATAAAAAATACATGTCCCATATTTTTATGTCCCTTTCAACTTGACGAATCTAATCGAAATCGGAGGGGGACACTTCGAAATCTTTCCTTGTCAGTTTGAAAATTTGAGCAGGGCGTATTCTCTCCCGACGCGGCCTCTCGCCGCTCTCCACCCTAGACGTCGTCTTTCGATCCTTGGAAAATCGACTCCGCAATCATATTCAGGTACAAAAAAAGGAAACGGACAGACTAAACAACGGCGGACCGGCGATTTATCAAGACGCGGAAAATATAATAACGCGATTGTCACGGAGCGGAGCGAAGGCAGTCCTCGGGGACGCACCGCAAAGACGGCGGGGCCGCCCCCCGGACGATTTCGAGGGATAGACGTTCGGACGCGCGTGATTGATGAGCACTGAACAAAAAAGGAACAAGTCCGGCCGTGCCGCTGATGTACCGGCCAGATGTTTCCGATTTATATAAGTTACCTGGATTTATTTTTATTTTATGTTCGGTTGAATGCGGGTAAAGGTGCACTAGGTTTTTCTTTCCGGTATCTTTTTTGCGCTCACTGACATAAACACGTCTCCTGCCTGTTGTGAAAGGTAATCGGTATTTGTAGTGTGCAAGAAGACTAGAACTAAGGAGACAGAGCTGCGGCTTTTCGCTGTACAACGCGACGGGCTCGAATATGTCCGCCTCCAGTGGCGCTATAAGCAGTGTCGTTCTGTACTAATCTGTGTGCGTTCAGGTGCTTTTTCATGCTGTCGCTAGTCGCTGATTTTCAGCGAAAAATGCAGTCACGTGATGGAAATTTAAAATGCGCGCCATCTAGAAAAAAATTAGCGAAAAATTGCAGCGTTTAGCGTCAAATTTAAGCGACAAATGAAACGTGTGTATCGAAAGTCGATGTATCGATATAACCACTATATTGTAAAAGTATATGTATACAATGGTGAAAAATAAATATGATACTCGTTTGTAAATATTCAGCTTATGAGTAATAAATGCACTGACTTAATTACAGTAATAAATAAATACACTTTTTCTGTAAATATATTAATAGAGAAAATCGTGTCTAGTAAATATGATTATCAAATGTGGATTTATCAATTGACGCTTGTAGACCCCGGCAGAGAAAAGCTAAACAAAATTTAGCTGTATCGGTACATTTTTTATAGATGGTGCGCATGTTAAATTTCCATCACGTGACCGCATTTTTCACTGAAAATCAGTGAAAATATATCAAAATATTTCATGTTACGTGCTTCAACGTTAACAATACAACAAAGGAAAATATTTCTTTTCATACATACATCGGTAATTTGAAATAATGTTCGGTTATTCTGATGCTTCGGAACGCTTCTTGTATCACACAATGCAACACAGCACTTTCGAACCATATTTATTTAACATTCGAATTGTATTTTTATTAAAGCCAAACGGCATGTAAGCACATTCATAAACATTCACATGTGGTCCGCTGTTCATCATGTGACTTACATGAGACTTACAGTACAGCACTGCTTACAGCGCCTTCTGGAGGCGGACAGATATGAGCCCATGACAGTTCGATGTCCTTAGTTCTAGTCTTCTCGGTAGTATGTAAGGGTATACGAGGTGTGTAAATTAAGTAATGAGACTTTTTTTTTTTTTTAATAGAATTACAATTCAGTATTGTCTCCTTCAAAATAACTTACTTTTTCAAGAACCTCTCTGTAAAAGTGTTGATTTAGTGTTTGGCCTGGAGACAAAAACTCTTTGTGGACCATTCTCTGGCTATCAAAAAAGCAAATCAGCATGCATTTGATCTTCGACTTGCTCATTCTTGCTTTTTTTGGGTCTTGGAGAGCTTGAAGTGTGCAATTCCATGCGTTGGCGCTTAGTTTCCGAGTCGTACTCAAACACCCAAGTCTCATCACCAGCAATGACACGTTCCATAAAATAAAATTTATTAAAAAGGATTTTATCAACCTACTACACCAGTCTTTTAGGGGCATCCATAAGCTACAATTCGAGCCAAAAAGCGACCCGATCGGTTGCGAATTTGTACAAGCTTTTTTTACTGGACACTCGATTTTTCTCCGGCTTCCGACCGCCATATTGTATTTTTCAAAGGCACACTCGGCATTTGAAAGTAGACGCTCTAAGCTTTAAAATGAGCCCTCGATCGATTTTTTTGGTTACTCTGATCCCGTTGACGCGGATTGTCCCATATACAGGGTGAGTCAGAAAGAATGGGACAAGACTAAACTGGAGATACTAGACACCAAAATGTTATGATTGAGCTCAACATGCCTTATACCAATGTGGCGGATTTAAGAGATACAGCGTGTTCAAAGTTTAAATCAACAAAAATACATTGAACCTTTTAAATGCAAATAACTTAAAAATCGACAGATTTAGACGACCTAAACAAGAGTACCTTTTCTCTGTAGGATTGAGTGTTTTTTCCGATTCTCGACTTGTTTTACGCATGGCTCAGCAGATAAAAAAATATGTTTTAATTTACCTAAGTAATATGGTGAAACTAGCGTCCTCTATGAGCAACGTCAAAATAAGCTCAAAATTCGTAATTTTCACACCAAAACAAAGAGCTACCAATTTGCAAATTTATACTATCAAAACTTTTTCAATTATTGAGAAATTTCAGAATAAAATTTAAACATTGAACACGCTGTATCTCTTAAACCAGCGACATTGGTATAAGGCATATTGAGCTCAATCATAATATTTTGGTGTCTAGTATCTCCAGTTTAGTCTTTTCCCATTCTTTCTGACTCACCCTGTATATGACTACTTCACATTGTTCTTCTTATAACATAAACAAAATATTAAATAGAGAAGTTAATTAGTTATTCGTCTTCGTAGTAAGCAATTCAACGTTAACAATTAAAGTAGTAATTAGTAATTAGTTAGTAATTAAATAGCTTGTTTATTGCACATATCTATGTTCATAAGAGGTACTGAATGAATCGCTAAAAATAAAATCGCTTATTAACTGACTTTACGTTTTCACCGCGTCCGACTTAACGAAACTCTTCTGAATTTCTAATTTCACGAAAATCCAAGCGTTTCATCCCGAGCGTGCGAGCGCCCTCGCTCGGCGAGTGGGACGTTAATTTGTCGCCCTTCGCTCTCTCGACGTCTGCCGAGACGTTTGATTAACCATTGAGGGCGAACGAGTCCAATTTACGCGTCGACGCCTAAAACTGACGCGAATACAAGGGAGTAAATTTAGTAGCGTCATGTAAATTGAAAAATATGGGGCTACGGACTTGAATTATGAGGGCGGGCCGTGTGTCGCTGAGTCCTTCACGGGGACGCAAATGAGTTCCACTCCTGAGGTGACGGAACGCGTCGGGGTTTAGGTTAGTAAATGGCACCCGGCTGAAGGAGCGGGTTGTGCCCGGTGGGAGGAAGAGTATGTTTTATTAGCGTCAACATCTAAAGGTGCGTATTCATTTGCAACAGAATGCTCCGAACGAACCAAACGCGCCGCGCGCGCTGTAACAAATTTGTCTAGTCAGTACGTTGCGCCAAACAGAACAGAATGCGTCGAACATTTTCCGAGGTTTGTCGGTAAACGCGATTTGCGCAAAGGGAATTATTCGTTCGCTGGTGCACAGTGGATACGGACGTTTGGTGCGTTTGCTGTGTTCGCTGTGTTTGCTGTGTTTGTCGCGTTCCGTTCTTGGCGGACAAGTAATTTATAGAAGAAAATGGACTGGAGCAGGGAAAAATGCCTTGAGCTGATTGATCAGTTTGAAAGGCAACCTGTATTATGGGATCCTACAAACGGCTTGTATTTTAATAAAATTATAAAGCATGATGCGTGGGCGGTAATTGCCAAAAATATGGGATGCGCCCCAAATGATGTCAAAAAAAAAATGGAAAGTCTTGGCTCTTCTAGGACCTACTAGACATATTAGATTCTCAAAGTCTTCTGCAGCCCTCCTCGTAAAATTTTTTCAAATGCATATAATCCAGGTCACTGTTACTCAGTGACCTGGATTATATGCAGGTTTTAGGCATAAATATATTTAGGCATTATATTTTACGTCGCAAAAAAAAAGGCGTATTGCCCACATTTTTATTTCTTTTCTCTTCTTTTTTAACGCTCGTTAACGCATTTATAATTAAAAAAGCACCAGCGGCTACAATCACATCATCAGCATCCATGTCGACGAACACACAAACAACACTGATTACTGGTGGGAACGCAGCGAACACCGCAAACACTCCAAACAGCCCGAATTGTCCACGCAAATGTTTGTTACAGCGCGCGCGGCGCGTTTGGTTCGTTCGGAGCATTCTGTTGCAAATCAATACGCACCTTAACGTTCTATTCGACGCCGGTTTCGTTTCTGCACACGGGTAGATTACATAGACGGCCCCAGTCTAGGTACCCGACGTGGCGTTATCGATGCCGCCGCCAAATTAAGCCCCGTTATATTAACGGATTTAATGGTGAATTGTGCGGCCCGACAGGCATTATCACATGCTTATTGCCGCCTACCACGAAGACCCCGATACGGGTCATCGAAATAGATTAGATCGGGACGGGGATACCTGGCGTCGCCTCAATAGCTTCACCGACCGGGATAGTCTGGCTCGGGGTCGTTCAAGAGAGAAGTCGCGTTGCAAATAGTAGATAAAGTGTATCCAGAGTCAATTGGAACGGTTAGAGCTTCTACAAGGAGTCCTCAATATTCTAGCTTTACCTTTTTCAATGTATGCATAAAAATGTGCGATATTTCGCTGACCTTATTGATACGAAGTCCACGTGGACTTGACGGAAACGTCACATGGGCGTGTCCATAATCTTCACGCGTTTAATTGGTCATTGCTCTTTACTCATTGGAGGTGACGTAACATGTGCATCGGTCATTTCATTCGTCGCTCTGTTTCCTTTTCGTATATGTATGTTTGTCTATTTAGTCGCTTCGAGACAGTGGCGTGGCACTATCGTATCTTTTCGAGCAAAGTTAGCAATTTGTCTCGTGATATCAATTTATTGTTAGTGTTCAAGACGTTATAGCAAACTGTGGTAGTTTTGAGTTGATATACTGACGTTGTGGAGACATTTTAATGTTAGTGATAGTGAGACAAACAATAATGTTGAACTAGAGTGTGGGTGTGCAGGGTTTAAAAATAAGGACTACAAACTCTTATTTTAAACATTTATGATTCCAAAAATAATCTATTTATAAAATAAATCACATTCATTATCCTTAAATAAATGCTTATTTTCATTTCGACTTGACGAATAGGCGTATTGGCACAATTATTATTGTTAATATATTTTAATACTGCCGACAGTACCAAAATAATTTGTAACGCCACTGGATCGATCTTGTCCGCACTGTCTCGTCAAAGACACCATCTTTGCCGATTTTTCTCATCTGCTCCGATTAATTTTGTACTTTGTACACTTTACCAATGTGGACTAGATATGTCGCGTTTTGTTCTATGGTGTCAGTCGCCAATATAGAATATTACAAGGCCTGTCAAATAAATTCCCGGACAACAGCTCGAAAAAAATATCTCTACATTAACAGTGTGTCCTTTAGAGTTGGTACATTTCCACAGCTATACACTTATTTTAGTGCTTTTTCCAACTCCGGAAACAAGTCCTCCGAAAATCTCCTTCTGAGAATCCTTTTAGATTGAAAATTATGGAAGTAAGGAATGGAAGTAACGGAACGAATGGGACGAATGAAATGAGTGAATTAATGATATGAATGAATGAAATAAATGAATTAATGAATGAAATGAATGGAATGAATGAAATTAATGGAAGGAATGAAATTAATGGAAGGAATGGAAATAATGGAACGAATGCAACGAATGAAATGAGTAAATTAATGATATGAATGAATGAATGAATGAAATTAATGAATGAAATGAATGGAATGAATGGAAGTAATGGAACGAATGGAACGAATGAAATGAATGAATTAATGAAATGAATGAATGAAATTAATGAATTAATGAAAGGAATGAATGAATGAAATTAATGAATGAAATTAATGAAATGAATGGAATGAATTGATTGACACTTTAAACCGTATCTTCAGTAGCGATTCGGTGCCGCCCGTTACAAACTGCACGTGTGTAACGGGCCTTAGGATTTACCCCCAGACGTAGACGATTACATCTCGCGGCACCGGATTTAACAGGAGTTCGACTCCCGGCCCTAGCCTAGTTTCATACTCGATGTAATTTAATGGGCGTATTATTTTTGATATACTGGTCTTGTTATGCATTCAGGTCGAGCATTAGGGTTTTTAGTCTGTCTACGGCCGTGCAAGCAGTAAATATGACTCAGCGATGTGATTCTAAATAGGAAGATCTTTATATAGGGTGTATGCCTACAGGGGAGGCTTTCGTAAATAGTACCTAATCCTCATTTTCAAGATAATCGATTTATTTTTTATTATTTACATTTTTCACTTTTTTGTTATTTAAATTTGCACAAAAAATATACAAGGTGTTTCATGCTATACGATCTCAAAGTTGGGAAAAACATCGGCTTTGAGAGCCGCTGGACGAGTGAAGTGTGCCGTGAAAATATGTCAAAACAGTTGGATGTTATCTAGAACCACTTAAAGTTAATTTTTACCTAATTGACGTAAATAGTTTTTTGTCTACTACAGTTTTTTTCTTGTAGGTGCATATTGTTAATAAACACCTACACATAGTAGACCAAAAATATCTTTATCAAAATTAGGTTTAAATGGTAGCAGATAGCATTCAACTATATTGACTCGTCTAGCGGTTCTCAAACTCGATATTTTCCTCAACTTCCAGAAGGCTTCTCAGGGGGGGGGGGGGGGCATTTTAGTGATAAAGCAACATATGACCCGCGAGAGCCCATATTGGCTCCGCAGGCTAAAATTTTGATAATTTTCAGGGTCACGCACTTCCTGAATTTCCTGGCACTTCAGAATTTCAATGAAAAATCCATTGATACAAAAATACCGACTATCACAAGAATACTTTTTGGAATTTCTAAGGGTGCCAAGGGGGGTTCTGGATCCGCCAGTGGAGCGACGATAGGATAGCAGATTTCGATGCCCTTTAAATCAAAAAAATGATTTAATTGATTATCTTGAAAAATGAGGATTTTATGGATTTCTACATAAATAAAAGTAGACATCCTGTATAGTGTGTTTACGGACTTCATGGAAACAATTCCGTGAAGACAGAACGCGATAAGTTGCGTTGTATGGAATACAAATTGTTTTTGTAAAAGTGGCACCTGTTTTGAGAGAATAATTTTTGAAAATTTCAAATGAACCATATGACGATCATAGATTTCATAATGGGTAAATACATTTTTACTTGACCTACCTTACTGCAAATCTGCGTGTGCTACTGGAGATAAGTGACTGTCAAACGTTATGAACAGTTTTTTTAGCAAAAATCTACCCTCATCAGTAAACAAATTTAGATTTATTAGAAAAGTTGGGATTTCCTTTAACAGGTTTACCAAAATTCCATTCTACTATACCAGCAGTTTCGATCTAATATACATATATTACACATTACCAACCTAGTATAACATTTTTCTAATCCCAGAAACTTGTAGTAACTAGATACTCATTGATATTCAAAATCGATCTGATAAAGATCATAACGCAAAAAGTTATTTTTAATGTTAATAATTTTAACTATATGGTGTTTTTAATTACAAAAAATATCAACAGCTATCAATAGTTGATGTACTTGGGTACCGGACGACTAGATTTCTTTTCACACACGTTTTTATACATTCAATAATAGAAATTTAAACTAAAGTAATAAAGATAAACTCTTTAACAATTTAAACGTTTTTAAAATTTAAATAGCGGCATATTGTTACCTTTGTAACACGAAAATTCTGTGTTACACACGAGCCGGAGTGAATATCGGATTAATATATAATTTTCAGCGGATGACAACATTTCCAACCCTCAATTTATTCCCATACGTTTCATAAACGATCATCGATCATGACTCTAATTTTACTTGTACTGCGGTGATGTCGTTCTATTTCGGTTTGATGCCGATAAAATTACAGTTTGTTAATTTGCTACATAATTTTATGGCCAGTTGCGCTGTTTGCTCATAACGCGGTTACAGTCGCAGTTTGTCACATGCTCCGACACTAATTCCTATATTATCTCTTGTTTATAAAAAATATAATCGCTGGGTACTGGGAACGCGTACTAATTACGCATGGATAGCATCCTTCCACAATAGTTGAGATATCAAGTGGTGGCGTAGGGATCTGTGGGCGTTTTTTTTGTGAATAATAAAACTCACCCTCAACACACCGAGGTACAATAATGGCTAATACTTCTCAATAAAACGTTCTACTTAAACAAATCGTATCTATTTTCATTCAACTGATCTCAGTCAACTGATCTATTAGCACAGCATAAGAATAGTGTCGATGTTGTCTATCCACCATTTTAATGAAAAAATAATTATCTACTAACGAATAAACTAAACTTAGTTTTTTATTTTCACTTTATTTTGTCAACATGACACATGCAAATTATTTCACCACCTGTTGGCTGCTTAACATGTGAGTACTGTAACTAAGTTTATAAAATATTAAAATTGTTTATATTTACTGTCACATTATGTGACAGCCATTATTTATTTTATGACTGTTTTACACACACAAATTTATCTCACAATTATACAAGTTGACCTTCAATTTATTTGAATGCCTGTAATCGCGCCCAATTAATAGTCCATAATAAATTGTAGAATTAGAACTTGCTCCAATTTCTTGGCCAATTTTAGGGATATTTAGTAACTTTTTACATTTATTTTCATTACCAACCTTCTCATTATAGTTGCATTCTTGGTTTCATTCATCAAAAGGGAAATTTGCATCTAGTACGCCAAGAATTTCCTAACGAAGACTGTTGGCGGTGTTGAAATTGGTCAATAAATTGTTACAAAAATTGCAAAGCGTAAACGGTGAGGTAAAAATATCTAAAATCGGACAATTTATTGAAAAGGGACTTCTACAATTTATTGTGCAATAAATTGGTATGTGTAAAACAGTCTTTACAATTGTGACGGCCACTTGTCAAAAGTTTGACAACAACAAAGTTCCGCTTTGAGCTTCGACATTATCCGCTATTTCCATCTTTCTCGTTCACAGCCAGATTTCATGACGTTCTTTTTTGTTGGACAGCTAGTTATTGTATTTTAAGTGCGTATATTACTGTCCCTCTTTATAAAAAAATGCTCTTTTCATGTGCGTGAATATTAATATTATATTAGTAAAATTTACCATGTACGTGGTGTCTAACCTCTGCTGTAAGAAATGGATCGTTTTACGCTTGAACAACATTGGGAAATATTGAAAAATTATTTCCAAAGTGAATGCTGTGTTGCAGAAACAGTGAGAAAATTGAGAACAATGTTTGGTCGAAATGAAGCTCCGTCAGGGCCTGGTGTAAGAAAGTTCTTACGGAAAGTTCGTGAAACTGGCATGCTTATGGATAACGGAAGTCATCCACGTGCTCGTCCGGTGCTGAAAGAATTGCTGCTGTTGCCCAAAGTGTGCGTGAAAACCCAAGAACCTCAACTCGTCACAGAGCACAACAACTTAATGTCAGTCGTACTTCTCTGTTTGGTGTGGGTTTTAGAGTGGTGGCATCATTGGTCCGTACTTCTTTCAAAATGAAGATGGTAACAGCGTTATAGTAAATGGAACGCGTTACACAGATTTAAATCGAAAAATCATTTTTTCGGACGAAGCTCATTTTCATCTTGGAGGACATGTTAATAAACAGAACTGTAGGATTTGGGGTTCCGAAAATCCATACGTAGTCATAGAGAAGCCAATGCATCCTGTAATACTGACTGTTTGGTGTGGGTTTTAGAGTGGGGCATCATTGGTCCGTACTTCTTTCAAAATGAAGATGGTAACAGCGTTACAGTAAATGGAATGCGTTACAGAGACATGTTAACTGATTTTTTGTGGCGACGATTTGGACTTGGACGAGCTTTGGTTCCAGCAGGATGGAGCAACGTGTCACACAAGCCGTGAAACAATCGATCTTTTGCACACTAAATTCGGTAACCGTGTTATCAGCAGTTTTGGAGACATTAATTGGCCATCGCGCAGCTGCGATTTAACACCGTTGGACTATTTTTTATGGGGACATGTTAAGGACCGTTGTTGCGCCAAAGATCCACAAACAATTGACGCACTGAAGGAAAACATCAATCGAGTTATTCGTGCAATAGAGCCACAAATAATCGAAAATGTATGTACTGCAAAATTGGGTGAAAAGAATGAACTACTGCCAAGCCAGCCGCGGCGGCCATTTAACTGAAATTGTTTTTCATAAATAATGGGAAGGCATACTATCTTGAATAAAGCAACAATCATTTAAAAATATTCAACGACGTAGTTTTAATAGCAATTTTAAAAAGAAACCATCTGATGGCCCACCCTATATTTACGTGTAATATGAAAGAGCATTCTGTATATATGCGTTTCGCACCTCATGGCGTTCTGTACCTGAATTTGGCACCTTTGCTCGGATTCGCTGCACAATTTGAAATAACCAATCAGACAGCCCTAAGTGCGAAATACATATACAGAATGGCCATAATCCATAATGCATCCCGTTTATGCATTTTTGTCGGTCGCAAATGTTAATTTTGATCAGAGGGTGCCCGTCAGTGAAATTTATATTCCGCCACTCCCACGCCTTAATACCTATAATTCGCGAAATTAATTACGATCTCCGCAGCAGCATTGCTATATTACAGCATTAGCATATTATAAACACTTGAATAAATTACGGGTGCGGACGTTTGTTTTAACCGCGGTTTTCGACGCTCGCCCCGAATAAATCCGGCGGCGGGCATGCATTCGCTGCCGGCGACAGCGCGAACCCGGGCTCTTATGATAATTGATAGTGCGTTAATGCGATGCACGTTTACGCAACAACATCCGCTAATTGCCGAAAATAAATATGGACCCGCCAGAAGCCCGGCCCGGCGCAGATTGGGTTAGAATCGGAAAATCCCGGCCCAAAATCGAGAGAGGTAGAAAATTTGTCAAATTATATTGAAAGTAACCGCGTTTTGCGATAAAAGCAACTTTTAAAAATCCAAATTAGAGTGTTCATATTTTCTGTAAATAAGATTTCAATTTAATACTCTCCTCGAAAGGGAAACAAAATGGGGGACCGGCAGCAATCGTATCTAACCATTTTTTTCGCGATAAAAGGTACTTATTATGAATAAAATTAGAGCATTGATATTTTATGCTTATATAATTTCAACTAAATCTCCTTATCGAAAAAACGTCTTTCAGTTAAGTTACATTAGGTTACTAAAATAATTTTGTGTTAAAAATTGATCGCAGAGAACCTCAGTTAAGTTAGATTAGGTTAACTAGTATACAATAAAAAATATATATTTCACGGAACATTGAGACACCCTATATTTCTCCTTCCACTGGTCAATAGTGTACACCAGGTATATACATTTCCCCCTTTGTTGGGACTTACTATTGTATCGGGGACGAAGACCTGCTTTGACGCAGGTACAGTTAGAATTGCCCCGAGGATGCTCTATTGGACGCGCCTTTCTATTTTTGCATATTTCACTGAAATGAGCAGTTTCGAGCAGCCAATTTTTATGAATTTCTTATTCCACTAATATTTCCCACATGTTAAATTGTGAATTAGTGTTAGGTCTCTGTAGATACAAACTATTTTCCTACTTTTCTTTCGCTTCCTTAACATGCGCGTTTGTATTATAACCGCAGAGTTAACATTTATTTTCCATAATAAGAAATACAAAAATTTGAATTTCAATGCATAGATAATATTTAATATTTCAACTACTTTGTTCGTCCCTCGCCTCCGGCACCCAGCACGCTAATCTCGTTATCTGAGCCCTCATCCGGATTGGTAATTAAAACTTTCTACGTAAATAAATCGGTGAGTGAAGACAGCAGCATTTTCATAATAAAATTATAATCGCAGCCAGCCATCTACGAAATAGCGCGCAGCTAGTAAATATCATTAAGTTGAAGCAGCGTTAAATTCGTTTCGATCAATTTCTAAGCCGCTTAAGGTCCGCGGGAGTGATTCCTTCAGACTGTCCTTCTGGATGAATTAGTACGGCAAACTTTTAGCCTAAGGATTTTAAGTGAAATTGTTTCCAGTTCTTTCTCGTTTCCCCTCCCGGTGCCGGTCTTCCCGGCCGCGAATAATGGGGAATCGCCTGTGGTAAATTGTATTTTAATTAGTCGAGGTAATGAATTGGAGGAGAGACTTTCGTCGAACAATAAGGCGATTTATTAAAAATTCAAATGAAAACTTATAATGCGTGAATTTATCTCTCCAAAAAGTTTCGTGAAATATAATGGAATTTAATGAAGCAATCCGCAAATTCCATAAAATAGAGTCAAACTTTTTTTTGTTTCCGAAATTATTAAAGATTTATTACACCACTTGTAAGGAGTTTGGAAGACTGGTGTACGACGTTGCATTCTATTACAGTGTTTTGCATCAAAATCCTACCCGCCAAATTTCTAGCTATGTAATCCTTACACTGCCCTGTAAATTGTCGAATCACATAGCAAAATCGAGAAAATCTATAAAATCTTTCATATAAACCTACCGAGTGGCGACTGTTTATTGACTTCTCGAAGACAATTCTGAAGGCAGTTTTATTGTTTAATGGAAACGAACAACCACCTGTTCCCGTGGGTTATGCTGTATACAGTGTGGAACAGCCAAATGGAATAAATTCAGTAGCTCCATTATTATAAAATTTTTTTTAGAAAATTCTGAGACACGTCAATTTCTAATTCTAAAATGACATCTTGCAACGTAAAAATGTCATCCCTAAATTCAACCTCCTTTAGGTGACAGCTACAACCCCTAAATTTTGAAATTGGAAGTAGGGGCTTGTGGTACTTCATTTGAAAGATCTTTTCCTTCTCTATTCAAAATTGCTATGGTTTTAGATTTTATTGCAGAAATTAACAAGAAAATAAGATAAGTTTCTCCAGCGTAGGAAATTCGTTACGTTAAAATAAAACTTTTATAAGTAACACTATTTGTCAATTTTAGGTTCTGAAATGTTAATAATAACAAAAAATAAATATCTGTAATTGCCGACATTTCCCATTTTTTATTTTAATGTAACGAATTTCCTACGCTGGAGAAACTTTTTTTCTTGTTAATTTCTGCAATAAAATTTAAAACCATAGCAGTTTTGAATAGAGAATGAAAAGAACTTTCAAATGAAGTATTACAAGCCCCTACTTCCAATTTGAAAATTTAGGGGTTGTAGCTGTCACCTCAAGGGGGTTGAATTTAGGGATGACATTTTTACGTCGCAAGATGTCATATTAGAATTAGAAATTGACTTGTCTTGGGATTTTCTAAAAAAAATGCATAATAATGGAGCTACTGAATTTATTATATTTGGCTGTTCCACACTGTATATGAAAGAAACGTACGAGACATGCGTATATTACTTCAAAGCATAGAATACGAAGATCATAAATGGAATACCTGTACCGATCTAAAAGTTGTTGCACTACTTACAGGACTGCAGAGTGGCTACACCAAATACATTTTTTTATGCGAATGGGATAGCAGAGCCAAAAAACCAACATTTACGCAAGCGAATATAAAACGAAGGTATAGAGCGAGGCCGGGCTCGTAGATTAATTTGGTCGTTCGTAGAGTTTGCTTGGTGAACATCTCCCGTTATTAGGCATATTGGGCACAAACGAATTTAATTTAACCTTTAGAGGACGTGCATTTAGTACAGTAGCATAAAAACAGTATCTCATATCATAAATTGATCATTGATAAAGGGTTGATCATGGGTCGGGCAAGTATACTGGATTTCCCGTCCGGGAGAGTAACGCGGCGGTTAAAGCAAAAGCGACGGAGTTTCTGGACCAGTTGAGCAAAAGCTGACTTGAAATTCTTAAGTAAAATTTTGGTTTCATAATGAGCAATCTCAGAAACCCATGTGTACAGTTTTCAGTCCGGTTTCGAGCAAATTTGAGATTTTTTGTCCTCCATATTGGATCTGACATCTTGAATTTTTAAAATCTGATTTCAGATTCGTAGTCACTACCTCAATAACCCATGTACCTATATAATTTTCAATCGAAATTCTAGCAAATTAAATTTTTTTATCCCCTCTATATAGGATTTGTCCTTTTGACATTTGGTGTAGAAATATATATTTTTTTAATTAAATCTCGCATTTAAAATTACGCAAAAAAGCTTTATATTTCGATTTTTGGCCAGCTTTTTGGGACCACTGTGGGATGTTTGGTACTACTGTCACTTCGCCGCTTGTTCTACCCAAGACGTACTAGAGCCCCACCTTCTTGGCACCTCGGCGGTGCGCGTAGTGTCAAAAATCCCAGTCCATTCTTGATTTGCCCTCGTATACGTTTCATAAGATATTTGGGAAAGCAAAAAAAAACCTTACACGAAATATATTTGTCGTATCTAAAGTTATGGAGAAGACCGTGCGTGAAAAAAAAACTTTATTGAATCTCCGACCTTCAAAGCCAGTTTTTTTTTCAAGTAAGACGCCTCTGTCGTAAGGACTTTAATAACTTTCGCTTGATAAAAGTTTTTACACCGGAACGCAAGGTCGTCTCCATCGGTGTCACAAAGGGCCCGTATCCGTTTCCATGGGAGAATAAATTATTTTTTCTGAGTTTTCTGAAAAGAACGAAAGCGTGTTTAAATAATTGTCGTTTTATTAGGACGAACTTTCTAATTGTCGATTAATTATAAGTATCTTTGATATAGGTTAGGACTTTTCGCTGTTCCTCGCTTTTCAGTTGAGGGATGAATCAATTTCGAGTGATCTATAAGTTGCTATGGCGGGGGCTATAAGAAGTGATTTCTTTAGATTATCTTCATTTTTACTGGTTTATTCGTCCATAACAATAATTATTGGTTGGTCGATATAGTCGAATTTTCAGATTTTCAAATCCAATATGAAGTTAGCAACGAAAGTCATGACACACTCACTTTTTTTAAGTTGCTTAAATTTTGATAATTTTTTAATGATAATTATAGTATAATATTTTTGCTACTGATAGTTGATATTGATTACAGTTAGTGAAATTCTGCGTCTAATAAGCTCACGTTGAAGGTGATGTGTCGTTTGTGTTACAAGATTGTAAAATTGCAATGGTTTAAAAAAAATCGTGAATAATTCCGAAAATGGTAAATCTTTCTCAGTTCTTGGAGGAATATTAAGCCGTTTCGGCCGAAAACGCCACTCCCGTTACATCGCTCTTCAGCGCCTCATAACTAATACTATTTGCGACAATACAATTTGTCAGGAACATATTTTTGAAGTTTAAGACGTGCCCTTTCCGATGGTGTCCATGAAATTCCTACAAAAAATTATTAATTATGAAAAAAAAAAATTTTTTTAAAAAACATGATTTTTTTTGCACATTTTTTTTTATCAAATTTTCAAGGGGTTTCCGGTCTGAAATGTACCTGGAACCTCACTAACCAGTGGAATGAATGTTTGAACTTTAAGGATACGTGATTTAAAGATCGATTTTTTTCCCTTATTGCGCTCAAAATGGCGCCTGAACTGCAAAATTTTTGCTTAAAAATTCAAGAATTTTTTATTGGAAAATGATGCACTTTTACAAAAAATTGTCAAGAATAAAAAGTTCTTAAAATCACTCAATGAATGCACTAGAATTTTTTCAGCAATCAAAATTTTTTTATGCAATTTTTTGGATTTTGCAAATTGTCAATTTTTGCAAATTTAAAAAATTGCTAAAAAATTCTGAAAAACTTCCAGTGAATTCTTTGAATGATTTTAAGAACGTTTTATTCCTGACTATTTATTGTAAAAATGCATTGTTTTCGAGAAAAAAATTTCTAAATTTCGATACTAATTTGATCTTTACAATTTTTTTCTCGAAAACAATGCATTTTTTCTATAAATTGTCAAGAATAAAAAGGTCTTATAATCATTTAAACAATGCACTGAATTTTTTTTTCAGAATTTTGAAGCAGTTTTTTTAATTTGCAAAAATTGACTATTTGCAAAATCCAAAAAATTGCTCAGTTCTGCGCCGGTTGCAGTTCAGGCGCCATTTTGAACGCATAAGGCAAAAAAATCGATCTTCAAACCACGTATACTTAAAGCTCAAACATTTATTCCACCGGTTAGTGAGGTTTCAGGTCCATTGCAGACCGGAAACCCCTTGAAAATTTGATTTAAAAAAATGTGCATTAAAATCGTGTTTTTTTTAAACTGCTTTTTTTTCATAATTAATAATTCTTTGGAGGAATTCCATTTACACCATCGGAAAGGGCACTTCTTAAACTTTAAAAATAGGTCCCTGTAAAAAATTTTCTGTCGCAAATAGTACTAGTTATGAGGCGCTGAAGAGCGATGTACCGCGGGTGGCGTTTTCGGCCGAAACAGGTTAAAGGAAAATCTTCAGAGTGTATATCTGACTAATCAGACATTTTAGAAATATTGTTCCTTGGCATGAAAAATATCCAAATTTGAACCAAATATATAAAAATTAAAAAAGCCCTGTATGCCACAGCCACACATCAGTAAATAATAATAATAATGTTTAATATTCCTCTAGAACCCGCTGCATTTTATTAAAATTTCATAAACAGTTACAATTTTTATTTAACAAAAAAGAAACAAAGGATGGCATGGTTTTAAATTTTTATTGTCTTTGGTTCAAATCTAGGTTTTATGTCTAGGAAAATTGTTTCCTACATTGCTCTGTTATTATACGTTTGGGCTATTCTAAGAGTATAACTAGCTACAGTCTGCTATTCTGAGAACGTAACGGTTTTGTGTAATAATTTAGGTATGAGTATTATTTTGTATATTTATTTAGTTTCCATTTTACTAAGCAACTGCTTTACTCATACATAATTCATAGCAAAGCTGCACATAAATTCCGTTTTAATTTGTAGTAACGAAAGTTAAACAAAAATACATATATTCATTTATATCTAATTTACTTTTCGAGTTCTGAAACTGATTTGAGAGTTACAAGAGACATATTCGACGACAACATTCTTATCTTTACGTTTCTGAGTGCAAATTAGCATTAGGTATTTTTGACAGCTCAAAAACCGTTAGTCAAATATATACATTTTTGAATTAGTTTGCAAATGAAGATGACTGAACAAACTTAAACAAATTTTTACACATATTTTATATCAGAATTAAATACTACTCTGCACGATCGTAATTTACATCAAGTTCTATATAAATTTTTGCATGAGATTAACACTACTCCTATTCCTATTACTACTAAAAAATACTATATTTATCTCATAATTTTATTTCATTTCTCGATTAACACATGTAGAAAAGTTACAAAGTTACAGCAAATTGCCTGTAGCATAAGCAGTGAAAAATTACAGAAGCACACACAAAAAATAAATAATAAAACACCTAAAAATGCCGAAAAAATCGAAACAAATTAATTAAAAGCTTAAACCAAAAATCATAAACATAACATAACCTGAGACAAGAACTTACACTTAAACCTATTATAAATAAGACAAGAACTGTTAAATTCCGAAGGCAATACCTATTAAGGTTTAAGGTTCTTGGTTTATAGTTCTTTATATAAAGATCCTGTCTTAGAATATGTTACATTTAGAGTACTTGGTGCAAAGTTCTTGCCTTAAGTTTTGTTAGATCTACAGTTCTCGGTATAAAGTTCTTTGCGTAAAATGATTGCCTTGATTTGAGTAAAGATGTCCCATATATCGAAAAAAAAAAAAAAAATAACGATAAAGTAATAATATTTCTTACGATGTAAAATATAATATAATAGTTCTCATATAGTTATTAACTTTGAAGTTAATAACGTTACTTAACAGTTAACAATTAATCAAAGTTACTTAACAGTTCTCGTCTTAATTTATAATATGTTTCAGTATTTTATTTAAAGTTCTTGTCTTAGGTAATGTTAGGTTAAGAATTCTTACTTTAAAGTTCTTGGTGTAAAACTTTTGCCTTAGGTTGTTAGGTATAAAATTTTTGGTTAAAGCTTTTAATTTATTTGTTTTGGGTTTTTGGTCATTTTTTAGGTGTTTTTTGAGGTTATGTCAAAATTCCTTACTGATCGGCCATTTCTGACCTCAGTTTCAACGCCCAAATTACGTATAGATATAGTGATTAACTCATTTATCTTTTTTATTTACTTGTTTCGCATTTTTCGGGTATTTTAAGGTGTTTTTACAATTTTTTATTTTACTTGCAATGGATGTTTGTTGAGATGAAATTTTGCATACACGTTTAGTTTGGATGACAATGCATGGTTAGCTAAGTTATGTCATTCTAAATTCAAAATGGCGGACAGTCTAAGATGGCGGAATAGTTCTTTTTTGTACGCTTCCATGATATGGGTATCAAATGAAAGGGTTTGCTGAGAAGAATACGAAAAATAAAATGACCACTCTAAATCCAATATGGCGGACCGCCCAAGATGGCGAAATAGTTATTTTTAAGCACTCCCATAATGTGGGTATCAAATGAAAGGGTTTGCTAAGAAGAATACGAATAAACTGACGTCTGCGTTCAACCCTTCGAGGAGATGGTGTATGGTCCGGCTAAACACTAAGACTTAGCGGGGTCGTGTGTTAACTAATATCAACCTAAATCCTAGGCAAATTCTAGCGGCGGTGAACAAAATTCAAAATGGCGAAAAACAAGATGGCCACCATACCAATTTTAAAGAGTTATAACTTGGTATAGGTTAGGGATAGTATGAACAGGTTGAGAAACATTTAGATACAAAAACACGACGATAACTAAAAAAATAAAGAATACATTAATAATAAAAAAAACAAATTTAAAAATAAACTTTTATTTAAATGCTCTAAAAAAGAAGAAAATAAACTTTAAATTGAATTAAACCCATAAATGTATTACGTTACACAATTTATATGATATAAAAGCTTGTCAGGAGATTTACTTGTGTAGATAAACAAGAATGGAATAATTATGTAACTTGATCTTGACATAAGAAAATCTAAGAAAAAAAGTATGTATTTTATAAAATAGGTAAATACATCTACATAAGTAAATCTCGTGACAAGCTTTTATATCATATAAATTGTGTAATGTAATTAATAAATTTATGGGTTTGATTCAATTTAAAGTTTATTTTCTTCTTTTTTAGAGCATTTAAATAAAAGCTTGTTTTTAATTTTTTTTATTATTAATTTATTTTGAAGTTATGACATCATTTCTAACTAATCGGCCAATTCTTAGGATTTATTCAAGGTCCTAATATTATACGGACTTGGTGAGGAATCGCAAACGGATTCCAGACTTTAAAAAATGTTGCGCGAGTTAAAAAATACGTTCGTTTAATTTTTTTATTGATAGCCGCCCGACGCGACGCCTAACTACTATATATGCCATTAAGGGCCGTCCTCGTATTAATATAAATAGGCTAATTTCGGAGCTAATATAAAACGTATTAAATTGATACATTAACTGACAGCTTTATTAGTGGTGGAAACCCGTCGAGCATCCGAGTTTAAAGGGGGGGTGCATAAAATCGCAATACATCATGTGACAGGACGGCTTAAGGATAATAAATAACACAAATTGTATTACATTCACGAAAACGTTCAAGTGGCCTACGCGAGAGATAGTTACGTCTTCTGCTGGTAAATTGGAATACGTGATGCGTTAGAAAAAAAAACTTTTATTTTGGGTTCAAAAGATATTCGGCTCTAATTACACAGGTCTACAAAAAAAAAATGTTCTGTCTTTGCAATCAGACCCAAACATTTCAAATCAGAGGGTTTCACGTTTGATAAATCACTTTGACCTTGAAATAAAAACCGACAAATTTTACTGTTTCCAATCTCTATCCCGAGCTAGCCCTCGTTATTTAACAATTTTCGAAAATTTGTAAAAGTGACATTTGTGACAGCTGACGTTTATCAGAGCAAACAGTGGACTGGTGGGTATCGGACCATTGTCCTTATTCATACTATTGTTACACCTAATGATTTCTAAACTTTCAAAATCATCCAACTGTCTACTGTTTGTTACATTTCTAATTAATTTTAAATTATTTATGTCTATCCTATGGTTGTTGTCAAAAGCGTGTTGGGCAACACAAGATTTTTCTGTTCTGCCATATTTCAAATCAGCCATGTGTTCTTTAAATCTAGTCAAAATAGATCTTTTCGTTTGCCCGATATACTTTTGATCACAATCTTTACAACTTATTTCGTATATTCCTGACTTTTAGTTATTGTCGATTTTGTCTTTGGGGTTACCCAAAAGCGTCTGTAGTTTATTTTTAGAATTATAAACAAAATTGATATTAATATTTTTAAAAATTTTATATAGTCCGCGGGTGAATTTAGGTTCATATGGTAACGAAGCAAATTTCGAATTGTCAGTATCTCTACGAAAAGTCGTGGAATTGTACAGTTGTACTGTACAATTCCACTTTGAAATTTGCTTCGTTACCATATTAACCTAAATTCACCCGCGGACTATATAAAATTTTTAAAAATATTAATATCAATTTGGTTTATAATTCTTAAAAAAAACTACAGATGCTTTTGGGTAACTCCAAAGACAAAATCGACAATAACGAAAAGTCAGGAATATACGAAATAAGTTGTAAATATTGTGATCAAAAGTACTCGTATATTAGGTACATTGATTCCAAAAATTTGTTTTTTGCCCAATTTGGTCCAATGTCCACAAATTCCTATGTGTCGATCCACTGGTTCACCGGTAGGTTCATATTGAACGGAAACATTTTTTTACAACAAGTTATTACTGCTCTATATTACTTTTTTCTTCATTTCTTGAAGCATAACCAACCTAATCGCATCGTTAAGAATATCCGTTACGAAAATTGATTTTAATTTATTTCGCTGTACTTCTACGAGCATTCTAATTGACTCTTCGGTATACATATTTACTATAGAAATACGGCATATCCACGTAAGATATGATTCCCGTCTGGATGATATTGTATTCTAAGATGGATCAGTACGTTTCCGTTGTGGAAATGTAATGTCACAGCCCGCAGAACGAGTGTGGGTAGGTATAGGAGTTGAGCGATGCGAGATATATCATTAAGAATTCCATTAGGAACACGAGACGCGAATGTCGGTGGTAGTTTTTGTGGTTGTATCAGATCATACCCGTATTCGGAATGTAAAACGTAAAATATTTTATAATCTGGCATGACAATTTCAGTCTCTGAAAAGAAATTTAATAATGTAGGTACTTATATATTCACACGCCAGTAAAATATTATTTCTAATTTTGTGTATCGTTGGCAGATGGAAATAAGTTACACTTGTCTATTTTTTAGCGATTTCTCTTTTAAAAAGAAAATTTTTATCAACTCCATAGATTTTCGAAAAAAAAAAAAACTTTTCTTTATCTCAAAAACTGAGGCCGTTAGGAAAAAGATTTCTACATATTTCTCACGAAATCACTTGAAGAAGTATCACCTTCAGTTTTTCGGATCAGTTAGGACACAGTTTGTATAAAGGGGTGAGTTTCCACTGACGTTTTGAACCTCGTTTTACGTGTGTATTATTCTATTGTTATACATTTTGGTATGTGTATATTTGACTTGTTAAGAATTCCTATCATTCTATTCATTACATTGCCGACTCATATACGTACAGTACGTTTATTTATAGTTATTTCTAAATTTCGTGAGAAAATTATTATATTGACGATTTGTATTAATGTAATTATAATGATAATTCCCGTTACATTACACGTTTGCAAAATTCAGTTCCAATGACTCCGTGGCGCAACGGTAGCGCGTCTGACTCCAGATCAGAAGGTTGCGTGTTCAAATCACGTCGGGGTCATACTTTTTTTATTATTCATTTTAAATAAATAATAATGTTTTTATCAATATAATTATGAATAGTGATAACAAAACAAATATAGAAAAACTCAGGTACCTAAATACTTCACTTGCTGTTACTAATGTTTGTGTTAAGTACCTTTATTAAGTGTATTATTTGGTGATTTTTTTTAAATCAGAACAGAGACAGAGTTTTTTCAAGAGCCCGGGGTTTTTCGGTGGTTTAAGGCATTCTCAGAAGGAAGATAGTCTATTGAAGATGAACCACGCAACGGAAGGCCTTCATCTTCAAGGACCGATGAAAATTTTGATAGAATACGGGATCTTGTGCGTTCAGATCGTCGGTTAACCAGTGGCGGCTGGTGATAAATAACCCAAATTTCAACATGATAACAGCCCAAATTTCAATAGAAAATATTTCTTTTGTGTTAATCATAACATAGTATAAAACAAAGTCGCTTCCCGCTGTCTGTCCCTATCTATCTCCTACCTATGTATGCTTAGATCTTTAAAACTACGCAACGGATTTTGATGCGGTTTTTTTTAATAGATAGAGTGATTCAAGAGGAAGGTTTATATGTATAATACATGCATAATATAGTAGAGAAACACAGATAATTTTAGAGGTTTCTAATGTGATGTCGTAAATAAACACATTTTTTTGCGCTTACATTGCAAACGCTGGCTGAACCCTACGAGATAGATCAAAATAATGTACTACAATATTGTACACCTTAAAAAGGTCTACAAAAAAGTCCGCGATGGTATATGTCTATCTCTTAGGGATAACCCACAATAACCATTTTTTATATTTCCGTGTGAAGCCGGCGCGGGTCGCTAGTTTACTATAAATTACTGTTACAATAATATCAATTGATTGTATACGACAAACTATTCATATTCTAATTATTATTCCTTTTATGCCACAAATAATGATTTTTATCACATATACATATATGACAAACTATCGATCGGGCACCGAGCCACCGTACTCTCTCCACATTCTCTCCGAGCCACCGTATTTCTCGCGCGTGGGCACACAGTTTACCAGCCCTCGTTTTTAATCGGGCTTTTTTCGGTGACTGGTAAAGTTTGGCGAACGATTGCAGACACAAGACGTCGTTAAATCGATCGAAAATCAGCTGAACGGGTTACACTTGTTAAGTGACCGTTTTTGTTTATTTTCTTCGCTGAGAAGTGTGTTTTTACTGTTGTGAAACGTTTCAAAATGAATTCGGTGGACTTTTTATTGACTTAATAAAGATATTACATACGAGATCCGGACGGAAATTAAACGGTTAGGAAGGTCGATACCCGATTTGTTTATTTCCAAAACAGACGTAAGAAAATCGCGAAATTATTCACGAAATTTTAATAATAATGTCTACGACAGATTTAAGTGGTTATGTGGGTATCCTAAAAGAAACAAACTGTTTTATTTGTTTAGTGATGGGTGGCAACCGAAGTGCATGGACTCAAGAAGGGGTGAGTGATTTAAAACATTTAAATGAACGAGCTAAGAAACATGCTAGCTACAATGAAAAAGATTTACATAACATCTTAGATTTTAGTGTGTTGGGAAGGTAGACATAAGGCAACAGCTTGGTAGTGCTTATCGTGATAATATAAGACAATTAAAATGTGGATAAAAACAGATATATTTTAAACCCAATAATTAATTGTATTAAATTTTTGTTAACAATAAGGACAGGCGAGCTGATTTCCTCTACAAATAACGGTAAGGTACCTATGTCAACTTTTTTTTCGCATGTTGCCACCCATTATTTTAATATATTTATGCCCTCAATATTCGTGATTAAATATTATTTCAAAAAGCTACCAAATCCGAAAAATTATTCTTGTGAAAGTCTATATTTATGTATAAAAGAATTTTTCATTGAAATTCTGAAATGTCAGTAAAACGCATGACCTTGAAAATTTTAAAAATTTTCCTGCCCTAACCTTTCCTCGGCCCCCCCGGGGGTAAAAGGCCCCCCTTAAGGGGCCCCCCCCCCCCCTTACAAAAGGTTCTTGAAAAACTTCAAAAAAGGGTCATGCGTGTGAGACCAAACATCAAGAACAACTGGATGTTGCATCACGACAATACGCCACGCAGTTACACAGTCATTTCAGTGAACGAGTTTTTAGCCAGTAAAACATTCATGTAGCTCCTCAGCCCCCTTATTCGCCTGATTTGAGTCCTTGTGACTTTTTTTCTCTTCCCGAGATTGGAAAATCACATCAAGGGACGTCATTTAGGGACCATAGAACACATTCAAACGGCTGTAACCGGCCAGCTGAATGCAATTCTAATATATGAGTTCCAGAACTGCTATGAGGAATGGAAGAACCGTCTCCAGCGCTGTGTGGCCAAGGAAGTTAGTTTGAAGGAGACAATACTGAATTGTAAATCTAGTCGAATTTCAAAGAATCAGTCTCATTACTTAATTTACACACCTCGTATGTCAGAAGACTCTCTGGCGTTATTTCCTATTTGCAAAAGGAGATCATATCCTGTGGAATGTTTGATACATTCCTTTCGCGCCGCGCCTTTTGGATCGACCCCGGAATACCGCAGGAATTCTTCGGCCAACCGCACTTTCTTATTCCAGTCAAGGTAA
Source organism: Aromia moschata (assembly GCA_029963805.1). Lineage (NCBI taxonomy): Eukaryota > Metazoa > Arthropoda > Insecta > Coleoptera > Cerambycidae > Aromia > Aromia moschata. Next base: position 2,483,712 of record JAPWTK010000035.1, read on the forward strand.
TCGCTCTCGGTAAAAACGAACGGCGAATTATTCCGAATGATGGGAAAAGCGTGCGCGTTTTCCATTCGCTATCCGAGACATTTTATTTTCATTCTCTGACAATTAATCGACGATCAGATTTCAAAGTAAACGCGGTTTTGCTTCAATCTGCTCGAGGTTTTCAGCGATCCATTACCCTCAATTCAACCGTTTATTTCAGTCGAAAAAAGCACGCTGAAATTAAAGATTTAGGGGTTGTGTTCAGCCGAATATCAAAACTTTTGGCTCAACTTCGGTTTAGAAAGGTGGATACCTACATTTTTTAGGAGTCGTATATATTTTTCGACAGAGGAAGGTCCCCCGAGTATAGTGGCACATTTTTTTTTTCAGGAAATGACCCCTAAAAAAAGTTATGATTTTTTTTATATCCCATGTTGTCGTCTATCGGAACTTTTATTTAGCAATAGTAATCATAGATGGCGATACTAGAAATTCCTGCGCATGCACAGATATGGTAGGAAGGTGAAAGATAGCGTGTGTCTTGGGCCAAATAATGATATTTGATATATTTCAGTTGTATCTCATTTATTAAATTTATACAGGATAGGTTAGGTTAGGTTATATTATAATATTGTAAGTCATGCATATCTCCTATATTACTTGTTAGATTATGCTGGGTTCGGTCAATACTGTAGTTTCTTGACGCCATCTATGATACATATTGCCAACTAAAGTTTCAAACACACTCAACATGGGATATAAAAAAATGCATAACTTTTTGGATAGGTTAGGTTAGGTTATATTATGTTATTGTGTCAGGCATATGTCCTACATGTCTTGTTAGGTTATGTTGGGATCGGTCAATATTGTAGTTTCTTGAAGCCATCTGTTATATATACTGCCAAATAAAAGTTCCAACACACTTAACATGGGATATAAAAAAATTCATAACTTATTTGATATGTTAGGTTAGGTTATATTATGTTATTTTAAGTCATGCATATTTCCTATATATCTTGCTAGATTTAGGTCAATATTGTAGTTTCTTGGCGCCATCCATGACATATATTGCTAAGTAAGTTCCCATAAACTTAACATGGGATATAAAAAAATTCATAATTTTTTTAGGGGTCGTTTCTCTATACTCAGTGTCTCTATACTTAGGGGACCGTCCTCTACCGAAATATATATACGACCCTTAAATTTATCCATCTTTCTAAACCTCTAAACCGAAGTCTTACCAAACTTTTTTTTAACGATAACTGATTTTCCACGAAGTGTGATTTTTTTAGTTTAAACCAACGTACTCTTCAAAACCAAAGGTCATTAAGGTCTATTTCTAACTACAAAATCATTTGCCTTGTAAAAATACGAAACCACTTGGATTGAAAAATTAAATAGGTAATATAATACAGGGTAGGTACTTCACGGTGAGTGAAGTCTATTAAACCTTTCGGGAAAACTGTAAAGGTTATGGAGCTGAAAATTTGTATCTGGGGGGTGCTCTACACTCTAAAATAGCGACTTTGTGGCGCTTCTGGCTATATCGGAAGTGAATACTAACTTCATTGTTTTAAATCGCACGCCATATTTTTTATGCCGTTTTTAGTTTCTACTCGTTAATTTAAAGACACTTTATTGATAATTGTCTATCTCTAAAATGAACGGTTTGGTAGATATTCAATAAAAATTCATTCAATAAAAACAGAAATTTTAAACACGTAGGAAAAAAAATAATTTCGGAGTAATTCAAGTGGTAAAATTTTGTGGTTAATTTTTTGCCATATACGTGTGAAAGGCTGAGCTTACTGTCAATAATTCTAGATATACGGAAAAATCTACAGGGTGCTCAAAATGGAGGATCAAACTTGAACAAATTTGGACTTTATTAAGTCGCTTGTTTTAAATGGAATATCCTATATTGTATTATTCCTTTCGCCTTGTTTCTTTATCCTCTTTCGATACGTACTAGTATTCCCAAAATGATAAAGGACCCTATGTGTCCTTTTTGAGTTATTTCAAATTATTTGACAGAGTGGTTAGATGGTAAAATTTTAACAACTTTATCCTTGCTAAAGTCGATTATTTTCAATAGAACATTCTATATTTTATAATGTTCGCTTCCATCTTTCATTCTCTTTCTATAAATACTAGTATTATCTAACCTAAACTGTAAGGTTTTTCCGTTATTTCAAGATATTTATCAAAATGAGTACAGCGAGAGTTACATCGGGTACAGTGTAACACATACAAATTGATCCAAAATCACTGCAAATAATTTGTAATGTTTAATTAAAATTAATTTACTGTATTGTTCTTTTAATATTTTCGGAGTGTTCGGATTTTTATTTTATTCGAATTTTGAAGTTTTTTTAAATGAAATCAAACTTTCGATTTTGACTTTTCAGAAATTTATGAACAACATTCGTTAGTGCAAGTTCTTCTACTAATCATATACTAATCAAAAGGACTCGAGGAAAGAAAGGTGTCTTGACTTTTTGGAATTGATTGAAAATGATCCCGATTTTAAGGAACGTGTCGTTACTGCTGATGAGACTTGGGTGTTTGAGTACGACCCGGAAACCAAGCGCCAAAACATGAAATGGCACACTTCAAGCTCTCCAAGACCCAAAAAAGCAAGAATGAGCAAGTCGAAGATCAAATGCAAGCTGATTTGCTTTTTTGATAGCCAGGGAATTTCCACAAAGAGTTTGTGCCTCCAGGTCAAACAGTAAATCAACACTTTTACATAGAGGTTCTTGAAAACCTTCAAAAAAGGGTCATGCGTATGAGATCAAACATCAAGTACAACTGAATGTTGCATCACGATAATGCGCCTTGTCACACAGCCATTTCAGTAAACGAGTTTTTAGCCAGTAAAAACATTCACGTGGCTTCTCAGCCTCCTTATTCGCCTGACTTGAGTCCTTGTAACTTTTTTCTTTTCCCGATATTGAAAAATCACCTCAAGGGACGTCATTTTGGGACCATAGAAAACATTCAAACAGCTGTAACCGACTAGCTGAAGGCTATTCCAGTATTCATATACTGGAATCGCTTAGAACTCATGTTCCAGCACTGCTATGAGGAATGGAAGAGCCGTCTCCAGCGCTGTGTGGCTTCTCAAGGAAGTCATTTTGAAGGAGACAATACTGAATTGTAATTCTATTCGAATAAGAACATTTAAAAAAAATCAGTCTCATTTAATTTACACATTTAATTTAGTCTCTTAATTTACACACCTCGAATATCTCTCCGGTTTGGTCGTTCTATCTCGTTCTACGTTCGTTGCACTTGATATTAAGAAAATTTCCATTCGTATAATCAACAATTCGACAACTCGACTAAAAGACGGCCCTCCGAAACCAAAGTCATTGAGCGCAAAGAAAAATGAACTCAATTAAAGTCATTTGTAGGTTTTCCCAGCAGTCTCCTCGGGAAGATAAGGCGTTTTTTTGTAAATTCGCTGTCACAACCGGCAGAAAAAATGTTCCCCAAGCGCTAAGATATACAGAAGGCGTGACAGTGATGGAGTTTGTATTCATGATGTTGATATATAAACGACGATGTGTGAGCTAGGTGCTTTTACATTAGCGTAACGATTGCATTACAATAATTTGGAGAGAATTTATGTTTGTCGATTCTGTCCTGATTTTCCTTTCTCACTCTGCCTCTTTTGGAACATTAAAATATGTTTGCATGTTTGCACGGTATGAGGTTTAAATAAGAATTAATTGAAGTTCTCACAGATAGAAATACGTCCTTCTATTTGCTATGAAAATCTGTTATATACAGATATTCGTTTTAGTTTATATATAACATTATATATAGTTTATATAGAGTGTTTCAAGTTTAGAGTAAACTGTAGTAGAAATAAGGGATTATATAGCACAAATTACATATTTTTTTATTATTAGTAGTTATTTATTCTATCCGGCTGATTAATTAGTCTGGAGAGTGGTTGGGTACAAGCTATATAAAGCGTGCATTTATGTGCGTTAATATTATTAAATTTGAGAGCGGAACTGTAAGGTGCCACGTAAAAATGGCCTGGAGGCACAAACTCTTTGTGGACAATTCCCTGGCGATCAGAAAAGCAAATCAGCATGCGTTTGACCTTCGACTTGCTCATTCTTTTTTTTGGGTCTAGGAGAGCATGAAGTGTGCCATTCCATGCTTTGACGCTTGGTTTCCGGATCGTACTCAAACACCCGAGTCTCATCACCAGTAATGACATGTTCTGTAAAATGGGGATCATTTTCAATCGATTCCAAAAAGTCAAGACACCCTTCTCTCCTGATGTCCTTTTGTTCCTGCGAAAGGTTTTTTGGAACCATTTTTGCGTAGATTTTTCTCATCCCCAATTCGTTAGTCAAAATCTGATGAACAGTGGTGTGATTCAAATCAAATTCAACTCTTCATCATTCTTGTCGTCAACCGACGATCCGAACGCACAAAATCCCGTATTCTATCGACATTTTCATCGGTTCTTGAAGATGAAGGCCTTCCGTTGCGTGGTTAATCTTCAATCGACTCATCCTTCTGAGAATGCCTTAAACCACTGAAAAACCTGGGCTCTTGAAAAAACACTGTCTCCGTACGCGTGTTGAAGTTTTGCAAAAGTATCCGTTGCGCTGTGTCCAAGTCTGAAGCAAAACCTGATAGCACACCGTTGCTCAAAATTAATGTTACTCATTTTTAAAACGCACTAGAAAAAAAAACGGTTTACGAAAACAATCATAAAGAACAAACAAATAACTCTAAAACAAGTTCAAACCGGTACTGAATTACATGTTAACCAACAGCCCTTCCAAGTCCCGTCTCCGCAGTGTTGCTAGATCGTGCGCTACGTTGCCAGTCTCATTACTTAATTTACACACCTCGTAATGCAAAATCTGTGTCATACCCGTTCCTTTGATTTTTTTTTCTACCTGACAGCGGATATATCGCCTCGATATACCTAATCTACTAATCAAATATTATCCGTAAGTTGAATCTATTTCCATAGAAGCCGCTCTAATCGGTACAGTAGGAAATTCATAATTCCGTAACTCGGTAGCAATTACTACGTGATACATTTGCAACTTTAATTACATCACCATTTGCGACGAGAATAACGGGGAGATGCATAATTAATGTTCGATAGCCGGGCACGGCTCAATGAGTGGCTGCATAAATTGAAGAGGAAAATATCGGAAGTAGGGAAATGGGACTCGTTGAATTATCTAGTGAGTTATCACGATTTATTATAATCCAATACAGCGAATTGCTGAGGTCAAAAGATATTTATCTTTGTTTTCTTCTACTCAATAATCCGAAATTCAGTATGAAGATACTATTTCGTTAATAGGTTTTTTTTACCTATGTAAAACTTGCCCGAATTAATCTTGTTTTGTCAAAATTTTGGCGATGTCATATCGCTTGATTTTTTTTTATCTTAGGGTATATGCTATTTGCGTATTTTGCGTGAAGATTGCGGCGCATCTGACCGACGAAAATTATAAACTTTTAGATGATCTCTACTGACAACTGTATCAAAGTTGTGAAAAACGGCACTGACTATTCAGTGTTGTTTTCAACCCAAATTGTCAACTATAATCGGCAATCTAAGAAGAAAAAGTATTAAACAAGGCACTCAACTAATTCAGAGTATTTTCGCGTCAAATGTTATAGAAAAAATAGTCGATAATTTGATTTTAGTATTGGAATTTTGACAGAGCTTTGACACATTTGTTGACGGCTTTAGTTCACGTTTTTTTCCACTCCTGCTCTCATTCGCGTCCGGGAAATATACAAAAAAATGCGCTCACAATTTATCCGTCCATTATTTTTACAATTTAACAAACAATAACAAAGAGCAGCTCCATCATTATATTTTACAGCTGATGAGAGATTACCTAATAGTTGCGAGTGACGTGGAGATAGCGCTGCCGGCGTTACGCACGCAGTTTATGTTTTATATACTGTAATACTTTTAGGAAAGCAAATACGTTCAAAATTATAATAACATTCCATCAAGATTACATCTTTAAATCATAGAAATCTTCGATAGATAGAGTTTTTCTATGCGAATTTTAGACATTAGCCAGGTATTGCGAAAGTTCGACAAAAGAGAAATTATTAAATTAATTTTTGAGATGAGTATTACGAAAAAATATCGAGTATGGTATTAATGGGGAGTAATTGAAAATTTTTAAAGTTTGGGGTATATTTTACAGACTATATTCCCCCTTAGATGTTGCGATTTGACTCCCTGTGATTTTTCTCTCTTTCCTTATCTTGGATACCGCAGCACATTGTTGACTCTGCTAAAATAGGAACTTAAGTGTGCATGAACAAGGGCGGTCTTCTTTTTCTTTAATAGTGTCTCATTTTTTCGAAAATGTAGTTTCTTTTTGAGAAGTTTTATTCGTTGGTTTTATATACCCTCTAAAAGTACCCATCACATAATGTGACAGCCTTGACGATTCAATGAGGTTATAAACCTAAAGGGTAACACCACTCTAGCGGTCGAAAAAAAGGCCCATCTTTGATAATTTATTGTGGCAGATTTGCTGCGGCAAAATCGAGAATCAAACCTTTTAATTTTTTTTTTCGTTATAAGACCAATTGCATATGATTGGATATGATTTTATGATCCTAAAGAACATATTAGGCCAAAAAAAAACGATTTTTGGAAAATCCTAGAGTGGTTAATCCCCTTAAGGAGGGAAAGGGGTCGGAAAATCGATTTTTTTTCTCTGATACTACACTTATAAGAAATATTGTCAGCAAATTTGAAGTCATTAGGAGCAAAACTTTTCGAGTTATAGACAATTGAGTCTCCGGGCGCTCGGTCATTACTCTCGGCGCGGCAAGTGGTTTGTAGCAGCTGCTTTTTTCTGTTTCTCTCTTTCTAATTTCTATAGGCATGGATAGACTCGTTTGTTGTTATATTTCTTAAAAATATACCTGATTTTAAAAGGGTATTTTTGAAAGACTAAACCGAGTTAGTTTGGCATGGTTGGCATCATTATTCATGTATCAAACTTTAATCGCGTTTTTTCTCAAAACTTTGCAAACTTCTTTTACATACTAAATACTCGGTTCTGAACGAAGGATTTCTTTTTTTTTCAATTACAACTTATTTTTAAATTAAATAAAAATAATAATTTTAGACAAAAATCAGTTTTTTTATTGCACCTTTACCAAAAATTCAAAAATGAATATTTTGTTAATTCCTTCGTTCAAATCCAAGATAAACGTATGTACTAAAGAAATCTTTTTGATTTTTTAATTTCGGATGAAGCAATCATAAGTTATCCTGACTACCGCATGGAAACTTTTTTTGAGGTGACTCGGTTCTCACCTCTACTACTGCCTTATTTTTCAATTTTTTTTTTTATGAAAATTTAGCAGAATATTCTTAGAATAATGCTTAATAATGTAAAATTTTTTTAAAAATATCAATAAACAAAGTACTCTGAAAAAAAAAATCACAAAAATATGCTTTTTTGTATCTCAGACCCTTTCCCCCCTTAAGATTAAGAATAGAAATAGGTATCTTTTTGCTCGGCCAACTTAGACGACGTTTTTTTTCTGGATTACTCATTATATTTCTTTTCGGTTACGCGCCCTGAAAACGCAACCCTTTCACCGTACACCGGCCTAATATCTGATCGAACGAGATTTATTGGTCGTCTTACGATCAGCGCACCTGCGGAAATTAATCTATCTCTGTCAGCGATTGCGTGCCCCAAAATGGTTTGTTGTTTAAGCGGAATTTATGCGGGAATTATTCAAATTTATTAAAAGCGAGGATTTCCAAATTAACTGCCTTATCCGAAGCGCCGGGGCACCCATTAAGGCCAGCTATAGCAGTCTACCTCGCGCCCTAGGCGCTCGCCAACTTCGGTAATTTTGTTTTGCTTAACGTTTTTTATTAATATTAATATCTGAATTCGGAACGGTCTGCGCCGACTTACATCTAGAGCGGATAATTTAAAAAAAGTAACCAAGTTACTTTCCAGCGCTATTCAAGAAAACGTATTATTTAAGGTACTCGAATATACTCGAATATTCGGATGGCTGAGGAAGACGGGCCAAGGTTATATCTTGAAAACTAAGCCCATTAACGCCCACAGGACAGAATTTCGACATTGAAGTTCGAGTTGATGCCGTTCAATGAATTTGAGAAAAACGAAGTTCCAAACTACCTTTTCCTATGTTTTTGAGGGTGCTCTTTAAATGGTGATGATTAAAAGATTCTTAGAAGAAATATTTAACCATGGAAAAATTAAAATTAATCCAAAAAAACATCATTTTTCGCATGCATTTTTTTTAATGACTTTCGTTCCCTTTTCATTTTTTTTATGACTTAAACCTATTCAGATCGTGGCCTCGATGTCTACAACTTAAAATAAATAATGTTAGTAAGGTCTAAAAAATTGTTACTAAAACATAATGGCGGCCTAATTGAAATTTTTTTTCGAAACTTTTCGAATTTTTTTCTCGTAAACTATAGGCTTTATCAAATATTTTCAAAGAACAAAAATGTCTTAGAATTGGTCAAAGAATGTTCTCAAATTGTACTGAAATTATTCTCGCAAATGAAATGACTGTTTAGGTCTATATAAAAGAGATGCTTAATCAACTATAAAATAAATCATTAGAAAACCAGGTTTTGTATGAGTTTTAAAAGTGACATCGAGTTTTCTGATAACGGAATTAACACTGGTTTTCTTTCAATGCTAAATCAAACAAGTTCCGTTTATTTTTCAGTATAAAAAAGTTTTAGTTTTAATTTTGTAAAGAAAATAATTTATTACTGAAAATAAAAGTGTTAATGCTCTTTTCATATAATTATTAAAACTAGTATATAAATAATAAATTGCACAAACAAACCATTTATCCCCTTTTCACCCCCATACAGAAGTTGGTTAGAGGATGTTCCCGTCATTTTTGGGCAAAATAAATAAATGATTCGTATTCAGCAACCAAAAATTAGTATAAAAATACTAGTTTCATGCTTTTGTCTTGAGGGGCCAAAAAAGCCATTTTTTAAACATTGTTCTTTGTAAGTTTTTGTTGATAAAAAATTGACTTAGTCGAGTCCATATTTGTTAAAATGCGAAAAATGACGATCATAATTTGATCATGGTGACTGGTAGTGCCTCAAAAACTGCAAGAATAGCTCCCAATGCACGAGAAAATAGGACGTGAGATTTTATAGTACAATTTATACGCCTTTATAAACAACAGTATTTTTTTCATGATTGGAAAAAAATATTTTCGTATTCAACAGCAAACCAAGCGTGTTATATCAACGTCTGCAAATGAAGTTTAAATTATTTCGTGCACCTTAGAACTACAGAAGCTTTGAAACAAGGCGCGACGAGTTTTCCACTTGCCCTTTTTCTATTTTTGGCCGATACAACGTACATATGTCCGTAACAGTTCAGTTATTTTTAACCACCCCTTTTACGCGAAATAAGAAATGGAAACAATTCCGCGCCGCATATCGATTTCCTTTCTCCCTTTCGACCCCGAATCCGCCCGTGTTCATGGAAAATATTCCCCTCGCGATTCGCGATCTCGCCAACGAAAATGACCCTGTTCCGGCCGGTAAAAAATAGATATACATACAAAATAAAAACCCACGCACGTCATCAAGCACGTGTTTAAGTTTCAGAGCGCGCTGATGCCAGATTGTTATAAAATTATTCATTATTTAGAAATAATTGTGACTAGCATATGGATGGATTCTTTGTGTTTGTTTATTGTTAAATAACTATTTTTTTTTCAACAGTAAAAATATATGAAATAATTTTTAAAATATAATTGATGCATAAATATACAAGTACAAAAAAAAGCAGTGCAAAAACGGCACAAGGGAGTTTTGAAATGTTTAAAAAGATACATAAAAAAAGTAAAAACCTTCTTAAAAACATAATTCTTTTGCAAAAAGTGTGGTGTAGTTTTTTGTACATAAATTTCAATTATTACAAATGTTACGAATGGTATGTATGTATCCACTGCTACAGTGTTTGTAACCCTTTTGGTAGGATTTCTAGGTGATTTAAAACGTCATATATTTTTTGTGAAATAGAACTAACCGTAGAAACATTCAAGTTTAGAGCTGTTGCTACACGCTAAAAGAATATATTGGCCTGTAGTTTTAGATAATCTGTAAAAGTTATGGCAATTTAAAGTTATTTCACCCTATCATTTCGTTTTTGGGATATTACAGTAGCTATATCTTTAGGCAAAATGAAAATTTTGCAAAAGCACAAGAATAAAAAGTTATTAGTTTCATTTGATAATTGTGAAAAAAACATTTTGATTTTCTGACAAGGAATACATTTTGGAATATTTCACGTTCGTTTACAATGAATGTTTCTGCTGCTACAGCCTTCTACTCGGGTGTAGTAATCACACCTAAAATATAATGTGGGTGCCAAATATAAATGTCACCAACCGCCTTTACTTTCTTCGTCCTCATCCTCAAATAATAACTAAACGTTCTATTAGAGGGGTCCATTTTTTGGCGGTTTTTTGTCCCAAATTATTTTCGGATGAAAAAATCAGAAAACATTTTTTAATGTCTACTAACAATAATACGTCGATTTTACCCTAAACGGACCATCCCCCACCCTCCAGCCCCCCCCAAACAATCCTCAATATGCCATCACTTGCTAACAGCGTTCTTGGAGAGTTATATCGCTTTAAAACTTATATTTGCTTGATAAAATACCACACTACCACACTTTTAACTGTATGCGCTCTCATTTATCATTTTTTTCCCTTTACCCCGCCCCCCCCTGGTTGTTTTACTATTTAGTTGTTTGCGGAAAATATAAATGCAAAATATCCAAGCTTGCTCACCATACTTGACCAGGGTATCTTGGGGTTTCTGAGGTTGATGATGGTTGATGGTTGGTTCAGTTGACCCGAAGTCTGTTAACCTGTATTACATCAAGTTTAAGGTCATTTGAAGGAAATTGAAAATCTTCTGACAAAGAAATCCAGAAAATAGATAAATACGTTTTTGGCGCCTCTGTATTCGATTTCGAGGCTTTGTTGAATCGGTCGCTGTCAAGTAGAGGTCATTTCAAGGTCAAATAAATATTATGCCAGAGTGAAGCTGAAGAAAATGTTGTGGAATGAATTTGAATCACTTTATGTATCACCTCGAAACTACCTCTAGCTGATCCCCTGATTCAGCTACCCCAAAAACCCCAGAATACTCAAGTCTGGTGGGCCGTTTAGGGTAAGATCAACTTATCATTGTTAGTAGACATTAAAAAAATGTTTTATGATTTTTTTCATCTCAAAATAATTTGGGGCAAAAACCACCCAAATCGACCCTTCTCCTTTAAAACAAACGAAAAAAAGGTACTAATAACAATATAAAAGTTTTAGCAATTTAGCAATTTAGGTCGTCCAGGAAAGTAGATAGTAAATAATCGAGTAAAACCAAGACTTAATCACTATTTATGGGTACAGTTAAATTTGGTAAATGATACGCCCACAATTAAACATTGGTTAATCTAATCAGGACCAACAAATACAGGTTCGTATTGTGAAATCGCTAATAGAACGTTTAGTTATTATTCTACCCTGTAATAAAAATAACAGGCCTTAATGTACTCGTAATTTCGAGGTTAGAATATTTTCCATCATCTATTTAATAAAGTAGTTCCTACCCTTTTAGTGCATTCTTTGTGCCTCAAAATGTACTGCCATGAAAAGTTCAATTTCACAGGCCAATTACCGACAATATTCTAGTTTCCGTTTTATAAATCACCATTTGCATACATTAAATAATAAATAATGGAATTATTTGCACGCTATATGCAACGGGAACGTATTTTTGTGCGGCTATTATCCGAATTAAAGCTCACCCGCATTTCGCCAACAATATATCATAATATGACAATGTACAATATTGTTCAAAGTACGGCGGACAGCGTTCACAGCGCAGCCGTGAGAAATGATGGCAGCGCATAAAATGTTAAAACTGTAATTTATGGTTTTGCCGGTCAGAATGCGGCAAGGACCGTGCTGGCCCAAGTGCCACATACATACTACTACGTATAAAAAGTCACCGGAAAATGTAAAAAAAAGCACATACATTGTTATTTATTCATCAAAATGTATTTTGTCCCCTTCAAAGTAGGCTCCATCGAGGGCAATACAGCTATGCCAACGTTTGACCCAATCCTCCATACACCGCTCACAGGCCGCCGAAGGTATCGTCTTCAGCTCCTTCAGCGAATTTTGTTTGATGGCTATCGTTTCAAAGCGGCGACCCCGTACTGGCAATTTTAGTTTTGGAAATAAAAAAAACACACGGAGCCATATCCGGCGAATACGGTGGTTGGTGGATCGTATTTATTGAGTTTTTGGCCTTATATTCGATCACAATCTTAGTTCGGTCAGATGGCGCGTTGTCGTCGTGCAAAATCCAAGAATTTTCCTTCCACAATTCCGGCCGTTTCCGACGGATACTACGGATACGACAGATAATACTCCTTATTAACTGTTTGTATTTCCGGAAGGAATTCGGAATGTACCACGCCTCGATAAAAAACAACCATCATAGCGTCATTCCGATGATTGACGACTTGTTTGCATGTCGTACTCGTAGACCCATGTTTCGTCTCCAGTTATGATGCGTTTCATGAAGTTTGGTTCACTATCGGCTCTGGAAACCATGTCAAGAGCAACCTGCTTCCGATGCCTTTTTTGAAGAACATTTAGCTTTTTCCTAAGCCCGACCCTAAGACCACCATCGACACGGAAGACGCCGTGCCGCACGTGGATAGATAGCGCCTTTAAACGGTGAATCGAATGGTGGGTCGCTCGTTTTTCTACGACGACGGGCAGCGGAGATATACGCGACAGACTGGAGGGATGTTGTGTTCTCGAGTGTCGTCAGAACCTCGTACGGCATTGCGGTTCTCCGGCGGCGATTTTCACACCGAAGACGATCGAATTTTCGGGAAAAACGCTCGTGCCCGACCCTAAGTTTGCCGCGAAAAATCGAATGGCGTCGTCGGCAACGTCGTGCGACTTACGGTTTTCGGTCTAGCGCCGTGGCGAGTGTCAAGTCGGCGGACACACAGCTCTTTCCGATTTTCCCACGGACCACCGTCGACACGGAAGACGCCGTGCCGCACGTGGATAGATGCGTCTTTAAACGAGGAATCGAATGGTGGGTCGCTCGTTTTTCTACGACGACGGGCAGCGGAGATATACGCGACAGACTGGAGGGATGTTGTGTTCTCGAGTGTCGTCAGAACCTCGTACGGCATTGCGGTTCTCCGGCGGCGATTTTCACACCGAAGACGATCGAATTTCCGGAAAAACGCTCGTGGCCGACCCTAAGTTTGCCGCGAAAAATCGAATGGCGTCGTCGGCAACGTCGTGCGACTTACGGTTTTCGGTCTAGCGCCGTGGCGAGTGTCAAGTCGGCGGACACACAGCTCTTTCCGATTTTCCCACGGACCACCGTCGACACGGAAGACGCCGTGCCGCACGTGGATAGATGCGCCTTTAAACGAGGAATCGAATGGTGGGTCGCTCGTTTTTCTACGACGACGGGCAGGGGAGATATACGCGACAGACTGGAGGGATGTTGTGTTCTCGAGTGTCGTCAGAACCTCGTACGGCATTGCGGTTCTCCGGCGGCGATTTTCACACCGAAGACGATCGAATTTTCGGAAAAACGCTCGTGCCCGACCCTAAGTTTGCCGCGAAAAATCGAATGGCGTCGTCGGCAACGTCGTGCGACTTACGGTTTTCGGTCTAGCGCCGTGGCGAGTGTCAAGTCGGCGGACACACAGCTCTTTCCGATTTTCCCACGGACCACCGTCGACACGGAAGACGCCGTGCCGCACGTGGATAGATGCGTCTTTAAATGAGGAATCGAATGGTGGGTCGCTCGTTTTTCTACGACGACGGGCAGCGGAGATATACGCGACAGACTGGAGGGATGTTGTGTTCTCGAGTGTCGTCAGAACCTCGTACGGCATTGCGGTTCTCCGGCGGCGATTTTCACACCGAAGACGATCGAATTTTCGGAAAAACGCTCGTGCCCGACCCTAAGTTTGGCGCGAAAAATCGAATGGCGTCGTCGGCAACGTCGTGCGACTTACGGTTTTCGGTCTAGCGCCGTGGCGAGTGTCAAGTCGGCGGACACACAGCTCTTTCCGATTTTCCCACGGACCACCGTCGACACGGAAGACGCCGTGCCGCACGTGGATAGATGCGTCTTTAAACGAGGAATCGAATGGTGGGTCGCTCGTTTTTCTACGACGACGGGCAGCGGAGATATACGCGACAGACTGGAGGGATGTTGTGTTCTCGAGTGTCGTCAGAACCTCGTACGGCATTGCGGTTCTCCGGCGGCGATTTTCACACCGAAGACGATCGAATTTTCGGAAAAACGCTCGTGCCCGACCCTAAGTTTGCCGCGAAAAATCGAATGGCGTCGTCGGCAACGTCGTGCGACTTACGGTTTTCGGTCTAGCGCCGTGGCGAGTGTCAAGTCGGCGGACACACAGCTCTTTCCGATTTTCCCACGGACCACCGTCGACACGGAAGACGCCGTGCCGCACGTGGATAGATGCGTCTTTAAACGAGGAATCGAATGGTGGGTCGCTCGTTTTTCTACGACGACGGGCAGCGGAGATATACGCGACAGACTGGAGGGATGTTGTGTTCTCGAGTGTCGTCAGAACCTCGTACGGCATTGCGGTTCTCCGGCGGCGATTTTCACACCGAAGACGATCGAATTTTCGGAAAAACGCTCGTGCCCGACCCTAAGTTTGCCGCGAAAAAATCGAATGGCGTCGTCGGCAACGTCGTGCGACTTACGGTTTTCGGTCTAGCGCCGTGGCGAGTGTCAAGTCGGCGGACACACAGCTCTTTCCGATTTTCCCACGGACCACCGTCGACACGGAAGACGCCGTGCCGCACGTGGATAGATGCGTCTTTAAATGAGGAATCGAATGGTGGGTCGCTCGTTTTTCTACGACGACGGGCAGCGGAGATATACGCGACAGACTGGAGGGATGTTGTGTTCTCGAGTGTCGTCAGAACCTCGTACGGCATTGCGGTTCTCCGGCGGCGATTTTCACACCGAAGACGATCGAATTTTCGGAAAAACGCTCGTGCCCGACCCTAAGTTTGCCGCGAAAAATCGAATGGCGTCGTCGGCAACGTCGTGCGACTTACGGTTTTCGGTCTAGCGCCGTGGCGAGTGTCAAGTCGGCGGACACACAGCTCTTTCCGATTTTCCCACGGACCACCGTCGACACGGAAGACGCCGTGCCGCACGTGGATAGATGCGCCTTTAAACGAGGAATCGAATGGTGGGTCGCTCGTTTTTCTACGACGACGGGCAGCGGAGATATACGCGACAGACTGGAGGGATGTTGTGTTCTCGAGTGTCGTCAGAACCTCGTACGGCATTGCGGTTCTCCGGCGGCGATTTTCACACCGAAGACGATCGAATTTTCGGAAAAACGCTCGTGCCCGACCCTAAGTTTGCCGCGAAAAATCGAATGGCGTCGTCGGCAACGTCGTGCGACTTACGGTTTTCGGTCTAGCGCCGTGGCGAGTGTCAAGTCGGCGGACACACAGCTCTTTCCGATTTTCCCACGGACCACCGTCGACACGGAAGACGCCGTGCCGCACGTGGATAGATGCGTCTTTAAACGAGGAATCGAATGGTGGGTCGCTCGTTTTTCTACGACGACGGGCAGCGGAGATATACGCGACAGACTGGAGGGATGTTGTGTTCTCGAGTGTCGTCAGAACCTCGTACGGCATTGCGGTTCTCCGGCGGCGATTTTCACACCGAAGACGATCGAATTTTCGGAAAAACGCTCGTGCCCGACCCTAAGTTTGCCGCGAAAAATCGAATGGCGTCGTCGGCAACGTCGTGCGACTTACGGTTTTCGGTCTAGCGCCGTGGCGAGTGTCAAGTCGGCGGACACACAGCTCTTTCCGATTTTCCCACGGACCACCGTCGACACGGAAGACGCCGTGCCGCACGTGGATAGATGCGTCTTTAAACGAGGAATCGAATGGTGGGTCGCTCGTTTTTCTACGACGACGGGCAGCGGAGATATACGCGACAGACTGGAGGGATGTTGTGTTCTCGAGTGTCGTCAGAACCTCGTACGGCATTGCGGTTCTCCGGCGGCGATTTTCACACCGAAGACGATCGAATTTTCGGAAAAACGCTCGTGCCCGACCCTAAGTTTGCCGCGAAAAATCGAATGGCGTCGTCGGCAACGTCGTGCGACTTACGGTTTTCGGTCTAGCGCCGTGGCGAGTGTCAAGTCGGCGGACACACAGCTCTTTCCGATTTTCCCACGGACCACCGTCGACACGGAAGACGCCGTGCCGCACGTGGATAGATGCGCCTTTAAACGAGGAATCGAATGGTGGGTCGCTCGTTTTTCTACGACGACGGGCAGCGGAGATATACGCGACAGACTGGAGGGATGTTGTGTTCTCGAGTGTCGTCAGAACCTCGTACGGCATTGCGGTTCTCCGGCGGCGATTTTCACACCGAAGACGATCGAATTTTCGGAAAAACGCTCGTGCCCGACCCTAAGTTTGCCGCGAAAAATCGAATGGCGTCGTCGGCAACGTCGTGCGACTTACGGTTTTCGGTCTAGCGCCGTGGCGAGTGTCAAGTCGGCGGACACACAGCTCTTTCCGATTTTCCCACGGACCACCGTCGACACGGAAGACGCCGTGCCGCACGTGGATAGATGCGTCTTTAAACGAGGAATCGAATGGTGGGTCGCTCGTTTTTCTACGACGACGGGCAGCGGAGATATACGCGACAGACTGGAGGGATGTTGTGTTCTCGAGTGTCGTCAGAACCTCGTACGGCATTGCGGTTCTCCGGCGGCGATTTTCACACCGAAGACGATCGAATTTTCGGAAAAACGCTCGTGCCCGACCCTAAGTTTGGCGCGAAAAATCGAATGGCGTCGTCGGCAACGTCGTGCGACTTACGGTTTTCGGTCTAGCGCCGTGGCGAGTGTCAAGTCGGCGGACACACAGCTCTTTCCGATTTTCCCACGGACCACCGTCGACACGGAAGACGCCGTGCCGCACGTGGATAGATGCGTCTTTAAACGAGGAATCGAATGGTGGGTCGCTCGTTTTTCTACGACGACGGGCAGCGGAGATATACGCGACAGACTGGAGGGATGTTGTGTTCTCGAGTGTCGTCAGAACCTCGTACGGCATTGCGGTTCTCCGGCGGCGATTTTCACACCGAAGACGATCGAATTTTCGGAAAAACGCTCGTGCCCGACCCTAAGTTTGCCGCGAAAAATCGAATGGCGTCGTCGGCAACGTCGTGCGACTTACGGTTTTCGGTCTAGCGCCGTGGCGAGTGTCAAGTCGGCGGACACACAGCTCTTTCCGATTTTCCCACGGACCACCGTCGACACGGAAGACGCCGTGCCGCACGTGGATAGATGCGTCTTTAAACGAGGAATCGAATGGTGGGTCGCTCGTTTTTCTACGACGACGGGCAGCGGAGATATACGCGACAGACTGGAGGGATGTTGTGTTCTCGAGTGTCGTCAGAACCTCGTACGGCATTGCGGTTCTCCGGCGGCGATTTTCACACCGAAGACGATCGAATTTTCGGAAAAACGCTCGTGCCCGACCCTAAGTTTGCCGCGAAAAATCGAATGGCGTCGTCGGCAACGTCGTGCGACTTACGGTTTTCGGTCTAGCGCCGTGGCGAGTGTCAAGTCGGCGGACACACAGCTCTTTCCGATTTTCCCACGGACCACCGTCGACACGGAAGACGCCGTGCCGCACGTGGATAGATGCGCCTTTAAACGAGGAATCGAATGGTGGGTCGCTCGTTTTTCTACGACGACGGGCAGCGGAGATATACGCGACAGACTGGAGGGATGTTGTGTTCTCGAGTGTCGTCAGAACCTCGTACGGCATTGCGGTTCTCCGGCGGCGATTTTCACACCGAAGACGATCGAATTTTCGGAAAAACGCTCGTGCCCGACCCTAAGTTTGCCGCGAAAAATCGAATGGCGTCGTCGGCAACGTCGTGCGACTTACGGTTTTCGGTCTAGCGCCGTGGCGAGTGTCAAGTCGGCGGACACACAGCTCTTTCCGATTTTCCCACGGACCACCGTCGACACGGAAGACGCCGTGCCGCACGTGGATAGATGCGCCTTTAAACGAGGAATCGAATGGTGGGTCGCTCGTTTTTCTACGACGACGGGCAGCGGAGATATACGCGACAGACTGGAGGGATGTTGTGTTCTCGAGTGTCGTCAGAACCTCGTACGGCATTGCGGTTCTCCGGCGGCGATTTTCACACCGAAGACGATCGAATTTTCGGAAAAACGCTCGTGCCCGACCCTAAGTTTGCCGCGAAAAATCGAATGGCGTCGTCGGCAACGTCGTGCGACTTACGGTTTTCGGTCTAGCGCCGTGGCGAGTGTCAAGTCGGCGGACACACAGCTCTTTCCGATTTTCCCACGGACCACCGTCGACACGGAAGACGCCGTGCCGCACGTGGATAGATGCGTCTTTAAACGAGGAATCGAATGGTGGGTCGCTCGTTTTTCTACGACGACGGGCAGCGGAGATATACGCGACAGACTGGAGGGATGTTGTGTTCTCGAGTGTCGTCAGAACCTCGTACGGCATTGCGGTTCTCCGGCGGCGATTTTCACACCGAAGACGATCGAATTTTCGGAAAAACGCTCGTGCCCGACCCTAAGTTTGCCGCGAAAAATCGAATGGCGTCGTCGGCAACGTCGTGCGACTTACGGTTTTCGGTCTAGCGCCGTGGCGAGTGTCAAGTCGGCGGACACACAGCTCTTTCCGATTTTCCCACGGACCACCGTCGACACGGAAGACGCCGTGCCGCACGTGGATAGATGCGTCTTTAAACGAGGAATCGAATGGTGGGTCGCTCGTTTTTCTACGACGACGGGCAGCGGAGATATACGCGACAGACTGGAGGGATGTTGTGTTCTCGAGTGTCGTCAGAACCTCGTACGGCATTGCGGTTCTCCGGCGGCGATTTTCACACCGAAGACGATCGAATTTTCGGAAAAACGCTCGTGCCCGACCCTAAGTTTGCCGCGAAAAATCGAATGGCGTCGTCGGCAACGTCGTGCGACTTACGGTTTTCGGTCTAGCGCCGTGGCGAGTGTCAAGTCGGCGGACACACAGCTCTTTCCGATTTTCCCACGGACCACCGTCGACACGGAAGACGCCGTGCCGCACGTGGATAGATGCGTCTTTAAACGAGGAATCGAATGGTGGGTCGCTCGTTTTTCTACGACGACGGGCAGCGGAGATATACGCGACAGACTGGAGGGATGTTGTGTTCTCGAGTGTCGTCAGAACCTCGTACGGCATTGCGGTTCTCCGGCGGCGATTTTCACACCGAAGACGATCGAATTTTCGGAAAAACGCTCGTGCCCGACCCTAAGTTTGCCGCGAAAAATCGAATGGCGTCGTCGGCAACGTCGTGCGACTTACGGTTTTCGGTCTAGCGCCGTGGCGAGTGTCAAGTCGGCGGACACACAGCTCTTTCCGATTTTCCCACGGACCACCGTCGACACGGAAGACGCCGTGCCGCACGTGGATAGATGCGCCTTTAAACGAGGAATCGAATGGTGGGTCGCTCGTTTTTCTACGACGACGGGCAGCGGAGATATACGCGACAGACTGGAGGGATGTTGTGTTCTCGAGTGTCGTCAGAACCTCGTACGGCATTGCGGTTCTCCGGCGGCGATTTTCACACCGAAGACGATCGAATTTTCGGAAAAACGCTCGTGCCCGACCCTAAGTTTGCCGCGAAAAATCGAATGGCGTCGTCGGCAACGTCGTGCGACTTACGGTTTTCGGTCTAGCGCCGTGGCGAGTGTCAAGTCGGCGGACACACAGCTCTTTCCGATTTTCCCACGGACCACCGTCGACACGGAAGACGCCGTGCCGCACGTGGATAGATGCGTCTTTAAACGAGGAATCGAATGGTGGGTCGCTCGTTTTTCTACGACGACGGGCAGCGGAGATATACGCGACAGACTGGAGGGATGTTGTGTTCTCGAGTGTCGTCAGAACCTCGTACGGCATTGCGGTTCTCCGGCGGCGATTTTCACACCGAAGACGATCGAATTTTCGGAAAAACGCTCGTGCCCGACCCTAAGTTTGCCGCGAAAAATCGAATGGCGTCGTCGGCAACGTCGTGCGACTTACGGTTTTCGGTCTAGCGCCGTGGCGAGTGTCAAGTCGGCGGACACACAGCTCTTTCCGATTTTCCCACGGACCACCGTCGACACGGAAGACGCCGTGCCGCACGTGGATAGATGCGTCTTTAAACGAGGAATCGAATGGTGGGTCGCTCGTTTTTCTACGACGACGGGCAGCGGAGATATACGCGACAGACTGGAGGGATGTTGTGTTCTCGAGTGTCGTCAGAACCTCGTACGGCATTGCGGTTCTCCGGCGGCGATTTTCACACCGAAGACGTTCGAATTTTCGGAAAAACGCTCGTGCCCGACCCTAAGTTTGCCGCGAAAAATCGAATGGCGTCGTCGGCAACGTCGTGCGACTTACGGTTTTCGGTCTAGCGCCGTGGCGAGTGTCAAGTCGGCGGACACACAGCTCTTTCCGATTTTCCCACGGACCACCGTCGACACGGAAGACGCCGTGCCGCACGTGGATAGATGCGTCTTTAAACGAGGAATCGAATGGTGGGTCGCTCGTTTTTCTACGACGACGGGCAGCGGAGATATACGCGACAGACTGGAGGGATGTTGTGTTCTCGAGTGTCGTCAGAACCTCGTACGGCATTGCGGTTCTCCGGCGGCGATTTTCACACCGAAGACGATCGAATTTTCGGAAAAACGCTCGTGCCCGACCCTAAGTTTGCCGCGAAAAATCGAATGGCGTCGTCGGCAACGTCGTGCGACTTACGGTTTTCGGTCTAGCGCCGTGGCGAGTGTCAAGTCGGCGGACACACAGCTCTTTCCGATTTTCCCACGGACCACCGTCGACACGGAAGACGCCGTGCCGCACGTGGATAGATGCGCCTTTAAACGAGGAATCGAATGGTGGGTCGCTCGTTTTTCTACGACGACGGGCAGCGGAGATATACGCGACAGACTGGAGGGATGTTGTGTTCTCGAGTGTCGTCAGAACCTCGTACGGCATTGCGGTTCTCCGGCGGCGATTTTCACACCGAAGACGATCGAATTTTCGGAAAAACGCTCGTGCCCGACCCTAAGTTTGCCGCGAAAAATCGAATGGCGTCGTCGGCAACGTCGTGCGACTTACGGTTTTCGGTCTAGCGCCGTGGCGAGTGTCAAGTCGGCGGACACACAGCTCTTTCCGATTTTCCCACGGACCACCGTCGACACGGAAGACGCCGTGCCGCACGTGGATAGATGCGTCTTTAAACGAGGAATCGAATGGTGGGTCGCTCGTTTTTCTACGACGACGGGCAGCGGAGATATACGCGACAGACTGGAGGGATGTTGTGTTCTCGAGTGTCGTCAGAACCTCGTACGGCATTGCGGTTCTCCGGCGGCGATTTTCACACCGAAGACGATCGAATTTTTCGGAAAAACGCTCGTGCCCGACCCTAAGTTTGCCGCGAAAAATCGAATGGCGTCGTCGGCAACGTCGTGCGACTTACGGTTTTCGGTCTAGCGCCGTGGCGAGTGTCAAGTCGGCGGACACACAGCTCTTTCCGATTTTCCCACGGACCACCGTCGACACGGAAGACGCCGTGCCGCACGTGGATAGATGCGCCTTTAAACGAGGAATCGAATGGTGGGTCGCTCGTTTTTCTACGACGACGGGCAGCGGAGATATACGCGACAGACTGGAGGGATGTTGTGTTCTCGAGTGTCGTCAGAACCTCGTACGGCATTGCGGTTCTCCGGCGGCGATTTTCACACCGAAGACGATCGAATTTTCGGAAAAACGCTCGTGCCCGACCCTAAGTTTGCCGCGAAAAATCGAATGGCGTCGTCGGCAACGTCGTGCGACTTACGGTTTTCGGTCTAGCGCCGTGGCGAGTGTCAAGTCGGCGGACACACAGCTCTTTCCGATTTTCCCACGGACCACCGTCGACACGGAAGACGCCGTGCCGCACGTGGATAGATGCGTCTTTAAACGAGGAATCGAATGGTGGGTCGCTCGTTTTTCTACGACGACGGGCAGCGGAGATATACGCGACAGACTGGAGGGATGTTGTGTTCTCGAGTGTCGTCAGAACCTCGTACGGCATTGCGGTTCTCCGGCGGCGATTTTCACACCGAAGACGATCGAATTTTCGGAAAAACGCTCGTGCCCGACCCTAAGTTTGCCGCGAAAAATCGAATGGCGTCGTCGGCAACGTCGTGCGACTTACGGTTTTCGGTCTAGCGCCGTGGCGAGTGTCAAGTCGGCGGACACACAGCTCTTTCCGATTTTCCCACGGACCACCGTCGACACGGAAGACGCCGTGCCGCACGTGGATAGATGCGTCTTTAAACGAGGAATCGAATGGTGGGTCGCTCGTTTTTCTACGACGACGGGCAGCGGAGATATACGCGACAGACTGGAGGGATGTTGTGTTCTCGAGTGTCGTCAGAACCTCGTACGGCATTGCGGTTCTCCGGCGGCGATTTTCACACCGAAGACGATCGAATTTTCGGAAAAACGCTCGTGCCCGACCCTAAGTTTGCCGCGAAAAATCGAATGGCGTCGTCGGCAACGTCGTGCGACTTACGGTTTTCGGTCTAGCGCCGTGGCGAGTGTCAAGTCGGCGGACACACAGCTCTTTCCGATTTTCCCACGGACCACCGTCGACACGGAAGACGCCGTGCCGCACGTGGATAGATGCGTCTTTAAACGAGGAATCGAATGGTGGGTCGCTCGTTTTTCTACGACGACGGGCAGCGGAGATATACGCGACAGACTGGAGGGATGTTGTGTTCTCGAGTGTCGTCAGAACCTCGTACGGCATTGCGGTTCTCCGGCGGCGATTTTCACACCGAAGACGATCGAATTTTCGGAAAAACGCTCGTGCCCGACCCTAAGTTTGCCGCGAAAAATCGAATGGCGTCGTCGGCAACGTCGTGCGACTTACGGTTTTCGGTCTAGCGCCGTGGCGAGTGTCAAGTCGGCGGACACACAGCTCTTTCCGATTTTCCCACGGACCACCGTCGACACGGAAGACGCCGTACCGCACGTGGATAGATGCGTCTTTAAACGAGGAATCGAATGGTGGGTCGCTCGTTTTTCTACGACGACGGGCAGCGGAGATATACGCGACAGACTGGAGGGATGTTGTGTTCTCGAGTGTCGTCAGAACCTCGTACGGCATTGCGGTTCTCCGGCGGCGATTTTCACACCGAAGACGATCGAATTTTCGGAAAAACGCTCGTGCCCGACCCTAAGTTTGCCGCGAAAAATCGAATGGCGTCGTCGGCAACGTCGTGCGACTTACGGTTTTCGGTCTAGCGCCGTGGCGAGTGTCAAGTCGGCGGACACACAGCTCTTTCCGATTTTCCCACGGACCACCGTCGACACGGAAGACGCCGTGCCGCACGTGGATAGATGCGTCTTTAAACGAGGAATCGAATGGTGGGTCGCTCGTTTTTCTACGACGACGGGCAGCGGAGATATACGCGACAGACTGGAGGGATGTTGTGTTCTCGAGTGTCGTCAGAACCTCGTACGGCATTGCGGTTCTCCGGCGGCGATTTTCACACCGAAGACGATCGAATTTTCGGAAAAACGCTCGTGCCCGACCCTAAGTTTGCCGCGAAAAATCGAATGGCGTCGTCGGCAACGTCGTGCGACTTACGGTTTTCGGTCTAGCGCCGTGGCGAGTGTCAAGTCGGCGGACACACAGCTCTTTCCGATTTTCCCACGGACCACCGTCGACACGGAAGACGCCGTGCCGCACGTGGATAGATGCGTCTTTAAACGAGGAATCGAATGGTGGGTCGCTCGTTTTTCTACGACGACGGGCAGCGGAGATATACGCGACAGACTGGAGGGATGTTGTGTTCTCGAGTGTCGTCAGAACCTCGTACGGCATTGCGGTTCTCCGGCGGCGATTTTCACACCGAAGACGATCGAATTTTCGGAAAAACGCTCGTGCTCGACCCTAAGTTTGCCGCGAAAAATCGAATGGCGTCGTCGGCAACGTCGTGCGACTTACGGTTTTCGGTCTAGCGCCGTGGCGAGTGTCAAGTCGGCGGACACACAGCTCTTTCCGATTTTCCCACGGACCACCGTCGACACGGAAGACGCCGTGCCGCACGTGGATAGATGCGTCTTTAAACGAGGAATCGAATGGTGGGTCGCTCGTTTTTCTACGACGACGGGCAGCGGAGATATACGCGACAGACTGGAGGGATGTTGTGTTCTCGAGTGTCGTCAGAACCTCGTACGGCATTGCGGTTCTCCGGCGGCGATTTTCACACCGAAGACGATCGAATTTTTCGGAAAAAACGCTCGTGCCCGACCCTAAGTTTGGCGCGAAAAATCGAATGGCGTCGTCGGCAACGTCGTGCGACTTACGGTTTTCGGTCTAGCGCCGTGGCGAGTGTCAAGTCGGCGGACACACAGCTCTTTCCGATTTTCCCACGGACCACCGTCGACACGGAAGACGCCGTGCCGCACGTGGATAGATGCGTCTTTAAACGAGGAATCGAATGGTGGGTCGCTCGTTTTTCTACGACGACGGGCAGCGGAGATATACGCGACAGACTGGAGGGATGTTGTGTTCTCGAGTGTCGTCAGAACCTCGTACGGCATTGCGGTTCTCCGGCGGCGATTTTCACACCGAAGACGATCGAATTTTCGGAAAAACGCTCGTGCCCGACCCTAAGTTTGCCGCGAAAAATCGAATGGCGTCGTCGGCAACGTCGTGCGACTTACGGTTTTCGGTCTAGCGCCGTGGCGAGTGTCAAGTCGGCGGACACACAGCTCTTTCCGATTTTCCCACGGACCACCGTCGACACGGAAGACGCCGTGCCGCACGTGGATAGATGCGTCTTTAAACGAGGAATCGAATGGTGGGTCGCTCGTTTTTCTACGACGACGGGCAGCGGAGATATACGCGACAGACTGGAGGGATGTTGTGTTCTCGAGTGTCGTCAGAACCTCGTACGGCATTGCGGTTCTCCGGCGGCGATTTTCACACCGAAGACGATCGAATTTTCGGAAAAACGCTCGTGCCCGACCCTAAGTTTGCCGCGAAAAATCGAATGGCGTCGTCGGCAACGTCGTGCGACTTACGGTTTTCGGTCTAGCGCCGTGGCGAGTGTCAAGTCGGCGGACACACAGCTCTTTCCGATTTTCCCACGGACCACCGTCGACACGGAAGACGCCGTGCCGCACGTGGATAGATGCGTCTTTAAACGAGGAATCGAATGGTGGGTCGCTCGTTTTTCTACGACGACGGGCAGCGGAGATATACGCGACAGACTGGAGGGATGTTGTGTTCTCGAGTGTCGTCAGAACCTCGTACGGCATTGCGGTTCTCCGGCGGCGATTTTCACACCGAAGACGATCGAATTTTCGGAAAAACGCTCGTGCCCGACCCTAAGTTTGGCGCGAAAAATCGAATGGCGTCGTCGGCAACGTCGTGCGACTTACGGTTTTCGGTCTAGCGCCGTGGCGAGTGTCAAGTCGGCGGACACACAGCTCTTTCCGATTTTCCCACGGACCACCGTCGACACGGAAGACGCCGTGCCGCACGTGGATAGATGCGTCTTTAAACGAGGAATCGAATGGTGGGTCGCTCGTTTTTCTACGACGACGGGCAGCGGAGATATACGCGACAGACTGGAGGGATGTTGTGTTCTCGAGTGTCGTCAGAACCTCGTACGGCATTGCGGTTCTCCGGCGGCGATTTTCACACCGAAGACGATCGAATTTTCGGAAAAACGCTCGTGCCCGACCCTAAGTTTGCCGCGAAAAATCGAATGGCGTCGTCGGCAACGTCGTGCGACTTACGGTTTTCGGTCTAGCGCCGTGGCGAGTGTCAAGTCGGCGGACACACAGCTCTTTCCGATTTTCCCACGGACCACCGTCGACACGGAAGACGCCGTGCCGCACGTGGATAGATGCGTCTTTAAACGAGGAATCGAATGGTGGGTCGCTCGTTTTTCTACGACGACGGGCAGCGGAGATATACGCGACAGACTGGAGGGATGTTGTGTTCTCGAGTGTCGTCAGAACCTCGTACGGCATTGCGGTTCTCCGGCGGCGATTTTCACACCGAAGACGATCGAATTTTCGGAAAAACGCTCGTGCCCGACCCTAAGTTTGCCGCGAAAAATCGAATGGCGTCGTCGGCAACGTCGTGCGACTTACGGTTTTCGGTCTAGCGCCGTGGCGAGTGTCAAGTCGGCGGACACACAGCTCTTTCCGATTTTCCCACGGACCACCGTCGACACGGAAGACGCCGTGCCGCACGTGGATAGATGCGTCTTTAAACGAGGAATCCGAATGGTGGGTCGCTCGTTTTTCTACGACGACGGGCAGCGGAGATATACGCGACAGACTGGAGGGATGTTGTGTTCTCGAGTGTCGTCAGAACCTCGTACGGCATTGCGGTTCTCCGGCGGCGATTTTCACACCGAAGACGATCGAATTTTTCGGAAAAACGCTCGTGCCCGACCCTAAGTTTGGCGCGAAAAATCGAATGGCGTCGTCGGCAACGTCGTGCGACTTACGGTTTTCGGTCTAGCGCCGTGGCGAGTGTCAAGTCGGCGGACACACAGCTCTTTCCGATTTTCCCACGGACCACCGTCGACACGGAAGACGCCGTGCCGCACGTGGATAGATGCGTCTTTAAACGAGGAATCGAATGGTGGGTCGCTCGTTTTTCTACGACGACGGGCAGCGGAGATATACGCGACAGACTGGAGGGATGTTGTGTTCTCGAGTGTCGTCAGAACCTCGTACGGCATTGCGGTTCTCCGGCGGCGATTTTCACACCGAAGACGATCGAATTTTCGGAAAAACGCTCGTGCCCGACCCTAAGTTTGGCGCGAAAAATCGAATGGCGTCGTCGGCAACGTCGTGCGACTTACGGTTTTCGGTCTAGCGCCGTGGCGAGTGTCAAGTCGGCGGACACACAGCTCTTTCCGATTTTCCCACGGACCACCGTCGACACGGAAGACGCCGTGCCGCACGTGGATAGATGCGTCTTTAAACGAGGAATCGAATGGTGGGTCGCTCGTTTTTCTACGACGACGGGCAGCGGAGATATACGCGACAGACTGGAGGGATGTTGTGTTCTCGAGTGTCGTCAGAACCTCGTACGGCATTGCGGTTCTCCGGCGGCGATTTTCACACCGAAGACGATCGAATTTTCGGAAAAACGCTCGTGCCCGACCCTAAGTTTGCCGCGAAAAATCGAATGGCGTCGTCGGCAACGTCGTGCGACTTACGGTTTTCGGTCTAGCGCCGTGGCGAGTGTCAAGTCGGCGGACACACAGCTCTTTCCGATTTTCCCACGGACCACCGTCGACACGGAAGACGCCGTGCCGCACGTGGATAGATGCGTCTTTAAACGAGGAATCGAATGGTGGGTCGCTCGTTTTTCTACGACGACGGGCAGCGGAGATATACGCGACAGACTGGAGGGATGTTGTGTTCTCGAGTGTCGTCAGAACCTCGTACGGCATTGCGGTTCTCCGGCGGCGATTTTCACACCGAAGACGATCGAATTTTCGGAAAAACGCTCGTGCCCGACCCTAAGTTTGCCGCGAAAAATCGAATGGCGTCGTCGGCAACGTCGTGCGACTTACGGTTTTCGGTCTAGCGCCGTGGCGAGTGTCAAGTCGGCGGACACACAGCTCTTTCCGATTTTCCCACGGACCACCGTCGACACGGAAGACGCCGTGCCGCACGTGGATAGATGCGTCTTTAAACGAGGAATCGAATGGTGGGTCGCTCGTTTTTCTACGACGACGGGCAGCGGAGATATACGCGACAGACTGGAGGGATGTTGTGTTCTCGAGTGTCGTCAGAACCTCGTACGGCATTGCGGTTCTCCGGCGGCGATTTTCACACCGAAGACGATCGAATTTTCGGAAAAACGCTCGTGCCCGACCCTAAGTTTGCCGCGAAAAATCGAATGGCGTCGTCGGCAACGTCGTGCGACTTACGGTTTTCGGTCTAGCGCCGTGGCGAGTGTCAAGTCGGCGGACACACAGCTCTTTCCGATTTTCCCACGGACCACCGTCGACACGGAAGACGCCGTGCCGCACGTGGATAGATGCGTCTTTAAACGAGGAATCGAATGGTGGGTCGCTCGTTTTTCTACGACGACGGGCAGCGGAGATATACGCGACAGACTGGAGGGATGTTGTGTTCTCGAGTGTCGTCAGAACCTCGTACGGCATTGCGGTTCTCCGGCGGCGATTTTCACACCGAAGACGATCGAATTTTCGGAAAAACGCTCGTGCCCGACCCTAAGTTTGCCGCGAAAAATCGAATGGCGTCGTCGGCAACGTCGTGCGACTTACGGTTTTCGGTCTAGCGCCGTGGCGAGTGTCAAGTCGGCGGACACACAGCTCTTTCCGATTTTCCCACGGACCACCGTCGACACGGAAGACGCCGTGCCGCACGTGGATAGATGCGTCTTTAAACGAGGAATCGAATGGTGGGTCGCTCGTTTTTCTACGACGACGGGCAGCGGAGATATACGCGACAGACTGGAGGGATGTTGTGTTCTCGAGTGTCGTCAGAACCTCGTACGGCATTGCGGTTCTCCGGCGGCGATTTTCACACCGAAGACGATCGAATTTTCGTAAAAACGCTCGTGCCCGACCCTAAGTTTGGCGCGAAAAATCGAATGGCGTCGTCGGCAACGTCGTGCGACTTACGGTTTTCGGTCTAGCGCCGTGGCGAGTGTCAAGTCGGCGGACACACAGCTCTTTCCGATTTTCCCACGGACCACCGTCGACACGGAAGACGCCGTGCCGCACGTGGATAGATGCGTCTTTAAACGAGGAATCGAATGGTGGGTCGCTCGTTTTTCTACGACGACGGGCAGCGGAGATATACGCGACAGACTGGAGGATGTTGTGTTCTCGAGTGTCGTCAGAACCTCGTACGGCATTGCGGTTCTCCGGCGGCGATTTTCACACCGAAGACGATCGAATTTTCGGAAAAACGCTCGTGCCCGACCCTAAGTTTGGCGCGAAAAATCGAATGGCGTCGTCGGCAACGTCGTGCGACTTACGGTTTTCGGTCTAGCGCCGTGGCGAGTGTCAGAGTCGGCGGACACACAGCTCTTTCCGATTTTCCCACGGACCACCGTCGACACGGAAGACGCCGTGCCGCACGTGGATAGATGCGTCTTTAAACGAGGAATCGAATGGTGGGTCGCTCGTTTTTCTACGACGACGGGCAGCGGAGATATACGCGACAGACTGGAGGATGTTGTGTTCTCGAGTGTCGTCAGAACCTCGTACGGCATTGCGGTTCTCCGGCGGCGATTTTCACACCGAAGACGATCGAATTTTCGGAAAAACGCTCGTGCCCGACCCTAAGTTTGGCGCGAAAAATCGAATGGCGTCGTCGGCAACGTCGTGCGACTTACGGTTTTCGGTCTAGCGCCGTGGCGAGTGTCAAGTCGGCGGACACACAGCTCTTTCCGATTTTCCCACGGACCACCGTCGACACGGAAGACGCCGTGCCGCACGTGGATAGATGCGTCTTTAAACGAGGAATCGAATGGTGGGTCGCTCGTTTTTCTACGACGACGGGCAGCGGAGATATACGCGACAGACTGGAGGGATGTTGTGTTCTCGAGTGTCGTCAGAACCTCGTACGGCATTGCGGTTCTCCGGCGGCGATTTTTCACACCGAAGACGATCGAATTTTCGGAAAAACGCTCGTGCCCGACCCTAAGTTTGCCGCGAAAAATCGAATGGCGTCGTCGGCAACGTCGTGCGACTTACGGTTTTCGGTCTAGCGCCGTGGCGAGTGTCAAGTCGGCGGACACACAGCTCTTTCCGATTTTCCCACGGCACCGTCGACACGGAAGACGCCGTGCCGCACGTGGATAGATGCGTCTTTAAACGAGGAATCGAATGGTGGGTCGCTCGTTTTTCTACGACGACGGGCAGCGGAGATATACGCGACAGACTGGAGGGATGTTGTGTTCTCGAGTGTCGTCAGAACCTCGTACGGCATTGCGGTTCTCCGGCGGCGATTTTCACACCGAAGACGATCGAATTTTCGGAAAAACGCTCGTGCCCGACCCTAAGTTTGGCGCGAAAAATCGAATGGCGTCGTCGGCAACGTCGTGCGACTTACGGTTTTCGGTCTAGCGCCGTGGCGGAGTGTCAAGTCGGCGGACACACAGCTCTTTCCGATTTTCCCACGGACCACCGTCGACACGGAAGACGCCGTGCCGCACGTGGATAGATGCGTCTTTAAACGAGGAATCGAATGGTGGGTCGCTCGTTTTTCTACGACGACGGGCAGCGGAGATATACGCGACAGACTGGAGGGATGTTGTGTTCTCGAGTGTCGTCAGAACCTCGTACGGCATTGCGGTTCTCCGGCGGCGATTTTCACACCGAAGACGATCGAATTTTCGGAAAAACGCTCGTGCCCGACCCTAAGTTTGGCGCGAAAAATCGAATGGCGTCGTCGGCAACGTCGTGCGACTTACGGTTTCGGTCTAGCGCCGTGGCGAGTGTCAAGTCGGCGGACACACAGCTCTTTCCGATTTTCCCACGGACCACCGTCGACACGGAAGACGCCGTGCCGCACGTGGATAGATGCGTCTTTAAACGAGGAATCGAATGGTGGGTCGCTCGTTTTTCTACGACGACGGGCAGCGGAGATATACGCGACAGACTGGAGGGATGTTGTGTTCTCGAGTGTCGTCAGAACCTCGTACGGCATTGCGGTTCTCCGGCGGCGATTTTCACACCGAAGACGATCGAATTTTCGGAAAAACGCTCGTGCCCGACCCTAAGTTTGGCGCGAAAAATCGAATGGCGTCGTCGGCAACGTCGTGCGACTTACGGTTTTCGGTCTAGCGCCGTGGCGAGTGTCAAGTCGGCGGACACACAGCTCTTTCCGATTTTCCCACGGACCACCGTCGACGCGGAAGACGCCGTGCCGCACGTGGATAGATGCGTCTTTAAACGAGGAATCGAATGGTGGGTCGCTCGTTTTTCTACGACGACGGGCAGCGGAGATATACGCGACAGACTGGAGGGATGTTGTGTTCTCGAGTGTCGTCAGAACCTCGTACGGCATTGCGGTTCTCCGGCGGCGATTTTCACACCGAAGACGATCGAATTTTCGGAAAAACGCTCGTGCCCGACCCTAAGTTTGGCGCGAAAAATCGAATGGCGTCGTCGGCAACGTCGTGCGACTTACGGTTTTCGGTCTAGCGCCGTGGCGAGTGTCAAGTCGGCGGACACACAGCTCTTTCCGATTTTCCCACGGACCACCGTCGACACGGAAGACGCCGTGCCGGACGTGGATAGATGCGTCTTTAAACGAGGAATCGAATGGTGGGTCGCTCGTTTTTCTACGACGACGGGCAGCGGAGATATACGCGACAGACTGGAGGGATGTTGTGTTCTCGAGTGTCGTCAGAACCTCGTACGGCATTGCGGTTCTCCGGCGGCGATTTTCACACCGAAGACGATCGAATTTTCGGAAAAACGCTCGTGCCCGACCCTAAGTTTGCCGCGAAAAATCGAATGGCGTCGTCGGCAACGTCGTGCGACTTACGGTTTTCGGTCTAGCGCCGTGGCGAGTGTCAAGTCGGCGGACACACAGCTCTTTCCGATTTTCCCACGGACCACCGTCGACACGGAAGACGCCGTGCCGCACGTGGATAGATGCGTCTTTAAACGAGGAATCGAATGGTGGGTCGCTCGTTTTTCTACGACGACGGGCAGCGGAGATATACGCGACAGACTGGAGGGATGTTGTGTTCTCGAGTGTCGTCAGAACCTCGTACGGCATTGCGGTTCTCCGGCGGCGATTTTCACACCGAAGACGATCGAATTTTCGGAAAAACGCTCGTGCCCGACCCTAAGTTTGCCGCGAAAAATCGAATGGCGTCGTCGGCAACGTCGTGCGACTTACGGTTTTCGGTCTAGCGCCGTGGCGAGTGTCAAGTCGGCGGACACACAGCTCTTTCCGATTTTCCCACGGACCACCGTCGACACGGAAGACGCCGTGCCGCACGTGGATAGATGCGTCTTTAAACGAGGAATCGAATGGTGGGTCGCTCGTTTTTCTACGACGACGGGCAGCGGAGATATACGCGACAGACTGGAGGGATGTTGTGTTCTCGAGTGTCGTCAGAACCTCGTACGGCATTGCGGTTCTCCGGCGGCGATTTTCACACCGAAGACGATCGAATTTTCGGAAAAACGCTCGTGCCCGACCCTAAGTTTGGCGCGAAAAATCGAATGGCGTCGTCGGCAACGTCGTGCGACTTACGGTTTTCGGTCTAGCGCCGTGGCGAGTGTCAAGTCGGCGGACACACAGCTCTTTCCGATTTTCCCACGGACCACCGTCGACACGGAAGACGCCGTGCCGCACGTGGATAGATGCGTCTTTAAACGAGGAATCGAATGGTGGGTCGCTCGTTTTTCTACGACGACGGGCAGCGGAGATATACGCGACAGACTGGAGGGATGTTGTGTTCTCGAGTGTCGTCAGAACCTCGTACGCCATTGCGGTTCTCCGGCGGCGATTTTCACACCGAAGACGATCGAATTTTCGGAAAAACGCTCGTGCCCGACCCTAAGTTTGCCGCGAAAAATCGAATGGCGTCGTCGGCAACGTCGTGCGACTTACGGTTTTCGGTCTAGCGCCGTGGCGAGTGTCAAGTCGGCGGACACACAGCTCTTTCCGATTTTCCCACGGACCACCGTCGACACGGAAGACGCCGTGCCGCACGTGGATAGATGCGTCTTTAAACGAGGAATCGAATGGTGGGTCGCTCGTTTTTCTACGACGACGGGCAGCAGAGATATACGCGACAGACTGGAGGGATGTTGTGTTCTCGAGTGTCGTCAGAACCTCGTACGGCATTGCGGTTCTCCGGCGG
This sequence comes from Aromia moschata, assembly GCA_029963805.1. Lineage (NCBI taxonomy): Eukaryota > Metazoa > Arthropoda > Insecta > Coleoptera > Cerambycidae > Aromia > Aromia moschata. The sequence continues at coordinate 2,516,806 of JAPWTK010000035.1, forward strand.
CGATTTTCACACCGAAGACGATCGAATTTTCGGAAAAACGCTCGTGCCCGACCCTAAGTTTGGCGCGAAAAATCGAATGGCGTCGTCGGCAACGTCGTGCGACTTACGGTTTTCGGTCTAGCGCCGTGGCGAGTGTCAAGTCGGCGGACACACAGCTCTTTCCGATTTTCCCACGGACCACCGTCGACACGGAAGACGCCGTGCCGCACGTGGATAGATGCGTCTTTAAACGAGGAATCGAATGGTGGGTCGCTCGTTTTTCTACGACGACGGGCAGCGGAGATATACGCGACAGACTGGAGGGATATTAGCAAGACGCACATTCAAAGAATTTTGGCCGGAAATAAGTTTATAACTTTCAAACCGAAAATAATACACACGTTGGAAGTTGGTGATGATGCACGTCGATTGGATTTCTGTTTAGAAATAGCAGCGAGGCTTACTGTAGATATGCATCTTCACAAAGTATAATTTTTCCGATGAAAGCACTTTTCTACGGAGTGGTATCGTCGCAGAAGTATCGTTTTCGGGCACAAGAAAATCCGTCTTTTTCTGTTATTTCTAGAAGTCAAAATTTCAAAAAAGTGAATGTTTGGTGTGCAATTACTTTCAATCGAATAATTGGTTCGTATTTGTTAAAAGAAAATTTAAATCAAAATTCATACTTGGAGATGTTAACACATTTTTCTGGCCAGAATTAGACAAAGAGAATTTAGAATATAGAAAAAAAGGTATTTTCAACAGGACGGATGCTCCACCCATTCAACAATTTAGGGAGAAGTGGATCGGAAGTAATGGACCTATTTGTTGGCCAGCAAGGTCCCTGACTTGTCGCCAATTGACTTTTTCCTTGATTTACTCAAGACTCGGATCATTCAAGCAGTGGCTCAAGTAATTCAAGAAATGATCCACTCAACATACACATCTTTTAGAACGAGGCTGTTGAACTTGGAGGTTGAACTTATTTTTTTCAAAATAATTGTTGAATTGATTTATTAAATCATAATTTCTCCAAAATAAATGTTTAAATTATATTTTTTTGGGTTTATAATTTCTAATTATGTCTGCGCCTTTAGTAAGCATAATTTTTTTAATGGAAAATGGCTATACTTCAAACATATAACGATAAAAATTGCGGAATCGCTTCCAAATACTTAATATTGACTATTAGGCCATACTTTCATATTTGAGTATTAAATTTAATTGCAAATCATTTTTGTTAATGACTTTCTTACATAGCGTTAATATTTAAGGTACTTTACTCTTCATTATTATTTAATTTTTGATATTTTTGAACACCCTGTATGTTAAATTGAACAAACAACAAACTTTCTGGACGTTTCAAGACAAGCAAAATTTTTTATGACGAATGACTTTTTTGTCGAAAAATTTAATTTTTTGTCCATTTCACCTATAGGTAACTAAATCGTGGGACACCCTGTATAATGTGTAGGTTCAAAGTGTAATGGCACTGCAATGACTAATCGGTGTGTTGCCCCGTAAACATCAACATAAATAACAGAGACTAAGCTAGTCAAAAGCTGTCTGTCCTATCTTGACTATCCGGGTGTCCACCCAGCCTTAAAGTTTCCATTGTTTACAGAACTATTCACTAACAAATCGCCAAATCATGCAATTCTTACGTCATATCCAGTACTCACTCGGAAAATACGTATATCACATCATATTCGTGCTCTTCGACGAGTTAGGACTGGAAATCTAATCATGTAATTCAGTGTCTAATAAAGTCGTGCGCAAGAACATTTCCGGTGTATTCCTGCTCATGAAATGATAATGCTTAATAATGAAGGCATTTGTCACGCAACCGAAGACCTGGTCTAAACGGTGTTTGCTCTGCGGCTTTGAACACCGAATGATTTTTGTCGTGTAATTTTCATGAATCGACTGCGGGCCCAGTTACAGCAACGAAATTGCACCCCTAGAAGTGTCTTATTCTCACGCTAGGGGTGTATTCGGTTCGGGTAAACCGAGGTCGACGGGAACCGAGGTGTTTGTCGGCCGAACGGGGCGTGGAAACGTAACGCTTTCGGGGAAATTATTAACGTCGGTCGCTAAGCACGCAACTCCGCGACGGTTAACTAAAACGCCGAAGCCGCAGATAATGTAAAACGAAATGTATTTAACTCCGTATCTGGATGTTTAGCAGTGGCGGCATTTCAGGCGAATTACAGTAAAAACTCGATTGGCAACACCCTGAACTAGTTGAATAACATAACTCAAACTGCGTTTGAATTGATTTTTTGATGCGCTGAATCCGAATCCGAGGTCCGAATATCTCAATTGGCCCTGCTTTTCGAGATATCCTAACCTAAAAGTGCAAAAATAACGATTTTGGCCCATATTTGAGATTATGTAGCATCGCATTTTTTTCCCTCAAAAAAACTATGAACGGCATCTTAACATTTAGACTGCCGGCATTTTTTCCCCTTATAAATGGATATTTTTGAGGGGCAAAGTTTATACACGTGTGGAACTTAAAGGAAGCATAGGCGATTCTATTACATGTATTTCAAATGCATGGAATATTGGTAGGGGTTGCAGCAGTAGATAGGCGGAGCAGACGTCATACGTAATGTATTCCCCTACAATGTTTAAGCAGACAAATTGACGAAGTCGGTTAAACGGCACGGACAAGTGACGCATGCGCAATAGCGGGGGGCGGCACCTAAGCGCTCATTGGCGGAACAGTCCGCGCGTCGTTCAAACGCACAAACTCTGCTGCAGAGTCGAAGGCGGAGCTAGGCGGTCGCGGTAGGGGAATACAGTTGTCTTGTTGTGATAGGTGAGGCTTTGGCAATATTTTGTGGAAGGTATTATTTTAGGTATTATCTTAGCATTTTATATGCTTCCAAATTTAAGTTCCACACGTGTATATACCTATAAACACCTAATACATCTAGAGTAGTTGCCGAGGTCACGGGTGGCTCATATATGAGCCAGGCCGGCTGGCAACGGTCGGGCCAATGTTAAAATTTTCAGATTGTGTAAATTACTATATATTTATTTTTAACCGAATGTGCTTGATATTATAATGTAATAAGCTACCAAAAACACTCTAAAATATATTTAGTCATCAATAAAACCACTCAAAAACGTGAAAAAAGCGATCAGTTACACTGAAATAATATTTTTTTCTTCATCCCTAGACTTACATATTTTCATACGTATATATTTTCATACGTATATATTTTTTTATACTTATATATTTATATAGTTATAGGTAGAAATTCAATGTTTTACATTCGAATTCAATCGAACACATTATATTCAAGTATCGCTAAAAAAAAATATTATTTATCCTAAATACAATAATTCAAGTAAAAAACTAATAATTATTCTATGTAAAAAAAAATTTAATTTGGAATAACCGATAATAAGTCAATAACCGTTCAATAAAGAATTTTGAAAATATCACCCCTTTCGCTAGGGGTGGTTTCGGCATCTCAATCAATTGCGGAAAATTTTAAGGTACATTCTACAGATTTTACAGCGTGCTTCCGAAAAAAATCGTGTAAAAAGTCAATACCCACCTAATAACGAATTTTTGAAAATTTCACCCCCTCGCTAGGGGTAGTTTCGGCATCTCAATCAATTGCGGAAAATTTTAGGATACATTTTACAGATTTTACAGGCTATTTACTAAAAAAAATTCAGTAAAAAGTTCAATAACGAATACAAGTTCAATAACGAGTTTTTAAATAATTCACCCCCTCGCTAGGGGTAGTTTGTGTACCTCGATCGACTAGAAAGAATTTCAGTTGGATCCTTTAGAGATCAGAGAGCCTATTAAATAGGAAAAATTCACTATAATATCTGAATTCATCACTAAAACTATTATTTTATTATTGTCCCATATATGAGCCAGCCGGCAGTCTAAAGGTTAAAGTACAAGCCTTGCTCTTTTAATCCTTTAACGCCCAAGTACACTGTCAAGAGACATGAACTCAGAGGCTCATATTACTGATAGAAAAAATAATAGTTTTCGTTAAAAATTGAACGTTACATTTTGCAAACTTTTACGATTCCGTTCGAAAGAGCGACCTCGAAAACAAAGCAATACATGGTTTTAGTTGTTTTTTCTTTATTTTTTCTATCAGTAATATGAGACTCTTGACAGCGCACTTGGGCTTGGGCAATCGACAGTTTGATCTACACGTGGTCCTTAATGGGTTTTCAAATATAGAGAAATTCACAAACATAAAAATTTCTAAATGCCATATCTCGACGAAAAAAAAAAAGATATTTGAGCAAAGTCAACGGTATTTAAAAGAGCAAGGCTTGTACTTTAAGCTGCTGTTCATAGTTTTATCAGGAAAAAAATTGCGATGCTACATTATCTCAAATATAGGCCAAAATCCCTTTTTTGCACTTTTAGGTTAGGTTATCTCGAAAACCAGAGCCAACTGAGAGACTTGGACCTGTGATTCGGATTCGGCGCATCAAAAACCTTTGGAAAAATATATTCTGGTTTCTGATAAAAATAAAACAACTGATTACTGTTTACAAAATTGTAATCTGATAACTTGTACTGATAATACACAATAAAACTGATAAAACACAATAACAAATATTTTTTTCGTGTTGAATGTATAGAAAAGTTTAAAAAAAATCGATTTTTAGCCGATTTTTAACTCAAAATCTTTGTTATAAAAAGTTCTACAACTTTTGTCTAAAACATTTTTCTCTAAATTGTTTAGTTGGTTTTTTAAATGAAAAAAAAAACTGTTTTGCAAACTTTGGACGCCATTTTGAAAATGAAGCCATGCTATTCAGACGGGGTAAAGTAGTTCATCCAGTTCTACGGAGTTTTTCCTATTTTTTACATGTCTATGTTTACTGAACTAGATTTTGTCAAAAAATCGAGGTATTTTCGACAATTTGTCTGGCAATGCATCCCGTATATGAATAATAATCCAGGCAATATAGCAGAAAAGGGCCCAGTTTTTAAAAAGAGTCCTGAATAAGGTTTCTCGGCGCGATAATTAGGTAATAAATAGTAGAAATTGATTGTGTATGTTTTGGATAAAATCGGTATATAGGAACCTTAGCAAAAAAATCTATACAAGTGCCAAAACCGTTTTTTTGCGGATTAAGGGAGGAACAATAATTTTTTTCGTAAAACAAAAAGTAGCACGTTGTGGCGCTTGAAAAAACGAAAAAAATGAGTTTTTGGTGATCAAAATCGGTACAGAAGTTTTTGCACAAAAAAATAATAACCGATGAAAAATGCCCATTTTTTGAAATCGAATTACAAGGGTTCTAATGGTCGCAGAGACTTCTGCTTAAATTGTAGCAGTAAAAATTTCATGCAAATGTTATAAGAACTTTTTGCATAAATCGAAATAAACTAAAAAAAGATCTTTTCGAAAAACGGCTTGAACAAGCCGAAAAATGGTCGTAGAGCATTTTTCTTGCGCTTAAATTACTCGTAATTAATTAAATTCCCTACAAATCCATTGTCGTGACTTCAGGAGAGGTTCATTCAATCTGCCGAAAAACGCGTTTGAAAATCAAGCGTCGCGTTGCTTCGAGCGCTCGGGTAAGCGAGTGAAGGGGAAGTGGATGCGTGGTAGGGGAAACCTCTCCCGCCGCAGACCTCTGTCAGCGTGTCAGCGCGTCTGCCGCGAAGAGGCTTCCCCCACCACTCTTTTCAAAAAATAAACTATCTAGCCTGGACTATAAACAAAGCTTGTCATTCTGCGGCCACGACGAAATATGCCTTTCGCATATTTCTGCGAGCGCAGGCCGCCACTGGTGTTTAGAGCGTGCATGTTAATTAGCGGGAGGGAGAGCGCGTTATCTCGTTTCATCTGCCCGCTTTCGGCTTCGTGACTGGCGGCGGGAAAAAAATGATCAGAGCGAAAATGCGGACGCTCCGGTTCTCCAGCGGAGTATCCGTGACAGATATTTCCTTTCCCTTCGGATTTATTCGAAGAGCGAAGGTGCAAACGAACGCGGAAAAATTAATAACGTTCAAAGTTCCTCGTCGACCGTGTGCAATTAGTGTCGAAAGGTGAATTTTAGTGTAAAGTACGAGGGGCTCGGCCAAAAGTGGGAAAAGCAATATGGGGCAAAAGGAATATTTGTCGATTTGTGGCATAAAGCATAAAACGGCTTAATTTACCTGCTTTATGAGGCGCTGATGGGGGAGAAAATTATATAATATGTAAAATTATTAGGGTTCCGAACGTGTGCTGAAACGCAGGGCCGGACTCGTAATCCGTGATGTTATTGACGTTGCGGGTGATTTATAGTATGAGGTAGGCAGAACTAGTGGCGGTGCGTGATATTTCAGTTAGCCATATCTTGAAAACGACGCATGGGACCCACTTCACTTTTTTAGGTGATGACTATACACCTCTTACAGAAAGGATTTATAGTGAAAAAACCGTCAGCAAGTTTGCGAAAAAATTTTCAAAAACACTGGAGCACTCCTGGGTTCTCAGTAACGCTCTGTGGAATATTTGCAGTATATTTTTTTTCATAATCTAGAAACAAATATAAGGAGACGTTTTTCGATTTGTTACAAAATATTTTTGTTTCAAAAGGTTATGGCCATTTTAATTTTGGGAAACAAAATGTTCCTATAAAATTAAAATTAAAATGACTAAATGACTGAAAAAAAAAATATTTTGCAACAAATCAAAAAACGTCTCCTTATATTTGTTTCTAGATTATGAAAAAATATACTGCAAATATCCCACAGAGCGTTACTGGAGAGAACCCAGGAGTGCTCCAGTGTTTTTGAAATTTTTCGCAAACTTTGCGACGATTTTTTCACTATAAATCCTTTCTGTAAGAGGTGTACAGTTATCACCTAAAAGAAGTGGGTCCCATGCGTCGTTTTCAAGATAACTGAATATCACGCACCGCCACTGGGCAGAACTAACATAACACATTATAATTATTAACTTCAGTATAAAATTATATGCTCGAAGTATTCGAAAGAAATCGAGGTATTTTCGACAATTTGTCTGGCAATGCATCCCGTATATGAATAATAATCCAGGCAATATAGCAGAAAAGTGCTCAGTTTTTAAAAAAAGTCCTGAATAAGGTTTCTCGGCGCGATAATTATGTAAAAAATAGTAGAAATTGATTGTGTATGTTTTGGATAAAATCGGTATGTAGGAACCTTAGTAAAAAAAATCGATACAAGTGCCAAAAACCGTTTTTTTGCGGATTAAGGGACGAACAATAATTTTTATCGTAAAACAAAAAGTAGCACGTTGTGGCGCTTGAAAAAACGAAAAAAAAATGAGTTTTTGGTGATCAAAATCGGTACAGAAGTTTTTGCACAAAAAAATAATAACCGATGAAAAATGCCCATTTTTTTGAAATCGAATTACAAGGGTTCTAATGGACGCAGAAACTTCTGCTTAAATTGTAGCTTTTGGGGCCGCCATATGCCACCGGTGGTCATTTTTCATAATGCGCATGCGCGACGCTAAATCGAAATGCGTAGCCGTGCATTGGCATCGCCAACTTCATTTTACAATTCAATTTTTCATACAGCAAACTTGTTGTTGCTGCATAAAAAACTGATTTGTAACCATACCCCACTTTATGATTTTATCATTCAAGGTGGAATAAATAAAAACCATTTGCTTGAAATTATTTATTTCTACAATTATAAACATTTAAAACAATACAGTATCAAAACATATTGACATAGTAAACATAAATTATTTGAAAACAAAAAAAAGTCAAAGGGGATTAAAATAAGAGAATTTTCACATCGAGATTAGGTTGTATTTACTTGGACATACCTGCTGGCCATCGTGAACATACATACCTCCTACTGATGAAGTAGAACGCTTGTTTTTTGCAAGGCTCTATACAGTGAAGAACACTCTAAAAACACATAATATTTCATTACCATTTTAAAGTTCAAACGTTAAGACACTTCTATTGTTTAATATGTACACATGCTCATTTACAAGACTATTTCATATTAAGAGTAAACTAGAAAGAACTTTGCTAAATGGAACAATTAATTAAATTACACGTATATTTTCATTCTTTACATGCACATCTTATTATGTTCTTATAATTCTAATCATTTACATATAAGTTAGATATGTAATTTAGCACAGTATTTACTTACCAATAAGTAGAATAATTTATATTATATCCTTAAATGCCAATCAGAAAAGAAATAATAGTTTTATCACGAAATAATGCACAAAATAATTTGATGCGAATCAAGTTTTTCCATTAGGGACGCTTCCTAAAACGACAAAAATCAAGGTTTAAATTAAAATGCCGCGTTTCTATTGGATATGGATCGCCAAATAGACCTATAGGATCGCTGCCACGTGTTGCATGACTGATAGCACGACCATGACTGATAGCGTGTTGCGTGGTCGTGAATGTCAGTTTCACCCCCGTGGTCCATAGTGTCTGTATAATTTTTAAAGCTGTTAAGTATTTCATAAAAATCGTTTTTCATAAATAATGGGAAGGCATACTTTCTCGAATAAAGCAACAATCATTTAAAAATATTCAACGATGTAGTTTAATAGCAATTTTAAAAAGAAACCATCTGATGGCCCACCCTTTAGTACATGCATTCCGTAATTGAGTACAGCTTGTCGCATTAATAATTCTGCACGTAGGGTTTTAGTAATGCTACCTTGCGTGAACCCGGGGTCAGCGTTCGACGCGGCGTAACAATTAACAGCGAGCGTATCCGTTAAAAGGTATTAATTTTTATGAATTTTCCGGGTTTCGGTAAACACACTGGGGCGGTAGCGGCGGCAATGTTTACAATTCTCTCTAAAACCGCATTTGATGGAGTCCTTTGATTGTTGGGCCGTTCGTACAGCCATAAATACGTTTATAAATAAAGGGTAAATTAAATCGACATCATGATATAAATGTGTCTAGCAATATCGCATGTATATATGCTTGTTTCGGCTATCTAAATACAGGTTTGCTGATGAGTTGGTGATTTGTACCAACGTATAGTTTTTTTTCAAAAGGGAATAGTATACAGGGTGTCTTAGAACGATTTGTACGGCGCGAGCTTTGTGAAAAATGCTAAAATATAATATGTGAGGTTTTTGTACCTTTTTGCCGAATATACAGGGTGTTCGTTTACTTTTTGGGCGTCGACTAGCTTCCTCAGTCTGTCCCAAATTGGTTCTCCACGCATTGGTATCTCGGTTATTGTTGGAGATAGAAAGATAGTTAAATGGGGAAAGTTTTAGAGGAATTTATGAGTATTACCTCGATTTTTTTTCAAATTCGATTTATCTGCAATGGTTTTCGAGGTAATTCCAAAAATTATTTTTAATTACTGGACTATTTTAGGCGAGTATATTGTTAGAATACTTTCTTAAGATGCTTTCGCTGACGTTATCAAATTATTCCTGTTATTACATATTTGTTTCTGAGTTAGTGTCATTAACTTTTTGACATACGATTTTTCTTACGGGGGCCATATTGGGTTTTTATGGGGGTAATGGTGCCAAAATTTTTTCCCCTGCCATTCAATTTTTAAAAATGACGTATATGTTTTGAAGGTAAGATTATGAAATCTTATTGTATTCTTAAAAAGACATTTTAGGGTGATATACGTTTGTATCTTTTTTTGCTATTTTTCGAATTGTGGTAAAATAGTGCTAAAAAATTTGACTCCCAGGTGTTTCCCAGGGGGCGTAAATTATTACTGAATTCATAATGTTCAAAACCAATTGCATCCCTGTTTTTTTTTTTTTTTTTTTTTTTTAAAAAATTTAAAAAAAATTTTCAATAACTTGAAATTGGCGAAGGCGCCAGTCAATAGATGCATACATAAACAACGGTTAGGTACTGGATTGTAATAATGGCGAAGGCGCCCGTCAAAATAATTACCTGTTGTTTTTTTTTAAATTTCAACGATTTGCACAATTATAATATCGAGCCAATCAAAACAGAAAGCCTTATCAAAGTTGATTATGAGAAAATAAAATACACAGCCAAATTATTTGAAATACGCAAGTGATTCTAGTGAAATGGTCAAACTGATTTTAACTACTTTTTAACATAAATAACAAAAACTTAATTAATTAGTTTAATTTTGAGGCCCTCTAGCGGCTAAACGAAGCAACTTAGGCCATATAAAAGTTGGCCTATATCGTTTTCTTTTTGGATTTAGGAATCTCTGGTATTACGTTGTACACTCAATTCCCAGACACCCTGTATATATTTCGTAAAAACCAACCTTTTTATTTTATTGATTTCCTTTACGTGTAATGTAGTCACCTAAATATAACAGTTGACATTGATATTAAAATAATTATTTCTTTAATGTAAAACAGAATTTTGATATAATGGTGTAGCTCTGTTTGTATCTATGGTCGGTAAGGTAGGCAGCATGAACTATATTACCGTTAGTTAATGTCAGCTGATAGCTCTGGTTTACCTATTATTCTCATTCATCATTTTAATTTTTTTTCCGGTCTTATTTGAATACAGTCAATTTTGCAATAACTCCTTATAAAATGTATCTTATTATTTTATTATGGCAAGTAATACGAGATGTTGTGCTAACGATCCTGATATGTATTGTTATATTTGTGGTTGAACACAAATTGAAAGATCAGCGAATCTCGATTACTGACACTGTAATTCTCTTGTATTTTGCTTACTTCGGTATTGAAATTCACAACCAAGATAAAGTGTGAGTGCCTCATAGTGTTTGTAAAATGTGCATTGAACATTTGCGGCAATGGGAAAAAGGAACGCGAAGTTTGGAGTACCAATCATTTGGCGAGAACAAAAAAATCATCATGACGACTGTTATTTTCGTATGATGAATGTAGTGGGCATCAACAAAAACAATCGCTACGAGTGGAAGTATCCCAATATTTCTTCAGTTATAAGACCTATTCCTCATTCAGACACTGTTCCAATACCAGTTTTTCATCAGGCAGTACAGAAATCTGAGGATGATCAAATGGAAGTTTCTGAAGAAGATTATGATTTTGAATACTGTGCATCAATATTGAAAGAAAAAAATTGCCTTTCCTCTGGTGTATGAATTACTTCATATCGCACGAGAGAACGAGACTTATTGCAATTTTTTTTCCTCTGATGAAAATTTGGTATATTGTAATGATGTGAACGGCTTGCTGACTTTCATGGGCGTGGAGCCTTATCATGCAAGTAATTGGCGTGTCTTTATTGACAGTAGTAAAAGAAGTCTCAAGGCAGTCCTTTTACATAATGGCGATAAGCATGCTTCTATTCCATTTGCCCACTCTATATTTATGAAAGAAGAAAATGAGGTAATTTCAGTTATTTTACAGAAAATAAAATATTTTGAACATAATTGGGCGATTTGTGTCGACTTGATGATGTCGACGAAGATGGTTAATTTTTTGTTGGGTCAACAGAGTGGTTATACGAAATACCCTTGTTTTATTTGTTTCTGGGACAGGCGAGCCAAATCAAGTCATTGGACACAAAAAAATTGGCATATGAGAGATGTTCTTGTTGTTGGTGATAGAAATGTCATAAATCAGCCTTTGGTTCCCCGAGAAAAATCATTCTTCCACCTTTGCACATAAAGTTTAGGGCTCGTGAAGCAATTTGTTAAAGCTCTGAACAGAAATGGTCAATGTTTTAAGTTCATTTCTCTGAAATTTCCTGGATTGAATATTGAGAAATTAAAAATAGGAATTTTTGATGGGCCTCAAATACGTCAATTAATTAAAGCTTTACAAATTTTGAAGCTTATATGACTAAAATATAACGACTTGCGTGGAAATCTTTTGTAGCGGTTGCACAAAACTTCCTTGGAAACTCCAAAGCTGATAACTATAAAGAGTTGGTCGAGGAAATGCTTCTTGACTTCAAAAATTTAGGCTGCAATATGAGCATAAAAGTACACTACGTCCATAATCATATATATCACTTTCAACATAATTTTGGAGATCTTAGCGAAGAACAAGGAGAACGCTTTCATCAAGATATAGAAACAATGGAGAAAATATGGTACCAAGGCAGATGGGACATTCATATGATGACCGATTATTCTTTTCTTATAAACTAGAGCTGATATAAAAAAATGCGACTGTTTTTTTTTTGTATCAGCTCACAAGACAGACTAGGTCTAAAATCAGGTCTAAAATCTTAGGCACCAAAATGTGTGTAGACCAGTGTTATTTTTCTTTTCGCGTTTCAGTTCAGTAAATCTAGAAACGCGCAGAAAGCAGTGACCTAGAAGTGGCTCCTCGCCAAATACGAAATACCGTTGTGAATATGTAACAAAAACCGGAACGACAAGCGCCCATGCTCATCCGCTCATAGAGGTGTACGAGGAAGTAAGTATGTATAAAATATTGTTACGCGTATCGTGTTATTCCATTTGACATTGAAATTGCTGCATTTCCCGTTTGAATTATTTTTGCTTATTATAACGAGCCGACCGGCGCAAATGCTAGTCAGTATGTTATTTTATTTTGTTCTAGTTGATGTAATTATTATTTTGCACGTAAGTAATTTACCTATAACTAGTGGGATTTATATATTCTGTCATGTGTTTACACTGGATTTTTTTTGTTCGTGTGTCACATTTTTTTTGCATTTTTTGTATTAAGAATATTCAATTTATTCTATATATATGCAGGGTTAGTTTTTATAATTTGACAAGTTAATACGAGTTTATTATTAAAATGAGAAAAAAGTTCTTCAGACAGAAGTTATAGAGTTTTGCAAAAATTTTTTATAATACGACGTGAGAAAAAAGAATTGAACATCAGAAACCATAAAACTGAACCAAAGTTGTGTTTTTTTAAATGGAATACCCTGTATATTATTGCAAATCCTAATTCCTCGAATTTTTCCCTTTTCAAAAATATGTAACATGTCTATGTTAGCTTCAGTAGGTCACGGCATATTTCTTCTAAAAATAAATGAATAACTCCAAATTTTTCCTATTCGCTAAACATTATTCCAGTTTAAAACAATTAGTAATAAATATAAATTATTGAAATATAGCTCAAAACTTTTTAAATGATAGTTGTTCCTCTTTTTTTCTTTTTCGTTCTTTTTTTTCTGGTCCAGTCGTCAATGGTAGCTGCGATCCGTTGTCGCTAATTACTTTTTAAATGAAATATGTCTCATATTTCTCAAGCATATATGTTATATATTTCTGAGAAGGGAAAAATTCAGGGAATCATAATATGTAATAATATACAGGGTGTTCCATTAAAAAAAAAAAACAAAACTTGGTTCAGTTTTATGGTTACTGATGTTCAATTGTTTTTTCTCACATCGTGTTATAAAAATTTATGCAAAACTCTATCTTTTGTCTGAAGAACTTTTTTTAAACTTTAATAGGCCTTTAAACTTTTAAGGCTTTTTTATTGATTTTTAAATGAAATATGTAGCGACCTGCCAAAGCAAAAATTAATGTTATATTTTTTTGAAAAGGGAAACATTCGAGGAATCAGAATTTGCAATAATGTATAGGGTGTTCCATTTAAAAAAACACAGCTTTGGTTCAGTTTTATGGTTTCTGATGTTCAATTGTTTTTTTCTCATATCTCGTTATAAAAATTTATGCAAAACTCTGTAACTTTTGTTTGAAGAACTTTTTTCCAACTTTAATAATTAAATCGTAATAAATTGTCAATTTGTGGAGAGTTCGAGGTTTTTTATTGATTTTTATACGAAATATTTCGCGACCTGCCAAAGCAAAAATAAACATGTTACATATTTTTGAAAAGGTAAAAATTCGAGGAATCAGAATGTGCAATAATATTTAGGGTTCCATTAAAAAAAAACACAACTTTGGTTCAGTTTTAGGGTTTCTGATGTTCAATTATTTTTTCTCATATCTTGTTATAAAAATTTATGAAAACTCTATAACTTTTGTATGATGAACTATTTCCTAATTTCAATAATAAACTCACAATAACTTGTCAAATTATAAAAACTAACCCTGTACATTTCACCAAATTGGCTTATCCGTCATTTCGATGTTTTATTAAACTTTAATCAACGTAAAATTGAAGAAAACACAAAGTTTTGTACTACAATATTTACACAAAAATTGTGACTGCAGTTTCGACAGTATTATATCATGATTCAGATAACAATAAATAACAGAGAAATATTACATAACATATTTATATGGAACGTGGTATGGTGGCCGTTTTATAGCCTGGGCTTATCGTAGGAAGTGAGTTTTTCTCAGCAACGACTGAGAGAAATTAATTTTTGTGAAGTATTACCATTATAAATGTATATTAATTATGAGTTATTTTTCCGTTTAACATTTTTTTATTAAGTTATGGCCCATTCACAAAATTTTATCTGGTCTACTAAAACATCCACATAAAAATATTATCAACGTACTAAATAGTCTGTTTCTAAATTTCACACCATTTAATTTAATAAGATATCTTATTTTATTTCAAATTTAGTTTTCTTGATGCCTCTCTGATTACTACTTTAGGAAGACTGTGAAAGCATGCGGGAAGGACAGTTTTTTGGCTTAACTTTTTGGTGAAAGAAGTAAATACATACCTATTTATTAAAGTAAATGTTATCATTCTTTGAATTCGAATTCAGTTAAATGGGTTGTGACAAATCAATTTGTGTTTTGATTTGACAAATTCAAATTTGTTGAACAATTCTCCGTACCTTTAATTTGCAATATCTTTTTTTATTTTTTTCGCAAGCAGTACACCAGAAAATAATAGATATCATCAATCATACCTTTCTTTTTCTTTTACTTGACTTCCCTCGGCCTTGTCTAATGACAGTCTCAACTGAATTAGCAACTCTTAACAAATCATATTGTGAAAACGGTTGTCTGATAATTACGAAACTTTAGAAGTTCTCGGATAAGTGCTTTTAGTGCTTGTTCCTTAGTATGAGATAATTAAAATGAGACATGAAGTCTGTAAAACAGTTTACTCGAAGAATAACTAACAGATCAAATTATTCATTGCATTAATTCCGCGACTCGTCCCTGCAAGCGGAAATTGAATTGTACTCTGGACAGAATCGCGGATTCAAACACACACTCTTAAAAGAGCAGCTAATACTGATTTTATCGTATATCAACAAAATGTTATATGTTTTGTAGCAACCCTGTATAGTTACTTCTGTGGTTCGTTTATCAATATTTTTTGTCACTCCCCAACAACGCCTTTGGTGGTAGAATGTAAAAATTTTAGCGGATGTAAGGCTCTACTTTCAAATTTATCTCGTAATAATAAAAATTGTTCCCGAATCCGATATTAAGATTTTGTTCTTCAGTTGTAATCGATCCGGTTAAATAGGCATGATTGGAGTTTTCCAACCCGTTATAAAAATCCTTTGTTTGGAGCATCCTTAAATATACTTTATCTTACTAGAGGGTATCCGAATACTTTGCGATAAAAGCTCGTTTTCTTTTCCACCTTTAAGAACAATCCGATAACATCGCGTGCGTACTTATATTTGACTAAAGGCTATGGGAACTCGAAGAGATAGAGAAGTTGCGAGTGAGTTTTATGAAATATAAAGTCATATAAATACTTCCGACTTCCTGAAGTCCGACGGAGGAAAGTTTCCTGCACATATTAGACGGCATCTATCTGTTTTTCAAAGTTTAGTTTCCGTTAGGTAAATAAGTATACATACGTACAGTGTTACATACTAGAGATAGCATTAAAATATAAAAGCCATTGCCGGAGAGTGAATATAAATTGTTTATATAAGGGATAATTCACGGAAAAGTACATATCTTCAGTTAAAACTAGTAAAACATAAGAACATGAAGGATATGTAACCCGTGTAACGCTACGATCCTAAAAATTGACTACTTTTACTGGGATAATATTCGGGCGCATAGGGACTCTAATGAATTAGTTCTATGTCGCTCAGTCGCTACTGACTGGCCGAGGAGCACGCAGAAGTATGACGTTTTTTTACAAAACAGTCGGTGAGGTGATGTACTTGCTTGTAGTTTTTAATGTTGATTAAGAAAGTTTTTTATTGGATGGAAAAGTATCGTCAAAACATAATCATAGGAGTGCATTTTTTAATACACATTTAATCCACTTTAATAAGTCACTGCGTACAAATGGTAGATTGTAACGTTGTGCGTTCTGGTAATGGCGTCTCTTGAATTTATTTGTTTCCCAGACACTCACAAAATGGTTGTTTATCGAGTATATTCAGGGATACATCACAAGTACTAAGCATTAAAAGTAAGTCGAACATAAACGGAGTTCTCAAAGGCATACTATCTTTTTAATTTTTATATTTCACACTGTTTATATGATGGCTACAACCGCGTAGTAAGAAAAATAATAAGTATGAATTCCACGTTTAGTAACCTTAATAAGACATGTAATAGACAAAAATTATTCTTTACATAACAGGAAATTGAACGATTGAACAAAGACGTGTATATGCTCACGACATATGGGAATTTTCCTGAGTATTTTAACGTAAAATGTATGCTACCAGAAAGTTCAATACATTATACTTACACGTGTCTCATTCTGTGTGGTAAATCAATATTTTCAATTACGAACTTGTCAGGAACACTTATTAGGCCCGTATTTTGATTAGAAACGGTACTAAAGGATTTTATTCGTTCTTGGTTTGGTGCCTATCTAAGGAGCTGAATTTTCTTGTAGTGTTTATTGTTACGCCGGCGTCGTTTCTTCTCGCAAGTTTAACTAACACTCGTTTTCGCTACGCTATAATTTTAACAGCGAATCCACACCTGCTTCTTCTAACAAAAGGGTCTTTGCAAGCTGCAGCGAGTGCATATACAAAGACCAAACTTGAAACATAAAGTACCTCTTTAATAGTCTGAAACTTTGTTAGTAAAGAAACCTAATTTGTATGAACAAAATAGGTAAAACAGTTTGTATGTAACTTTAACAATTTATACAATATTAAATAATATTAAATATAGAAGAAATATATGTATCCACATATATCAACTTGTGTAGAACTCGTTTGAAACCTATTATTAAGGGATGCAACCTTTTTTGCAGTAAATTATATCCGTGAAAATCTTATTCTCTTTAATGGCCAATAAAGTATTCAATAATAACGTAGATATTTAAATCATCTTTCCGTTGGACCAGGAAGACACTCACAAGTAACACTACCCAATTTTTAAAAAAATAATACAGAATACAAAAATATTACTACAATTTTCCAAAAACTTTCATTACATATGTAGAAGTCACTTTAAACCATTTTAGGTGCCCGTTTTGATTTTTGTTCATAACCTTGTAACTTAAAGCCTTGGGGTATTCAACTATGTATATACAACTAAAAAAAAAAAAAAAAGATTTTGAACAGCAATTTAAGAAACGAGACCGTCACATCTCTCCGTTTTCGGGGATGCTGAATCTGAATTCGGGATCCGTTTGACCCAATCAGGTCTCGGTCAAGGCCATTTCAAGGTCAAACGTGTGAAACACAGTTCCCAACATACGTAAACCACCACGTCTATACATTTTTGGAACCGTTCAGTACAAGTTTGCACTTGTTAGATTCATTTGTTTGTTCTTTGTGACTCTTTTCGTAAACCGGTTTTTTCTAGTGCGTTTTAAAAATGAGTGCCATTAATTTTGAGCAACGGTGTGCTATCAGGTTTCGCTTCAGCCTTGACAACAGCGCATCGGATACTTTTGCAAAACATGCCTAAAGAGACAGTGTTTTTTCAAGAGCTCAGGTTTTTCGGTGGTTTAAGGCATTCTCAGAAGGGAGAGTTGAGGACAAGAATGATCGGAGAAGAGTTAAATTTGAATCACACCACTGTTCATCAGATTTTGACTAACGAATTGGGGATGAGAAAAATCTGCGCAAAAATGGTACCAAGAATATTTCGAGGAACAAAAGGACATCAGGAGAGAAAGGTGATTTTTTGGAATTGACTGAAAATGATGCCCATTTTGTGGAACGTGTCATTAGTAATGATGAAACTTGGGCGTTTGAATATGCCCGGAAACCAAGCGCCAAAGCATGGAAAGGCACATTTCAAGCTCTTCAAGACCCAAAAAAGCAAGAATGAGCAAGTCTTAGTCAGGGAATTGTTCACAAAGAGTTTGTGTTTCCAAGCCAAACAGTAAATCAACACTTCTACAGAGAGGTTCTTGAAAAACTTCGAAAAAGGGTCATGCGTGTGAGACCAAACACCAAGAATAACTGGATGTTGTCTCCAGCGCTGTGTGGCTTCTCAAGGAAGTTATTTTGAGGGAGACAATACTGAATTGTAATTCTATTCGAATAAAAAAAAATTAAAAAAAAAATCAGTCGCATTACTTAATTTATACACCTCGTATATTGCCTCCAAAGCTACATTACTTTTCTGTTAAATTCGAATGTTATTTATGACTGGAACTACAATCAATATTAGGACTGAATTAAATTACCGGTTATATTGCCCAAGTGAGTTAGATAGTTAAAATCTATTTATTGTGTGTTGTTATTTATTACCTCTATAGCCAAGAAGTTAATCTAAATTATACGGTTTTAGAGAGACAAATATGGAATTTCTGTCAAAATCGAATTATAACGGCTTTCGCTGCGGACATCTCGAATTCCCCGACAGAAATAGACGAGCAGATTTAACTCAAAAGCGATATAGTACAACGGTACGGTTAAACTAATTTTCCTGAGATTATTCCATACAAGTACGATTACTGAAGATGGTTGTACTGAATATACAAACTTTCCGCTGACCGATTCGGTAATTTAATATCCGTTTCTGGAGGAATCGTGTGGCGAATAAGTTCCATTCTGAGGAGGATAATTTGCTTAAGCGCATAAGCAGCGACTGATCGTAATTCAAACGTAATATATACAGGGCGTTCCAAAAACTGAGGTTACGTTCATATATTCGTTACACAGTGCGTGCTATAAAACAGAGTATATTTATTTTAGGGGCACGGGTAGCCGAGTGGGTTAAAGCACCGTCTTTCCAGTCGCGATACCTCTGTGCGCGTTGTTCGAGTCGTGGCCGAGGTAGAGGATTTTTAATTGTCTCGCTTTCTCTGTCAGGAATTGATATGCAACCATTAGTGCACACTAGTATAGGTGTGGATGCATAGATGCCAATACAACCGCACATGCCCTAGATTTGGTAATGTTCTCTGGGTTTTAGAGCTTAGAGTTTTCTGGGTTTCCTCAGAACTGTAAAGCAAATGCGTTACCGAAATAATCTTAAGTCGCTCCCAGTGCGCCGTGGCAAATAATAATAATAGCCACCCCTTCCCCCGCACAGATCCCTGAGAGGACCTCTGGGGTTACTCTTCGGAGTAATTATAGGGTGAGTATTATTATTATTATTATATTATATTGCATTATACTCGTATATGCTTAGTGTGTAGGTATCATTGGACAAACGTTTTGTTACCGTAATCAGGGCCGTATTTAGGTTACGTCGGTAACGTAACTGTCATGAAGAATAAAATTCAAAAAATTTACTCATTAGAAAATTTGGGCCTAAAACGCGAAGAACTTTGATTCACAATACACTATAAGGTTATAATTACTTAATTAAACTTTTAGTTCCCAATTATAAAACTGGGCCATGTAGAATCCGTATTCTTGCATAGATCACATATGGTATTATACACAAAAAAATTAGCTGGCAATGTCCTTATAATTGCACAAACCAAGGTTGGGTTCCGTAGTACACACAAACATACTCATTATTTAGTAAATACGAGGTGAGGCTATTAAATAACCGAATTGATGTTGTTACCAGCGCGCTCCGAGCGTGTCGCGACAAGTTGAACAGAACTGTGTCTGACCCTTCCCCCCCCCCCCGCCCAAAAAATTCCAATCAAAAACGGTAATCCCAATCAAGGAAAACTTCCCCAAAACTTATAAAAAATCCGGGGTGAATTTTTTCCCCCCCCCCCCCTTTTAAAAAAAAAAACCCCCAAAAACCCCCCGGCCCCCCCCCCCCCCCCCCCCCCCCCCCCCCCCCAAAACCCCCCCAAAAAATAAAAAAACCCCTAAAATAAACCCCCCCCCCCCCCCCCCCCCCCCCCCCCCCCCCCCCCAAAAAAAACCAACCCACCCCCCCCTTCTCCCCCCCCCCCCCCCCCCCAACAACCCCAAAGAAACATTTGCGCTGACATTCTAAACAACATTGACACTGATCCAGGCTTGTTAGACACGGTGACACTGAAGGGGACAAGATTCGAAAGTGTGGAAGCGGTTAAAACAAAAGCGATGGAGGTTCTGAACCAGCTGACAGAAGCGGATTTCCAGCATTGCTTTCAACAATGGAAAAGTCGTGTGGAGCTGTGTAGAGATCGCCAAGGGGAATACATTGAAGGCGATAAAGGTGCTACTGTAAATAGCAACGAATAAAAAGTGTTATGACAGCAGTTCGGTTATTTAATAGCCACGCCTCGTATACGAGTCTCAGTTGCCAAAAAGCGGTATTTTGGGAACAGGTATTTGGAATAGGTATGCCCTTGGAAAAGGAACATATGATGCTTGTTATCGTATAATGTTCGAATTATATGACTTTCTGCCGCGGTGTGGGTCACATGCTTCTGTTTATTACTCAACTTTTATTCAGACGATATAAGTGCGACTGTTTTACAATAAAAGTTTAAATTCTAGTAGGTATGTCCTATGATTACAGTCAACCTAAAATTTTTCGATATTATTAGAATTTATGAAGGTAGTGATTGCATGGCATCGGTAATGTGTAAAAAATCCGGTATGTCCATCTAACTGTCCATATGTCTGTCTACTGACCACTTGAAGATACTTGTCAAATTGAAACATACTTGTCAAATCGAGATGAAGGTACCTAGACTTTGGTAGTAACCCGCTAAGGGGGTTTGGAGATAATTGGGGTAACAGTAATTGTCTCTCGTCTACAAATAATTTGCGAATGATTTGAGATATTAGAGGAGGCAATCTTAATTTGATATAAAAATATTCGTAACGTATAGTTTGATAAGTTCATGAGGAATTCTAATTCAACTATTACAGTTATTAAGTGGGTATCTCTCATAATTAATTAGTTTTGAGGTGTAATATAAAAAAAATGTAAAAAAAGTAATATTTACGCATCTTTTTTTTCCAAATAGAAGGTATGTAGAAACTTACTTACTACTATTATTAATTTGTGTAATTGTTTACTGCAATATAATATTTTTTGTTCCATTTTCCCTGTTTAATGTTTCTGTAAAGGTTCTTTAACCTTTCAGTAATACATTCTAAACATCGCGTCTTTTTATACAGTGACGAATGGCTGTTCATTTGTAACTCTGCCGGTTCATATATCAAACGTACGCTCTCATGAATGTTTCATTGACTGAATAAGATCTTACCTAATGTTGGGCACTATCTTGAAGTCGTAGTTATTGTGTTTATTTACTAACATTTTCACCCTTATCTAGAGTTCGAATTGACCGCTTCTTACCTTTCTACAGCTAGATGGTTAAATAAACAATCATAAAATTTAATAATAAAAATAACCATCAAAATAATTATGGATGAAATTAGGTTTAACAACACTAATCTATAATTTTTTAAGTACGCCTATCTATTTGTTTGTTGAGGAAAATCTCTTATTCATTATACCTACAGGTGTTCATTTTCTTTTTTCAAGGTAGGTATACAGTGTGGAATAGCCTATTGGAATAAATTCATTTGCTCCATTATTATGCATTTTTTTAGAAAATCCTGAGATGTGTCAATTTCTAATTCTAAAATGACATCTTGCAACGTAAAACTGTCATCCCTAAATTCAACCCCCTTCAGGTGATAGCTACAACCCTTAAATTTTCAAATTGGAAGTAGGGGCTTGTGATACTTCATTAGAAAGGTCTTTTCTACGGCAGCTAAAGAAAAATCTTCCCAATGAACTCAGTGATGATCAGAAATTGGATGTAATGCTTATACTTCAGCATTAAATATCAGCCATTCCTCGATTCTCCGTGTATTGGCAGAAAATCATGCACCCATATAAACTGGTACCAACTAATGAGCTGGCGGAAGACGATTTTGATAGACGAATTCTCTTTTGTGAACAAATGATGCAAATGATAGATGACAATACATAACAAATAGAAAATGTTTTTATTAAATTTACACTTCACGACCATGTTAATCGCCAATCTGTCGTTACTGGACGAGAGAAAATCCTCACAGGATGAGGGGACTACACACGCAAAACCCTGAGAAAGTTAATGTTTGGGCAGGAGTAATTGGAGAAAGTATCATTGGTCCCTTCTTGGATTGGAATAGAGAAACTTATTTAGCGCTGCTGCAAAATAATGTACCGACGATGGCAAACTTGTATCCAGCTGAAGGAAACCCACAACTTCCAGGTAATGCAATATGGTTCCTGCAGGATGGTGCATCAACACTTCACGAAGTCAATGTCCGGCAATATATCTACACAATCTTTCCAAATCGCTGGATAGGGAGATGTGGTTCTGTAGAATGGCCTGCACGATCACCTGATCTCACGCGGTTAGAATTCTTCCTATGGGGATATGTAAAAAGTATGGTCTACAAGACCAAACTCGACGATTTAGCTGACTTAAGAAGAACAACACTTGCAATTAGGTCGATTACCCCGCAGATGTTAACTAACGTTAGAAGACATTTCTATTTACGTCTAGGATGCTGCCAAGATGCTGGAGGCATGCATTTTGAACATCTGCTGCATTAATAATGATTCGTTTTTTATTTTAATGTAACGAATTTCCTACGTTGGAGAAACTTCTCTTTTTTTCTTGTTAATTTCTGCAATAAAATTTAAAGCCATAGCAGTTTTGAATAGAGAATGAAAAGAACTTTCAAATGAAGTATCACAAGCCCCTACTTCCGATTTGAAAATTTAGGGGTTGTAGCTGTCACCTGAAGGTGGGTGAAATTAGGGATGACATTTTTACGTCGCAAGATGTAATTTTAGAATTAGAAATTGACGTGCCTCAGGATTTTCTAAAAAAATGCATAATAATGGAGCTACTGAATTTATTCCGTTTGGGTGTTCCAAGCTGTATAAATAGAGACGCTTATTAGTATTACTATATTATTATTTCGTCGGGTATAATTTTCAGATACCGCACGCACTTCAGTCGCCCGACGTCGACGAGGTCACCACCGAGGAGATAAATACGTCCACCGCGCAATACGGCGCGGAAACAGATGATCCTCGAGTCGAGACGTCCGCAGACGGCGGCCCTTTTAGCATAGAAATTTTGCGCATCATCGTGCCACCTGGAATTGGAAATGCCGTCAAATTGGTCTGGGGGAGGAGATTGGACGATCTACACCTGAATTTTACCTACGGCCTGCACTACGGCATCGACGGGGAGGATTTGACAAGTAAATTTAGACTTATTCGCGTTTTAACCCGTTTCGGCCGAAAACGCCACTCCCCGTACATAGCTCTTCAGCGCCTCATAACTAATACTATTTGCTACAGAAAAATATGACAGGGACATATTTTTGAAGTTTAAAACGTGTCCTTTCCGATGGTGTCCATGAAATTCCTCCAAAAAATTATTAGGTATGAAAAAAAGCATTTTAAAAAAAATACGATTTTTTTGCATATTTTTTTTTTAATCAAATTTTCAAGGGGTTTCTGGTCTGCAATGGACCTGGAACCTCACTAACCGGTGAAATAAATGTTTGAACTTTAAGTATACATGGTTTAAAGATCGATTTTTTGCCTTATGCGTTCAAAATGGCGCCTGAACTGCAAAATTTTGGTGTAAAAATTCAAGAATTTTTTATTGGAAAATGATGCACTTTTACAAAAATTGTCAAGAATAAAAAGTTCTTAAAATTAAACAATGAATGCACTAGAATTTTTTGGATTTTGCAAATTGTCAATTTTTGCAAAATTCTGTTCTGAAAAAATTCAAGTGCAGTCTTTGAGTGATATTAAGAACTTTTTGTTCTTGACAACATAGTAAAAAAGCATTGTTTTCGAGCAAAAAAAAGATATTATCTAAAGATCAAATTAGTATCGAAATTTAGAAATTGTTTTCTCGAACAATAATGCATTTACAATACACTGTCAATAATAAAAAGTTCTTAAAATCATACAAAAAATGCACTGGAATTTTGCAAAAATTGACATTTACAAAATCCAGAAAGTTTCTCAAACATTTTGAAAATTCCAGTGCATTCTTTGGGTGATTTTAAGAACTTTTTTATTCTCGACAATGTTTTGTAAAAGTGCATCATTTTCCAATAAAAAATTATTGAATTTTTACGCAAAAAGTTTGCAGTTCAGGCGCCATTTTGAACGCATAAGGGAAAAAATATCGATCTTTAAACCACGTATACTTAAAGTTCAAACATTTATTTCACCGGTTAGTGAGGTTCCAGGTCCATTGCAGACCGGAAACCCCTTGAAAATTTGATTAAAAGAAATGTGCAAAAAAAATCGTGTTTTTCTTTTAAAAACTGCCTTTTTTTCATAATTAATAATTTTTTGGAGGAATTTCATGGACACTACCCGTTAATATTCTTAGGACGTTACTTGGACTCCTGTGCAGTGGGTAGCAGCCACTACTCTTTGTAAATAAAAATATAGCACGAAAGTGGCCACTGTTTTTGCGTGGCCACTGTTGCAGATTCCCCCCTACCTATTTTTTTATCAAATTATAGCTAACTTCCCTCACATTTATGCTGAAGAATGAGGAAAAATGTATAGGGTCATTCTTTTACCGCACACCGAATGACACTTGACAAAAATGAATGAATGACACTTGAAATTTTTTTTATAATATCTATACGTAATATTAATCGACACGTATTTCAGGATTTTGCACAAAAAAAAATTATTTCGGAAATATGAATGTATGAAGTTTCGAGAATTTGCTACATTTTCATAAATCTTTTTCGGTTTGAAATTTATTATGTACAGTTGAAATGATCGGATTCGTGTCGGTTTTTTTTATTCGCTATTTTTTTACCTACACTTTCACGGAATATAAGATAATTTTTTTCTAAACAAAAAAAAGTTAATAATAATTTAATTGTTTAAATTGTTTTTTCATACCGGCCCCCAAATTAAATGAATTAAAATACTATTATCTTCTCCATACTCTTGTCTACAAATAACGCAAAATGAAGATAGTGTTATTTTTAGATCGCCAGTTATTAACTAATTGCGAACGCAAGTCACATAGAGCGCTATGAAGAGCAGCGTTCGGACATGCCCAAGTGCAAGATCAAGCGGCAACAAGCTTGGAAGCTCTGGCTGAATGCACTGTTAATAAAAAAATGCTGTTATTCCGTGGTTCGGAACCGTAGCGGACACATGCTGTTATTATAATCATATTATTTTATTCAAAGTGACAAACTTCTAGTTTTTTGAAATAGCAAAGTCTTCGAAATCATTTAGTGGTTCGAATATTCGAACAGATCGATGTTTTAATCCTTCCGATCTCCTTTCACATCGAAAAATCAAAAGTCTTCAAAAAGTTGCAAAGATTGATTTAGTGGAACTCCATTTACCAGTTATGGACGAGTCCTTTGAACAAAAAATCTGTAGTGATTGCCGTATTGAAGTTTCTAAATTAAAGAAAAATCCCGAGAAAAGTTCAGAAGTTATACTTTTTCTTGCAAATTTCTGTACTACAATACACACTGAGAAAAAAAATACCATTTCAACTGGTAACCAGCACTATTTAATTAGTGGTTATAATTTATGTGGTTCTGATTACCATTTAAAATGGGACGTTCTACAACTTAATCACTTCTGTGTTTTTTTACTATTAACAATGATAGTTTTTACTGTTAGTTTTTCTCAGTGTGTAATACTAAGACTACAATTTCCTACAGTCAAAGGGATAAATTGTAATACTACATGCTTACTTAAATTGTAATACTACATGCTTACGTATTATCTTGTTTTTAGAATGAAGAGAACAATGATGAAATATTGTAATCCCTTAGTTTCAAAGTTTGAAATAAAACTTCAGTTTCAAAAAAAACTTGAAAGTTTCAAATAAAACTGCTTTCATTTGCATTAGATTCATTAAATTTTATCTCTAAATATAATTAGCTTTCAAACTGCAACGCAAAACATAATTATAAGAGAAAAATAGGCGAGATCGTCTTAATTCTCTGCCGCCAGCGGAGCGCGCTTGCAAAGACTTGCGCTCAAAAATATTTAATAACAATGGTTTGAAAAATAACACTATCTTTATTTTTACAGTATTTGTAGATAATATTACGGAGAAGATAATAGTATTTTTTGCAATTCATTTAACTTGGGGGGCGGGTATGAAAAAACAATTTAAACAATTAAATTATTATTAACTTTTTTTTTTGTTTGGAAAAAAATTCTCTTATATTCCCTTCAAGTGTAGATAAAAAAATAGCGAATAAAAAAAATCCGACACGAATCCGATTATTACAACTGTAGATAATAAATTTCAAACCGGAAGAGATTTATGAAAATGTAGCAAATTATCGAAACTTCATACATTCATATTTCCGAAATAAAATTTGTTGAGCTAAATCCTGAAATACGTGTCGATTAATGTTATAGTGGTTCTAATTTTAATTGAAAATGATAAATACGCCTGAGGAACAAAAAAAGCGGTGCAACTTTATGATTCCATGGGCGTGCATATATCTTTTATAAATTCGAAAATTGTGAATTTTTTTTCATTTCAATCAATATAGGAGATTAAAATTAGCCTGCATATAAAACTCTTAATATTTGTAATATAATTTGCTGTAAATAATGCTCATTTAGCCAGACAATCTCAAAAATTGTCTGTGTTAATAAACCTAGCTGAAATACACGTCACTGGCGTCTTAGACAAGTAGTTTAAGTTCCTAATTCATAAAGTCGTAAATCATTTTAACGACATCGTTAAAATTTTATGGCACAGTGGACCGAACAAATATTAGCAATGTATTATATGCAAAGTGGTTTATCTACAGTGGTTTCCGTTGCGCCACCAGCGGCTGGCTGGTTGGCCAGCCAGCGCGTTGCCGGCTCTTTAAAATTTTCTTGAGTATAGTAATATACATAAAGTTGTTTTAATTTATAATTATTTTTTCCAGCATTTTTAAAGCTTTATTTTAATGCTAACTAATAAATTTATATCTATGTATTTTTTTAAAATATTTCCAAACTAGCTTTCTAAGAATGTCACGAACTAACAGTTTACTGAAGTATGAAGTATACTTGTATAGTGAGCTTAGCAATTTTAGAAAATAAATCTGACAACCTTGCTTTTTTCTACCTATTTTCAATTTAGAATGGAAAGATAGTACATACACATGTCATAATTTTTTTTTATCTTATTTTAAGAATTCAATTTTTTTTGTTCCGAAATCCGTGCGATTTGTAAAAAAAAGAATGATCCTATAGCAAATATCAATTTCGCTTATATATACTCGCATCATCCTCGATCTGATCCGGTCGGCAAACAGACCGCGGATTAATTGGTCTCTCTCGACGATTTCAGGCCCTAAGCTAACAACGAACAACCTGAGCGCCGTCATCGAGGACCTGGAGTTCTGCACCAAGTACAGGTTCGCGGTGAGCGTGGCCGCCAACAGCGAGAACAGGATCAATCCGAACAACGTTCGCACCATCGTGACCTACGCGGACGGACGCGTCCCCCGCGGAACCTGCGGGTCGACTTCGAGCCGAGGGAAGAGCCCTGTTTGCTCATCAAATGGTCGGCGTCTTGTGCAAATATTGGCCAGCCCATCGGCTATGTCGTAAGTTATCGAAGGGGCTTATCTCGGGGAAATCCCGGTTTGAACGTTTCGACGCGTAGGAGTAGAGTCGAGATCAGTGGCGGTGCGTGATATTTCAGTTAGCCATATCTTGAAAACGACGCATGGGACCCACTTCACTTTTTAGGTGATGGCTATACACCTCTTACAGCTCTTACACCTCTTTATAGTGAAAAAATCGTCAGCAAAGTTTGCGAAAATTTTTTCAAAAACACTGGAGCACTCCCTGGGTTCTCAGTAACGCTCTGTGGAATATGTGCAGTATATTTTTTTTCATAATCTAGAAACAAATATAAGGAGACGTTTTTCGATTTGTTACAAAATATTTTTGTTTCAAAAAGTTATGGCCATTTTAATTTTGGGAAACAAAATGTTCCTATAAAATCAAAATTAAAATGGCTCGAGATATCCGCGGACCCTGACAGAACCGTTTTAAGGTTAACTTTGCGCATGTTGAACGATTCATGCAAAATCTGGCACATTCACAAGACACATTCTTTGTCTATTCCTGTTATTTCAGCAAGCCCTCGGATGCTTACACGACGATCTTCGCGGATTACTTTACCGATTTTTTCAAGGTATTCGTCAGTTTTTGACGTTGAGGGACGTACACTTCTTTTTAACATTGCATAAGATTCTGTAAAAGTTTTCCCCAGTCTAACAAGAAACTTGAGATTAACCGGTTTTTCTATGTGAACACAACATTTTTTCGACGCGTCACCGGTGCGTAGACTAATTCAAACGACTGCTATAATCAAATTGGGCGACCCACTGGCTTGTCCAGCGAGCTCAGGGTGGGAAAAGTATCACCAGACACAATTCTGTTCAAACTTGTCGCGACACGCTCGCAGCGCGCTGGTAGCAGCATCATTTCGGTTATTTAATATCCTATCACACCTCCTATTTCTGGAACAAGAAGAGTTCGTTCAAAAAAGACATTAGCTCTACATTTTGGATGGGATGAAAGTCAGTGGCGCGCCCAAGGGGTTGTTATAGAGTGAAAAATATATGAATTTTTTACCATCCCCTCGTATATATTGCAAATATATATTTTTTCTCTTCGTATCCGTAAACTGCATTAGAAAATAAAATTTAAGCTGGTTTGTTTTTTTTTTGAATATTCATTATATGGCAAGTACGGTGATTTAAAGATTTCCTCTCCTAAATTTATTTTTTCCTACGTTTTTAAAATGAAATGCTACATCGAAGTGAATTTAAATTGAAAACAATTTGGTATATATTTACTACCAAAAACAATATGTTTATGAAATTTAATTGTTTTGGAAACAATTTATGTTTGAAGTTTTTTTTTTAATAATATAGCTTCCTATTTACTCACAATCAGTATCGTTTTCACTATTGGGAGTTTTGACCATATTTATGTAAAAAACGATAAATTAATCGTTGCTTCATAAAAATGCAAAATTGTGAATATATTGCATTATACCTATGTATAAGCACTTTAAAAGCTCTTCAATTTTAGCAAAAGCTACCATGTTGAGTATGTATTAAAACATATATTAAATTACTTTATTAAAAGCACAACAACTTTTTGTTAAAACAATATGGCCCATAAAGTCTCATACAGCAGTTAACTATTTAAAAACATGTCCTTTATTAATATAAGCAGTATAATGAACTTCTTACAACCGCTTTAATCAACCCGATAAGTACATTGCTGGACGGCCATTGTGTCGCATAGAAGGAAAGTGCAGTTAATTAAAG
Source organism: Aromia moschata (assembly GCA_029963805.1). Classification (NCBI taxonomy): domain Eukaryota; kingdom Metazoa; phylum Arthropoda; class Insecta; order Coleoptera; family Cerambycidae; genus Aromia; species Aromia moschata. The sequence goes on from JAPWTK010000035.1 coordinate 2,546,263, forward strand.
TTTAATTAGAGAGAACCTGTGGTTTTACAATAGCTCTAATAGGATTATTTAGAATATCGGGCTTTCTCAATTAAATTTTGCTGCCCCGATAAATCTGATAAAGCGATCAGGTGTGATATTATGTTGGTACAATTTATTCTCAAGTACACAAAGCAGTTTAAACTCAAATTATGTTTTTGTATATAACGTCTGGAAAGTTCACCTTTTCAGCAACTTTCTCGGAATATTTAGGTCGAGACCGTAATTTAACAGTCCAAAATGTACTTTTTGATTTAGGACTACGATACACAATAAAAAAAACATACTTTTTTCAGAACTTTGCGAGTTCATTTGATAAAGCTGTTACTGGAGACCTCTTTGCTCTTTCAAAGTGTTAAACGTTAAAAAAGTTTAGAAAAGAAAATGTCCCTGAGATATTACGTTTATGACTATAATTTGTTTAAAAATGGTTACGTTATAAACACAATTTTCAGTTTTATTATTTCGTTATTATTATTAAATGTTATATTGTACACTATTTCCAGAAGATGGTGTTTCTTTGATATCTTGATAACTGTTTGAAATTTGGTACCTACTCTCAAAACTCAAGTTTAATAATACGTACATTTTGTACCCAAAGAATCCAATTTATAATGCACTGTTGTTATATTCTTGATGAATTTATGGCTTCCCCTTCCTTTGTAGCTGTCACTAGAAATTTTAGGTTTTCTTCTGGGCATTTATTTGATGGGATGTAACTCCTTTAGGAAGAATTTTCTAAAAAAATCTACTTGCTCTATAGCACTCTAATTTTGACCACCTATTTTGGACACATTGTACAGGGTATCCCAATTTAACGTCTCACTGCTGATATTTTGGGTTATTTTTGAGCTACAGTTTTTACACCATGCCAAAAATGAAATGGGAGCCTACTACCCAAAAAAAAGTTATGACGCCACCCATTTTCCCACACCAATAAAAAAACATCAAATAATCTCCTAAACGGCTGGTTTAAGGTATGGATTATGGTATGTCTTCGACTCAAAATTTTATGCTCTTCCTAAATTTCAAAAAATAAAGGTATTCCATTCAAAATAAGGGAGTTAGTCGACGCCCAGACCATACGAACATCCCGTAGGCTTCTCATCATTTTAAAAAAAGTGACAAAAAAGGGTGCAAACAACCTTGCATATTATATGTTAGCATTTTTTATGAAACAACGATTCTATTGACCAAATACATATTAAAAACTTAATCTGTACTTACGAGGTGTGTAAATTAAGTAATGAGACTGATTTTTAATTTTTTTCCGAATAGAATTACAATTCAGTATTGCCTCCTTCAAAATAACTTCCTTGGAAGCCACACAGCGTTGGAGACGGTTCTTCCATTCCTCATAACAGTGCTAACTCTTAAACTGCAATAGCCTTCAGCTGGTCGGTTACAGCCGTTTGAACGTTTTTTATGGTCCCAAAATGACGTCCCTTGAGGTGATTTTCAATTTCGGGAAGAGAAAAAAAGTGACAAGGACTCAAGTCAGGTGAATAAGGAGGCTGAGGAGCCACAGGAATATTTGTACTGGCTAAAAACTCGTTTACTGAAATGGCTGTGTGACAAGGCGCATTGTCGTGATGCAACATCCAGTTGTTCTTGATGTTTGGTCTCACACGCATGACCCTTTTCGAAGATTTTCAAGAACCTCTCTGTAAAAGTATTGATTTACTGTTTGGCCTGGAGGCACAAACTCTTTATGGACAATTCCCTAACTATCATAAAAGCAAATCAGCATGAATTTGATCTTCGACTTGCTCATTCTTGCTTTTTTGGGTCTTGGAGAGTTTAAAGTGTGACATTCCTCCAAGCTTTGGCGTTTGGTGTCCGGGTTGTACTGAAACATCCAAGTCTCATCACCGGTTCCAACACGTTCCATAAAATGAGGATAATTTTCAATCGATTCTAAAAGTCAAGACACCTTTCTCTCCTGATGTCCTTTTGTTCCTGCGAAAGGTTTTTTGGAAGGTTTTTTTTTGAGCAGATTTTTCTCATCCCCAATTCATTAGTCAAAATCTGATGAACAGTTGTGCGATTCAAATTTAACTTTTTCTCGATCATTCTTGTCGTCAACCGACGATCTGAACGAAGATCACGTATTCTATAGGCATTTTCATCGGTTCTTGAAGATGAAGGCCTTCCGCTGCGTAGTTCATCTTCAATCGACTCTCTTCCTTCTGAGAATGCCTTAAACCATAGAAAAACCTGGGCTTTTGAAAAAAATACTCCGTAGGTTAAATACTCCGCGTGTTAAAATTTTGCGAGAGTATCCGTTGCGCTGTGTCCAAGTCTGAAGCAAAACCTGAACTAGAAAAAATAGGTTTATGAAAACAGTCACAAAGAACCAACAAATGACAAACTAACAAGTTCAAACTTGTAGTGAAGCTGCATTACATATTAACCTACCGCCCTTCCAAGTCCCGTCTCCGCGGCAGTGGCGGTGAGTGATATTTCAGTTAGCCATATCTTGAAAACGACGCATGGACCCACTTCACTTTTGGTGATGACTATACACCTCTTACAGAAAGGATTTATAATTAGAAAAATCGTCAGCAAAGTTTGCGAAAAAATTTTCAAAAAACACTGGAGCACTCCCTGGGTTCTCAGTAACGCTCTGTGGGATATTTGCGGTATATTTTTTCATAATCTAGAAACAAATATAAGGAGACGTTTTTCGATTTGTTACAAAATATTTTTGTTTCAAAAAAGTTATGGCCATTTTAATTTTTGGGAAACAAAATGTTCCTAGTAAAATTAAAATTAAAATGGCCATAACTTTTTGAAAAAAAAATTTTGCAACAAATCGAAAAACGTCTCCTTATATTTGTTTCTAGATCTAAGAAAAAATATACTACAAATATTCACAGAGCGTTACTGAGACTCCAGGGTGTTCTGCAGTTTTTTTGAAAACATTTTCGCAAACTTTGCTGACGGGTTTTTCACTAAAAATCCTTTCTTGTAAGAGGTGTATAGTCATCACCTAAAAAATGAAGTGGTCCAATGTGTTTTTAAGATATGGCTAACTGAAAATATCACGCACCGCCACTGCTCCGCGGTGTTGCTAGATCGCGCGCTACGTTGCCAGTCTCATGAGTTAATTTACACACCTCGTATATTGTCTCATATGGAGGATTCAGAGTTCAATCAGCGTGTCATAATTTTGGTAACAATGGCTAATAATGTTGTGTATGTAGATACCAAGTTTATTTTTGTTTTATATTTCATTAAAAACATATTACAACCCTTACAAGAACAGGTATTTGTCTTGCTATTTTTTAAAAGATTTTATCTGGTTTATATAGCTTCTGACATCTCCATGTGTTACAAAAGCGCCAGTTAATTTTGATAAAAGTTTAGATATTTTGATTAGAAGTTCGATACATCCCGAAATACAGTCTCCCGCTTCCTTTTGGCTGCCCCGTTTGCACAGATTACACGAACTAATTCAGCTCTTATCGCCTCCCGTTGTCTCCGCCATCTTATACGCCCGGAATAAAGAACCCGTTTAATATCCTCTTCGCCTGCGCTCCATTCCCAAAAACAAAAGTGTCGCCTCGACGAATTCCGAGCCGTTAACACTTTGTTTCAGATATCCGCTTTCGAACAAGGCACCTCGCGCTACACCATCGTCACCCTGCCGGCCAGCAAGCGGGTGGATTTCGCTCACCGTTTCAAGGCGAGCTACGAGGCCAGATACGACGTCAAGGTGTCGACGAACTTCCCGGCGTCGCGGGCCACCGACGTCGTCGCGTATAAGGTGCCCGGCGTCCTGCAGCCGTACAAAGTCAAAGTTACATCGAATCCGGACGGGGCCTTCCTCGTCTATTGGTCGGAGCCGTTTGTGCCCCCCTACATTGACAGGGTCTACTATGAGGTTGGTGTCATGCTATACTGAAGCGAGAAAGATTCCTTGTTCATCGTCATCCGCCAGCAAGTGCCACCTATCCGGATTTCGATCTTATTAGATTCCGTCAGTGTGACATATTTGAAAATCAGAACAGTGGCGATACGGCATCGCCCTATGGTGCGTTTTAATATATTGTGACGCTTTGTCCAACTCTGGTTCGCTTTAGTGTGAAAATTAAACATACGCTTTTAAAACACGAATTATTTAACGCAAACACAGTGATAAAATAAACTACGGACTAACCCTACTACTTATTTATATCCGAATTTCTGTAGGCGTACGTTTTACAAAATGCGGATCGCACGTATTTATTTTTAAAGACTGACTATTTCGCCGCCGCACAGTGGGACAAAACTGTAGCGTTTTACCCAAATTACTTTAGAGATCGTGAAAATAATGATTTTAAGATTTTTTTCCAAAATGTTCATTATGAATTTCTCCATAAATTCCTCTAGCTGGATTTTTTATTTTCATTCCCAATATTTTATTATTTTAATCTAAAAACGTATTTTTGTTGGAAAATATGAGGTTTTCCAATGAAAATCAGCGTCAAGGTCTCAAATGTATACGTATTTTTGACTTTTTAATTTTAAAATTTCATTTTCAAATAGCCAAATGATTTGTCAAATGATATTACCCGATTTCTTTTTTTATTGTTGACAGCTGCGAGATTAACTGTCAAATATAATAAAATAAACGTATTTCTTAAGTTATACAGAAAAAATCTATAATTTTAAAGATAATACATATAACACACTTCAAAAACTTTCTATTTACGTAATTTATACTAACATTTAAATATGACTGTCAAAATAACTGTCAAATTACTTAAGATTACTTAAGAAGTTCTTTATAGTTCATTTTATAAGGATTTAAGGAACACTGGGCAAGAAATGAATAAATTAATATTCATCAAAATATTATGTCAGATGGTAGCTATCAAAATATCTGTCAAAATAAAATAAGCATGTGTATCCTGCATTATTACAAAATATTCAGTTTCTACACAAAAAAGGATATATCACTCGATTTAATATAAATTAGTTCCGTAATTGTAATGTATTTAATCTTTTATACTATTGGCAGTTGTAATTTTTCAGTAAACTCAATGAAAAAACTATTTATTAAGTATTTTTAAAATTGAAATAACTAAAATATTCATTTTCTATATATACAGAGGATACTTGATAATTAAGAAATTAATAATGAATATACTAATTGTAAGTTAGATGGCAGCTGTCAAAATTTTTGTCAATTCTCAAAGTAATGGCATCTTAAGTAATTTTAACAGTTATTTACACAGCTGTCTTATTTAATATTTAGTAAAAACTACGTAAATAGAAAGTTTTAAAGTATGTCATATGTACTTTCTTTAAATTATAAATTTATTTGTATATCTTAAGAAATATAGTACGTTAATTTTATTTTTGACAGTTATTTGGCAGCTGTCAATAATAAAAAAAGAAATCTGATAATATCATTTGACAAATCATTTGGCTATTTGTAAAATGAAATTTTTTAAATTAAAAAGTCAAAAATGTTTATTCATTTGAGACCTTGACACTGATTTTCATTGGATAAACTTGTCCCATTAAAACGCACTAAAGAACGATCCCATGACGGTAACACCACTGTATGTTCTCCTAGTCAAGATACAACAAACAAGATCGTCCTTCGTCATTCGTCGTTAAATATGTCACTGACTAGATCAAAAAAAATATATATCACTGTGGTGTTTGATGGCGAGTGACGACGAACGAGGAGTCTCTTTTGCTTCATATGAATGAACCTCCAAAATATCGTCGGTTTAAAGGTGAAACTTGTTAACTGGCATCAAGGGAATTTTTTTAAAATCCTTTAATGATGATTTTCTGAAAACAAAAGGAACAAGTTATTTCAAGGAGTTCCAAAGATGTAATAGTAAAATACTTTTTAACTAGCATGTGACCCATATTATTGCCCATATTTTTGTCTCCTTGTTAGGCGATGACACTTTTTCACAATTAGTTTGGTGTTATTTAATGAGTTTTTGCCGTTAAATCGACAATGTGTTTATTAATTAATTAGATATTATACCTGGTGTCAACGAAATCACTTTCGGGCTGATATTTTTTTAATTTTAAAGATATGTTAATGAAATTTGGTGTATGCCATACTTGGCATAAAAGCCAATTAATGGTCTACACAGCATAATTGTGTAACTTGCATTCGAACTTTGATTTTTAAATAGGACACCCTGTATATTTTTACATATTTGGAATCTGCAGGTCATATTTAGTGACATCGTTTTTTTTGTCTTTTTTTGTAGATTTTTTTAGTATTTTCTTTTCGATTTGAAATCGATTAATAGAGCGATTATTACCCAAACATGATTCTTCTGACCTAGAATATGGTTTAAAAAATGCAACTGCCATGTTAATAATGTCCTGTCAGTGTCCAGTATCGATTTAAAGTTTGCAAAAGTTTTTTTTTTTATAATAACTTGAACAACTCAAATGGACATACGCCACTTCCATAACCATTGCTAAAAAACTTCCCTAACATTTTAGATTTTTTGAGCCACAAGGAGAGGGATGGTGAGGGTAGTAAGTACAAATTTTCTTTTCGACTCTAAAATCTAATTCTCAAAAAAAAAATGGAAACAATTAAAAAGAAGGTTACAATGGTTTTCGATGTGTTTTTTTGCGTAGAATCCGATAAAAGTATTTTTAAAATTATTGGGGGTAGTTTTCACCCCTTATTTTGAGGATTGAAAGTTTAAAATCGAAATTTCCGAAAAGTATGACAAGATTTTTTTTTCAATTTTCTTTTTCAATTCCTTTCTTTTTTTTGTACTTTCGATTAATTTTTAATTCATAATGAGCGTCGACCAGGAACTGGCCCAAAAAACGGCCCTAAAGGTGAAAAAAACGTGGTTTTAGCGTATTTTCTCATCCCGTGAGGATAGTAAATGGCAAGTGAATAATATATTCCAAGGTATTTGGGGTCGCGATTACGAATCTAACGTGGAAAATTTAGCGTGAATACGATGGTATTTTTTTAAATTTCAAAATTTAGCCATTTTTTAAAAGTTGACTACCATACTGGATCCGCCATTTTGTTTTTTGAAAATCTGACGTTATATCTGTATATGACGATATATATACATATATAAATGTCAAATTGTAAGTACCATTTTTCGGTATTCTAAATTTTAAACGAATTTTATTCAAAACAACATTTTCAAAATTGGCAACCACGATTACTCAAAAACTACTCGGCCGATTTGGCTGAAACTTTCAGGGCTTTCTTATACTCTTTAGGTTGTCTGTAAATCTAAATGTTTTGGAACTTTTTGTCCCAAAATTTTATTTTCAATGCCAAAATGTCTGAAAATCCGAAAAATCCCCCATTTTCTCCAAAAACTTCTCCCAAACGTTGATTTTTTTTTTTTTTTTTGGTTTTCCCACATTTTTTTTTTTCCTTACCTCCCTTTTTTTTTCCTTCTGTTTGAGATGAATATTTCCGCGCCCCGAGCGGTTGCCGTTTTTTTTTTGGTTCCCCCCCTTTTCCCCCCCCCGGGGCCGCCCCTTTTTTTTTTTTAAAAATTTTTTTTTTTTTTTTTCTTTTTTTTTTTTTTTTTTTTTTCCAAATTTTTTTTTTTTTTTTTCCACCTTTCTTTTTTTTAAAAATTTTTTTTTTTTTCCTTTTTTTTTTCCCCCCCTTTTTTTTTTCCCCCCTCCCTGTTTTTTTTTGGTCCCCCCCCCCCCTCCCCCCCCGGGCCCCCCCCCCCCCCCCGCCCCCCCCCCCCCCCCCCCCCCCCCCCCCCCCCCCCCCCCCCCCCCTCCCCCCTTTCCCCCCCCCCCCCCCCCCCCCCCCCCCGGTTTCTTCTTTATACTCTTAGGTTGTCTGTAAACCTAAATGTTTTGGAACTTTATGTCGCAAAATTTAATTATCAATGCAAAAATGTCTGAAAATCGGAAAATCACCGATTTTCTCGAAAAACTTCTGTAAACGTAGAATTTTTTTTAATATTTTGAGGTTTACCGACATATTATATGTACTTTTAACATACATTTTATTTTCTGGACTGTTAGAGATGAATATTACGGCGTCCAGAGTGGTTGCTGTTTTTTTTGTGGGTCCACTTTGCGCCAGCGTGGAGCAGCCATTTTGTTTTGAAAAATAAATATTTTTTTTAATTCTTCATTCTTATCTTAACAAATATACAAAGTTTTGTAATGATTAAATCAAACTTTCTTGGTAAAAAAAAATGTTTTTATATGCGTAATTTTTGGCCCGTCTAATTGTATTTACCCCTTAGAAGTATTGGTTGGTCATAGCCCGGAATAGTCCGGGGGTTACCTCTGCGGGGACTGCACAAAGTGCCCAATAGGGTTAAGTGATGTGACTGTTATTTTAATGACTTATTTTTAAGTAAACTGGATACCGCGTTCAATCAATTGGTTTCTTCTTTATACTCTTAGGTTGTCTGTAAACCTAAAATGTATTGGCACTTTATGTTGCAAAATTTAATTATTAATGAATAGAATTTTTTTTATATTTTGAGGTTTACCGACAAATTATATGTATTTTTAACATACATTTTATTTCCTGGACTGTTAGAGATGAATATTACGACGTCCAGAGTGGTTGCTGTTTTTTTTGTGGGTCCACTTTGCGCCAGCGTGGAGCAGCCATTTTGTTTTGAAAAATACATTTTTTTTATTCTTCATTCTTATCTTAACAAATATACAAAGTTTTGTAATGATTAAATCAAACCTTCTTGGTAAAAAAATGTTTTTATATGCGTAATTTTTGGCCCGTCTAATTGTATTTACCCCCTTAGAAGTATTGGTTGGTCATAGCCCGGAATAGTCCGGGGGTTACCTCTGCGGGGACTGCACAAAGTGCCCAATAGGGATAAGTGATGTGACTGTTATTTTAATGACTTATTCTTAAGTAAACTGGATACCGCGTTCAATCAGTATCGTATCCTGTTAAAAGGACTCGTTAAAATATCAATAATTGCTTCGTCAGGCACCCATCTCGATAAATCACCCTTCTCACCTTCACGCACACGTCAATTATAAATCTTGCCACCCAACGCGGACTAATTATTATCTCCCTGATTATTTTCGCGTTCCGTTATCGATACATTTCCCCTAATTTATTTAGTTGTGGGGCGAGTCGGCTCCTTTCTTTCATTTATCTAATTCGAGCGGTCCGCTAATTAATTTCCAACGTTCGTGCGGGCCGCGGGAAACGACCGACCCAATTCGGCATCGGTTCGGAAAATTATATTAAAACGGTCGGTCCGATATAATGGCCCTAATCGAATCCCCCTTCAATAAAATATGTTTACAGTGGATACACTTAATTCTCCGCTATTATTGCGAGTTGCAAAACTAATTGGAGAGTTCCCCGAACTAAAGTTCGTGCGGTCGAGCGGGGGAGCGGGAGGGACCAAATAGCTATCCAAATATGCACGTATATGTGGGAAGTACGGGATAGTTGGACCGGTTTTTGTTTCAATAGCTCTGTGAAATTAGACATTCCATTTCTGGAAAAATCGCGGAAAGCTGGATTTTGGTGTAAGCTTTGATATTGTGGATTTAAGGGGTTAAAAAAAAATGTTGTTTTTCGGCTTAAAACATACTTTGAATCATCTAAAATATGAGACGCAAAGTTTTATACATGAAAACAATTTTTTTGTTTGAAATTTCGCAATATAAAAATCAATATTTTTAAAATTTTTGTTTTTGTTCCAAATCAACATTTGACCAGTTCTGCTGCGTGCAGCGAAGCGCCTCAACGACAAAGTGTCTGCGAAAAATAACCTTGGCGCCGCCATTTTGCAATATTTATGAATGAAAAAAATGTTTTTGTACTTCAATATCTGACCAATAACACCCTTAAAGCGTGTTTTCTTATTACCTTCGATCTTACCTTCGATCTTATTACGATCAGCGATAAATAACATAATATAATAATAAGTTTTCACAGATATGTAACAAATAAAGAAATTTAAATATATATTTTTTTCTGATATGTAAAAAGAAACCCTTTTTTACTGCTTTCTTTTTGTTGGATATTTTTGCGCAGCGTATCGGGGAAACCGATACATTTAAGTTGAATGTTGACACAAAATTAACTAAAAACGTCAGATTTGACAGATATTTGGTACATAGGCACTTGATTGTATACTTTTCATATATAATAATAATAATTTTGAAGTTATCAAATTAAATTTTCTTGATGAAAAATGTACAAAATTCACAAAATCTTATATTGCTGAATAGATAATTAAGAACCCTTTCAAATGAGCTATCACACGCACCCTCGTTCCATTTAAACATTTTAAAGGGGTAGCTGTCACTCCAAAGGGGTTGGAGGGGGAGGTATAAAATTATGCTCAAAAAATGTCATTATTGTAGTAAAACCTTGTAGTATTATGTAGTAAAACCTTTATTTTATCTAGATCCTACCTAAAAAAAACGTCAAAAAAGCCGGTTTTTTAATTTTTTAAAATCGATAATAAATTACGAAAATGAAGGGAAGTTTCATTTATAAAACTAACCCTATACATATCATTTAACCCTATACATAGGTTTAACATTAGCTTGGCGTATCTGTGATGTTTTATAATTTGGCGTTTTTTTTCTGTTTACCAATCGCTAATTTTGATTTTCATCAGGGACAGGGTAAATAAAATTCTTCCCGTGTTTCAGGTTTACATTTACAGAGGGGCGAATATGAGCAATTACGAGAAATACTACGTGACCCGCCCGGCCCTGGTGTACAAGGGCAACGAATCCGAATACTCGTTCAGCGTGGGCCTTGTTTCGTACGATGAACAATACAGGTCATTGTTGACCGATCCCATTGTGGCGAATTCAGATGGAGTTAATAATAATATAAGCTAATAATTAGTGTTTGCAAAAGGTAATTAAAATTTTGTGCGTCTAATGTAGGGAACGTTTTCGTTTTAAATTATTAATAATAATAAATTGCATTTATTTAGTATGCAACATTAACTTTCCATTCCAGGACCAGTATAGTCCAGTAAGCAGGGAGCTAAAATCATCAAAAACTGTTCTTGAAACATATAGGGCTAGTTTTGACGGTCTCCTATGTATTTTTTTTTTCGTAGAACACAATGCGCGGGGTCCGTAGAGTTGAAACCGTCCGCTAATTTTTTAAATTAACAATTTGTGAAAAAAGTTTTTTTTTCACATTTTCGCTTATATCTCCGTTCCGTAGCATATTTTATATAGCATATGCATTATAATATTTTGACGCCCATTTTTTAGTACTCTCAAGATTTTATAAAAAAAGCGTCAAAAAAAGGTAGTCGCGTAGAAAACATCATAAAACTGGCCCAAATTAATATTTTTCAAAATCTCAAAAAAGTCTCGCAAACTTGAAGATATTTATGATTTTTCTAGCCCAACCCGGTCAATATCGTACAATAAACCAAGAAATGGCTTCATTATTAATTAAGGCTTGCAAAAAAATTCGATCGTTAATTACTACTCGAAAAGTTATTAACGGATCGAGCTGAATTTTTTGTAACTTCATACTACAGACAGCAGTCCCTTCAAGTTCATAGTCATAGTCGCCCTACTTTCGAAGTAAAAAAATGGTGAAAAAAAGCACTTTTTCAACTTCAGCAGTCACTTGCAAATTAACAATAGCACTTGGAGACTTCGGGTTGGACTTAAAATTTTGGAAATTCAGTAAGCCACAAGTTCTTATATGAATATGCTATATAAAATATGCCAAGAAACGGAGATATAAGCGGAAATGTGAAAAAAAGACGTTGTTTTTTTTTTCACAAATTGTTAATTTAAAAAATTAGCGGACGGTTTCAGCTCTTCGGCTCCGCGCATTGTGTTCTACGCAAAAAAAATACATAGGGAACGGTCAAAACTAGCCCTATGTGTTTCAAGAATACATAAAAATCTCTGCCTACTGGACTGGTAAAAGTCTAGTTCAGGGTACTTTGCACTTTGCAAGTTTTAATTTCGTTGTTACGTAAAAAACAAAAGTGGGCCTATAAGCTAGGTAATAATTAGTGTTTGATGTAGGTAATTTATAAAAAAACATAATAATAAATTGCCTTTATTTAGTATACAAAATTAATTTTGCATTTTTAGAATAATGCGAAGTCTAACCTAAGCTACTCAACTGTTATTTATTTTTTGGAGTAAGAAAATGGGTAAAAAACTAAAATAAAAGAAGTTTAATTTTTTTACTAAATTATAATTCAATACGAGTATATTGCGTTTATAAAAAAAAAAAAAAAAAAACAGAAATATTGATAATAATATTAAATATATTGATAATTTTGAACTGTTATTTTTTTGGAGTATTATGGAGCATATTATTATATGACTATAGTAAATTATGTATAGGATTATTGATTATCTATATACAGGGTGCTTCGCAGTGAGTGACCTATTAAACGTTTTGTGAGAACTATAAGTGCTATGGACTGAAAATTTGTATCTGGCGGTTTCTCTCACGCTTTCTTAATCTAAACAATAAATCCAAAGAAAGTTATTTTCTGTTGTTTTCATGAAACGCAACACGAATATTTAACCGCCGTTAGTTTTTGTATTTTCAGCATTTGAGAGCCTAAGTGTGACGCAGGATCCCCCACTAGGTGATAGATTCTCGTAATTTATCGAGAACGTGAGGAAATTCTCATTTTTTGAAAAAATACAACAGAAATATAAGAAAGGTAAAAAACAGGATCATAAGAAGTTCCACATTTCTGTATGATCCTTTGACCCCATGATATTGATGAATTTTTCTTGTATATTTATACAACACTATATAAACATATAGTGTACTATATGTTTTTGGGGTTGCTGAATCCGAAGCACGTCTGGGTTCGGCCATAACCTCAAAAACCACCCTCAAATTTCCTATATCCGTTAAAACCACAAACCCCATGGCTCCGAAACCTCATAATCCTATAATACAATAACCCAATGGTTGTACATTACGTTATATTACGGCATGTACATGTACATATATAGTCGGAGTTCTGGCATTCCCAGATTCATTAATTTATTTACAGATTTATTTATTTATAGATTTTTTATGGTGTATATTTGTTTGAGAATCAGTTTCATTGTGAGAGATTGCGTTACATGATTACAGCATCGAGTTATAGGGTTATGTAATTATGTGGTTATGTGGCTGTGGGGTTATTGGGTTATTGTATTATAGTATCATGAGGATTAAGAGCCATAGGCTTTGTGGTTTTACGCATATGGTGATTTTCAGAGTGTTTTTTGAGGTTATGGCCGACCTCTAACGTGCTGGGGTAAAACTGACCCCGGATGCAGATTCAGCGACCCCAAAAACATTCAGTACACATAGTGAGATCCCCACGTCAGAAATTTTTTTTTACCGGGTTTTAGGGTTATGTGATTATGGGGTTATGTGGTTATGTGGCTATGGAGTTATTAGGTTGTGGGGTCAGTTGGTTATTGTATTATAGGGTTTGTGGTTTTAACGGATATAACAAATTTGAGGGTGTTTTTGAGGTTATGGTCGAACCTAGACCCCGGAAAAATTAAACTTAAGATCCAAAAACTAGAAACTTGGAGCTTCAATTTAATTTTTGTTTTTCTTTTCGCTACGACCATTTTCCCCAGTTACAGCTCTTTGAAAATTACCTAAAATTTTGGAATTTTTTTATATCCCTTAATTTCTGCGCATAGTATATTAATACCTATCAGAAAAGGACATAGTATATTAACGTGAAAAATAAATAAGTATTTCAGTTTTGAGGTATCAAGACAATACACCGGATTAGTTAGGTATAATCTGCGTATGTTCGATTTCACGTAAGTCAATATGTATCGTATCAACAGGCGTCTAATGTGTATACCAACATTACCAACTCATTGTTTGCACCACTCTATCACGTGATGCCTAATTGAATTTAACAAACCCATTTATATGTATTAGTCCAGTAGACAGGGAGCTAAACTTATCAAAAACTGTGCTTGAAACATATAGGGCTAGTTTTGATGGTATCCTATGTATTTTTTGCGTAGAACACAATGCGTGGGGTCCATAGAGCTGAAACCGTCCGCTAATTTTTTAAATTAACAATTTTAAAAAAAAAAAACGAATTTTTTCACATTTCCGCTTATATCTCCGTTCCTTGGCATATTTTATATAGCATATGCATTTAAGAAGTTCCGAAATCCGAAGTCTCCAAGTGCTATTGTTAACTTACAATTGACTGCTGAAGTTGAAAAAAGTGCTTTTTTTCACCATGTCTTTACTTCGAAAGTAGAGCGACTATGATCATGAAAATTCTTGGAGGGACTGCTATTTGTAGTACGAAGATACAAAAAAAATTCAGCTCGCTCCGTTAATAACTTTTCGAGTAATTAACGATCGAATTTTTTTGCAAGCCTTAATTAACAATGACGCCATTTCTTTGTTTATTGTACGATATTGACCGGGTTGGGCTAGAAAAATCATAACTATCTTCAAGTTTGCGAGACTTTTTGAGATTTGGAAAAATATTAATTTGTGCCAGTTTTATAACGTTTTCTACGTGACTACCTTTTTTAACCAGACGTGTATATTGTTTTAGCGTTGCCGCTTCGAAATTCTCGGAAATATGACTGTAATATTTTGACGCCCATTTTTTGTTTAAAATACGCGTCTTGAAGCGTACTTCCAAGATATTATAAAAAAAAAAACGTCCAAAAACGGCAGTCGCGTAGAAAACGTTATAAAACTGGCCCAAGTTAATATTTTTCAAAATCTCAAAAAGTCTCGCATACTTTAAGAGATTTATGATTTTTCTAGCCCAACCCGGTCAATATCGCACAATAAACAAAGAAATGGCGTCATTGTTAATTAAGGCTTGCAAAATGCGATCGTTAATTACTCGAAAAGTTATTAACGGATTGAGCTGAATTTTTTTTTTGTAACCATGCTACAAATAGCAGTCCCTCCAAGAATTTCATGATCATAGTCACCCTACTTTCGAAGTAAAAAAATGGTGAAAAAAAAAGCACTTTTTCAACTTCAGCAGTCATTTGCAAGTTAACAATAGCACTTGGAGACTTCGGGTTGGGCTTAAAATTCTTAACTGCATATACTATATAAAATATGCCAACGAACGAGATATAAGCGGAAATGTGAAAAAAAAGACGTTTTTTTTTTCACAAATCGTTAATTTAAAACATTAGGGAACGGTTTCAGTTCTACGGACGCCTCGCATTGTGTTTGCTCTACGCAAAAAAATACATAGGGAACCGTCAAAACTAGCCCTATATCTTTCAAGAACACATAAAAATATCTGCCTACTGGACAATTATTACAGTATTACATAATTACAGTTCATTTCGACTAAAATATTCGAAATATTTCGTCCGTATGTCTTCGGCGAATTGTTTAGTCAATTTATGGGTGCAGTATTTTGTAACGATATTATTCGGCTTAAAGTCAAAAGGAAACTGAGGCGATAATTAAATGAGGAACGAAGCAATTTAGATAAGGGTTCATCGTCACAAGAGAGAGCTAGTAATAAAATTACATTGTCAGTGTATTCAAAAGAACTACATCTTTTAACAAATTTAATGGATGGAGCGTTTAATGAGTATTTAGATGGTAACAAAGTTTCAGATTCTTAATAATCCATTTAAATAACGTTTCTGTCCACAATTGATGACACGCTCGTGTTTGCTCAAATTTATTATTGCCTTTTGTAGAAAATCC
The DNA here is from genome assembly GCA_029963805.1 of Aromia moschata. Classification (NCBI taxonomy): domain Eukaryota; kingdom Metazoa; phylum Arthropoda; class Insecta; order Coleoptera; family Cerambycidae; genus Aromia; species Aromia moschata. The sequence continues at coordinate 2,561,939 of JAPWTK010000035.1, forward strand.
ATATTTTTCTATACGGAACAATGGCGAAATCAGTTAATGACATACATAATAAAACTGATTTGAAAATAATAAGACTGGTTTACAGTTTTTCTTTCGAAAAATACAAACCTTTCACCAATATACGGCCTAATTCAAATTAAGTTCGCACGATCGGTGACGTCGTTATTATGAAGGATACAGAATTAGTTAAATTTGCAAGCTAATAGAATTTTTAACACTGACTAAGATTAAATAAGTCAGAAAACAATTGAACGTTTTTTTTTTTTTAATTTTCAGACTTTTTTTTAACGGAATACCGTGTATATTTTTTATTAGGGATATTGAAATTTTAAATAAAAATAGTTAGGTATAAGTTTCGCTCGGATTTAGTAAAAGAGAATTGGATATACAGGGCGAGTCATTGTAATGGAACCATTTTTTCATAGGTAGTGTATTTTCGGAGATAATCACATCGATCGATTAAAATGACTCACCCAGTAGTAGTTTTTGGTTATTTCGAAATTTATTACGAGACTCGAGAAGGTCCTTGTTCTCTAACAAGGACCAAATCTTTTGTTAACATCTATTTTTTTATGCAGAAAATTAACGCAACTTATGTTGTATTATCAACAGACTAAGGAAAGGGCTGTTTAGGTCCTTATAGCTCAATTAATTTTCATCCGAGAGAAAAACTCAAAAAACTTATCAACATGTTTAATCCAAATTACAATTATTTCTGAAAAAAAATATAGCGATCCGTTAAAAAAAATGCAACTTTCTCCATAAATTCAAAACCGCGATGTTATACTGTTATTTTAAGTATTTCATCTGAATTTAATCGATTTTGTATCTTTAATATAATAACAACAGCATTTCCAATGGTGGACACTTAATTCGGACCAGGCCGTAGATTTGTCCTTGATACTTTATAGTTTCCACTATATTTAAATTTTGGTATGGTCTTAAGTTTTTAGACATCTTATCTTCAAAAATCTTTTGCAAATTTTGGGTGGAATTGGGAAATTTGCTTGGGAGAATTATATCAATTATTAGCATTATTTTCTAACATGATCATTTATAGTGGCAGCTGGTCCATATTTAAGGTGTCTTGACTTTTTGGAATCGATTGAAAATGAAGTGCCATTACTGGTGATGAGACTTGTTTGTTTGAGTGAACTTAAGATTTACTTCTACAATTTGAAGAAATCTGCAGCTGAGGAGTATCGATTGCTTGTAGAAGCATATGGTGAGGCTGCCTTAAGTGAGAGAAGTTGTCGTGAGTGGTTTTAAAAGTTTAAGAACAGTGAATTTGACATCGAAGACGAAGAACGTGTACGAAGACGCGGAATTGGAAGCATTATTGGATCAAGATTCGTGCCAAACGCAAGAAGAACTTGCATTTACATTAGGAGTGACAGCAAGCAAGTTCACATCGGTTGAAATAATTGGGAATGATTCAAAGACAAGGAAATTGGGTTCCGTATGAACTGACGCCGAGAAACGTTGCACGCCGATTTTTCACATGTGAAATGCTGTTTGCCAGTCATAAACGAAAGGGTGTTCTGCATCTTATAGTCACTGGTGATGAAAAAAGGATCCACTATGATAATCCAAAAAGGAAGAAATCATGGGGACCACCTGGCCATGCTTCAACATCTACAGCTAAGCCATATTCATGGGAAAAAAACTACTGTTGTGTATTTGCTGGGATCAGCTTGGTGTCGTGTATTATGAGTTGATCAAACCGAACGAAACCATTACTGGAGGTGTCTACCGAACACAATTGATGAGACTGAGTCGAGCACTTAAGGAAAATCGCGCTCACTGCTACTTCAGACACGACAAAGTTATTATCCTGCATGATAATGCTCGTCCACATGTTGCGGCGCCGGTCAAAATCTATTTGGAAATACTCAATTGAGAAGTTTTACCCCACCCGCCGTATTAACCAGACATTGCTCCTTCTGATTTCCACTTGTTTCGATCGATGGCGCATGACCTGTGTGACCAACACTTCACAGCATATGAAGATACCAAAATTTGGGTCGATTCGTGGACAGCTTCAAAAGATGAAGCATTCTTCCGACGCGGTATCCGTATCCTACCAGAAAGATGGGAAAAAAGTAGTGGCAAGCGATGGACAATACTTCGAATAAAACATTAGGTACCGTCCTTTCACAATAAATTCCCAATTTTTTTATAAAAACGGCGGAAACTTATTTGTACACCTTGGTTTCACATCATGGTTTTTCTGTTAATACGTTAACTTCTCTGTTCTTCTATAACCCTATGGAACGTACAAACGATAATTTTATTGTGGAGAAAAAAACACATTCGTGGTTGAATATTTATTTGTGATTGTTTTACATTTTAACAATATTTATATATATAAAAAAAAAACAAATTTATTTTACAACAATTTTAATTTCATTTCTAAACGAACATAACCACTGAACATAACTGCATTATTGGGTGTTTATTAATTTATTTTACAAAATAAAAAGATATAAATTTAACATGTAATTTATAGCGTAATCTTATTTTGTACAAGGCCCACAACATTACGTCAGAATTAAAGAATTTTGCGAAAACTGTTTGGAATAAAAAAAAGAATTATTAGTTTCTTTATTATAATCTATCTCCTCCTTTAATTTTCATTTGTTACAGACCGAACGTTTTTAATTCCCCAAGACAATTAATGAAATAGTGTAAGTAGGTCGATAGCTACTTATTTAGTAACATTTTTTTTTCATTATGGCGTATCACTAGTTAAAATATAAACAAAAGAAAAAAATACCTCGAATATTCCTCAAATAATAATTAAAAATAATGGAAAAATATTCTTCAAATTTAAATCTATGTTACTTTTTTCAGTCAAATAAGGATTAATTCGTATAAATACATGTTACTTCTTAACCCGTTTCGGCCGAAAACTCCACTCCCGGTACATCGCTCTTCAGCGCCTCACAACTAATATTATTTGTGACAGAAAGATTTGACAGGGACATATTCTTAAAGTTTAAGACGTGCCCTTTCCGATGGTGTCCATAAAATTCCCCCAAAAAATTATTGATCATGAAAAAAAGCAGATTTTTTAAGAAAATACGATTTTTTGCATGTTTTTTTAATCAAATTTTGAATCAGTGGAATAAATGTTTCAACTTTAAGTATACGTGGTTTAAAGATCAATGTTTTCCCTTATGCGTTGAAAATGGCGCCTGAACTGCAAAATTTTTGCGTAAAAATTCAAGAATTTTTTTATTGGAAAATGATACATTTTTACAAAAAAATTCTCAAGAATAAAAAAGTTCTTAAAATCACTCAAAGAATGCACTGGAGGTGCAAGGTGGAGGTTTCAAAATTTTTTGAGCAACTTTTTGGATTTTGTAGTCAATTTTTGCAAAAATTTAAAAAATTACTTAAAAAAATTCCAGTGTATTTTTTGAGTGATTTTAAGAACTTTTTATTCCTGACAACTTTTTGTAAAAGTGCATAATTTTCCAATAAAAACTTCTTGAATTTTTATGCAAAAATTTTGCAGTTCATGCCCCATTTTGAACGCATAAGGCAAAAAATGGATCTTTAAACCATGTATACTTAGAGTTCAAACATTTATTCCACCGGTTAGTGAGGTTCCAGGTCCATTGCAGACCGGAAACCCCTTGAAAATTAGCCTTAAAAAAATGTGCAAAAAAAATCGTTTTTTTAAACTGCTTTTTTTACGTCCTAAATTTGAAGAGCGATGTACCGGGAGTGGCGTTTTCGGCCGAAACGGGTTAAAGTAATTGGTTAAACTCGTTTTTTATTTTAGTTAGTGTCACAGTAATATACAATTTGCAATTTTTTGTGACTGCTAAAGCAGTACGTGAAAAATAAATAACACAAGATAAAACCACAGCAGCAAAGAAATAAGAAATCTTACACAGATAATACAAAAAAGAATAAACAGCACCGCGAAAAGTCAAAGTTAGTAACGAAATACGTTTTTTATGGATAAGCTTGAGAGATAAACACAATTTCTTTAATATCTGTTGTAATTTCATGAGCCACTCTGTATCTGAGGAATGTACAATTGCTTTTGCCTAGAATTATATTTTATATACAAAATCTTTTCTTATGTGAATGTACAATAGTTATGACTTAACATAAAAACAATAACTTTTGGAAAACATTTCCTGTCACGTTCTAATTTATGTTAAAAATAAACTTTTGGAATAGTTCAAATCGGGAGAGATCCACAGTGCACACTTAGAAACAATGAGGTACTTTTTTAGCACTTTGTACAGACCACACCACTTAGCTGGTATAGGATAGAAGTCCACAAGTCCAGTCGAATTGCGAAATCCAGGTCAGAAAACTGAAACAAAAAACATTCGTTCATATGCATCCACAGCAAATAAAAATAAAAATAATTATAATAAAATGACGCATAAAAACATTGACATATCCACATATTGAGCTTAAATAACAGTCATATTGAGTATTTACATGACATAGTGTATTAATTTAAAAATACATACATGGTATCTTTGTATGATTGCTTGTACTTCGAGAAAAGGTAATATATTTAAAATTGTGTTCAGATTCCAAGAAAAAAAGGTGATACTGTTGACCTTTCTTGGACGTCTAAATAAATAATAAATAAATTGAACTATTTTAACGGAATCCGGTATTTTTCAAAAACATTTCTTATGTATATCCTTTTCCATATCATTATTGACTTGAAATAAAATTTATGATGCAAAGATAAACAAGGTGCGTCATTAGTAATGGTTATCCTGTTAATTTTTGAGGAATCTCTCAGGCCAAAAATAATGTGATACGAGATGTGGTTATTAAATAACCGAACTGCTGTCATAACACTTTTTATTAGTTACCAATTACAGTAGCAACTTTTTCGCCTTCAATGTACTCCCCTTGGCGATCTCTACACCGCTCCATACGACTTTTCCATTGTTGAAAGCAGTGCTGGAAGTCCGCTTCTGTCAGCTGGTTCAGAACCTCCGTCGCTTTTGCTTTAACCACTTTTACACTTTCGAATCTTGCCCCCTTCAGTGTTACTGTGTCTAACAAGCCTCGATCAGTGTCAATGTTGTTCAGAATGTCAGCGCAAACGTTCATTCTTGATTCCTTTTGCTCGGGAGTGAGGAGTTTTGGCACCATCTTTGCGCAAACTTTGCACATGTTGAACGATTCATGCAAACTCACATTTTTTGTCGACTCCTGTTATTTCTGAAAGCCCTCGGCTGCTTAGACGACGATCTTTGAGGATTAATTTACCAATTTTTTCAATGTTTTCGTCCGTTTTTGACGTTGAGGGCCGTCCAGGACGCCGATCGTCTTCGGTCGTTTCATGTCCCTCTTTAAACCGTTTAAACCATTCCATCGTTTCTTGTATTTGGCACGTTGCTAAAGACAGGATATACAAAAACTGTAGTTTTCACGTTAAAGGGTTAAATCAACAATTTCCAATTTTTTAAAAGGGTATAATTTTAAAATTGTATAATTGGGGGGCACGTACCCTGTATGCCCCCTAGTTACGCCAGTGGGTACGGTTGCCTCGTTTCGTCGTATTTAAAAAAAGTAAATGCCAATTCGACAGCAAACAGAAAAGCCTTCTCGGCAATCTGGTTCGGGCGACGAACGAGACAAAGGCAGACTTTTTAGCATGCAAACATTTGCAAATCCGATCAAACATTCAACAACTACAATCTAACGAAGCACGAACGCCGAATAAGTAATAAGTTAAAAAAAAGAACCTGTAAGCTACGAAATTGTTAAGCGAATTCCGAATTAAATCGGCCTGAATGCGATAGATATGAAAAAGTAACAATGCGTAATCCGTTTTGCGGGCATCAGGGCTGAAAGATAAAGAGAACAAAACGAATCGTCGTTCGAGCGAACGGCTGCAATTTATTATGCAGCTTCGTGATTCTCAGTTTTTGCATTAATCGACTTCGAGCGGATAATTTCTCACGCTAGAACTAAATGTCGTCGTTCCATACCGGTAGGGTTTCCATACGTCCGGATTTACCCGGACATGTTTGGGTTTTTAAGGTATCCGGGAAAGTCCGGCCGGAATTTCAAAAAATGTCCGGGAAATCTGTCATTTTATCTGTCACTAAATAAACAATTGCCACCATGTCAGACGTGGTTGAAAAGAGAATTGTAAGGCGAATGGGATAAGCAAAAAAATATGTATGTTCTATTTAAAATAAGACAGTTTGGTCGATTTCTGATTAAATCGAATATAAATTGCCTGTTGAGCTAAAAAAAAAAAAATAAATAAAAATAAAAAACCACTACAGCTACATACCTCCTACAAATTAAATCTTTTTATTAAACAAATTAAGAAATCAGAGGCTGCTACATGTTCCATGTGCCACTGGGCACGGTCCTTTAGCCATGGTGTAAATAACGGATATTTAATTGTTTCCTAAATTCCCACATTCTATTTAAGGCAACCATATTGCACCATTAGGAGGACCAGCAAAACCGCTATATTCAAAATCATAAGAAGGCGCTATGCATGCTGCGCATTTAACTTTTAGTACAACTCTGGTGGTAAACGTGCCTCGTCCCGTTGCAAGGCGGTGAGTACATGCACACTGACCCAGTGTTGCCAACTCGTGGGAAATTTCCCGATTCGTGGGAAATTTCGTGGTCCAGAGGGAAAGGGGAAATTTTAACCCAAAACGCCATATTCGTGGGAAATTCTAAAATTCATGTAAATTCGTAAAAAAAAAAATAGTTATCTTGTACCTATTTACCAGAAAAAAAATGAATCTAATGCGGAAATTTAAGTACTGTCGCTAAAATAGTATTGTCTGCCCCATTCTAATGGAGAAGCTGGAAGGATTTTTCCATTGTAACAGACGTAAAAAATAAGAAAAGAAACAAAACATTTTATCCAATGATACCTTAAATGCTGTAACTGTCTTTCGAAGCTCCCTGCAATCAACAAACCTACATTGTAAAAGGTGATTCAATTTGGATTTCCACATAAAAGGTATTAAAAAGAACACGGAGAAGTTGAAAAATATAAACAATATTTATTTGTCCTTTGAGGTTAGTTCATTACAATTATGTATGAAAGATGATATCATGTAAATGACCGCTGCGGCTCACGTGGCATGACGTAATCCGTTTTTGAAAATTTTCGACTACTCTGCGGCACAAATCAGGTTCTATGCCGGCTATTTCGTGTCTGATCTCCTGTTTCAGATCTGCAATTGTGTTCGATTTATTCTTGTAAACTCTGCTCTTCAGATACCCCCAAAGAAAAAATCTGCGGTGGTTAAATCACATGAGCGCGGCGGCCAATTGATGTCGCCGTTACGTGAAATAATGCGACCTGGAAACTTGCCGCGCAGTAATTGTATTTGTTTCTCCTGCTGTGTGGCAGGTGGCACCGTCCTGTTGAAACCAGAGATCTTCGATGTCCATAACTCCAACTCCTCCCAGAAAAAATCTGTTATCATTTTCCGATAGCGAACGCCAGCAATCGTAACAGCGTTCTCCGCATGATCCTCGAAAAAAAATGGGCCAATTACGCCTCCGGACTAAAAAAAGCACACCAAACAGTCACCTTTTTGAGGATGCATTGCCATTTGAACAATCTCTTTTGGATTTTCTACTCCCCAAATGCGACAATTGTGCTTGTTTACGAAGCCACCAACGTGAAAATGTACCTCATCGCTAAAGATGATTTTCATTCCAAAATTTACACCTTGTTCTCGTATCCATTCTGCAAGCACACGGCGCTGTTGATGGTCTCGAGGCTTCAATTCCTGTGTTATTTGGAGTTTGTAGGGGTGTAACTGCAAATCTTTTGTTAAAATTCGCTGTGTAGTGGAATACGTAAGGCCCACTTTCTGCGATCGATGACGAATCGATGTGTTTGGATTTTCGGTCACACTTTCGCGAACAATGGCGATATTTTATTCCGAACGACCTCTACGAGCACGCCGAGGGGTTTTGATGTTAGCTACGGATCCAGTTTGCTCAAATTTTTTGGCCACATTCCAAATTGTCTTCTCAGAAGCTCGATTTTGCGCGCCAAAATATTCACATAAAGCACGAAATGCGCGTTTCCTCGATCGGTCATTTTCATAATAGGCTTGGAGAATTTTAACACGTCGTTCGGTCGTATATTGCTCCATGACTATTTTTGTTTATGTTTATAGTTTACAAATCTGACGTTACCGTTGACAAATACAGTGGCATATCAAAAATATTTTAGATTGTAATGTGGAAACTCAATTTGAATCACCCTTTACAAACTTAAAAATTAGTGAAGCGCATTTGAATTTGTATAATCAAAGTTTGTACTCTTTTAAAGATAAAAAATAAAATCCCTAATATATTAGATATTTATTTGTTTAAGTATTTGTAAAATGTTACTTATCATTTTATTAGGAACTCCCCCTGAATTTTGACTATTGGCGATCGGCGACCCTGTACCTATACACGTATTTTAAGAACTCGTGGGAAATTTTGATCGTCTTTGTGGTAAATTCCATTTCGAAGAGTTGGCAACACTGCACTGACCAGTACTCCGAGGTCACGAAAGCTGGCTTACTCGCTTCAAAGCGCCGACAATCTAGTGATTTTGCTGGTCGTCCTAATGCTGTGACCATATAACGTGCCAACCTGTCTACTCACCTTCAAGTCATGCACGAATCCATTATAACAATAGGTCCTTTGTGCGTTCCTCGCACAGCTTTGCAAAAATTTGATTAAACCTAACCTCGCACTATATTTACATCGTGGAATTCGCGGAACAAGCGTTCCCTCATCGCGAGCACTCGCGTAACGTTCGGCGAGACACGGCAAGTCACGTCGAAGCGATTCAGCTTACGGTCCCGCGATGGCCACCAGGATGCTGAGGAGCACAGCGGGAGAAGGGATACTCCAGCCGGAGCTGGCCGCCGGGCTGCATCGCGGCGGGGTGCTCTCCTGCAACAAAATAACGCTCTTAATTATACTAAGTTTAGTCCATCTATTCTGAATTGAAAATGATGAATACGCCTGGGGAACAAAAATATGCGGTGCAACTTTATGATTCCATGGGCGTGATCGAATAATAACTTTGGGGACAGGTAATAATAAGTAATTAACGTCGCTTTTATATCATGACTTTGTTTATTTACATACATACATACATACATACATGTATGTAAATAAAAAAAGTCAGGATAATACATGTATGTATTATTAATATCACTGGCACACAAAAAAGAAAAGTGGTCATTACGTTTGACCAGACCCATCTAGGGTTATGTATTTCGATGCGCTGAATCCGAATTTGAGGTCAGTTTAACCCGTACACCCTCAAAATTTTGAGTAAATTGCAAAAAACCGGTAAAAATGGCAAAAAAACGCAGTTATGCAAGCGAGAAAATTTTTTATGTATGTATTTCGATGCGCTGAATCCGAATCTGACGTTGATATAGTTCGTCAACCCTCCAAATTTAGAATAAATTGCAAGAAACCGCTGAAAATCGCTAAAAATCATGAAAATTGAAGTAATGAAAACGAAAAAAAAATTTCGAACTAGATCATGTATGTTTTTTGTGTATTTTGATGCGCTGAATCCAAATCACAAGTTGATTTAGCTGATAGACCCTCCAAAATTAGAGTAAATTGCGAATAACCGTTGACAATTGCTAAAAAAATCGTGAAAAATTGCAATTATGCAAACGAAAAAAATTCCTTAAACTAAATCAAGTATTTTTCTTATGTATTTTGATTCGCTGAATTCAAATCCGAAGTCGGTTTGTCTTGTACACCAAGCCAACTTGTTGCCAACTTTTAAATAAATTGCGAAAAAACGCTAAGAATAGCAAAAAAATCGTAAAAACAGTCTGAAGTAGTAGATAATATCAAAAAATAGTATTGTTCTTACTCACAGTAATAAACAAACCATGATTCCTTTCAAATTATATTATAATATCTATAGATTGTAATTAGAATTAAAAAAAAAAACGACCTTCCTTGATTTTACATTGTTCTTCGCTTGTATCGAACTCTTTTTTCTTCGAATGTTCTATGCAGTAGGTTTCTCTTTAGTTTTCTATTTTCTCTCGTTATTTCTCTCTTTAAAGTCCAGCAAAAATCGGCCATCATGTTGACATTCCATATTCCTTGATACCAATTCTCCATTTCACTTATGTCTTGATGAAATCGTTCTTATTCTTCTCTGTAGTCGATACAAGCGAAGAACAGTGTAAAATCAAGGAAGTTTTTTTTAATTTAAATTACAATCTATTGATGTTATAGTATATTTTGAAAGGAATCATGGTTTGTTTATTACTGTGAGTAAGAACAATACTATTTTTTGATATTATCTACTACTTTATGACTATTTTTTACGATTTTGGCTATTTTTAAAGTTTTTTCGCAATTTATTTAAAGTTGGAGGGTGTACAAGCCAAACCGACTTCGGATTTGAATTCAGCGCATCAAAATACATAAGAAAAATACTTGTATAGTTTAACATTTTTTTTTCGTTTGCATAATTGCAATTTTTCACGATTTCTTAGCAATTTTCAGCGGTTATTCGCAATTTACTTTAACTTTGAAGGGTCTACCAGCTAAATCAACTTGTGATTTGGATTCAACGCATCAAAATACACAAAAAAACATACTAGATCTAGTTCGAAAAAAAAATGTTTCGTTTCCATAACGTTTTCATAAATTTTAACGATTTTTAGCGGTTTTTTGCAATTTACTCTAAATTTGGAGGGTTGACAAGCTAACTCAACTTCAGATTCGGATTCAGCGCATCGAAATACATAATAAACATACTTGATCTAGTTTGTAAAAAAATTATCGCTTGCATAACTGCATTTTTTTGCCGTTTTTAGCGATTTTTTAGCGTTTTTTGCAATCTACTCAAAATTTTGAGGGTGTACGGGTTAAACCGACCTCAAATTCGGATCCAGTGCATCGAAATACATAACCCTAGATGGGTCTGGTCAAAAGTAACCACCACTTTTTTTGTGTGCCGGGTGTATTTATTTGTATATTATACTAATGTTCATTTGGCCAGTAATATGTTTTAATATTTTTGTACTTGCAAACAAGTAATGTTAAAAATATTTAAAAATGCGTCAGAACTAAACAAAAAGCCATCTTTTAATTAAAATATATTATTGCTGAGCAAGGACCATCGAGAAGGTATGAACATATCCTTGCCAAGAAGGGATGGGAAGGATTACATTAGTTTAGGTCGGGAAGTTATTTTAAAACAACAAAATATACACTCAATAGACAAATATAAATAAACATTTAGAAATAAATAACAATTCCAAAAATACTAAATACGACGAAACAAAAACATTTCTGGTGAAATAAATAAATCATTAATTTCAATAACGAAAATAAATAGTAAAATACAACCATGAAAATCGTAAATAAAACTCGTAAAATCGTAATAAATAAACGAACAGAAGAAGTCGTCACGTAAAATCGAACCTAACCGAACGTAAAAGGTTCGATAGAGTCATTCGGATTTGCACGCAGATTCGCAGATGTTTATGAAAGAGGTATTGATTAAAATATCGATTTTTTTAATGATTGAATTATGACGCAAATAAAATAAAAGTTTGTATAATTTAAACCTTTTAAAAACCCACTTCGCCGTTATTGTACGCGCACAGAATATGAGGCATCAAAACACTCACAAAAAACAACGTTTTTTGTATACAGTCGGTCAAATGTAGCGTGGTTATAAACCGTGTTTTACCGCCAACGTAATCAACTGGGTCGACTGTGTGTGAGTGTCTGCACTGTCTGGTGACATATTTCCCCCTACCAGAGTAGCGACAATGACCAATGAAGTGTAGATTCCGCCCACTTCTTACGTGACAGGCGCTCGTCAAGACAACGTGGACTACGACCGGCCTATACGGACAAAGAACAGGGGGAGCGTATAGAAACGCGTATTTAGTTCCATACAAAGTGTTAGTAAACTGATAAATTTTCGTATAAGTACCTATATTTAGAATGGAAATTCTATACACCGTACGGCTAGCAGTACATACGAGGTGTGGCTATTAAATAACCGAACTGATGCTGCACCAGCGCGTCGCGAGCGTGTCGCGACAAGTTTGAACAGAACTGTGTCTGGTGATAGTTATAGTAGAACTTCTGGATACACCTTAAATTGGAACAGCTAGAGAAAGAGATCTTCTGCAAGGAGTCCTCAATATTCTAGCGCTATATATTTAAACGTATGCATGCATAAAAATGTGTGATATTTCACTGACCCTACTGATACGAAGTCCACGTGGACTTGTCAGAGCTGTCACGTAAAGCGTGGGCGGACCCTTAATCTTCACTCGTTTAATTGGTCATTGTTCTTTACTTATTGGAGGTGACGTATCACGTATATTAGTCGTTTCACTTCGCTTTGTAAAAATACGTACTGTATTTTTAACTATCTGAATCCAAAATTTCCTTAATTTTTACATTTTTGCGAGGTTTTAGGTAAATATTGTCTCTATTGATTGAACTATTTCTGTATAACTAGGCAGGAAATTCAACTTCACCGCGCCGAATTGTTTGAGTCATTGACAGTACACGGACGATTTCAGAAAAAAATAACTTTAAACACTCAGAGCTGTGAATGAGATTTTCATTAATTTCCCCGATTGTTTGCCTTATACGGAACGGCCCATCAGCGTTCAGTAAAGTCTCCTTTACGGCCGTTCGCTTAAGACCCGGGCTATTCTTGTCGTCTGAAGTTTACGGTAAAATAAGACGTTCTGATGTCGCGACGATGGATGGAAGATTGATGGGGACAATACTTCCTTTTTACTGCTCTCGCGTCTTGTACCACGACAAAAAATAATTGGGAGGGACGGCGCAATTTTTCTCCTTTTTTATGCTCGCCGCCGCTGTCTCGGCTCCTTTTGTCAGGGTTAAATGATCGAGGGAAATCGCAAGTGTTACATTTTTATGTAGGTATAAGGGATGAAAGGGGATCCTACGGCGTCTCGAGATAATTGTTGGCATGTTCGTACAAGTTTTCGTTGAATTTCATTATACAGGGTCAGTGGCGGCCGGTGGAATTTGACATGCTCGTATTTCCGTAAGGAGGCGTGGGACCTACACCATATTTTAGGGGGTGGTCAATAGACCCAAGTAGAAGGCTGTAATGGCAAAATCTTCAGGGAAAAATTTCGAAATTTTTTACAGCATTGCAGGGTGCGTTCAAAAGGGAAATTGGTACCACTGAGAGCCAAAAAAGATTCGTGGTCGTGGAAAGGGGGAGGCTGTTAGTGATATTTATTATTTTTTCAAATTAGAAAACCTGCAATGTTTTATGAATTCTGGTATTTCTGCTTGTGAAGAGACAACCTCTTCTTATTTTTCTGATATTCTCTATATATCTCTCTCATTTCTGTGGAGTAGAAATGTCAACACAGTGGCGGTTGATGCTAGGTGGCAGGTTTGCACACCTCCAAAAATCATAAAAAACGCTATTTTAATTTATAAATTTCAAGCGTAGTAAAATATACATATTGTGATATACATGGTGAGTCAGAAATAATGGACCAACACGAAACTGGAGATACTAGACACCAAAATATTATGATTGAGCTCCACATGCCTTCTACCAATGTCGCTGGTTTAAGAGATACCGCGTGTTCAAAGTTTAAATTTTTATCGTGCAATTTCTCAATAATTGAGAAAGTTTTCATAGTATCTATAAATCTGAAAATTGGTAGTTTTATGCAGAACGCTTAATTCTACAGAGAATGGGTACTCTTGTTCAGGTCGTCTAAATCTATCGGTTTTTAAGTTATTTGCATTTAAAAGGTTCAACGTATTTTGTTTAAATTTTTTAGGCGCTGATATTGCTATATTTTTCAAAGTAAACTTGTGTCAACATTTGGCAAATTTGCATGTCATTAAATTGTTTGGCTATTTTGCGTACGTATTGACTAGTATTCGTGCAAGAGGACCAGCTAGTCGTCAGAAAATGTCACTACATAATCATTTTTCTAACAGTGAGATACGTATTATAATCTGTATTTTTGCTGGGACAAATTTTAACAGACATGAGGCGGCCCGAAAGATATCTACAATTATACCCAAATAGAAGGCAACCTAATCATAAACTTTTCAGAAATCTTTACATCCGCTTGGTACTGGGTCTTTTCGCCCAAAAAGTAACCATGGTGTTTGTAGAATTTTGAAAAAAGAAATGCTCCATCCATACGAATATACTTCGGTTCAGCAGTTATTGCCTCAAGATTTGCCAATTCGCCTAAAATATGTTCAGTTTCTATAAAATATGTAGATTTTGTGGGTTTTACGGTGAAACTAGCGCCCTCTACAAGCAATGTCAAAATAAGGTCTAATGTTCGTAGTTCTCACACCAAAAAACATAAACTACCAATTTTCAGATTTATGCTATCAAAACTTTCTCATTTATTGAGAAATTTCAGCATAAAATTTAAACTTTGAACACTGTATCTCTTAAACCAGCGACATTGGTATATAGAAGGCATGTTGAACTCAATCATAATTGAGCTCAACATGCCTTTGGTGTCTAGTATCTTTGGTCTAGTAATTTTGGTGTCTATTATCTCCAGTTTAGTGTCGGTCCATTATTTCTGACTCGCCCCGTATAATACAACATACAGGTCGAGCTAATATAAGCGTTAAAAAAGGGAAATCCGGGCACAATGGAAATTAAGAGGAGAAAGAAAATAGCGCGTTTAATTTTTCCCCACAAGGCCGAGGTTATCGTTTGATGGGCACCGCTGAAGGCTGAAACCATTTTCCCTTTTCCTTTGGCCGTTTGCAGTTGACAATTTATACGGAAAGCAGGGAACACAAACGGGAATCAAATTATGTAAAAGGGCGACCGTCTATAATTCCCCGAGGGCATAACGGTTTGTCTTCCCTTCCACAAAAGAGCCGATATTCCTTTAACAAATTATAAAATTGTTGCTTCTGCAATTATTCTTGATACGTTGATAAAAAATACGATTCTTAAACGATTTAAAAACGCGAATTTAGTCCTTTGTATCCATCGAAATGACATTTATATTGAGGTTCAAGGTCAAATCTAAGGTCACCATTAGACTCCTCGTTGAAAGTTACCATAGCGTACGACCTTGATTTTTCATTTTGTAACCAATTTCGCGGAATTTCTGGGTGTTTCCACACTTTTTCCCCACCCTGTAAAATTATCATAGAGTTTTGTAGTAAAATTATATCGGGCATTATGTCAATGACTTTTGTATAAAGGAATGTATATAAAAATCGACAAGGAGAACATATTATACTCCCTTTTATATCCACAATAATAACCGAGGGTTTAAAAACACAAAAACCTAGTAATGCTTGAAAGAGTTCTTTGTTTTCTCACAAATAATCATTCATTGAATGTTTTATGTTATACGTACGAATACAGCGTAGAAATCTCAGCAATAAAACGCTAAAGTTATTACGTTCCCGAAAGAAATAATTTGATTTGTGCCTTATAAAAAAAAGTTCAGGGAATATTTGCTATTATGTTCTCCAAAACTTCCTAAATTATTATTCTATCAGTTCAGATTTCTCTCACTTCTCTTCACGCTTCCAATTCTCCATTATAACTTCGTGAACTTACACATACATGTTTTGTATTGCTTAAAAACCGCTGCCCAAGGAGGCATTGCCTCCACATCCAAATTTTTACACATTTTTTAGACTGCATTTAAAAAAAAACAGGCTAAAAAGTCTGTGTTATATAAATATACATTCTATTTCACTTTAAGACATATCTAACTAGGTGTAAATTATCCGGTTTATTCGTTAGTATTGAACCATTTTCTTGAAGTTCTTCGGATTATACTGTGTCTATTTAGTTTTCAGGTTTACTGTCCACGGTTTTTTGTGATGGTTTAATTTAAACAGCATATATAGAAATGTAGAAATTACGTTATACGATAATATGAAAATTTGATGGACTTTGTTGAAGCATACTGTGAAACATAATTTTACAGATTATTCGTTGTTAACATTATTTTTAGTCCCAACATGAGAGCGGTGCCGCTGTAGAGCGCTCTGTGTAGTTAATTTTTCTAACGCGTTTCCACTAAATTTTTTAAAAAAAGTAAAACATTCATGAACCGTCAGATGAATATAAAATAATCATGCTTACGCGCAAAAATCTACGTAATGTTACCAGTTTTTAACGTCAACATTTTGTAGTAATAGTGAATATTTAATGTTTTAAAAAGCAAAGAATGAATATCCTCCATTTTACATATTGGGATGCATGTTGTTACTGTGTGCTTACGAGCTGGCTGTTTTCAATCCGTGGAAACACGGGTCTTTTGAAGTCATTAGAAATAAATATATGTAACTTTGTATAACTGTTGTCTATTATGAAAAAAAAGTCCCTGAAAATTTCAGCCCTTAATATACATCCGTTTCGAAGTTAATTTGAATTTTTGAAAAAATTTTCGTTAAAATTAACTTTTTCGTTAATTTTTCTAATGGAGAAAAATTATTTATAAAAAAACAAGATTTTGACAGTTTTTGATGGAAAAATTCTCAGCTTTCTAATGAAAATATTTATTTTTCATTACATATTACCGAAGACTCAAAAATTCAATTAAAGCAGAAAAAAAAAAAACGATTCTTTTGACTTATTCGGCACGAGCTACGTCAAATTTGATAGTTTTTTCTGAAAGCTGAGATTTTTTCCCATCAAATATGTAATTTTCAAGATGGGCATATTTTTTGTTTAAATACAAATAAATAAAACATGAACACTACGATTAAAAAACTTTTATTTTTTAACTTTTGGGATGTCGATACAGTTTTGATGTAAGCATATCCTGTGTCTTTATCAATTGGTAAAAATGTGTGCAATGTTTGTGTCCCTTTCACCGTTTTCGATGTAGAGTCCCTTCCACTTCCAGAGCGTCCTTTTTGACTAAATAGTCCTCATTTTTGATGAAAGTAAAATCGACGGCTGTAAAACTTTCTCGCGCAATATTTGCACATAATAGTGTAATTATTAAAGAAAATTAATTAAGCCCAACCCCGTTCCTAAAGATGTGGCACCTATGAATTATGAGGATTTTACAAAAATGCTTTTTTTTCGAAAATCTCGATTTAAAAATTAAAAACTATAAAATATTTTCTATTCTGAAAAAAATAATTTTATTTTGCTCACCAAGAGCTATCCTTTCACTAAGTTTCATACAAAAATATTTATTTTTGAAAGAGATTCTTTGAGATATTTGCAAAAATTGCGATTTTTAGCGTTTTTTTGCAATAATTAATTAATTTATTCATCGATCAAAACCGGTTTATTCGGCTTATTCGATCCGTATTAAAAATTTCTACAACTTTTGTTTGAAACATTTTTTCTAAAAATTTTATTTAGAAGTTATTTCTATTTTATTTTTTTATAAATGAAAAAAACTGTTTTTTGCGAACTTTGGACGCCACTTTGAAAATGAAGCCCAAAAATTCAGGTAGGGTAAAGCAGTCATTCAATTCTACGGGATTTTTCCTATTTTTTACATATCTTTGTTTACTGAACTAAATTTTTGCAAAAAATTAGGTATTTTCGACAATTTGATTGGCCTAATTATACAAGACAGTATACAGTATGTGTAAAGCCGACATCGGCCAGTTGTTTTAACAAGCACAGATGGTGAGAGTTCCGGTCTTATTCCCTCACTACCCTCGATGCGTGTGCGGTTCCTTCTTATCTGTCGTCTCACTTCTGTTTGTCCTTTTTCATAACTGGCCGATGTCGGCTTTACACACACGGTATAATATGAATATTTCAGCGGCAAATTCAAAACGTAAACATAAAAAATATCTTGAAATTATTTTACTGTTTCAAAAAGTTACGAATTCAGTGGCAAGTATTTGAACTTATTAATTGTATTTAAACAAAAAAATATTTCCATCTTGAAAATTATATATTTGATGGGAAAAATTCTCAGCTTTCAAAAAAAATATTAAATTTGACGTAGCACAGTCAAAAAATCGTTGTTCCTACTTTAATTGAATCTTTGAGGGTCTTCAGAAATATGTAGTAAAAAATGAATATTTTCATTGGATAGTTGAGAATTTTTTCCATCAAAAACTGTCAAAAAATCTCATTTTTTATAAATATTTTTTTTCCATTAGAAAAATTAACGGTTGAAAAATTTTTTTTTTCAAAAATTCAAAATATAACTTCGAAACGGGTGTATATTAAGGTCTGAAATTTTCAGAGAATTTTTTTTTCATTATAGACAACAGTTACACAAAGTTTGAATAAAATCGGCGGGGGTCGCCCTCTAAAAATAACTTTATTTGGTGAAATGACCCATCGTGCCTAATATCCAAATTCTTTATGCGACGCCGAATATTCAACTTCATTCCGTTTTGACAAGCGTCACGGTATATCCCGAACTACTTTCCTTTTGGCATCACGATTTCTATCAATCGCCGCGGCCTCCTCCGACGGATCCGAGAGCTTTTGTTGAATAATATAACAGAAGCGCAGCGCCAGCGTGGCCGTCCATCCCCATTTAAACAGCTAAATCTCTATGGTGATTTCGTTAGAGGACAAACCGAATTATTGTCTCCTTTATTTGCCTAAGCGTTCTTTAGAACTGCTCGGGGTAAATATTGTCATACGGCGGAATTTTGTGAGATGCCTCGCTTTGACCGACTTTATTAAACGTTAAGTCAGCCATTAATAAATTCTAAAGTTAGTTTTATAAATGAATACCCCTTAGAAAACTTCTACAGGTGAATGAGACTAAAACTGAAAACAGTTCATCAGTCGTTAGTCACTAGATGTTAACATTTGCATAGTGGCTACACCCTAATTTTTTAAAAGAAACTATTATCTCAGAAACAGGATTTAAACAGTGTGAAGTAAACATATGTACGTATATTCCCATAAATAGTCTACATAGTAGCTAGTAATTAAAAAAAAACTAAATCAAATAACCTCGTTCCATTAATTCCTTAAAGTGACGATTATACTAACTTCGACCATTTATAAGCTAATGTATCATATTGAATAAAAAAATATTATAAGAAGTCAAGTATGGAGATATTCTGTTTTATTTTTAATACTCACAATCAGTTTTGTACAGACAATAAAAATCAAATTTTATTCACCAAAAATGGCCCTCGTACTGCTGTGAATTAACAAAAAAAATATTTTATGTTTATTTTTATAGAGTTTTTAGAAAACAATAGTTCAAAAAAATACAGGGTGTTTAAAAAAGATGCGGCAATATCTTTTTATTAAGCGGGTGATTGGTCGGGACATTCTATAAAAAAATGTTCCTATAAACATAAGTCCGCAAACGCTTCGTTACCGATCTACAGGATGTTGAAGAACAATAATTTGGAATTTCTAAACTAAACGGCATCGGGTTTAGGCGCGTACTAAAATGGTTTTAATTTTTTTTACTCAAAAAAACGGCGAGTCGTACAATAAATATCTGAAGAAAGCTTTTTACCCATATTTGAACAAGGAATTGAAATATAATTTTTACTTTTAGAAAAACCAGCGGCGTCCTATTTTTCCTTTAAAAATAAGCCAGTGACATGCCGATACGCACGCCACTGGTAAGACTAAAAAAATCATTTTGTATTGCAAAAGTATGCGTTTTCCCATAGCTATTGGCATGCCTAAAATTTCATTATAATATCTCAAAAGGTTTTGGAGAAATCTAATTTTTACTGTTTTTAAAATTAAACTTCAACATCCTGTAGATCGGGTAACGAAGCGTTTGCGGACCTATGTTTATAGGAACATTTTTATAGAATGATCTGGGCAATCACCCCTTAAATATTGCCGCGTCTTTTTAAACACCCTGTATATGAAATAAACATTTGCATAATTGGGTTATGTCCACTAAAATGCATTGGCTCGATCCACTGTGTGGCGGAAGCAATATGGCAACGAAAATGCGAAATTACGATGAAATAAATGAGCATTCGATTGACCATTCATTTTCTATGTTTTCGAAGTAGCTGAAGTTAAATTTGATGTTATATTTTCAGTTCTTTTAATGAAAAATTCAATATGGTCATTGATTATTCTTTGAATTCGAATAAAGACAAATGGGTTGTGCATAAAACAATTTGTTACTTGATTTTAAGCTAAACATCACTGCTGCCTGTGCTGAATTAGGTGGAACTATTTTCAGAAAAGTAAACTTTTAATGAACTAAGAAAACGTTACGAGCTGTGCTTAAATAACAATAGTGCCGTATTGAATATTTATTAAATAATTAACTTTTAATTTTACTTATTTGTAGAGATATTTAGAGATTTATTGTTTAGGTATCTAAAGATATGTGTTTATTATAAATTATACAATATTTCAACTATTAAAACCTTGGTTTAATATACGTTTTGTTGTAAAGGAAAACACATTTACTGATGTACATATGTGTTGAACGAGCAATAGCAATGGGAAAATGCAATTTTAAATGTTGCAATTTTTTATAGTGGAATTCACCGGGAAATCCGCCATAAATTTTGAAATAATGAAAGTATGAAAACATTTATATAAAAAAAATATGCAAAAATCAAAAACATTTTTAAGAAGTCATAAAATAGACAATATATTGTTAAAACAATTGCTTCGTTTCGGGATACTTAGCATTGTTAAGACATACTTTTATTATTGCCTTAATTTTGAGTGAAGGCAAGTATAAACGATTTTCCTTTCACTAAAATTAATTTATCTCAGCTGTTTCTGAGAAAAACTCACTTCCTATGATAAATCGATACTCTGTACATATGCATGTATATGTATATATAAATATGTGGTTACTTATCATAATGCGTTTCTTGTGCAACGCCACCCAATTTAACCCAATTCATTGTTGATCTCTTTACTAAAACTACAAGAAATTCCACGCAGTTCTCGTACAAAACAAAAAAACCAGTCTGATCTGATAACACGGTAAAATGTTATGTGAGAGCCAACGTTGGCGGAAACGTTCCAGTGTAGTTGTATAAATTTACAATAAATACTTTCCTTGTTGTTCTAAACAACTCGCATCTCAAGATTTTGAAACAATGTTTGTGCATAACCATACCATAAGTGTGTACATTTATTGTGTTTTGTGTGTAAACGATGAAGATCGAAAGAAGTCGAACGACGAACAGCTGACGTTGGTATGTTGAGGTTATGTCCAGATATAAATATTATTTTTACACTCACGTAGTGGGGTGGAAATGTATCGTTAAAAATATCGTTGAATCTTTTTGTTTTAAATCGCTTTAAATCGTCGAGATTTTAAGCGAAAAGGTCATGATGTTAACCTTTTTTTGAGATAACTTGAGAACGCTTTAAGATACCAATTTGAAATTTGGGAGACGTATGTACCATGACCATATTTGGCGCTGATTAGATTTTGAGCTTAATAGGTTACGAGGTAGGGAGATAAATGGGGGTAATACCCCTTGTCTTTGTCTATATGTAGGATAATTAGCAAATAATACAATAAATGCACTTTAAATTTGATACACATGTACAACATAATAGATTATGCAAATGTAAAGGCTTTTAGCTTAAAAGAGTGAGGGGTAGAGGGGGTAAGAAGGAATGAGTATTCAAAACAGTGAAATAAAAATGTCAACATAAATTTTATTCATGTAATTACACAGTGGACAGAGCTTTCACAAAATCTCCTACTCTTTTTCTCCACCCCTTAAGGGGTCTTGCATTGAGACCAAACGATGTACCTGATTGGTGACACTGCAATCATCCAAACAAACGTTTTTTTAGTTGTTTATACCATTTGTCACAATCTGCACCGTGGGTTTTTGAAAAATTGAAAAATTCTATTTTTGGCAGGAGTTAAAAAAATCGATTTTTCCTCTTAATTGTTAATAATAAAACAAATGAAAAAAGATATTGAAAAACCCACAGTACAGATTGTTGAAAATGGTATAAACAACTAAAAAATTTTTGTTGCGTTTGCTTCAGACGAATGTAGCCTCACCAATCAGGTACACCGTTTGGTCTCCGCAAAAAAAGATGTCTCAGCATTTTCCAATGTAAACATTTATTTATTTTTTTTTAATGACAACAAAAATTTTTTTCGTCACAAAAATTTCGCCACAAACACAGCAAACGCACCAAACGTCCGTATCCACTGAGCACCAGCGAAATAATAATTCCCTTTGCGCAAATCGCGTTTACCGACAAACCTCGAAAAATGTTCGGCGCATTTTGTTTTGTTTGGTGCAACGTACTGACTAGACAAAGGGTTTAGCCGGATACATATGACGAGTCGGCCACCAAATGGGAACCTATATCGAAACTTATGTTTTAATATCTACTTGATGTACAAACACAATTTATGTACATTTCGCGACCAGCTTTCGCTTTGACCTTGAGATATGGGGATGAAAAAATAACCCTACGCATAACTATTATTCAAAGTAATATATCTCAAAAACTAATTAAGCTAGAGAAGTGAGACCAACGCGAGGCTTTAGGTTACATTAAAAAGTATCATATAATTTTTTAATTTTTTTTTGAATTACTTTTTTATATAAAAATAAATAAATAAATAAGTAAATCGTAATTTATTTTTCGTGTTCTCTGAGACTTACAATCACGAAAATAAAATATGTTATCCTCCTTTACGTGCACTATTGCTCACAAAAATTGCGTGAGAAAGTTGGTGCAACACTTCGAAAAAATAAAATGTGATTCGCGTCTTATAGTATACCCTTGTACTATAAGGCCCACATCACATTTTATTATTATTTTTTTCGAAGTGTTGCACCAAATTGTTTTAGAACATAGGTAATTATTTTTAAGAGTTGGAATAAAATTGTTCAAAAAGAAAAAGAAAAACAACCAGTGTTCAATATTTATAATTATCACCGCTTTTATTACTTTTCGTGTTAATGAAAATACCAGAAA
Organism: Aromia moschata; assembly: GCA_029963805.1. Taxonomy (NCBI): domain Eukaryota; kingdom Metazoa; phylum Arthropoda; class Insecta; order Coleoptera; family Cerambycidae; genus Aromia; species Aromia moschata. Next base: position 2,584,845 of record JAPWTK010000035.1, read on the forward strand.
CAAAAAATATTAATCATCGTCACTGTTGTAATTAATTACTACTGGAACATTTTGAGTCGCAAATAATTTAGTTAGGACCTCAGCAGAATGCACAATTTTGGACAAATGGAATGTCAATATAATCATCACTCAGATGGTACTCATATGTAATATCAATGTCACTACTGGTATCAGAACCTTCAGAGTTGACATAAGTTTCTTCCGGCACTCCCGTAGTCGCTGATGCTTTATCGCAAACTTCCATGCTTAAAGACACCTCGTCAGATGCTCTACATTTAGAACTAGGAGCTTTTTTTGTTAATATATGGGATAAGTCGACACTTGTTACAGAATATATCATTAACAATTACTGTTTCAAACAATCGCTAAACACTTTAACTTCTTCAGTTTTTATAACTTTTTTATATTATTATAATTATATAAATTAGTTATTATTATAATTATTAGGTAATAATGTCTGACAAGCGTAAAAACTGTAGACAAATGGTCTGACAAGTGTAAAAACTGTAACAAGATACTTGTTAAAACAGTTTTTACACTTGTCACACATTATTACCTAATAATTATAATAGTAATAATTTGGTTTAACAGTCACTAATTTTAAAATCTTGAAACAAAATATCACAAAAATCCAAGTCATAAGCTACCTTCTTAGAGCAATACCAATGACAATGCGACGTTAGTAAGCCACAAAATATAATAAACAGCGTGATAATAAGTTCAAACTTATTTGTTGTTTACAATTTTGCCCGCGTGCATAGGTAAGTCATGTTTACATACATTACAAGGCGCGAATCACGTTTTATTTTTTTCGAAGTGTTGCACCAACTTTTTTCTCACGCAATTTTTATGAGTAATAGTGCACATAAAGGAGCATAACATATATTATTTTCGTGATTGTAAGTCTCAGAGAACACAAACAAAATTATGATTTACTTATTTATTTATTTTTTTATATAAAAAGTAATTCAAAAAAATTAAAAAAATTACATGATATACTTTGTAATGTAACCTAAAGCCTCGCGTTGGTCTCACTTCTCTAGCTTAATTATTTTTGAGATATACTACTTTGAATAATAGTCATGCGTACGGTTATTTTTTCCCATATCTCAAGGTCAAAGCGAAAGCTCGTCGCGAAATGTACATAAATTGTGTTTGTACATCAAGTAGATATTAAAACATAAGTTTCGATATAGGTTCCCATTTGGGGCCGACTCGTCATATTTATCAGGCTAAACCGTTTGTTACAGCGCGCGCGGCGCGTTTGGTTCGTTCGGGTCATTCTGTTGCAAATGAATACGCACCTTTAGAATATCTCGGAATCCTGATGTGATGAGAGTAATGCTGAGGCCAGATTCGAACTAAGCGCATCATTAATATGGAGACATCCAAAAAAACGTCATCAACTCTGGCTATGAACGAGAGAGATGGCAATAGCGGTCATGTCGAAGCTTTTCAGTTATGTCAAACTTTTGACAAGTGACTGTCAAAATTTGTAAAATAACAATGGCTGTCACATGATGTGACAGTCTTGACAAGTAAATAAGGTTATAAATTCGATTAAGAATAGAAATACGTCTTTTTTTTCTCGGCCAACTTTGATGACGTTTTTTTTGGATGTCTAACTATATAAAAGTAGGTGCACGTGGTATCTAATATCCTTTTATTCGTGGACCTGTGTTATCGGCAAAGCGCGCACCGCAGTCTTCAGCAGACTTAATCAATTTTATCGTAGGTATTGCGGTGTATTATTGGCGCCGGCAAATATTTATAGGCCTTAATTACATGTTAGTTTCGTGTTGTGAAGTGCGCGAAATCGATCACACTTCAGAACACGAGTGCCCCACACGGCTGCGCAAATCACGCGGAATGGTTCGCTCACTTGATTTGATTTTAACACTGAAATTCGTTCCGGAAGCATAATTATCCAGATAATTGTATTAGGCGGATGTAAATGGTCCTAGAGATGTTTGTATCCATGTCGTCGTGAAATCGATTTGTTTGAATTCGGTTGTTGTCAATTTGATTTTAATATTGCGTGTGTAAATTTTCATTAAATTTTCTATGTACATATTTTCTCAATATACAGCGTGATCTATTAACATTGAGAACATATTCAGGATGAAATTCCTTAGCTGGAAATAATATAACAAATACTATTAACTGCTTTCCGGAAACACTTCGCTTCCGAGATTCAGGCTGTTGAAATTTTAAAAGAATATCTGATTTCTACTATTATACTCAAAACAATTAGACAGTGGCGGTTGGTGATATTTTAGTTAGCCGTATCTTGAAAATGACGCATGGGACACACTTCACTTTTTTAGGTGATGACTATACACCTCATACAGAAAGGATTTATAGTGAAAAAACAATATAAGGATAGGTTTATCGATTTGTTACAAAATATTTTTTTTTCAAAAAGTTATGGCCATTTTAATTTAATTTTATAGGACCATTTTGTTTCCCAAAATTAAAAATCGAAAAACTTATATTTGTTTCTAGATTATGAAAAAAATATATACCGCCAATACTCCACAGAGATTTACTGAGATCCCAGGGTGTTCTGCAGTTTTTTTGAAAAATTTTTCGCAAACTTTGCTGACGGTTTTTTCACTATAAATCCTTTCTGTAAGAGGTGTATAGTAAGGGACACGTGGACAGATGTATATAAGGGACACGTGGAATTAGATTGATAATTTATATTTGGCTGATTTCTGCTGAATTTAGCGGTTTAACCTTTAGACTGTCGGTTGGCTCATATATGGGACATTAATAAAATAATAGTTTTAGTGATGAATACAGATATTATAGTGAATTTTTCCCATTTAATAGGCTCTCTGAAGGATACAACTGAAATTCTTTCTAGTCGATCTAGGTACCCAAACTACCCTAGCGAGGGGGTGAAATATTTAAAAACTCGTTATTGAACTTGTATTCGTTATTGAACTTTTTACTGAATTTTTTTAGTAAATAGCCTGTGAAATCTGTATAATGTATTCTAAAACGTTCCGCAATTGATTGAGATGCCGAAACTACCCCTAGCAAGGGGGGTGAAATTTTCAAAAATTCGTTATTAGGTGGGTATTGACTTTTTACACGATTTTTTTCGGAAGCACGCTGTAAAATCTGTAAAATGTACCCTAAAATTTTCCGCAATTGATTGAGATGCCGAAACTACCTACCCTAGCGAAAGGGGTGATATTTTCAAAATTCTTTATTGAACGGTTATTGACTTTTTATCGGTTATTTCAAATTATTATTTTTTTTTACATAGAATAATTATTAGTTTTTTACTTGAATTACTGTATTTAGGATAAATAATATATTATTTTTATCGATACTTGAATATGATGTGTTCGATTGAATTCGAATGTAAAACATTGAATTTCTACCTATAACTATATAAATATATAAGTATAAAAATATATACGTATGAAAATATGTAAGTCTAGCGATGAAGAAAAAAATATTATTTCAGTGTAACTGATCGCTTTTTTCACGTTTTTGAGTGGTTTTATTGGTGACTAAATAAATTTGTGTTTTTGGTAGCTCATTACATTATAATATCAAGCACATTCGGTTAAAAATAAGTATATAGTAATTTACACAATCTGAGAATTTTTAACATTGGCCCGACCGTTGCCAGCCCGCCTGGCTCATATATGAGCCACCCGTGACCTCGGCAACTACTCTAGATGTATTAGATGTTTATATATATATAAACTTTGCCCCTCAAAAATATCCCTTTATAAAGGAAAAATGCCGGCAGTCTAAAGGTTAAACGTGGATCTAATGAAAAACAGTATTCCTTTTATGTTATATCGTTGTAATCCGAAGAACAAGCGGAATTTAACAAACAAAAAAATGGCGTTTCATTAAAAAAATATTGTTAATTAAACAGCTTCCACATTTTTGTTCCTGTCTTCCATTTCGGCCCTCACTGATCCGCCCTGTACGAGGGGAACGCTTCAATAATTGAAACCCTGTTTATACTGATCCCCCTCCATAAAACTCAATGGCGTTTGAACTTTATTCAGGACTACTTGATATAAAATAGTAAAATCTCCATTCCGGAATAATCTCACCCCGAGAACAAAAGGCGCCGTCCATGTAAATTTCGTTGAAATGGGGCATTTGAGGAAATGTATACGGGCCGATGCGGAATAAAGATGTTTATTGCGTTTTTATCTCCTCCGCTGAGGTATTTTTTTAACCTCGAAAAGGTGAGAATATGTTTTGTGAAATCTCTCATACATATAATTAAATTAAATAGCTTCATTGCCCTATACCCCGTAGTGAAGGGAATAAGACCGTTAGAACGAGAAGTGTAGAATTTGTCTTTTTTCACAACCGGCCGATGTCAGCTGTAAGCATACGGTATACGAGCCCTAACAATTATATGTTCGGACAAACGCATTTTTTCAAAAAAATATTCACTGCCATGCAAAAATTTACAACCACGCTTTAAAAACCTAAAATATATGAAATTACATGAATTTGCAAGATATTATGCTGAAAATTATTATTAGCTTGGATTTGTTATGAATTTATGGCCAAAAATATAAAAATCTAAATAAATAAGCTAAAGATGCTGACAACTAAATGTTCGGAAAATCGAGGAACCTGCCCTAAAAAATAAATAAAACCTTGTTGTTGCCGCGATAACCATTAATTTCACAATTAGATGTGTGATTTCTGGTAGTTTTTTGCGAATATTCGTTATTTTTAAATAAAAATGGGCCATGGACGTGCGACTGATAAAAAATTGCGGCATCTCATTGTAAAAAAAGACTGCAGTGGCAAAAAAAATCTCCGCGAAATTGCGGAAGAATTGTGCTTTGCAGTCTACTGTTGGGGACATATTAAAGCATTACTGGGAGACTGGAAATTTGGATGTGAAAGGTAAAAGTCCTGGAAGACCCAGACTTGTTGCTGAAAGGAGCCAAAGGTTGTTGGTGAAAATTTGCAAAAAAAGTCGACGGAACACCTTATGGGATATAACAGCGCAATGGAACTCTGAAACAAGAGAAAGGCTATTCCTCGAATGTTGTAGAAAATACATTCATCAGTCTGGGCTCAGATTTTATAAGGTATTACTATTTTATTTTTCAAATTTTTAATTTTTCAATTTTCGTAAATGATCGTAGGCTAAAGAAAAAATCGACTGAATTGGGCCAAATCGAAGGTACCGTGAACTATTATAGAAGACTGGTCAAAAGAAATTTCCAGTGATGAGTTCAAATTTAATGCAGCGTAGGCGATCATAGAAAACTAGTAATAAGATCAAAAAGTGAAGCCTTTCATAAGGACTGCCTTAAACGAACCGTAAAATTCCCGAAGGGTGTCACGATTTGGGGATGTATGCCCGTTAAAGGTTTGGGACAGTATGAGGTCATAGAGGGTACCGTCAACGCTGACAGATATATACAAATACTTACGAATAGCTTATAACCGACTGTTCAGGATATGTACCCAGACAATAATTTCATATTCCAACAAGGCAGCGCAGCTTCCGATACTGCAAAAAAGACGAAAAATTGGTTCGGCGAACGGCATATTGAAGTCCTATCATGGCCATCAAACAGTCCCGACCTAAATGTCATTGAAACACTGTGGCATAAGATAAAAAGGGTTTTGAGAGATGATCCTCAAAGAACGGTTTCTACTTTAAAGGAAAAAATCGGCGAAATTTGGGACAAAATATTTTTTTCCAAACATTTAGTTGCCAGTTATTTTGTTACATTTTATTCGCTTTCTTAAGTTGTGACATTGTTAATTTGGTTTAAGGATGTACCTACCTCCAGGGCGCATACAAGTTGGGCTTAAAAAAAATGTTGTTAAAGCCTTAAATACAGAAGGAAATGCTTAATTGCTGTAATCGATTAAATGCGCACCAAATTTCTATTTTATTAAGTTGTTCCTGAATGAAACGGCAGTCCTTAACATTGTCTACTATATGATATATTTTTAGGTCATCGGCAAATAAAACAAAATCGCAGTCTATAACATGGCAATATCGTTAATAAATAATAAAAATAATAAAGGTCCTAGATTGGATCCTTGTGGGACTCCAGATGTTGGACAGAAATATCTTGTTAAAATAATTGTATGAAACTAACTGCGATCTGTCACAAAGATATGAGGTAAAAAGTAATAAAAGAGAGTCACTAAAACCAGAGGTTTTTAGTTTACGTAAGATCAGTCCATAATCAAACCGATCAAACGCTTTAGAGAAGTCAGTGTATACTACATCAACCTGATGTTGATTATCAACGGCACTAGACACGTATTGGGCAAACATTGCTAAATTTAAGTGATATTGTAATGCATATTCATCCTGTTAATATTGATTTTTTCGATTTTCTTCCGGCTAGTATCGCGTTCTGGACCGCCGACGTTTGCCGTCTGGATGCGGCCTAACGTCACTTTAATAATGCCAGTATCAAAAAATAGACCGGCACGATCGATCACCTGCAATTGCGTCACGGAGGCGCGTTTGAAATTCTGGACGCATTCCAAATTCACGTTTCATACAAATTGCATTAACGTTACATAGTAGGTGGAAGTTTTTGTTTTGTTTCGGCGGAGTTTGAAAACCGGGCGCATATCGTGTTCATTTTTATTACGTATACGGCCCGAGGGGGCACTGCAGCGAATTATCGCGTCACCTGCGATGCCCTCCACGGGACGGCGGCGAATTTGCGAGGGCCAGATCCGCATAGCGGTTGCTTACGGAGCCGGCGATTAACAAGAAAAATGTAACACAGACATACTGGGTGTCGCCAAGTTAGCCTGTCATATCTTAAAGAAGGGGTTGTTGAATATTTTTCTTTAAATCTCACAAAAACGATTCCGATCAAACGAAAACAATATAGGCCAGGCCCGTTGTCAGAAATACCTCGTTTTTTTTTGCCAAAATTAGTAACAGCACAAAAATACACATAAAAAATCGGAAAAATTCCGTAGAATTGAATGAACTACTTTTCCACAGCTTAATTTAGCCGCGTCATATTCAAAATGGCGTCCAAAGTTGCCAAAAACACTTTTTTTCGTTAAAAAAAAGTATGCATCCTACAAAAAAAAGTTTCGAATAAAAGTCGTAGAACTTATTAAAACAAACAATATAAGCCGACTTTAATAAATAAATAAATAATTTTTTTATTGCAAAAAAAACAGCTAAAAATCGCGATTTCTTCAATTGCTTATATCTTTGAAAAAGATATAATATTTTTTCATGAAACTTGGGGAATGCATAGTCCTCGATAAGTAGAATAAGCTGATATATTGAACATTTCAAAATTCCTGATAGTTTCTGCAAAAATCGCATTTTTCGCAAAAAAAATGCTTTTTTTAAACTCCAATAATTCATACACAAATGCACTTAGAGAGTTCAGTTAGGGCTTAAAAGTTTCTTCATAACTTGTACTTTCGTGTACAAATAAAGCGCGAATCGTAATATGATTGTTAATATGCTAAAATAACCGCGCAAAAATCACCATTTTTTTTACTGACAAAATTTAATTTTTTCAAAAAAGTTTAAATTATATCGAAATGGCGTTATTGCCATTCGATAGCCGAGATATTTTTTTTTTTCCGAAAAATCGCCACTGCCTCATTTCTCAATATTAAGGGCTGAAATTTGCACAGATCGTAGTTAGATACTTGTATTTTCATATAATTATTATTTTATGGCAGTCAATGCCATTTCCTGATCTGTAGACCATAGATAAAAGAAGAGATAGATGGAACTCTCTCATAGAATTAAATGAAACCGTGAAGCGCCATCTCTTGGAATTGGTCTCAAACTAATTTTAACTAATATGGCGGATGGCGCTATATTCAAAAAAATATTCAAAAATAAAATACAGTTTGCGGACTCTTAAGAGTTCCACTATGGACAAAACGTATGTATATAAGAATAGCATTATCATACTTGGTTACATAAAGTTTTTTATCCTTATCTAGCATAAACTAAATATGAGTTTGCTATTCTTGTCATATAATATATATACGTTTCGTCCATAAGGGAACACTTAAAAAAAGTCCACAAACTGTATTTGAAACCGTTCCTCAAGAAATAATGTCTAAAAAATAAATTTTAAAGACATGCTGTGATGAAAAAGGAGGATATTTGAGATATTGAAACCATTAAATACCAAAATCAATTGTTTTAGATGTAAGATTCCTTTATTCACAACCACATTTATACGCATTCACAATCACATTTATACACAAGACACAATCACATTTATTATAAATTATTTCCAACTACCCATTTATATAAACTAAAAAAAAGTAAAGGCATAACTTTCTTTTACATGAAGTTTCATTTATAACACACATCTGGTACCAGTTCTAGTTCTCCTTCTTTTAATGTAATATTAACTCAACTAATTTCTGTCTCAAATAAGAATATATAATACCCAATAAACAAATAAAAAACAAAATAAATTAACACATGGAAACAAATTAAACACAAAACTACAAAACTTAGGTTTGTTTTGGTTTTACTTAGAATCAATTCAATCGATACGCCCAGATAAATATTGACGTAAGAACATAACGCAAATTATAAATATTAAACATTTGGGCGCATGGACTGAACTAGTTCTTCAGGACTACCAATCTCTTTTTTTAACAGCACCAACTATACATAACTAACTAAGCTGGTTGCGCCATCTATAGAGTTGGTCTCATACTAAATAACACATTTCAGGTAGGCTCATAAGAGTGAACAGCCCCTGCTGTAGACTACATGGTATTGGCCCCTATATAAAATGCTGCCTCTGCTCGATGTTCGTTCATGCACGGGGTGGTCGGAGAGAGAGACGTCGACGCGCTAACTTGCGGCTAACTAACGGCGTCTCGATTGAAGATGAACCACGCAGCGGAAGGCCTTCATCTTCAAGAACCGATGAAAATGTCGATAGAATACGGGATCTTTCTTGTGCGTTCAGATCAACGGTTGATGACAAGAATGATCGGAGAAGAGTTAAATTTGATTCACACCATTGTTCATCAGATTTTGATTAACGAATTGGGGATGAGAAAAATCTCCGCAAATATGTTTCCAAAAAAACCGTTCTCTTTGTGGCTGTTCCACATGTTATACGATAGTTCATGCGCTCGCGGACTAAATCCACCGTTTCTCACTTAAAACAAAAAACCACATTATGAATTTTTGAGGGATCATTATAGAGGCTCTATTGAATAAATTAAGACCGCAAACCGCCAAATCGACTAGGCGACACCGTTAAATGGACTAAAAAATCTACCCATCTTAACTTTTGAGTTTTTGGAGTTTTTAACTTTTCTATTGATCGCCGCTGAAGAGACGTGATGATTTTGAACCAAATCGGCTGAAAATTACCGTGGTTTTTTTGTTTTAAGTGAGAAAAAAGTGTTTAGTTAATTTTAGCATATTAACAATCATATTACGATTCGCGCTTTATTTGTTCACGAAAGTACAAGTCTTGAAGAAACTTTTAAGCCCTAACTGAACTCTCCAAGTGCATTTGTGTATGAATTATTGGAGTTAAAAATAAGCATTTTTTTGCGAAAAATGTGATTTTTGCAAAAACTATCAGGAATTTTGCAATGTTCAAAATATCAGCTTATTCTACTTATCGAGGACTATACATTCTCCAAGTTTCATGAAAAAAGCAATTGAAAAAAATCGCGATTTTTAGCTCTTTTTTTTGCAATAAAAAAATTATGTATTTATTAAAGTCAGATCATACTTTTATTGAAATGCAAAAACGTGTACAAGAATCGTAATATTTTACAATAAAACGGAAAAACAAAAAGGTGAATGTTAATGTTAAACTTAAAAAACATGTCAATTCGAGTACAAACAATTCCGTATGACTTTTAATGTTTTAAAAAAGATTGGTAGTTTATGGCTATCACAAATTTCGAATGACAGTAGCAGGGTTGTCAATTCGTTATTTGAAATGGCTTATAGAACCAACGTGTGTTGGTTCTTGCTTGATTAAAATTGTTGTAGAGATGATGAGACATAAAAAAATTTGTTCTATTTTCGCAGAATATTTCAGTCCCATTTTACCCATTTTACAACTTTAAAATCGCCTTTTATATTTGTGTCAGAGAAATATTTCCTATATTCCGCTATTAACAGTGTGGGAAATGTGTGTAGAAAATGGCGCATCGCGCAGAAAAATGCATTTCACGTCCGCTTAAATTCTCACCTACGAGATCTCCAGACAGAATTAGAGCCAGTTTCGCAAAGAGGACGCCTTTTATGCTTACGAAATATCCGTCCCGGAAAATTCTAATATATACCTGCTACGCGCGACAAAACATCCCGATAATGCAGGTCTTTTTAAGACTCCTAATACTTAAAATAAAACAGACACAAGGAACAGTTCGACGGGTACAGACGTAGTTTCGATGGTGCAATACAGGGTGTATATGAATATAGGGTACACTCAATAAGTTTTGACTGGAAGGAGATACGCGTTTCGGATTTTCACTGTTCTAAATGGCTCGAAATTTGGAGTCTTTTAGCATTTTCCCCGTTTTTGCATAGCAAAGTAGATCTGAGAAATAAATAGGAACTTTGGAGTTTTATGGTAAAAAGGAATTCCTTGTATTTTTTTGTATAATTTTAATTTACAAGTTCTGAGGAAGAAGGCGTCGAAATACACATTACTGAATATGTGGTTTTCCAAATATTTCTAACAAGAATCTCTAAATTTAATTCCACGTGTCCCGTGTCCCTTATCTATAGTTAAGACAAATATTTGCTGAATTTAATAAGCTTTATATTAAAATGAAAAATAAACGAAATAAAAACAAATTTAAGTGTAACTCGAATATAACTAAAAATAAAACATACATACAAATGTTAGCACAAACAGAAACAAGAATTTCATTGTTATATATAAAACAGTCAAATTAATTTTGATAATAGACAAAATTATCATTAAAAGGGTTACACCTATTTGAATTTCTTTTTCGGTTTTTTTATTGGCTTAAATGACGTAAAAACAACCCAAAAAATGATATCCAATAGCAACCATGGTTTAGAAATTCTTTTAATGACCCTTAGAGCTAAATTTTGAATTAACTTCTGATGCTCCGAAACGCTTTTGAACGCTTGGCGCGTTTATAGTAGCAGTTTGGAGTCGCTTAGCTCAGTCAGTACTTTTATAAATGTTAAATGTTACTCATACTAAGTATAGATGGCGCTGGTACATGTGTACTTAAATTTAATCGAGTGGTCAGTCTATACCTGCATAACCTTTATACCTTTAAAAATTTTAAACGCGATTATCTAAAAACCATGTTTTTCAACACGGCCTTACAAATAACTTCTGTAATTTTCATCCGATCGACTTGAAATTTTATCTGTAGCTTCTTAGATAGATTTCAAAAAATAAGTAAACGCGATTATCAAGATTGATTGACAATTACGTTTTTTTATAAACGTTTAAATGTCAATTTTGTGTTAAAAAAAAAAAAAAAAAAGGTCAAATTCACATCAATTTGCGAGAAATGATTTTTTTTTCAAAATTGCTTGCTAAATTTAATATGGAATGAAAAAAAATTGTCCTAGGTGCAAATGGAAAAGTTTTATTCGTAAGGCCGCAGACCTCCTAAAAAAAAGACATGCTGCTTCAGACGTCTGTGTTGCCGTCATTTTGGAAGAAAAAATTAAATACAAAATTGATTTATGCTCCTTTTGAAATGTTTAATACACCTTGAAAATTTTATTTTGATTGTTCAACTGAATCATTAAAAAGATATCCTACAAGAAATTTAATTTTAGACAATTCAAATAGGTGTAACCCTTTAAACAAACACATATTTTACGCTAAATGCTAAAATTGCGTCGATATTGCATTCTTCAATAAATTTTCCTCGAAAAATTTTGAAAATCTGATCTTGGATTCTGAACGAGCAAGTCTTTTTTACATGAGAAAACATTGACCTGTTATTGAATTTCAAACATTTTCAGTGTTTTCTAATCAAAAAACCAATCGAATGTTTAATGTACACGCGATTCTTAATAGGTTTTCAATTCAATTCAATTCAATTATTCAATTATAGAGAAATTCACAAGCTTAAAAAATTTCAAAATGCGATATCGCAGCGAAAAAAAAAGAAGATATTTGAGTAAACTCGACGTCATTTAAAAAGGGCAAGGCATGTACTTTAAGATGTTCATAGTTTTTTGAGAAAAAAAATTGTGATACTACATAACCTCAAATATAGGCCACAATCGCTTTTTTTTGCACTTTTAGGTTAGGATATCTCGAAAACCAGAGCCAATTGAGCGATTTGGACCTCGGATTCGGATTTAGCGTATCAAAAACCTTTGGAAAAATATATTTTGGTTTCTGGGTTAAAATTTTGTCGGCCTGTGATTATAGAGAAATTCACAAACTTAAAAATTTCAAAATGCGATATCGCAGCGAAAAAAAAAGATATTTGAGTAAACTCGACGTCATTTAAAAGGGCAAGGCATGTACTTTAAGATGTTCATAGTTTTTTGAGAAAAAAAAATTGTGATGCTACATAACCTCAAATATAGGCCACAATCGCTTTTTTTGCACTTTTAGGTTAGGATATCTCGAAAACCAGAGCCAATTGAGAGATTTGGACCTCAGATTCGGATTCAGAGCATCAAAAACCCTTGGAAAAAATAAATTCTGATTTCTGGGTTAAAATCTTGTCGGTCTGTGTAGTCGTATATGAATTTCTGAGAAACTCTGTACCAAAATCACAGAGTTACATTATTCTAAAGCTGCGTATGTGAAATATGTAATTTCATACGTTAATACGGTTCTGTTAGCGTTTGCGATTTCTCGACTAATTTTTACTTGTTCCATTGTTGCCGAATATACACGAATCTTGCATTAGAACGATCGTATATTTTAGAGCGATGCGTTCATTCTCTCAGTAAAATATAGGTCATTCCGCTTTTTCTTTGATACGTGATTTAGCCCGTCTTACCTTTTAAATTATGTGTACTACCAATATTCCATCATCACTTGCACTATACAATCTGGCACGTCCCCTTTAAAAGTGAAAGAGTTCGCCCTGGAAGCACGGCACGCGAAAATAAACTCAGACAAACGACGATTTCTGCCGTCAGGTTTAGTGAATGCGGGTCGAAGTAAGGCCCTGCCCGTCTCGTAATCGAGACAGATTCCATCTTCTTGACGGGCTTAGTACTCAGTTTGGCATCGAGGTTTTTTGTTTTAATATTAACGGCACGCGGGTCAATGCATTGCCTATATTTTACGGACTTAATAGCCTAAGAGCCGGCTGCAAAAAGTTCAGCTCTTTAGTTCTTTATAAGGGTGCATAAGGGGTGTTGGAAATAATGTGTTCGCGTCCGGGTGTCGGGTTCGCGTGGAGTCAGGTTTTTAATTTTTTTTGGGGTTGGTACTGAAATAGTTTTGTACATCAACATGATAACATATCGTCTCTGTTTTCACAAAGTGACGTATATCAAACTTTAAAGGAAAGCTAGCATTAATTTTCATAAAGTTAAATGTAGCCGTAATGTTCAATACAATTGGTACGTTCAATGTAATTGGATGTGTAATGGTACGCCCAAACTGACAGTTTAGGGTTAGTAAACATGGAGCACTACACGAAAGAACTATGCGTGTTCATTGTTCAACAATATTTAAAGAATAATGAAAGTTTGGATGCTATAGTTCGCAAACTTCGTAAAAAATATGGTCGGAACATTGATTTAACTTCGTCAACTGTGAAGAGAGTAATTGAAAAATTCAGGGAGACGGGATCAATTGGGGACGTTAAACACACTGGCCGTCCAACAAGCTGTTCAAATGATAATATCGAAGCAGTGCGTGAGAGTGTTGGTGAATGTCCAGGAACATCGATTCGGCGTATTGGACAAGGATTGCAAATTTCAAGAAGCTCTCTACAATGTATACTCACTAAAGATCAGCGTCTCCATGCTTATAAAGTTCAAATGACACAAGAACTGCAGCGTAATGACCATGCACGGCGAAGACAGTTCGTTGAATGGATTATTGAACAACAAGTGAATGCTGAGTTTTCGAGCAAAATCATCCAAAGCGATGAAGCTCATTTTCACCTCGATCGCTTCGTTAATCGTCAAAATTGCCGCACTTGGGGTGCAGAGTGATTGGTACTAAAGACCGTCAACATTTTGCGAATTTTTTTTGCCTGAACATAAACCGCTGTAACAGCTGCAGTTATTTTCACAGTTGCTTACACAGCGAAAAATTGCATTTACGAGTATAGTAGGTTTTATTTAATCATCGATCGTGATTTCAACTAATGGAGAAAATAGTAGATAATTTTAATTAATAAAGCTGATATATATGTTGATTGCTAAAAAAAAAATTGAAGACTAACAAAGCGAATTGTTAATAATGAAGACGATTGTGATTTTGTATTGTTTTAAGTCTAGTTTCATCCCTGAAAATTTCAATTTCTCCTCATCGATCGTCTTCGAGATAGTGGTGGGTGACCAGTGGCGGCTCGTCAGGGGAGGCAGAAGAGGCAGTGCCTCCCGTGTGAAAATTATAATTATTTTTTTATAAACCTACTAGGCATACTTTGATTTAATTTAATAAAATTAAAATTTAATATACTACCTAATACATTAATTACCGTTAATTTTTAAATTCATATATTGAGTAAAAAAATAATTTCTAAAAATAAAAATATTAATAAACATGTCAAAGGAGCTCCTGCACTATTATTTGCAACATATTAGCCCTCATAAACGACCCAGCGCCTAGTCTATCGCCGTGGTAGCAAGACTCTGGTGCCAATGTTTTCACATGTGTATTTATTCGGAATTGGAAGCTTCGCGCTTCGCCATCCTGCGTTAAAGGTCATTCAAACAACTGCATAGCGGAGGCAAACACGCCCACCTCTCACCTGTCACACGTGACAGCGCAGAAAGCGAGTTGTTTGATTTCATGAACCTAACCTACAAAATTTAATATATTTCATTGTTCTGTGTTTTGGAAATATTTGTTGGAAAGTGACGTTATTCTTGCCTGTTTTTTTTGTCGTTTGAGTGGTATAGGAGGATATTAATTATGGAGAGTGTTCCATATTACATACGTAAGTCATTATTTGAACGTTTTATTTAATTAACTATACAAAATTATAATGGAGGTAACTGGCGAGTGCAGCAGTTTGTTTAATAAAAATAACAATACGAGTTGTCATGACACTCAAATAAATATTCGAACCTGCAATGATACTGTTGAGTATCATATAAACTACAAATTTAGTCGCCTGTCTTATGAGGATAAATTATTTGTTAAAGATTTATGAGTACCACTGCCAGATCTAAGTAAAACTTTAATTAATCAGGGTAGACCGGCTCGTAGTTTTGTTAATACGTGCTATGATAAATGCAAATGGCTAACTAAAGTGGTTCTTTAACTTTAAATAAATTATTGTTTTGGCCGTGTGTACTATTTTCAAATCGTGGAGAAGATGCTTGGACAAAGTCTTTGAAAACATCTTAAAACTTTATCTCGTTCAGTTGACACATTCAAAAAGTCAGGAACATATTAGTTGTATTTGTAAATTACATCTTTTAGGCAAACAAAATATTATGAAAGTGATCAATTCAGCCCGTCAAATCTAAATTGACGCAGTCCTGGCAAAAATCCGTATTTTGTTTCACTGCATCTTTTAATTGTAAAATAATTTGACGGAAACTCTACACATTTCCGATGGTTTTGCTGAACCAATAAAATATATTAGGTACATTATGTTAGATAAATGTACTTAGTATGTTTAATTGACCAAGTAGAGGTCCTTCTCATAACATTACAGCGGCATATAACTAACAATGTTTATCATCACAAAAATTTAGGAAACAAAAATTTTTACAAAACATGTTTGCCTCCCCAAAAAAAAAGTCACGAGACGCCACTGTGGGTGACACTTCACAGATCCACCCCGTACATGCACAACATAAATTTATAAGCTGTTGAGTTGTAAGAACGGTTGAAAACAATGAGAATTTATAACCGCGCCGCTTCCACAACTTTGTTCTGTACTTATCGTATTAAGGTGGCGATAAATCAAACTAAAATACAATGCAATGAAACCCGCAATCATAGTCCGACCATTAACCTAGTCGAGCGCGAGATAAATAAATCAGTCGCTATTTATTTTCGGCGCTGCTAAAGTCGGAACGACGAGCAACACGCAAATGGTATAATAATTAAATTTATCGCCCCCCCCCCTCACCCCCTCGGCGTTCGACTAACTACTAGCAAAACATAGAGGGTTAGGTAGGCGGGTAATCGGCTGATTGTCGATAGAACGGTTCACGTGCTCAGTAGTCCAGTAGGTAGAGACTTTTATGTGTTCTTGAAACATACATATAGGGCTAGTTTTGACGGTTTCCTATGAATTTTTTTTGCGTAGAACACAATGCGCGGGCTCCGTAGAGCTGAAACCGTCCGCTAATTTTTTAAATTAACAATTTGTGAAAAAAAAAACGTCTTATTTGCACATTTTCGCTTATATCTCCGTTCTTTGACATGTTTTAGATAGTATAACCTATATCCTATATCCAAGAAGTTGTATCCTATTGAATTTCCACAATTTTAAGCCCAACCCGAAGTCGCTAAGCGCTATTGTTAACTTGCGTTATAAACTTATTGTTTTTTCACATTTTCGCTTAAATATCCGTTCCTTGGCATAAAATTCTTGGATATATGCATTAAGAAGTTAACCTTTAGAATTAAGTCCAAATTTTTAATGCCCATTAACCAATGACGCCAAGTGCTTTGTTAATTTCAAATGACTGCTGAAGTTGAAAAAATACTTTTTTAACGATTTTTTACTTAATTTGAGAAGTTTAATAACTATGATACGTGAAATTCTTGGACGGACGGATATATTGTTTAGTTTGGAAGTTTCGGAATTGTGACAAAAAAGCTTACGATCCAGGTAGTAAACGCGTTGTTCCGAGTAATTAAGGATCCAAATTTTTTCAAGCTGTATTTAACAATTACGCACATGTCTTTGTTTATTGTCCGATATTGACCGGGTTGTGGCAAGAAATTAATACTCTTCGAAGTTTGACAAGGCTTTTTGAGATCTTTAAAAAATATTAATTTGAGCCCGTTTTATAACGCGACTACCCTTTTTTCACGCGACATATATATTGTTTGCTTGCCGCTTGCAGAAATTCTCGGAGATTGTGACTATAATAGTCTTGACGCCCATTTTTTTGTTTAAATACGCGTCTTGAAGCGTACTTTCAAGATATTACAGTTGCAATTCTGAGAATTTCGAAGCGGCAACGATAAAACAATATATACGTCGGGTCCCAAATTAATATTTTTCAAAATCTCAAAAAGTCTCGCAAAATTGACGAGATTTATGATTTTTCTAGCTCAACCCTGTCAATATTGTACAATTAACAAAGAAATGGCGTCATTGTTAATTACTCGAAAAGTGATTAACGGATAGAGCTGAAATTTTTTTTGTAACTTCACACTCAAATAGCAGCCCGTCCAAGAAATTTCATGATCATAGTCGCCCTACTTTCGAAGTAAAAAAATAGTGAAAAAAGCACTTTTTCAACTTCAGCAGTCATTTGCAAGTTAACAATAGCACTTGGAGACTTCGGGTTGGGCTTAAAATTTTGGAAATTCAAGAAGCTTCAACTTCTTAAATGCATATGCTATATAAAATATGCCAAGGAACGGAGATTTAAGCGAAAATGTGAAAAAAACACGTTTTTTTTTTCACAAATTGTTAATTAAATGTGAATAAAATCAAATTAATTGTTAATAAAATTAAAATTAGCGGATGGTTTCAGCTTTACGGACCCCGCGCATTGTGTTCTACGCAAAAAAAATACATAGGATACCGTCAAAACTAGCCCTATATGTTTCAAGGACACTTTTTGATGATTTTAGCTCCCTGCCTACTGGACTAATGGCCGAAAGAACGGTTCGCGTGCTCAGTGCAAATAAGCGAAACACGGTCCGCAAACAAACAGCAGTTAAACTTTCGACACGGCATCCAATCAGCGGCGACCCCCCGGGATTTCGGCGGCGCTCTGTAAACTTTTGGGGCAGGCGGCGGCGACTTGCTGCGCCTGCAGTAACGGGATTATAGACTAACGAATAAATAATGAAATGAGTCATCAATATCATCACGAGAGCGCGCAGTGGAGTATACAAGTAAGGAACTTATCATTAAGTTGCGGTCAATCGGACGATATTTTGTGTAGAATGCAACTGTATAAAATGTAGACGTAGTGGGTGCATAAAGCAGCATTTCTAGACATTATTTGACAACACCTCTGATGATGTGATCACTACGGCGACTAGCAATAAGCGAGTCGATGAAGCCTGCTGTAGATGGATAGCCTGCGCTCTGAAGGACCGAATGACACATTCAACCCTGATGGGAGAAACATCAACGCGATTAGCAAGGGGATGCACGCAGAGGGAGTTTTATCACCTCTACCGTGGAACCCTGTGATGAACGAGATGATAGTTAAGCTTTAAGAATGCATATGCTGGGTCTGGGATCAGGTCCTACATCTCTTCCAGGCCATTTTTCTCCGAGTTATCCCTTGTGAAAAAATCACCCAAAAATTTGGATTTGTTTTTTAATATTCTTTAATTTTTATTACTAGTGTGTATATAATAGATATATAGTGTAATGGTAAAGCCCATAATAACATACGCGTCTTCGAAGACTAAACAACAGGTTTCAATGTTGAGACTAGGTAGGGTACAAAGACTTGCTTAATTTGATTTTGTTAAGATGTAAGCCAACTTTTTGTTTACAATATATGTACATCAGTAATTGAACAGTTCTAGTTCTTCTCTAACACTACGAACTACACATCATCTTGATGCGATTGTAACGACATCGATCCAGTTTTTCTTTTATTTGTTCCGCTCAGATTAATGTAAAATCTGAGTCGAGTCCTCGCTTCGACTCTCCCTCCTCTTCGGTTTAGGGAGAAAAAATGGCCTTTTAATGAACGCCATGTAATTTTCGAGCAACGCGCCGTGTCGCCTTTTTAGACCCTATTATTGATAATTTTTAAATTGCAAATTTCTTCTGGGACTTATCTGAGAATCCAATTACGTTCTAACCGCTTCCTAGAGATTCTGAATGGGCGTAACGCGAAACCGAAAAAGACAGAGAGGTAATTGAGTCGCCCACTTTCGGCGAAAGTTCTTTCGATATTGGCGGGTGGCCGATGCAATCATTTCGAGCAGTTAATTAGAAGTACGAGGTGTGGCTATTAAACAACCGAACTGCTGTCATAACACTTTTTATCCGTTACCAATTACAGAAGCAACTTTTTCGCCTTCAATGTACTTGGCGATCTCTACACCGCTCCATACGACTTTTCCGTTGTTGAAAGCAGTGCTGGAAGTCCGCTTCTGTCAGATGGTTTAGAACCTCCGCTCCGTCGCTATTGCTTTAACCGCTTCCACACTTTCGAATCTTGTCCCCTTCAGTGTCACCGTGTCTAACAAGCCTGGATCAGTGTCAATGTTGTAAAAATGCCAGCGCAAATGTTCGTTCTTGATTCCTTTTGCTCGGGGAGTGAGGAGTTTTGGCACCATTTTTGCGCTAACTTTGCGCATGTTGAACGATTCATGTAAAATCTGGCGAACACATTCCTTGTCGATTCCTGTTATTTCAGCAATCCCTCGGATGCAACGAGACAACGATCTTCGCGGATTAGTTTACCAATTTTTTTGTCCGTTTTTGACGTTGAGGGCCGTCTGGGGCGTGGATCGTCTTCGGTCGTTTCACGTCCCTCTTTAAACCCTTTAGACCATTCAAAAACTTGTGTGCGGGATAAACATTCATTCCCGTACACTTCTTTTAACATTGCATAATTTAACTTCTTTAAGAGTTTTCCCCAGTTTAACAATAAACTTGAGATTAACCCGTTGATCCATCTGAATACTTTTAACATTTTTTGCACGCGTCACTGGTGCGTAGACTAATTCAAACGACTGGTAAAGTCAAACTGAGTGGCTCACTGGCTTGTCCAGCGAGCTCAGGGTGGGGAAAGTATCACCAGACACAGTTCTGTTCAAACTTGTCGCGACACGCTTGCAGTGCGCTGGTATATATTATATATTATAATAGCAACTACAGTATCTTAATTAATGTTGTAGAAACATTGGAAACAGATAGATTATTGTTATGTGACCAGTTTCAAATATTGCATGATGTTCAAAACAAGATATAATGCTGCCACCACAGGTTCTGTCAGCACTACGATAAATACAAATTGCTTCAACTATTTTAAAAGAATCCTGGATAAGTAATTAGAAAACATATTCAACTATCTAGATGGCAACTCGAGAGTTACCTTCCAACATTGTGCAATACAGGTCATGCATCAACAACTGCATTCTGTCCGGTGTCATCAGTTTTCATTACATCAATTAATATTAAGTGATAGGCGTCGAAATTTTAGAGCAGCTAACTTAGAAAACGTGTTAGTGATCATATATGAACACTGCCATTCTGAGGATGACTCTTGATCGACATAAAACCGTAATGAGTAAGTTGTTTTGTTACGTAAGACATCATTTAGTACTGACATGCCGAAATATCTAAACTACATATTTAACGACTTCAGTTCTGTGCACGCGGTAGAATTCGGTTAGTGAACGAAATCCGAACTTGTTCATCTCCGCGACTTAATAGTCTTTACTGATGATGTGCCCGCTTGACGCTGGAGTTACGATCGAATCAATGACGTTAGGCCAATTAAATAGCGTTTAGCGGATTCAAACGAATGCGGCAACTTCACGTAGAGATTTTGGGAATAAGTCTTTTTTTATAACCTCCTTAAACATCACATGTTTAATTTTAAGACCAAATTGGAAGGTTTTATTATATTTAAACACGATTTTTCTTTGTAAACATCCCTGTTGGTGAATGTCAATTGGGTGGTGTACTTGCCACTGGCTGAATAATAAATACATCATATGTATAGGGTGGGCCGTCAGATGGTTTCTTTTTAAAATTGCTATTAAAACTACATCGTTGAATATTTTTAAATAATTGTTGCTTTATTCAAGAAAGTATGCCTTCCCATTATTTATGAAAAACAATCTCGGTTAAATGGCCGCCGCGGCTGGCTTGGCAGCAGTTCATTCTTTCACCCAATTTTGCAGTACATTTTCGATTATTTGTGGCTCTATTGAACGAATAACTCGATTTATGTTTTCCTTCAGTGCGTCAATTGTTTGTGGATCGTTGGAGTAACAACGGTCCTTAACATGTCCCCATAAAAAATAGTCCAACGGTGTAAAATCGCAGCTGCGCGATGGCCAATTAATGTCTCCAAAACGGCTGATAACACGGTTACCGAATTTAGTGTGCAAGAGATCGATTGTTTCACGATTTGTGTGACACGTTGCTCCATCCTGCTGGAACCAAAGCTCGTCCAAGTCCAAATCGTCCGATCGCGGCCACAAAAATCAGTTAACATGTCTCTGTAACGCATTCCATTTACTGTAACGCTGTTACCATCTTCATTTTGAAAGAAGTACGGACCAATGATGCCACCACTCCAAGACCCACACCAAACAGTCACTCTTGCAGGATGCATTGGCTTCTCTATGAGTACGTGTGGATTTTCGGAACCTCAGATCCTACAGTTCTGTTTATTAACATGTCCTCCAAGATGAAAATGAGCTTCGTCCGAAAAAATGATTTTTCGATTGAAATCGGCGTCATTTTCAAACTCATTTAAAGCCAACGCGGAGAAGGATAACGAAGTGGATGGTCATTTTCCTTTACCTCTTGAGTAAGTTGCAACTTGTAAGCAAATAATCCGAGGTCTTTATGCAATATTCTCCTCAGAGAAGTGCGACTGACATTAAGTTGTTGTGCTCTGTGACGAGTTGAGGTTCTTAGGTTTTCACGCACGCTTTAGGCAACAGCAGCAATTCTTTCAGCTGTGCGCACCGGACGAGCGCGTGGATGACTTGTGTTATCCATAAGCATGCCAGTTTCACGAACTTTCCTTAAGAACTTTCTTACACCAGGCGCTGACGGAGTTTTCAATTTCTTTCGCAACCAAAAATTTTTCAATATTTCCCAACGTTGTTCAAGCGTAAAACGATCAATTTTTTTACAGAGGAGGTTCGATACTACATATTGTATGTCAAATGTCAAGCGCGTCAGTGTCGGCAATGTAGAAATAATACTCAGTTTAAAAAAAACCAATAGATGGCCCCACGCTTTATGTACATTTACCGAAGATTGCGTCGCGCCAAGGGGTGGTATTACAGAGCCCAGAGATAAAGATAACCGTAAACTTCAGTACCCTCGTAAGTCGACGTTTACTCGTATCGTTCCTTTCCTGTAAAGAGCTCGCGTAAAACGGCGACGAGAAGAAATTCTCCGTACTGCGAAAAACATCTCCGTGTTTTTTTTTTTATTACGTGAGTTATGCCGGTATAAATTACCTCGACTGCCGGGGGAAGCCGAAAAAATTAATTTTCGCGTTAAATAAATAAGAAGCGCTGCGGCTTACGGTCCCTTAAAGTGTATAATGAATAAAGAGGAAGACTTAATTGCAACTTGAGGGGAAAATTAGGAAGTTATTAAACTTTCACGTCGCCGGAGTATGCAGAAAATTAAAAAATAAATTGCGTTTTCGGCGTTTTCTTCTTAAATACGTAGTCGGTTGAAGATGCACGTCTACGGTTATACCGGGCGTTCTTCCGTAAGACGGTTCTTCCATAACTCTGTCATTGTAAATAAAAAAAAAAGTTCAAATAACTATGCCACAAACTATGTCACGCCTATAATTAAATTATTTCTAATCATACAGGGTGCTCAATTCCTATAACTTCGTTATTTCTACCATTATCGTACCACTGCTTTTGCATAACTTCGTTATTTTAAGGAGTAACACCACTCTAGAATTTTCGAAAAATCGTTTTTTCTTTTTCGCTTAAAATGTACTTTAGGATCATAAAATTCATATGCAATTGGTCTTATAACGAAAAAAAAAAAAAAAAAAAAAAATAAAATTTGATTCTCGATTTTGCCGCAGCACCTCTGAGCGCGTCGAGCGCGATGCGACTGTGTTCGGATTTGTTGCTTTTGTACTGCTTTAACGTTTCAAAATAATAAGTGGCCCTATTGCCAACAGAGTAAAAGGTCTTTCGGGTTCTTCAGAAGTTCACCAGGGTGTGCAAATACCGTAATACACATGTATGTGTAAATTATTTTAAACTTTAAACATCATTATCTCAAAACGACTTTTTTCGAAATGGGCGGACACATTGCTCAAAGACCGTTCCATCGATCGATTTGAAATTTTATTAGTACAGTAGCTTATCAATTATATTCTATTGTATATCTATATAAGTAAAAAAAAACTGGGACAAAAGCCATCCGAAAGTAAATTTGTCAAGCTTTTTTTTAAGCAAAAAAAATTTTTTAAGCAGTAGTTCTTTTTCCAAATTTCGATTTCAATTCTTTTCAATTTTTTGTATTTTTTTTATTCGCACTCTGCCTACAACAGTCGCGAATTTATGTATGTTAAATTAGCAGAACACAAGTATCTCATATGGAGAATTAAAAGCTCATTAAATGCTAATTAAATGCGCAAGAAAAACATTGTTTAGCTCTTATATTCCATTTTTTTATCGCATGTTCTGCTAACTTGCAAAAAAGGTAGCAGAACATTAATGCAAAATAACGTTTTCGTGATTTTCAACAGCAGATTAATAAAAGCTCATTAAATGCTAATGAAATGCGCATACAAAAATTTTTTTTAGCTCATATATACACCATAGGAAAGTGCAAGATTTCAAAGCCGAGCATTAATAAATAAGAAAAGAATAAACTCTTCAAATAAAGGGAACTGACAGAGAAATATTATATCCTTAGTTGCCAGACTGATATGTTGTTTTAAAGCTGTTATAATTTATTATCTGTCTCTTCTTCTCTTTTATTGCCTGTCTCTGTGTTTACATCAATAGGGAACCAATAAAATTATGTAGGCGGGACGCCCCGCCCATAAATTATAATGCGCACGTGTGAATTGCATTCTTCTCTAGACTCTAACAATAAGTACAATAATCGAAATAAGGAATCAGTTTAGCCGTGTTTGCGTAAATAGAATGTGTGGTTTCAACGAGACGGCTGCCCGGTCCACAACAGCCGACAAGTAACAAATTTCTTGGAAACCACATTTCCTGGGCGACTTATTAGTACTACGGGCACAATTAAATGGCCACCCAGATCCCCCGATTTATCGCCCAAAGACCTCTTCCTTTGGGGATATTTAAAACAAACTATTTACGGACATGAACATGAAAGACCACGAAATTTAAATGATTTACGGGTCAGAATTGTACTAAGAAAAGTCCTAAATAATATTTCCCCTGAAGTGTTTGAACGCGTAAGAACTGAGTTTTACGATAGACTAGGTTTTTGCGAAGCACAAAGGGGCGACATTTTTGAACCACTTATTCAATAGGCATTTTTCTTTCTTTCGTATTATAACCGGGTTGATTTATATTTTTATTTTTTTTATTTTTTATAGAACTTCAATTTTATTTTCTTGCAGACCGGTTAATTAAGGAATACAAATATTTGAAAATAAATACAATTATGTTTGTACACTTCTTTTAAGTGTATGGGATAATTGTAAAAGTCAAAATTACGTAAGAATTTCGTTTCATACGGCTAAGTCAATGTGCACGCCAATAGCGGCGAAAAAGTACTGAGTTCCACTCCACTTAAATTCAACGAAAGGCGTGTAGGCAATATCCCACCCCACAACCTGTTATGTTATACGTTTCTAATAGGTGCACAAGCGTGAACCACTATAGCATCTAACTGTCTTTGTCTGTCCTTACTGGTGTCTTTTAACTTATTCTCTTCTACACATGTATCGCTAATATGTAATGGTGCAATTTCCTACCCTAGTATATATTTTTTATCGCAGGTTCTGCTAACTTGCAAAAAAATATAGCAGGGCATTAACGGAAATTTGCATTTTTGTGATTTTCAAAGCTAAATATGAAACCCGCACCAAATGCTAATTATCTTCCAAATAAAAAATGGTAGCTCATTTCCATTATTATTATCATTATTATTATTATTTTTACTGTTGCTGTTGTTATTACTAAAGGCTTATCAAGGCTCTTATAGGAAAATGAAATAGATTCTTATACAAAACTAGCTGACCCATCAAACGTTGTTCTGCCATATAAATTATTTCTAGGGGTAGGAATGTGAAAATTTGGGGTTATAGGTATTTTTTGATGCCAAATCAAAAAAAAAAAAATACAAAAAAAAATGTTGTCAAAAAAATAGAAAAAATCTCTGAATAGGGACACCCTAATCACCTAGCGGTATGAAATATACTTTACGACCTATTCTCGTACCTACCAAATATACATAAAAAATTTCATAAAAATCGGATGAAGTGACCGTTTCGGAGGAGTGCGACCACAAACACCGTGACACGAGATTTTTATATATTAGAAGATTATAGAAAACGTACAGTTTTTTTTAATTTTTTTTGTTGATTTAAAATGTGATTTTATATCTAATTTCTTAACGACTGATATACCTACCTTGAATATTTGGATCCATTTCTTCAAAGCGCAGTTTACAGGGATATACAAACGTTCATTACAAATTAGTAATTTTTCAAGTAATTTTGGTTTAAAACCAGCATTTTTATTTTATTGCTTTTCTTTGTAACATTGATATGTGTTTGAATTGTGACTATATATATTCTTAATATCACCGAGAAACTTAGTAAATTTAGAAATACTTATGCCCTTCCCCCCATATGAAATCAATGGAGAAGGGCTTTACTCATAACTTTGTAAATTTTTTCTTGCGCATTTAATTAGCATTTCATGAGCTTTTAATTCTCCATATATGAGATACTTGTGTTCTGCCAACTTTGTTCTGCTAACTTAAGAGACATCGCGAATTTAAGATTGTCTTAAAAGCTCTAATTTTGTGACTGTTCGTGACAAGAACGTAATGTGACTGAGCTCTAAAATTATAGGTATCAACTTTTATTATCACGTATTACTTATATACAGAGTTTCAGAGAAATCTATTCTTTTTTGTGGCGAGGTTGGCGTGGAATGTCCCATATATTTTTGTAGACCTGCGTAATTTTTACAACGTGTTTCATAACCGTATATGTAGTATAACATTATCCGTTATAATACAGCTTTTAAATGAAAGGGACGTCTCTTCACAATTTGAATTCCTGGCTCAATTACAACGGATCGCGAGAGGAACCGAGAGATAGAGCTCACTTTCAGACTGTAAATATCCGGGGGGCGCCTTGAGGTACACCTGCGAAACGGGAAAAGCTTTTATGCCCTTAATTTTATTTACAGCCCTCCTCTGTTTTACGGTAATCCCGCCCGATAACGCGCCAGTATTAAATTAAACTTTCAGTTTATGGTCCTTCTGGAAAATTCAATTTCAATGTGTGGCAGCGGCAAAAGTCAGTTTGGAGCAAAGGAAAATTTAAACAGGGGATAACCCTTTACGCCCATTTGCCCTTGGCCTTTCGTGGTTTTTATCTCTTACAGGCCTAAATACAGGGTGTTTACAGACTTGGATGGTAACGATGAGGTACTTAAGTTATTCCGTTGAGTTCCTAACTTTTCGTTACAGGAATATACAAAATAAGTTATGTAAAGATTGTGATCAAAAGTATATTGGACAAATAAAAAAGATCTATTTTGACTAAATTCAAAGAACACATTTAAAATACGGCAGAATGGAAAAATATTGTGTTGCCCAACACGCTTTTGACAACAACCATGGGATAGGCATAAATAATTTAAAATTAATTAGAAATGTAACAAACAGTAAGACATTTTTATACTTTTGAAATTTTCGAAATCATCACGTTTATAAATATAAAAGTAGTATGAATAACGACAGTGGTCCAATACTCAACATTCCAATGTTTGCCCCGATAAAAAAGACAGATGTTACGGTTTTAGTTTCAATTTAGTTTCGGTAATTTAGTTTCAATCTTGTCCTGGAGATGTCAACTTAGTTGGCGAAACGCGCGTTGAGAAAAGTATAGTAGTTCGGTGTTTCGTGGAAAACGTCCAGTTTTTTGTTTCTACGCCAAAGGTTCCAGTATCCACTCCAGAAGCAAAAATTGACTAATGCAGCTGACAGTACGAAAGAACTTAAAGAATTTAAAAGTTTGTTTTGATTAATGTTTTCAAAAAACCATATTAACAATGTCACAACTTAACAAAACAAATAAAATGTCACAAAATAACTGGCAACTAAATATTTTAAGTATTAACAAGGCGTTACGTCACATTTTGCCTTAATTACGGCCCGAATTCTTGCAGGCATTGTTTCAACCATGCCTCGACAGAGTTCTGGTGAAAAAGTGTCCCAAATTTCGCCGATTTTTTTCCTTTAAAGTAGAGAACGTTCTTTGAGGATAATTTCTCAAAAATTTTTTTATCTTATGCCACAGTGTTTCGATGACATTTAGGTCGGGGCTGTTTGATGGCCATGATAGGACTTTAATATGCTGTTCCCCGAACCACTTTTTCGTCTTTTTTGCAGTATGGGAAGTTGCGCCGTCTTGTTGGAATATGAAATTATTGTACATATCCTCAACAGTCGGTAATAAGCTATTCGTAAGTATTTGTATATATGTATTTGTTAGCGTTGACGGTTCTCTCTATGACCTCATACTGTCCCAAACCTTTAGCGGACATGTGTACATCCCCATGATCATGAACCCTTCGGGAATTTTACTGTTCGTTTAAGGCAGTCCTTATGAAAGGCTTCACTTTTTGTTCTTATTACTCTTTTTCTATGATCACCTACGCAGACATCAAATTTGGACTCAGTCACTGAAAATTACTTTTGACCAGTCTTCTATGGTCCTTCGACTTGGCCCAATTCAGTCGATTTTTTTGTGCCTATGTTACTAAAGACTTTTATTTAGCCTACGATCATTTACGGAAATTGAAAAATTAAAAATTTGAAAAATGAAATAGTAATACCTTATAAAAACTGAGCCCAGACTGATGAATGTATTTTCTGCAACATTCGCGGGATAGCCTTTCTCCTGTTTCAGAGTTCCATTGCCCTGTTATATCCCTTAAGGTGTTCCGTCGACTTTTTTTGCAAAATTTCACCAACAACCTTTGGCTCCATTTCAGTAACAAGTCTGAGTCTTCCAGGACTTTTACATTTTACATCCAAATTTCCAGTCTCGCGGTAATGCTTTAAAATGTGTCCAACAGTAGACGTTGCGAAGCACAATTCTTCCGATACTTCGTGGAATTTTTTGCCATTGCATATTTTTTTTACAATGAGCTGCCACAATTTTTTATCAGTCGCACGTCCACGGCCCATTTTTATTTAAAAATAGCGAATAATCGCAAAAACTACCAGAAATCCCCTGTGACTGACACATCTAATTGTGAAATTAATGGTTACCGCGGCAACAACAAGTTTTTATTTATTTTTTAAGGACAGGTTTCTCGATTTTCCGAACATTTAGTAGATTTTTAGCAAATATTTTTGGTCTTAAATTCGTAACAAATCCAAGCTGATAATAATTTTCAGCATAATATTATCTTGCAAACGTATGTAATTTTATATATTTTAGGTTTTTAAAGCGTGGTTGTAAATTTTTGCATAGCAGTGAATATTTTTTTTGAAAAAGTGCGTTTGTCCGAACATATAGTCAGGGCTCGTATTCGAATAATAAACATTACCAAACGGGTAAATACGTTTGAGGTTACCTCGTTGCTTACGTTTATAAATACCTACAAATTACAGAGCGGGCACGTATGAAAATGAAAGCGCCGGCGTGGGATAATTTGAATTTCCCCGGAATAGCTCGGGCTTGCAAACTAAATCAAAGCAGCGAATGCTCCGCCGGCTTACGTTATTTGCATAAAATATGGAACAAGATAATAGAATTTGCTTCGGGGTAACTTTTTCGCATATCATGCCCTCTAACCTTTGAAAAGGTATAGAGAGCTTTGTCAGTACGAGTTTGTTACCTTTATACTTCGTGCCGACTGAATTTGCAAGGGAACCAATTACTTGATGGCGCATTCCGGCACTCACGTGAACTGTATTTCCTTCGGAGGGAAATGGGGATGGTTATTTTATACCTTAGTGGATTTATATAGGGTGGTTATACAGTATGTCCCCGGATCGGGTTTAAAAGAGGAAACATTTTTGTGTTTTTGACTTCTCAGAAAAAGTCACTCTTGATGATTTGCCCTGCTTGATTTCAAACCACCAAAACGCAAATTACTTTTTATATAACTCAAACGGTTCTCGAGATAATACAATTTTTCTTCATAATTTGGACTTTCAGAAAATTTTATAAGTAATTCTAGTTGGCGGATTTAACCCAATAATTTCGTTGTCTAGGATATTATATGCTATAGAAACTCAATTAATTAGTTAGATAAAAAATTGATTCGAATTACTTGGTCTTATGTTTTAATCATTGAATTAAATAGTTGATTATAAAATGAAATCAAAACTAAACCAGAATTGTTTTATTCAAATAATGCTCCTCCTTTTTCTGCACAAATTTCAATTCGAGCTCTAAATTCGTTAAAGGTATTTCTAATTTCCTCAATTGACAAGGACTTGACTGCATTTTGAATCCTTGTTTTTAATTGCTCTTCATCATTTTCTAGTGGTTCACGATAAACAATTTGCTTTAAACGTCCCCATAGATAGAAGTCCAATATTGTCAGATCCGGGCTTCTCGGCGGCCATAAAATGGAACCATCCCTTCCTATCCAGTGTTCATTAAATTCGGAGTTGAGCCAATTACGGACAGTAACGGCATGATGAGCAGGGCACCCATCTTGTTGGAAAAACATTCTCGTTCGATAACTTAAAGGAAGTTCATCAAGTTTATCTGTTAAAAAATGTTGTAGCATCTCCAAATATGTATTACGATTTTAATTTTCTTTGAAAAAATATGGACCAATAATGCCATTTGCATATGAAACCACACACCACACATTAACTTTTGTGAAATATTGTCTTCGACAAGAAATAGTAAAGTGGGGATTTGTTTCACTCCAATACCGGCAATGTTGAGAGGAAATGACGCCGTATGTTGAAAAAGTAGATTCATCGGAGAACAAAATTCGCTTATGAAATCCTACATCATTTAAAACCCTCCTCTATGGTGTGCCTGAATTTTGGTTTAAATGGTAAAATCCGGTTCAGCTTGAATATTCTCTGTAAATGCGATTTACTTATTTCAGTTTCAATTGCCCTTCTTCTAAGTGATAATCTTGGAGTTTCTCTCATGGAATGGAGGGCAAGAACTGAAGCAGCATCATCTTCATTCAACAATTTTTTTGATTTTTTAATGTCTAAAACAGAGCCTGTTTCTAAGAACTTGGTCACCAACTTCTTCGCTCCGACATTAGAAATGCTAACTTCCGGGTATTTTTCGTTAAATTTATTAATAACAACACGATAGCACTCTTCCCCAGTTCCGTAGCATTGAATCAAATAAATTCTTTGTTCTAGAGTCAGCATTATATCATATAAATAGTAGCAAAATGACGAAGATTCGATTTCAAGTTATACTGACTTATTAGTTGTCAGCAGTTGTCAGTGATATCTTGCAATGAAATCCGCCTACTAGAATGTTTTTAAAGAATTATAAAAAAATTGTAAATTAAAATTATGAAGAAAAATGGTATTATCTCGAGAACCGTTTGAGTTATATAAAAAGTAATTTGCGTTTTGAGGGTTTGAAATCAAGCAGGGCAAATCATTAGGAACTTTTTCTGAGAAATCAAAAACACAAAATGTTTTCCTCTTTTAAACTCGATCCGTGGACATACTGTATAGGGTGGTTATATATAGAGGCAACGATTTATACAATGTTTCTCAAAAATAGTTCTAAAAAAGTTTTTAGAATTTTTTTTCTGTTCAGGGGGGCATACCAATTAGAATTTCGAAAAAATCGATGTTTTTTTGTTTTCATAAAATGGTCGTATACCATTCGAAGAATATTCCTGTAAAATTTTAGAATGAAATTCGAACTCGTTCCAGAGTTATGCTACCTTTTATCACTTAAGCCAACATTTACGTTCGGAGCTGGCGTCAAAAGAAGCTTGACAAGCACCAAAATATGCTGTTTTTGAGAAAAAATCGGTTCTTTGAGGAAACAGAAGATCTTTTTTTATGGACCAGGAATCGCAGATTAAAGGGAAAGTTGCTTAAGTCCATGTTTTCTTATAATTTATCCGATTTTTCTGTTCTACAAACTTTAAACGCGTTTTCCCACAACTGGTGTTTTTTCAACTTGCGTAAAAAACTACGCAAAAACTTGCGATTTGATCGCGGCATTTTAAAAATTGCCAAAGACATCAAAATAACTCGAAAACGGTAAACTTTCGAGATACATATATCTTATAATTATAAAACCTCAAAATTTTACGAGAAATCCAAACATTCAATAAAAGGCAGTATGTTTGATTTAAAATAAGAAAATTGATGGTGACTTCCGGTACAATCGAATGTGTCAGATAGTTTACAATATTTTCGTTAAACTGGGCTGCTACACTTTAGTCCATTTTTTCATAATTAGATTCCGACCAGAGTCCTTAAGTTTTTAATGAATACGACTCGTCAATCACCCTGTATATCAAGAAGATGTTTGAAGTGTTTCAGTTTTTTTTTTTAATTTTCAAAGTAGTTACTGGGTGGAAAAATTAGTAAAAAAAGCACACGGAAGTTTTGGAATTTTAAAAAAAATACATAAGATAAGATTTTTTTTACAAACACCATTCGGTTACAAATAGTGCAGTGTAGTGCAGTGTTTTTTGTATATAAATAAATACGATTTTTTGGAATCGATTGAAATGATCCCCATTTTATGGAACGTGAAACTGGTGATGAAACTTGGGTGTTTGAGTACGACCCGGAAACTAAGCGCCAAAGCATGGAATGGCATACTTCAAGCTCTCCAAGACCCAAAGCACTTTTACAGAGAAGTTCAGAGGTTCCTGTGAGACCAAACAAAGAACAACTGGATGTTGCATCACGACAATGCGCCTTGTCACACAGCCATTTCAGTAAACGAGTTTTTACCAATAAAACATTCCTGTGGCACCTCAGCCTCCTTACTCGCTTGACTTGAGTCCTTGTAACTTTTTTCTCTTCCCGAGATTGAAAAATCACCTCAAGGGACGTCATTTTGGGACCATAGAAAACATTCAAACGGCTGTAACCGACCAGCTGAAGGCTATTCCAGTATATGAGTTCTAGCACTGCTATGAGGAATGGAAGAACCGTCTCCAGCGCTGTGTGGCTTCCCAAGGAAGTTATTTTGAAGGCGACAATACTGAATTGTAATTCTATTCGAATAAAAAAATTTCTCATTACTTAATTTACACTAAATCGAACTGGCGTTTTTTTTCCAAACACACTGAGATATTTACTAGACACTATTCGAATAAGCAAAATTAAAAAAAACAAGTCTCACTACTAAATTTAGTCAAAATATGATATATTCTTAATAAACAAGTGGTTATACGTGTTGATTTAGAACCATAACATGCAATGTATAATCAAACCGTACTTGACAGACTAAACTAAACTAGGAGCGTATTCGGAAACAAAAAATCACTTGCGTAAAACCAATCGGAAACAGCTCGGAAATTGCAATTTTTGAAATCAATTTTCGAACACCGGATATACGGCTACTTTCCTATAAAACGGGAGTTGTATCGTATTTGCAGAAAACAAGTTCTGACCCGATCACGCGACGCGGCACCTTCCCGTAAAAATAGACGCTGTGATTAACTGCTTTGTTAAAATTCAACGGCCGCACCGTTTGTCATCCTGCTGTACGGGAAACGGCGAACAATCTATAAACCGCCCTGACAATTTTTCACTGACGCTTTTTCATGGTTTCGCCCTGTTTATTAATCTCGCCGTTGTGCTCGTTACCATTGATTCGAGTGTCAATCGAGTGCGAGCACTGACGATGACTGCGGCGATGACAAAAACGCCGCGATAATTCAAACGTAATACGGACGCGGATTGAAAACCCGAGTTATTGCCACCAAAACTTAAAAAAAAACAATCCTTTAAATCTGGGAGAATACGTCATGACGTTTTTTTGTAATAGATGGCATTACATGTATTTTTACATGAGAAATGTCATCACGATCGGCTCGAGTACTACACCATTTGACAGCTGATAGTTCAACCTTCATTTAAGAAAAAAAGTTTGGGTTTTACATCAAGTTGAAAATGGAAGATCAAACTGTGCATTTTCGGCATATTTTGCTTTTTTATTTCCGTAAAGGGAAGAACGCAAGGCAGGCCTGTGAAAAATTGCGTAAAGTTTGCGGTAACAATGCCCTAAAAGAGCGTCGGTGCCAGAGAAGGTTCACCAAATTTCGTGCTGGTGACTTTGATGTCACCGATGCTCCTCGCTCCGGAAGGCCCATGAAGGCTGATGACGACCAAATAAAGGCACTGATCGAAGCAGACCCACATTCGACCACTCGTGACATTGCGGAGACACCAAACCTTCATCATTCCACCGTTCACGATCATCTACGGAAGGTGAGATTCATCAGCAAGCTTGATATATGGGTTAAGCGTCCAGAACTCATCAATCGCAAAGGCGTAGTGTTATACCACGACAACGCGAGACCGCATACAAGTTTGGTGACTCGCCAAAAGTTGCTGCCAAAAGAGGAAATCGAATAATTTTCAGTTCGGGCAAGTAATTAACTATTTATTTTCAATTGCACATTTTACATCACAATTTTTCAGTGTTTGTTGCAAGTACATCAGTCCTGAGCTGGAGAGAGTTCGAACTCTGCAAATAAACAGTACGAATTAGAGGTTTGGTTCTCACAGCTGTAAGATACAAGTTTCGACAAAGAGTCATGTCGCATATTGGGTCTAAATCGCGTTCGCAAAGATGATTTCTTAATCTGTTTTCAAACGCAAAAGTTTAAGGCTGTCTCTCACTAAAATTTCTGTGTGTCATCTATAGTCAGACCTTGTATTTCGGATCTTTACAAACAGTAAACTTTCCGGACGCATGCGTACATGCGAATCTTTTTATGGAGAATGGATTATATCCTACAAAACATTAATATGTGTTCCAAGTATGTTGATGTAGGAACCTTGTTTTTTGTATGTTCACAAAAGAAATAGTACGATGAGTGATTTCGAATCGTCGGAAGAATCACTGAACCGTGTCTGAATGTCTGTCAACTTCGAAAGATACAGATTTAGAAAAAATTCCTCTAATGTAGAGGTGTAGGAACGGATCAGACCCAAAATTGGAACAGCTATCTATGATGAAACTGTGGTTCAGTTCAGAGACAGTATTTACAGGACCATTTACGAGTCAGTCGTGAAGTACTGAGCGATATTTCTCAAAGTCATTTGCAGTTAGTGAGTACTATAAACAACAAGCGGGCCCCTATGGAAAATTAACCGCACTTACAGTATACATATATAGTCTTTATGGTATGCAGAACATATATACTAGAATTTACTGTTCGTACAGACAGTTTGAAATACGGAAAAGAAATTGGAAAAGTTTACACCTGGCCGCATTAACACCGGTTTGGAAACAGTCAGCAACCTAAGTTGAAGAGATTTGCTGTGAGAACAAACCTTATATTTGTTTTTATCACGGTATTTCTTAAATATACATATTTTCTGATCATTTTTCATTTCAGTTTTACAATCGAGTATAGGTTACGTCAGAGTTTCAATAAAACAGATACTGGAACTGATTTTTGGAACAGGTTTTTTGTTTGTTTAAAAAGCGTTCTATTATTAACATGTATACATGTATGTATTACATTTGCATAAATACCCTCGAAAAACAAAGAATAGAGACACGAGCTTCCAGAACAATTCGCATGCGCCTAATGCGTTCGGGTTCAGTTACCGTCTATCCCGTAGTTGTGACGAGAGTTGGAAATGCCTGGAATGGCAACTTAACGGAAGTTCGGATATGGCGATGTCGAGTGTACTTCAAAATTGACTAGTAGGAGTTACTCTCAATTGTAGGGAGTAACGTTTTAGTCATTTAAGTCCAGAACAATTTTTTCTTAATAACTTTTTTACATAGTACGTTAATATTTAAGGTACTTTACTCTTTATTATTATTTAATGTTTTGGTAGTTTTGAACACCCTGTATGCTCTAAATTGAACAAACAGCCTTTCTGGACGTTTCGAGACGACAAACCAAAACTTCTTTATGAAGAATGACTTTTTGTCGAAAATTTCTTTGTCCATTCTAAAACCTATAGGTAACTCATTCCGGGGCATCCTGTATATTTTTATGTTCTACAAATGAATAGAACGAGAGAAATTTAGATCGTGACGCCTCAAATCTCTAAACCAACAATTGTGAAAAAACGTAATTCCTTGTCAATTTTCGCAAAGTCCTACGTTCTTTAGGCATATCCTTACAGTCGTCCATAAAGTGACGTAGAAATGTCTACCCGGAAATGGAACATGATCTAAAATTCCGGAGACAGGTAATTCTACTGTGAAATTGGAACTGGTGTCAGAGACTAAACTGAAACAGGTCCACCTAACTAGTCACCTCCGTGTCACCAGCGATTTCTTTCCATGCACACTGCAAGTTTTATCACTGGTACGAGTCTCGCGGAGCTGAGTCCAAAATGTACCACGAGTTGTTATCATGTCAGGGTGGACAACAGTACACAGCTTACAAACAACGTAGCAGATTAAACGAACTAAAGAAATAAATGAACATTTTGAAATACGGAAAATCGAGTAGTTTAATGAATCGACCAGGCTGCCGACGAGACGCGACGTACGACTTGTCTGAGACGCGATAAGTGGTCCGTAAATTTTATGACAGTCGTTTCTTGATTGTCAAGTCGATATTAGTATATCAGTCCGGGACTATTTAGAGCTAAATTTTGTATAGCCAATGCTGATGTAAGTAGGTATTCATGCTGTACCGCTAAATCGAATGTCGGCGCAGACGTTTTGATTCGGACTAGATGCCTGTAACTGATTGGGACAGGATTTTTTTTGGAACTGGACTAATTGGTAATTGATCCATGACAGATTTCTCGGATCAGCCATCTCTAGTGTAATGCCCTCGACGCGAGATAGAGACGCGAGCTATCCGAACCTGATTCGCATCCCCCTCTCTAATGTGCATTCATACGGGCACATTAGGGACCGTCGCGATCCTGTTGGTTCGCTGACCTAAAATTAAGGGAAATGCCCCGGGGCAATTTGTCGGCACTCGAAATTCCGACAGTATGCGTGCTGCCGCGGCAACTTCGAGGCAACTCGGATTGTAGCGAGTTAAACGGGAATTGGGTAAGGGGGTAACGTTTTAGTTGTTTCGAGACCAGAATCAAAGGATTCGCCGGCACATGTGTACACAAAGTACGTACGTATGTACGTACTGTGTAATAAAAATCGCGACATCAAATGTGGATTTGGAATTGGAACTTCCCCTGTATGCATCCTTTATTGAGCTTTTTGTGGATTTCCAGACGACAAACCACAAATTCTATATCAGTCCAGTAGACAGAATTTCTATGTATTCTTAAAACATATAGGGCTAGTTTTGACGGTGTCCTATATATTTTTGTAATACGTCCTATATATTTTTGTAATAAAATGTAACACAATGCGCGGGTCCGTAGAGCTAAAACCGTCCGCTAATTTTTTAAATTAACAATTTGTGAAAAAAAAACGTAATTTTTTCAAATTTTCGCTTATATCTCCGTTCCTTGGCATATTTTATATAGCATATGCATTTAGGAAGTTGTAGCCTTATTGAATTTTCAAAATTTTAAGCCCAAAAAGTGCTTTTTTCCACCATTTTTTTATTTCGAAAGTAGGGCGACTATATCATGATATTTTTTTGGAGGGACTGCTATTTGTAGTATGAAGGTATACAAATTTCAGCTCGATTCTTTAATAACTTTTCGAGTAAAATTAACGATAGCATTGTTTTTTAGCCTTAATTAACAATGACGCCATATCTTTGTTTATTATACGATATTGACCGGGTTGGGCTAGAAATAGGGTTTCTGGTCGAGACTTCTCAGAAGCGAGAATTCCGGAATTCTTCTTCTTGTGAAAAAAAGATGTTTTTTTTCACAAATTGTTAATTTAGTAAAAAATTAGCTGACGGTTTCAGCTCTACGGACCCTTTTTTTTGAGGTTTTTTTTAATGAACTGTCTCATTGTTACTTTTTCTTCTATACAAAATGGCCTAATCAGTGCTCGAGTCCGACGTTTCGATTTTTCGGGTCCATCATCAAGTTTATTTCTTTTAAATACGGACCTACAGGGTTTATGCCGGTTTCGAATGAGCACGTCATTCTAAAAACAAATACATACATATGACACTTTCACACTTGATATATTATTGAACGCTGCGACGTAAAATCAGAGAGTAGACAAAAATGAAACAAAACATGTTTGTTAGGTTTTGATGTTATAACCACATAGTTATTTTTGGCCTATGTGTTGGTAATATCAGGGTCCGGAAAGTGTGTTACGCAGGGTCGGCACTATACAATTTTATGATAATTAAAGATAAAAAACAAAATCAAATGTGGTTATGAACGAGAGAGATGGAATTAGTTATGTCGAAGCTCAAAACGAAACGTTGTCGTTGTCAAACTTTTGATAAGAGGTTGCCACAATTATTGTAAAATAAATAATTGACAATTAAATAAGGTTATAAATTTAAGATAGAATAGACACTAATTTATTTTTTTGCTTGGCCAACTTTGATGACGTTTTTTTTTCAGATGGCTCGTTAGAATTAGCTCTTCGAAATCTAAAATAAAACATTCAGGTCCGTATTTAAAAAAAAATGGTAGCTGGTGATGGACTCGAAAAGTCGAAACGTGTGAAACGGATTACAAGAATTGATAATGCCATTTTATAGAAAAGGAAAAGTGGCAATAAGAATGAATCTCAATTAAAGTCAGGAAAATCCAATTTTCAAAATTTCGTTTTTTTGCGGATATTCCGAAAGTTGTTGGAATATCCTCAATTTTCAAATGGCGTCTCAGACTGAGCGCCAAATATTCCATTGCATCAACTTAAAACAAATTTTCGTATGCCTTATACGAGGTGTGGCTATTAAATAACCGAACTGATGCTGCTACCAGCGCGCTGCGAGCGTGTATAGGACCGACAGGTTTGAACAGAACTGTGTCTGGTGATACTGGACAAGCCAGTGGACGCTCAGTTTGACTGTAACAGTCGTTTGAATTAGTCTACGCACCAGTGACGCGTCGAAAAATGTAAAGTGTTCAGAAGGAGCAACGGGTTAATCTCAAGTTTCTGTGTTAAACCGGGGAAGAACTCTTACAGAAGCCTTGTGCAATGTTAAAAGAAGGGTACCGGAAAGAATGTTCCGTAAAACACAGGGTCAGTTTTTGAATGTTTAAACGGTTTAAAGAGGGAATGAAACGACCGAATGACGATGACCGCGGGACGGCTCTCAACGGTCAAAAACGGACGAACACATTAAAAAAAATAAACGAACCACGATGATCGTCGTCAAGCATCCGAAACCTTCCAATGTAAATAACAGAGTCGACAAAAATAAGGTTACAGAATTTCAAGAATAGAACATGCAAATTTTGCTCGCAAAAACCCTTTGAGCAAACGGGATTTACGAATGGAACATTAGAACGACGACCACTTCGAAATCTAATATAAAACATTCAGGTCCGTATTTAAAAATCGATGACGCTTATGATGGACAAGAATCGAAACGTATGGAAGCGGTTAAAGAAAGCGACAAGGCCATTTTATGAACCAGCTGACAGAAGTGGCAATACGAATTGCAATTGGTTTCAACAATGGAACAGTCGAATGAAGCGGTGTAGGAAATCGCCAGGGGAGTAAAGTCCAATTTGCAAAATTTCGTTGGATATTCCGAAAGTTGTTGGAACGATTACAAAGTGTTCAAACGGCAGGTCGCTTATCACCTTCGAATATTGGGATACGCATGTACTTAGTAAAACATTTCAATTTTCTACCCAGGAAAAAAGTCGAGAAATTTGATTTTCACAGATCGGTGGGAACCCTGGTTTTAAACCCAATGAAATTTACGCCGATAAAATGCGATGTGCGACCGAAAAGCTTTGAACTACTGCGCGTATTGAATTCACGTGACCGAACAAACGTCCATAAATAAATCACGCCTAATGCTGATTAGTCCAAAATGGAGTATGCTAATTTCCCCGGGATAAAAAAGCAAATTCTTTGATGACGTGCATTGAATTCAGACCTCTGTACCGATGACTATCGGACGGGGATTCTTTTCAGGAAAACGAGTAGGACGAATACATGCGATTTTACAGTAGATCTGTGTTTTTTTTTATCGGGGAGATCTTGTACGACTCAAATGAAATTCGGTGACCTACTTCAAATAAAATAAATTACGGGAGACCATTAGTGGAGGTGACTAGGGCTAGTTGACACATCGTTTATATTTCACTCCGAAGATATATAACTTTTTTACCGTCAAGAAATAGATTCGGTATGTTGCGTTTTCCATTTGTCGTATTTTCAACACGCAGAAGGTTGACAACTCGAATACTGAAAATATGAAGTCTATATATATATAAAAAAATCCATAAACGTAAATATGGAATTCAATGCATAGAAAGCCGGGTTTATATTTTTTCCCTTTTGCTGCTGATATTACTATTTATATGTATTTTATATCGCAGTAGTGAATCAATTACATTCAGATATAAAATATACATGCAGTACAACGTCTATAATCCGAACTAATTATTGCATTGTTGTGCGGCCTATCGATTTGTTCGGATTATCAAGAATGATTTATTATCTGCGGCCCGATCGATGATTTGGAAATGATGATATGTGGTCCTGGTACAGCAGACTAAAGGTAAATGCCTGTATTTTGAAAATGTCATGAAGTAAACACGTCTTGAAACTTTAAACTCATTTTCTTCACAAACATTTTTTCAAACTAGTGGGCAGTACAACTCGCGCAATTTTTATCCGATCGACTTGATTTTTTTTATTAGCTTCATAGATAAATTATCTAAAGCGGTACCACACGATTTTTTTGATCGGTTAAAAAGTACGGTTTATATAAACAAATTAATATCGTTTTTTTTCGTAAGTATTTATTTCTCCCCTTTTTTTCAAACTGCTGTCATTTTGCGAAAAATCAATATTTTACAATAATCTTTTGTACCGCTTTAGAAAAACACATGTAGATAATGAAAACATTTTTTTGTTTCTTCTAGCAACTGTTAAAAAATTGGTGTGTTGTCCACCGATGGTCAACAAAAAAAGCGTATGTGTTCGATGCGTATTTATGACGTCATTTTGTATTTTTTATTGAACAAAAAAATATCTGTATATATCTCATTATGTACTTAATAAAGTCCTAAATTGAATTTTTGATCGCTTTAGTAGTAGAGCAGAGAAAAATTCCCAAAGAATGCCTTGATTTTTCGCACTCCAGAGGGGGTCTAACCCCTTAAATGTGATGCAAAAATGTGTGTTTAGATCCAACAAAATCGATAACCGACACGGTATTTCGGTCATTTTTTGACCATCTTATTGCATTTTTTCCATAATTTTGCCACGCACTGTATGTATATACTATAGGTATTGAATATAATATATTCTTAAATTACTGTTTCGGTGTTATGTACAAATATCATCGAATTAACGGAAATACGTTTACGTAATACGTATAGTTTTTTTTGTAAGGGTTAACAGCCCCTTCGGCACCATCTAATTCAAACAGACAAGGAAAATAAATTCACTAAATGGATTTACTTATCCCCATTTAGCACAATAAAATAGAGAGATTGTAACTGAAAGCTCTAATGAAAGCAAATATTTATTTGACGCAGAGAAAGCAATTCATCTGAAAGAACGATTCGCAAATTAATGGTTTTGTCCTGATAAAAGGAATATTCGTTCATTTGAGCGAAAACAAAGCGAGGCAATACGATAACGTTCTTTTCGTTTCGAGATTGGAGCAAAGGGAAAATATGTCACATTCGGTTTAGTGTATTATCATCAAGTATGTTGCGAGAAATTAAATACATTTTCTTATTTTTTTCTCATTTGTCGTATTTTGTAAGAAAGTATGGGACCATCATATTTTAGGGGTCATTACTAGACCTATGTAGAAGGATATAATACTAAAAAAAACTGTAAACGATATTTGCGAAACGAAATTTCAAAAAGTATAAAAAAGACCGTATTCATTTGGTGTATTATGGAAAAAATATTTTTTAAAAATATTTCGCAAATATTTTGCAAGCCGTTTCCAAGATGTCCTGGTGGGGTACACATTTTTGTATTTTTTTTGTTTCGCAAACTGGGTGTTATTTCTACATTGCCGACACTGACCCGCTTGACATTTAACATATATGTGGTGTCTAACCTCCGCTGTAAGAAATGGATTGTTTTACGCTTGAACAGCGTTGGGAAATATTGAAAAATTATTTCAATAAGTGAATGCTGTGTTGCAGAAACTGTGAGAAAATTGAGAACAATTTTTGGTCTAAATGAAGCTCCGTCAGCGCCTGGTGTAAGAAAGTTCTTAAGGAAAGTTCGTGAAACTGGCATGCTTATGGATAACAGATGTCATCCACGTGCTCGTCCGGTGCGCACAGCTGAAAGAATTGCTGCTGTTGCCCAAAGTGTGCGTGAAAATCCAAGAACCTCAACTCGTCACAGAGCACAACAACTTAATGTCAGTCGCACTTCTCTGAGGCAGAATATTGCATAAAGACCTCGGATTATTTGCTTACAAGTTGCAACTTACTCAAGAGGTAAAGGAAAATGACCATCCACTTCGTTATCACTTCTCTGTGTGGGCTTTAAATGAGTGAAAATGACGCCGATTTCCATCTAAATATCATTTTTTTCGGACGAAGTTCATTTTCATCTTGGAGGACATTTTAATAAATAGATCTGTAGGATTTGGGGTAGTAATAGAGAAGCCAATGCATATTGCAAGAGTGACTGTTTGGTGTGGGTTTTGGAGTAGTGGCATCATTGGTCCGTACTTCTTTCAAAATGAAGATGGTAACAGCGTTACAGTAAACTGCATGCGTTAGAGATACATGCTAACTGATTTTTTGTGACCGAGATTGGACGATTTGGACTTGGACGAGCTTTGGTTCCAGCAGGATGGAGCAACGTGTCACACAAGCCGTGAAACAATCGATCTTTTGCACAATAACAAATTCGGTAACCGTGGTATCAGCCGTTTTGGAGACATTAATTGGCCATCGCGCAGCTACAATTGACGCACTGAAGGAAAACATCAATCGAGTTGTTCGTGTAATAGAGCCACGAATAATCGAAAATGTACTGCAAGATTGGGTGAAAAGAATGAATTACCTACTGCCAAGCCAGCCGCGGCGGCCATTTAACTGAAATTGTCTTCATGAAATGGGAAGGCATACTTTCTTGAATAAAGCAACAATCATTTAAAAATATTCAACAGTATTGAACTTAACCTAAAAATATTCATACATTGAAACATGTACATTTAATACATACAAGGAGTTTGATTTTGCAATCACCACAAATATCAGAATGGAGAATCTAGAAAAAAATACTATTTTATATACTACTATACTTCCATTCATTTTTTTAATAATAATCAATTGAATTTCATTTTTCAATTATCTTTTGTCACTCTTCATCAATATTTGGTAATGGACATTATATAGGACATTATAAAATATTTTAAAAAAATAAAAAATAAATTTTTATTCTCTTTTGTTGAGACGTTATTTGATGTCCATATATTCTGAGGAAAATGAGAAGCGTTAAAGCTCACGGTAGTTGTTGTATGTTGCTCTCCTTTCACTCCAACGGTAGTTGTTGAAGAAACAACTAACCCCGGTCTGCCCTATTATTGTACCTATTAATGCCATTACAGTAGCAGTAATCCTGTTCGCAGACTATGAACACCCTGTATGGGCGAATTAAAGGGATCTTAATACTAACGTAGCAGAACTGGTGCAAATAATTAGATGCGTTTCAGAACTGAAATAATTTAACTTCCATTTCCTGCCGAGAAGTCCCGGAACGCTTGCTCGATACTTAGGGGGTAATACGTGTGGGGAGCATTAGCGAAACTTACCGCTATCTATAGCGACGATCTTACATACGAACGGCTCTACTCGTAACGAAATTTAATTTAGTGGCGCTTCTTCCTCGTTTCCGGTTAGACTCGTATTAACATTCCCTTTGCTCACAGTTAACGGTGGCAAAAACAAATATGGTGGGATGCAGAAGTGTGGAATAAAATTCTAAATTTCGGCATGACTATTTTCGACATTAATTTGCATATTTTGCATATATACTGGTGGCCATTGAAATTGCAACACCCAAAATAAATGATAATAACGTCAAGACCTTGTGTAATTTTTTGTTTGTTTCGATGAAATAAAAAAAATGACAATTTGAGGAATTCCCGGCTAATCGTTTTTGAGAAATTCTAATGGAGCTAATATTAAAAAAAAAAAAAAAAAAATAAAAAAACAAAATTATAACTAATGAAATGATGTGGCAAAGTGACACGTGTGCAATTTACTCACTACCTATTTTTCGCGTATTTAATGGAGGTAGTTTTAAAAAAATAGCTAACAAAATCATTAAATACTATTACATAGACATAATTAGAAATATGAATAATAATATTCTACTATTTTTATAAAAAATTGTTAAAAATTTTTCACAGTTTAAAAATGAAAAATTTTCGAACAGTTAACACATTTGGAATTACGTCATTGTACCAAAGAAGCGATGTATATATACTTGTACAAAAAGTATTTTAAAAAAAAAAAACATAAATTGTTATTTATTCATCAAAATTTATTTTGTCACCCTCAAAGTAATAGGATACATAACCTACGTTTAACCCAATCCTCCATACACCGCTCATAGGCCGCCGAAGGTATCGCCTTCAGCTTCAGCGAATTTTGTTTGATAGACTATATCGTTTCAAAGCGGTACCCCGTATGGCAATTTTAGTTTTGGATAAAAAAAAATCACATGGAGCCGTACCGGTGAACACGGTGGTTGGGCGATCGTATTTATTGAGTTTTTGGTCTTATATTCGGTCACAATCGTAGCTCGGTACGATGCGCGTTGTCGACGTGCAAAATCCAAGAATTGCCTTCCACAATTCCGGCCGTTTCCG
This sequence comes from Aromia moschata, assembly GCA_029963805.1. Lineage (NCBI taxonomy): Eukaryota > Metazoa > Arthropoda > Insecta > Coleoptera > Cerambycidae > Aromia > Aromia moschata. Next base: position 2,629,127 of record JAPWTK010000035.1, read on the forward strand.
ACGGATACTTTCGCGCAAACGCCTCAAGATGCCGAGATAAAACTCCTTATTAACGTCTGTCTTTCCGGAATGAAGAATCACGCCTCGATAATAAAAAACGCCAGCTACCTCACTTTCGACCGACTTTGGCGCGGTTTTCTCATTTCGTATCTAGCGCCATTCCGATGATTGACGACTTGTTTGCATGTCGTACTCGTAACATGTTTCGTCTCCATTATGATGTGTTTCATGAAGTGTGGTTCACTATCGGCTCTGGAAACCATGTCAAGAGCAATCTGCTTTAACGAGGCTCTTTTGAAGAACATTCAGCTCTTTCGGAACCAGTCTCAAGCGACGCGATTATGTCCAAAATATCACTCAAAATACCATGAGCTGACATTGTCCGATATGTCACACTCTTGAGCCAACTCTCTAATACTCTTGTGGCGATTCTTCAAGCACTAATGTTAGATTTTGATCGATGTTATCGGATATGTCGTAGAGGTCGATGGCTGACCGGAGCGCGGCAAATCTTCGATTGGAGATAATTTTCGATATTTTTGAAATATCGCGAAATCAAAATTTTCAAAAACAGTCCTCAAAAATCTGAAAAGAGAGTATTCGCCAATCAATTCTAAGACATTTTTATCCTTAAACATTTTTTATTAAAGCCTCTAGTTTTTGAGGAAAAAAAATAATAAAGAAAAAATCCAATTTTTGGGAGGTTGTTACATTTTGACCGCCATTTTGGCAAAAAATCATGTATATAAAAAATTCCCTGTTAAACTTTAACAAATCCATGCACCGATGGTTGATTAAAATTCATAAAAAAATCATAAACTTTGCAAGTGACAAATTTTTTGAGATTTTTGTATATACAAAAAACGGCCATATTTACTTGTGTGGTAAAATTTTTTAGATTTTGAGATTCCGGCCGGATTCCGATTCAGCACACCCAAAAAACATTAAGAACCACATTTTATACCCAGTTACTACTGGGTATAAAATGTACCTGAAATTTAGCTACGAAAACATGTTCTAAAATCAATCGTCTTGGTTGTTAATGGGTTATTTTCCGCGTCTAAACTTTCCGACGATAGTGTATATTGAAACGTCGTCGCCGTATCTACTCACCGTTCAGGACGTGCACGATGAGCGTCTTGGGGTTGGCGTTGGAGGGGTTGCACGGTACTTGCCGGAATCCGAGTCCCTGGCCCGCTGCACCAGCAAATAGCTGACGGTGTTGTCGCCCTTCTCGGTGATGACGCTCACGCCGCCCCTCGGCGAGTCGTAGTTGATTTCCTGAAAATGAGAGAAACCGTCGGAGATCAGAGATTAAGGGGGTTGCGGCGGGCGGGGGCGCGACGCGGCCGACGTCGGCTGTCGGGGTCGGCGGATCACTTTAAAGGCGGAAGTTCCGGTGTATTAGGGACTAGAGGAGAGACGGAGTTAGGCAACGGCAGCGGCGACAGTTTATGAAGCGTACAGGGTGGACTTTTCATCCTTTTTCATTTCATTTTCTTCATTTCTTCTTGCACTATCGCGTAGACGAGCGGAGCAGTGGCGGTTCGTGACTTTTTTTGGGGAGGCAAACATATTTTTGTAAAAATGTCATGTTTCTGTGATGGTAAACATTGTTAGTAATATGCCGCATAATTAGGAGAAATACCTCTACTTGGTCAATGAAATATATTAAGTACATTTGTCTAACATAATGCACCTAATATATTTTATTGGTTCAGCAAAACCATTGGGAATGTGTAGAGTTTCCGTCAAATTATTTTACAATTAAAAGATGCAGTGAAACAAAATACGGATTTTTGCCAGGACTGCGTCAATTTAGATTTGACGGGCTGAATTGATCACTTTCATGATATTTTGTTTGCCTAAAAGATGTAATTTACAAACCCAACCAATATGTTCCTAACTTTTTGAATGTGTCAACTGAACGAGATAAAGTTTTAAGATTTTATCAAATCCAGACTTTGTCCAAGCATCTTCTCCACGATTTGAAAATAATATACACGGCCAACACAACAATTTATTTAAAGTTAAAGAACCACTTAGCCATTTGCATTTATCATAGCACGTATTAACAAAACTATGAGCCGGCTTACCCTGATTAATTAAAGTTTTAGTTAGATTTGGCAGTGGTACTCTTAAATCTTTAACAAATAATTTATCCTCATAAGATTAAAATTTGTACTTTATATGATACTTAACTGTATCATTGCAGGTTCGAATATGTATTTGAGAGTCACCACTTGTATTGTTATTTTTATGAAACAAACTGTCAGTTAACTCCATTATAATTTTGTATATAATTAAATAAGACGTTCAAACGATGACACGTAAATCCCCAATCAAAAAATAAACCACAAAACATAAACACAGAACATTAAATATTATAAAAAATGACGAGCTTCTGCTCACGTGGAGAGAGCGGCCCTAATTCTCAAAAAAAACTGCAAGAATAACGGCACTTTCCAACAAAAATTTCCTAAACACAGAACATTAAAATATAGTGTTTGTAAAGGTTACGTCGTTAGGTTCATGAAATCAAATGACGAGCTTTCTGCGCTGTCACGTGTTCAACTACCAAATGTCACCTCCCAGAGTTGTTTACCAAACAAATGGTAGTCGCATGGCGATAAGTCTGGACTGTAAGGAGGATGTTCAAGTTGTTCCCAGTGCATTTCCTCCAGCTTGACCTGAGTTATGGCTAAAGTGTGTGGCCTGGCGTTGTCATGGAGAAGAACGGCGTTCCTGATGAGAGAACAACGTGGTTGGTGCTATAGTCAGCTTTTGTCCTATCCAAAACTTGACAATAATATTCTACATTGATTGTTCGGCGTTCATAGAGAAAGTCAACGAAAATAACGCCTTTCCTATCCCTAAAAGTCTAAAGCATTTTCTCCTGCAGACAACCTTGTTTTCGCCTTCACTGGTGGTTCACGGTTTTAGGAGTGGTGACATCATTGGTCCGTACTTCTTTCAAAATGAAGATGGTAACAGCGTTACAGTAAATGGAATGCATTACAGAGACTTGTCAACTGATTTTCTGTGGCCGCGATTGGACGATTTGGACTTGGACGAGCTTTGGTTCCAGCAGGATGGAGCAACGTGTCACACAAGCCGTGAAATAATCGATATTTTGCGCATTAAATTCGGTAACCGTGTTATCAGCCGTTTTGGAGGCATTCATTGGCCATCGCGCAGCCGCGATTTAACACCGTTGGACTATTTTCTATGGGGACATGTTAAGGACCGTTGTTACTCCAACGATCCACAAACAACTGACGCATTGAAGGAAAACATCAATCGAGTTATTCGTGCAATAGAGCCACAAATAATCGAAAATGTACTGCAAAATTGGGTGAAAAGAATGAAGTACTGCCAAGCCAGCCGCGGCGGCCATTTAATTGAGATTGTTTTTCATAAATAATGGGAAGGCATACTTTCTTGAATAAAGCAACAATCATTTAAAAATATTCAACGATGTAGTTTTTATAGCAATTTTAAAAAGAAACCTGATAAAATTCTAATTCGGTTTATTGGAAACTCCCTGCGGCCTTAACGCTTCGTTTGCGGTCGTCGTAACTTGATGATGAGAGTCGAACTCGCATCAATTTTACATCACAACCAATTTTCATGCATACACCGCTCGGTGATTAATTGACGGCGGCTCATCATTCATAATTAATTGCGACATAGTGCTCGAGCTGTGTGTTTTCCACGGCCGCACTGATTTAAATGTAAAATTTATATTAAATCGTTCGCGTTGAAAACACAGGCGCACAAAAAGTAACTTGTAACTCAAATTTTAGCCTAAAAATGACCACCTTTTTATTTCTAATAATTTCCGAGCAAATAGTGGCCATCCTCTTTATTATTTTTTTTAATATTCTTTATTTAGTCACTCCGCCTAAAGATGTTGCAATAGTTGTGTAGCACTAGTTGGTGGACGATTCTTTACTCTCCTGTCTAATTCATCCCAAACTAGTTCAATCGGAGAGATATCTGGCGATTGCGAGGGCCATTGCAAATAAAACCATTGTTGAACACCTGCATAATGATGATTCATGCCATTAAGGATTTCTGAGAAATGCAAGTAGATACTAAAGTATTTCTTATAGATTGTGTTGACATAGGAAAACATTTTTTATTACAGACAGCATCTTGGACTACACTAAGAATAAATATTTTGTTAAACTCAAAGGTATGCTTGCTTCCAAACTTTTGAGCGGTAGTGTATGTCATATGTTAGTATGTAGTCCAGGTATACATTTTTCGACTATAAAATCGGTTCTTTTGGCTTTTTTCAGGTTTTATGAGGTTATGTTCAACGGTATTAGATTAGGAGTAAATACTGATCTAGTAGGGCAAACAAAAAATATATTTGGATTCAGTGACTCCGAAATCTCAACTTGAACATGTTGGGTTCAATTTTGTACGAAAAAAAGGACGATTTCAGCGAATTATGAGTTTTTTTTTGAGGTTAGTAAATTCTGACCTGATGGGGTAAAACGGACGTCGGATTCAGATTCAGCGACAATTGGACTAAAGTAAGTTTCACATTGTTTTGGCCCCAGGAATCTGCTGTCGCGCTATATACCATTACTCATGATCCTCCATGTATAAATCTCTATATGCATAGTAAATTTAGTCTTTCCAGTCCAACATCTGATGAAGTTAATGTGTCGTGAAAAAAATCGTTACATTTAACAAAAAATTACAACCAAAAAGTAAAAAAAATTGTACTTTCTCATTGTACTTTCTTTGTACTTTGTATGATGTTCTATTTCCATTCAGCAACAGTCAAATCTGTTCAGTAAGCAAAATATATTCATTAGTATCACTCGGGGCACAGAAGAATCAACAAATCCGTTTTTTGATACGCGAAACTCGACAATAAGACGGTATTTCTCTTCACAAAGCCGGAGGGCGGATTCATAAGTCGTAATATATTTTCATTTATTTACACATACAGAAATGTAAACATATTTTCTCTCATATGGTAAAGTATTCTGCAGAAAGAGGACACGCTGGATATCCCTAAGTATGATACATAACAGAAGTAGGGCTGGGCTCTTGAATGATTTCTGTACGATGTGAGCTCACGTATAAACTGAAATTGTGTTGTTGGGTCCATATAAACCGAAACAGATTAACCAAAATTTAATAGAAGCTAGGCATACGACTTGTGGCTATTAAATAACGGAACTGCTGTCATAACACTTTTTATTCATTACCAATTACAGTAGCAACTTTTTCGCCTTCAATGTACTCCCCTTGGCGATCTCTACACCGCTCCATACAACTTTTCCATTGTTGAAAGAAGTGATGGAAGTCCGTTTCCGTCGCTTTTGCTTTAACCGCTTCCACACTTTCGAATCTTGTCCCCTTCGGTGTCGCCGTGTCTAACAAGCCTGGATCAGTGTCAATGTTGTTCAGAATGTCAGCGTAAATGTTCAGTCTTGATTCCTTTTACTCGGGAGTGAGGAGTTTTGGCACCATTTTTTGCGCAAACTTTGCGTATGTTGATTTGCAACGATTCATGCAAAATCTGGCGAACACATTCTTTATCGATTCCTGTTATTTCAGCAAGCCCTCGGATGCTGTTCAATTTGTTCAATGTTTTCTACCGTTTTTTGACGTTGAGGGCCGTCCAGGACGCCGATCGTCTTCGGTCGTTTCACGTCCCTCTTTAAACCGTTTAAACCACTCAAAAACTTGTGTGCGGGATAAACATTCATTCCCGTACAATTCTTTTAACATTGCATAAGCTTCTGTAAAAGTTTTTCACAGTTTAACAAGAAACTTGAGATTAACCCGTTGCTCCATCTGAACACTTAACATTTTTTCGACGCGCCACTGGTGCGTAGACTAATTCAAACGACTGCTACAGTCAAACTGAGCGACTCACTGTGCTTGTCCAGCGAGCTAATGGTGGGGAAAGTATCACCAGACACAGTTGTGTTCAAACTTATCGCGACGCCTCAGCGCGCGCGGGGAGGTAAGCAATAACACAATTTCAGGTTATGTAATGACTTCGTACATATAAATCATTTAAATGTGCAGTTTTACTTATATGACTACCTGTAATACCTGTTACTGATTTCTGGTTTCAATCGATTTGGTTCTGTCTCTAAATACCTACTTATTAACTTAAGTATGCATGGGGGAGCAAGGCTAGTGAAAGTAACTTTGTTCTCGGGTGTGGCAATCCCGCATACCCCAGCTACGCACGGAGAAACAAGGTTGCCGAGAGTAACTTTGTGACTCTACTACCTGTTTGTAATGTAAGATTAGTGACCTGCTTCCTTGTAACTATAGTTAACTAGTGGGATGAGGTCAAATGTTTCAAAAAAAAAAAAACTAATTTTCACTTAGTCTACTACCTGTACTTTAATTTTCGAATAGAATTACAATTCAGTTTAAATGTTTTCTGTGGTCCCAAAATGACTCCCTTGAGGTGATTTTTCAATATCGGGAAGATATTTTGCGGAGATTTTTCTCATCCACAATTTGTTAGTCAAAAATCTGATGAACAGTGGTCGGTCGAATTCAAAAAAATTAACTCTGTCTCGATCATTTGGTTCATCTTATGTCTCTTCCTTCTGAGAATGCCTTAAACCACCCGAAAAACCTAGCTCTTGAAAAACACTGTCTCAAAATTAATGTTACTCATTTTTAAAACGCACTAGAAAAAACCGGTTTACAAAAACCGTCACAAAGAACACACAAATGACTTCTTTTTTTTTTTTTTTTTTTTTTTTTTTTTTTTTTTTTTTTTTTTTTTTTTTTTTTTTTTTTATATTTTTTTTTTTTTTTATAATAAAAAATCGTTTCATAAGATGCAGACTATTCGGTGCAGGCTGTAGACTGTATAATGGCCTTATCTACCCGCCGCAAATTACCGCGAAGATGACACCGAATAGGAATACTCAACTTTCTGTAATTAATATTAATTTGGAGACGCGTATTTAAACGCCGTTCCGGGGGAGAATCAGGAAATTCTTAACGGGACATATTAATAGTCCCGGAAACATGGGAAGCGACACGGTAACACGCTCGTCTCGATGAATAATGAGGAACGATAAAGGAGTAGGTACGTCAGTTTTGCTGGAATATTATTACGGAAGATGGAGGAATTTCGTAGGATGACTTGATAGGGGGGAGGGGGGTCAACATACAGTGTGTCCACGTTAAGGGCTTACCGCCCTTGTAAAATCTTTATTTTTAGATCGATTTTAATGAACTTTTTTTTTATTAGGTAGATATTCAAAATGCGCATTCACCGAATGGGTAACTTTATTCTTCGTCTGTAATCATGGCCAACCACGACCACTTTTTATGGGATCAAATGTCAAAAACTACTATTAGGGATTTTTTTTAGAAAAAAAACTGATGACGAATTCTTCTTTATCATTACTTTAAACATAGCTGTACCGATTTTCATTGTTCTAAAATACAAGGTCTCCGAGCAAAAAACGGGTTCCTTTTTAAATTATATTATTCAATACTTATACATAATAAAGAAATTAGAAGAAACCAAAGAAAAGTCAACAAAAGAGCAGTCATTTCGATTAATCCACAATTCCCTTATACATTTTTCAATACGTCAACGATTATTCCTCATTACATTTCGTAAGTGTTGTCGAGTGACATGCTTCTCTAATGCGACTAGAAAGTTCTTCTCGGGTCTGGGGCCTTGTAGTATACACTTTATTTTTTATTGTCCCCCAAAGAAAGAAATCAAGAGGCGTAATGTCTGGGGATCTCGGCGGCCAACGAATAAGAGGACTACTTTTTCCTATCCAGCAATTAGGAAAATTCTCATTCAACCAATTTCTCACTATGACAGCCTTATGGATGGGTGCTCCATCAAGTTGTAAATGTAAATTGTAACGATAATCAAGAGGAAACTCGTCAAGTGCGTCGGTAAACTCTGTTTGTCACTGAGAAAACTGGCAGCATTCAAATTTTCATAAAAAAAGTATCGCCCAATAATCTTTTCATTTAAAATGCCACAGAAAACATTTACGTTCGAGGAGTATTGCCTCTTACACTCAATTACCCAATGTGGATTATTTTCACTCCACATTCTGATATTTTGTGACGACACAATACCGTTTGTCGTGAATGTAGCTTCATCCGTGTATAGAATATTTTGTAAAAAAATCAGAATTCTCTAGGTACATACCTTGTAGCCATAAACAAAATTCCATTCTTGCCTCAGTATCTCCAGCTTCAGGCGTATGAAGACATTTTGGCTTGAAAAAAAGCGGTAAGACACCATGTCTTACCGCTTTTTTTCAAACACGTCCAGATTTTGCTTTTAGAAATATTTAAATTCCTACCAGCATCTCTAAGGCTTGAATGTGGGTTATCATTAAAATAATCAAGAATCATTTGGTTTTTCTTCGCTCCCGATCACGATGCTGGTTAGGAAATCTCTCAACTGTACCATGTTGGTCAAAATATTTGTTAATATTTGAAACTGTTACATGGTTAATATTGCGTTCTGGATGTCGTCGATTAAACTCATTAGCTGCTTCACGAAAAGTACGTGTTCCGTCGCCAACTAATCTTATTGTTTCTACTTTTTCTTGTAAAGAATAATACATTTTTATGTTTTTACTCTTTAGGACAGTATGAACTATTAGTATCTGACAGCTGGTAACTAAGATAACTTTTTGTTTTCACAGTACCCTCCTTTTTTATCAAACAGCAAGAAAAACTAAATATTGATAACTTTCGAACGTGTTGAGGTATTGTCTTCAAATTTGGTAAACGCTATAAACTCGACAGGGGAAAGGTTCGAATTGTTTTTGAGCAAAATCCCCCAAAGGAAAGGGGGTGAAGATGGGGGTTGAAAGGGGAAATTTTTTCAAAATACGAAATTCTGTTTCCTCGGACACCTTGTATTTTAGAGCAATGAAAATCGGTACAGCTATATTTTAAGTAATGATAAAGACGAATTCGTCAACAGTTTTTTTTTAAATCCCTAATAGTAGTTTTTGACATTTGATCCCATAAAAGTGGTCGTAGTTGGCCATGATTAAATACCAAAAATAAAGTTACCCACTCGGTGAATGCGCATTTTGAATATCTACCTAACAAAAAGAAGTTCATCAAAATCGGTCGAAAAATAAAGATTTTACAAGGGTGGTAAGTCATTAACGTGGACACACTGTAGATGAACATTTTTTGTGCATGCATTAAATATTTTCCAAACTAATAATATCGTAGAAAAATCCTTGGACACGTCAATTCTTATTTTCAGTCTTCGTAGAGCATCTTACGCTATAATTAGAAGTAGTAGAGACTAGAGGTGGGCAACTGGTAAATTACCTGTTGGGTATTTTACTTAAGAAGGTAAAAAAGTTTCTTATGTGACCGTCTCAGAAGATGGTGGACTAATGTGAAAAATCAAGTTTTCCACACAAATGCATTTGAGCCCCTTTTCTTCTAGTAATGTCTCATCTTGATAGGTCTATACAACAATATTCGGATGTTTGGCATTGTTTTTTCTCTGATGTTTGGCAAACGTTTTTTTTATAATGAAAAAAAAATTAATATAAGGAAAACCATGAATTATAGTTATTAACTTCCTTTCTTACGAGCCATGTCGTTTTTGCTTACAATTTTCCAATAACTGTAGAAAACAAGTGTTGTAACAAAAAAAGGGTGTTTTGAGTTCGGACAAACGGCATTTTCTTCTCCTATGAGTCGATAATGTGCAACAGCAAAAATCCCAAAATTTATTTTTTAGACATTAGTCCCCTTTATTAAGAGCCGGTCACATATATCTATAAATTTAGGTTTATTCAAATAACTTTGTTAAAATGTTTCATCAAATCTTTCTTTTTTTCTGGATCAAGTTCAATTATGTAAATATATTATTTCTACGTAATTTACCTACCTCTGGTAGAGACGTCACCACTTTTTTGTATATGACGTCATCGATGTTTGTGTAAATAGAACATCATATATTTTTGATGATTCATTTTGATTATTCATCTTGGATTTTTCAGTTAACAGACAATTTCAAAAATACGAGGTGTGTAAATTAAGTAATGAGACTGGCAACGTAGCGCCTGATCTAGCAAGACTGCGGAGACCGGACTTGCAAGGGCGATAGCTTAACATGAAATGCACTTTCAGTACAAGTTTGAACTTGTTAGAGTCATTTGTTCGTTCTTTTGTGACTGTTTTCGTAAACCGGTTTTTTCTAGTGCGTTTTAAAAATGAGTGACATTAATTTTGAGCAACGGTGTGCTCTCAGGTTTTGCTTCACACTTGGTCACAGCGTAATGTATACTTTTACAAAACTTCAACACGCCTACGGAGACAGTGTTTTTTCAAGAGCCCAGGTTTTTCGATGGTTAAAGCATTTTCAGAAGGAAGAGAGTCGATTGAGGATGAACCATGCAGCGGAAGACCTTCATCTTCAAGAACCGATGAAAATGCCGATAGAATACGGGATCTTGTGCGTTCAGATCGTCGGTTGACGACAAGAATGATCGGGGAAGAATTAAATTTCAATCACACCACTGTTCATCAGACTTTGATTAACGAATTGGGGATGAGAAAAATCTGCGCAAAATGGTTTAAAAAACCTTTCGCATAAACAAAAGGACATCAGGAGAGAAAGACGTATTGACTTGTTGGAATCGATTCCAAAAAAGTCAAAATGGATTCGAAACCAAGCGCCAAAGCATGGAATAGCAAACTTCAAGCTCCCCAAGACCCAAAAAAGCAAGAATAAGCAAGTCGAAGCTTTTTTATAGCCAGGGAATTGTCCACAAAGAGTTGTGCCTCCAGGCCAAACAGTAAATCAACATTTTTACAGAGAGGTTCTTGAAAACTTCGAAAAATGGGTCATGCGTATGAGACCAAACATAAAAAACAACTGGATGTTGCGTCACGCCAATGTGCCTTGTCCCACAGCCATTTCAGTAAACGAGTTTTTAGCCAGTAAAAACATTCATGTGGCTCCTCAGCCTCCTTATTCGCCTGACTTGAATCCTTGTGACTTTTTTCTTCCCGATATTGAAAAATCACCTCAAGGGACGTTATTTTGGGACCGTAGAAAACACTGAAATGGCTGTAACCGACCAGCTGAAGGCTATTCCAGTGTATGAGTTCCAGCATTGCTATGAGGAATGGAAGAACCGTCTCCAGCGCTGTGAGGCTTCCCAAGGAAGTTATTTTGAATGAGACAATACTGAATTGTAATTCCATTCGAAAAAAAAAAATAATAAAAAAACTCATTACTTAATTTACACACCTCGTATGTGTAATAAATTAGTTTACCAAAAAATGTATTTACTGCATGCCCCTGGAAACCATTATTCAATAATTATTTTATCTATTCTGTATTAGTCCATTAACGAAAGTGCGTTGTTCAGTTAATCAAGATTAAAAAGAAAAAAAAAGCCCCTTTGTGTTACGTGGATGTATACGTGCAATTGTTATGTAGGCCATTTGGTCTTTTGAATACCGACTTCCTTTATCCATTCTAAACTTCCCTTATTTATTTTTCCATTACGATAAAGCCGGGGACTGCGTTAATTTCGTCACATAAATATTTGTAATATGAATTGCTTTTTTTTTAGTATTCAGAGAAAAACGGGAAATGAGTTTTTTTTTAATATAATAACAATTACCAGTTTTATTCAGACTTTTCAGCTCTTATCGTAATTGGAAAAGAGGCGACAAGTTGACTTGTATTTCAAAGTAATATAAAGCTACATGTAGAAAGTCCAATTAATTTATTCGGGGGAAATATTTTCACTCTAGAGAATGTACAAGGCCATCGATTATACAGGGTGAGTCACTTTTTTGTATCAGGACTTTAACATTCGATAGAATACGAAATTTTGAGAAAAACAGTTCCTATAAACATATGGTCTATCTAGCTTCATAAAGGAGATACAGGGTATTAAAGTGTCAGTTTTTTTTTAAGTTTTTTTTTTACAATATATTCTGAACGAAATGGTATTTTCACTTAATTCGTCTATTACCTTTGAATCCCTTTGATTTTAACTTTTTGTGATCTTTGATTATAAGTTTTCGTGTCTATAAAACCTGAACCTTTTTTGAAACCTGCAGCTTCTTTGGAGTTGAAAATTTTGAGTTTCTTCGTTTAAGAGCGATTATTCATTTTTGAATACTGTTTCTTCCACTCTACAGTGTGCACGCCAATTTCTACGTTTGTAAATTATCATTTTTTATCATTTACAACGAATTTGGATGTGCCCAAAATGGGCCTCATCCTTTCAGTGCGTATAATTTGATAATAATATTAATTATTATTTTGATATCGTTTGGCACGACTAATAAGTTTTATTGTGACCATCGATCAGAATTTTATGCACTTCAGAAAAGAAACCGTTTTTCGGTATTATGTTTCACGTACTTTGACCCTCAATTTTGTTCAGCACGAAGTCTTCAGCACCCGTAGATACTTGGAGCTGCTAGAAAATATCGATTGTGCCAAACACAAAAGACAATTTAGCGATTTGAAAGTGTGCATTTCAGGCACACCTATTTTAGCGGGCACATCGTGCGGAGACGGAAACAAGGAGCCAACTAGTGACGTTATCGCCAACGTAAACCGGAATTACAAGTAGACCTCGAGGAAAGGCCTGGGAGGCGGTTAACCGTCCTAAGGCCGAGACGTGCTAGCGTTTTCCTTCAAAATATATTTTTCGCGAGATATTACTTCTAAATTATCGCAGCGCCTCCGTTCTATCATCGGTGATTTATGAAACACCTACTTATACAGGATGTCGATGAGAGAGTTTTTTCATCTCTAGGAAGAAGTTTGGTTTGATTTCAAGAAAACTTGTAATCTTATACAACTTTGTAAGTTCCATACACACCGTGTTCAAACTTTGCCAATGATAATTTTGTTGTTATAAGAGACACCTACCGTTTCGGTTAAATTAGCAAAGAATTGTGTTGAATTTAAATTTAGTAATTTATCAGAGCAAACAGTGGACTGGTGGGTATTGGACCATTGTCCTTATTCATACTACTGTTCAATTAGTAATTTCTAAACTTTCAAAAAGCATCCAACTGTCTACTATTTGTTACATTTCTAAAAAAATTTAAATTATGTATGTCTATCCTATGGCTGTTGTCAAGCATGTTGGGAAACACAAGATTTTTCCGTTCTGACATATTTCAAATGAGCCATGTGTTCTTTAAATCTAGTCAAAATATATTTTTTTGTTTGCCCAATATACTTTTGATGACAGTCTTTACAACTTATTTCGTATATTCCTGACTTTTCGTTATTGTCGATTTTGTATTTGGGGTTGCCCAAAAGTGTCTGTAGTTTGTTTTTAGAATTATAAACCAAATTGATATTAATATTTTTAAAAACTTATCTAGTCCGCGGGTGAATTTAGGTTCATATGGTAACGAAACAAATTTCGAATTGGCAGTATATCTACGAAAAGTCGTGGAATTGTACATGGTTCTTTTAAATGTATGCTTCCTTATTACCGTATCCGTTAACCGTTATTCTTAGCTATATCCTTAATTAAATCTTTGGAAATAGTGCTAAAAAGTTTTTACAAATGGTAGAAAATATGGAAGTTGCATTTTTTGCAAAAAAATATATCAGGCTCGTGTTTTATCTCATGTTATAAAATATACCTGAATTTCTGTGTTTTTTCGCAATAATGGTACAGTTGTTACTATTTGTGAATAGACAAAGATGATTGAAAATTACACAGGTTTTACAATAGACGGATCGTATATTTTATGTATTCCTTTGCAATCGTCGATATATATTTCGTAGTCGCCGAGACTGTGAAAGACATTTATATTTGAATATCAACCAACAAAATATTACTGGTACTATTAGAAAAGAGGAATTTTGGTTTGTTTGGTGTATAATATTTTGTGCATGTAGCCCTTCGTGAAAAGTGGTCAACAATATTTACTTTAGACGTTAGTGTTTTTGCTAAATATGATTTTCCATTGTTAAACAGCCATATCTCGCGTAAAACATATTTACAGACATATATCAATGTATCATGGGAAATATCAAAGAAAACATACGCAATTTTCTGTGGCCGTCAGTGGACGAAACAACAGATTTTTGCGGTAATAAGGTCTCTAATGTTCTGATACGAATTTTAGGTGTTTCAGATATTTCGCCCTCGATATTGATAGCTATTGATTTACGAATCCGACCCTGAGTTCTGGCACACTTTTCAGGACCCTATTTATAATAAATGACCGGTCATTTAACAGCACTAGATTAAAGACGTGAAATGGGCCGTTCTGTTTCAAAATGCAATTTTTCTTTCAAAAGGTTAATAAAACAATGTTGTGGTGTTTTGGTCCTTAATGGTTTCTTGTTCCACACTATATACTTATTCCATTTTAAATTGAAAATAGGTACTTATACGAGGTAGGATAAGGATATATGAGTTTACTAACACTTTGTATGGAACTAAAAACGCGTTTCTATACTGATCCTTACCCTTATAGACCGTATCGTACTTTTACTTGAAGAGATCTGTCAAAATATAAAGTGGGCGGAACCTACAGTTCATTGGTCATTGTCGCCACCCTGGTAGGGAAAGCACATCACGAGACACCACATAAAGCCGACCCAGTTCATTTACGTTGGCGGTAAAATACGGGTTATAACCACGCTATCTTTGACCTACTCTATACAAAAAAACGTTGTTTTTGTGAGTGTTTTGATGCCTTATATTTTGTGCGTGTACAATAACGGCGGAGTGGGATTTTAAAAGGTTTAAATTATACTATACTATTGGACTGTTATAGATCACTCTGAATTACAAAATCAGAAGCAAAAAATTAAAAAACGTCGACGAGGCGACGCGGGACGTAATTAGGCGAATAATTTATGATACGTATAAAGAAAACAAAGTCCCGACTTTGGAATTAATTCAACAAAAATTACATGATTACCCTGATTATAATATTATAAATCTCTGGAAACATTACGTGGTATCTTAGTAAACTCTGGTTTTAAATATAAAACAAAATTTAGTTCTGACGCATTTTTAAATATTTTTAACATTATCCGTTTGCAAGTACAAAACAATTAAAACACATTACTGGCCAAATTAACATTAGTATAATATACAAATAAATATAAATAATACATACATGTATTATTCTGACGTTTTTTATTTACATACATATATGTATGTATGTAAATAAAAAAAGTCATGATATAAAATCGACGTTATTTATTTATTATTACCTGTCCCTAAAAGTTATTATTCGAGCACGCCCATGGAATCATAAAGTTGCACCGCTTTTTTTGTTCCCCAGGCGCATTTATCATTTTCAATTAAGAATAGAAGGATTATACGTGTAGATACGTAACAAGCGCAATAACGAAATTTTTTGAATCACCACCCAACATCCAATAAACACACATTCGCACCTTTATCGCGTCGAGGGAAATATCTAATTTGTCGTCGTGCTGCCCGTTCGTTTGGGCAAACAACGTCGTGTAGGTAATGCCACAAAGATAAATTTTAATGGACCGCAAAACTTCAAACGTGTATAATTGGATTTATCTGCCAGAAGAGAGCAGTTTCCAGCTGAAAACGAACATTTTACGGTAGATTACTTTAACTGAAAGGGGTTAATTCATTTTAGAGGTGGGAATAATGCGAGGTAAATCCCCTGAGGGTTTTCTGGGTACCACGCGAATCCGGTCTGTCCTTTCTCCAAAGTCCATACGTGATTATTTTTATTAATTCAGGGCGTCGCGTGACGCATACATGTCATTTGTGACGTCACAGCTATGAGACGTACTTCCTAAATAAATACATATATCTAAATAAGTTTCTTCAGGTAAACTCGTATGTACTTTTCGTTCAAAATTAGTAATCCAGTAGGCAGGGAGCTAATATAATCATCAAAAAGTGTTCTTGAAAACATATAGGGATAGTTTTGACGGTTTATTATGTATTTTTTTTTGCGTAGAACACAATGCGCGGGGTCAGTAGAGCTGAAACCGTCAGCTAATCTTTAAATTAAAAATTTGTTAAAAACAAACGTGTTTTTTTTTAACATTTCCGCTTATATCTCCGTTCCTTGGTATATTTTATATAGCGTATGTATATAAGAAGTTGTAGGCTATTGAATTTCCAAAATTTTAAAGCCCAACCCGAAGCCTCCAAGTGCTATTGTTAACTTGCAAATGACTGCTGAAGTTGAGAAAGTGCTTTTTTTCACTATTTTTTTACTTTTACAGAGGGACTGCTGTTTGTAGTATGAAGTTACAAAAAAAATTTCAGCTATATCCGTCTAAAAGGGGGCTTTCCCGCTTTTTCGCTGAAAAAAGTTTTTTTGGGATTTTTTTTTTAAGAAAGTATAAAACGGATTGAGACAATTTTTTTATTAAAATATAGAAGTATGAAGGTTACATTTATCTATTTATTTACTTTTTTAACCAAAATGGCGGCTGTTGATCCTTGTTCCAATGTAGCTACTTCAGGCGGACATGTGTCATATAAATGAGAATTTACTACTACGCTATTAATCTGAAATCAAAAAATGAAACATTTTTATAAAATATAGGGTTGTTGTTAGTGTTTATCATAGGGGTTTCTTGAAATTCAAATTTTACGCAATTTGGTGCAACTGTGTATGAGTTTCGCCTTAAATTTCTACCTTTAAATCGTTATTAGAAATCGAATTTTTGCAATAAAAAAATCCTATGTTGATCACTAATGGCATCATTTGTGAACATTTTAAAAGCAAAATCATAAATATCGGTTAATTAGTGCTCGAGAAAAATCTCATTCCAGTTTCAAAAACGTAGTTTTGAGAAAAACGCGTCTAAAGTTTTAAAGTTTACGTCTTTTTTTTCATTTAACTATGAAATTTTTTAACGTACATGTCGTTAATTCCCGGCCCGTACAGTACACCCTCCTCTGCATTGTAGACCTGATTTTGGCTTCACGTCAGATAGCGTCACGCATTTTTTCCACTGAATCCGCATTTCGTCGAATACGGATAATAAGTAACAGACCGTAATAAGTTGTCAATTCGCCTATTACTTTGATGGTCAGTTTTCCTGGACCTCTTCCCCCGAGTCCCTTGTTTGTTTTCTGCATTACGGAGCCTGGTTCCCATGCGTTTTTCTCCACGTGATCGACACGTTTCTTTTTCATTACTTTCGGATCGTTGTTGTACGGGTCCAAATCCAAAGTCGCCTTGGAGGTCTTACTGTCCTCGTCGCCAATATACTGAGCATATTTTACATTATGCTTTTCTTCGGATCGTTGAAACACTTCCTTTACACCGTCCACCTCCTTTCTGCGTGACTCTTTTCAAGCGGCGGGACCGTCGTCACTAATCCGGCTGTAACTCGAAATCTAATACGCGGATCACTTTAAAATTTCAGGACAATAAATTTGAATGTACAACGCATCGATTTCGGTAAAAAACAAAAAAAAAACAACGATTTTTTTGAAACCGAAAAGCGGGAAAGCCCCCTTAATAACTTTTCGAGTAATTAACGATCGAATTTTTTTTGCAAGCCTTAATTTAATAATGACGCCATTTCTTTGTTTATTGTACGATATTGACCGGGTTGGGCTAGAAAAATCATAAATCTCTTCAAGTTTGCAAGACTTTTTGAGAGTTTCAAAAATATTAATTTGGGCCAGTTTTATAACGTTTTCTATGCGACTACCTTTTTTGACGCGACGTATATATTATTTTAGTGTCGCCGTTTCGAAACTCTCGGAATTGTGACTGTAATATCTTGACGCCCATTTTTTTTTTAAATACGCATCTTGAAGCGTACTTTCAATTTTATCAATTTCAACAATATATACGTCGCGTCAAAGAAGGTTGTCGTAAAATTTGCGAACTGTAGCAGCCAAACTTTTTTATTATTTTTGAAATATTTTTCAACAATGAAAACGCGTTGTTCTTTCGTGTAGTGCTCCATTAAACTGTCAGCTGTCAAACTGTTGTCTTTTTTTTGGTTGCCAAAACTTTACCGCACAAATGGGGGCAAATACAAATCATGCGTGAATTATGGGACACCCTTTATATAAAGTATTGCCATCCGCAAGTTAGCGATAAGTTCCATAGTTATGTTCCATAAGTGTTCGCCCGCTCTAAATTACATACATCCGTTTTCTAGTTGAAAGAGAGCAGTTCACTTATTAACAACAAAAGGGTACGTAGGTGGAAAACGCTTTGAGAGATGGAAAGGTCAAACTATGACGCGGGTTGAACGTTTCCGTTCACCTAGTTTTTCCGAATATCTAGCCAGTCTGTGTTAAATGCATTGCCAGAGCATCAAACGTTCTGTGTTAAATTAAATAAATTGTCGAATAAGTCTTCAAAGGAAAAAATGCTATAAAAATGCATGGACTGGACGAAAGTTGTAGTAACGACGTTTTGTTTTAGTTAAGGCACATTATATACAGTACTGCAATAAGTATGACTTTTCGCTTGCCTCGGTGTTAGTTTTGTTCTATTTTTTCGTTCAATTTTTAAGTCAAGTCTACTCGAAAATTAAATATACATACTCGAAAAACGAGCAGAACGAATCTCCGTCGATTTTGAGTGTAATTCTTCAATTAGTCGTATTTCTATTATTTTGCAATTTCTGTATAGTCGATTATTGATAAAATGATCTATTTTTAAGAGTTGTACAACCTGTTAAAATGAATGCCTCAACTTTGAGAACACCCTGTATTTAAAAAAGCTTGAAAATAAATGGCTAATTTTACACAATATGTAATACTAGCGACCCGCCCCGGCTCGCACGGTTACGACACACAGAAACCTCTAAAATTATCAGCGTTTCTCTACTATATTATGCATGTATTATACATATAACCCTTCCCCTCGAACCACCTACTATTAAAAAAAACCGCACAAATCCGTTGCGTAGTTTTAAAGATCTAAGCATACACGGTAGGAACAGACAGCTGGAAGCGACTTGTTTTATACTATGTTATGATGGTGAAATGGGGCGAACATTATAACTATCCAATAATTCATAGTTATTAAGATTACTGAGTAATAAGAAAAAATGTATGGTTTTTCTTTTGCTACGCTGTATATTAATTTTTTCAATTCTCCCTATGTTTCCTTTTAATTGTAGTAATACATGGATTTTGTTTAACAAATGAGATTTACGACAAAATGAGTCGACACATTCGTCACGCGCTCCACAAATATAAAGTTATTCATAAAGCTTAAAATTACTTATAGATAAATCAAGGGTAGGCAATTCGAGTTCTGGATTTATCCAGATAATTAGTCAGGATCGGAGTGATTTATTTTTCGATATAAAGGCAAGTATATCCACATTATTCACCGATATTTAAACATGACAGATAATACATCATATTAGCGTCACTCTCCGCGGGAAAAATTGATATTAATCGCCGTTCTGTGATTTTGTTTTGTGACGGACTGAATAACGACTTGTTACTTTTAGCAGAACCATGACTGTGTGGGTGCGCGCACTGTTTCAATTCCTGCAAGAATGTACTGTCAGAATTGAACAAAAAGAACACGGTAAAAAAACTCTGTATTGTACTCACCAAAAAGTGTACAAAAATAGCCTATTAGTTCTTAAGGGAAATTTATTACTGTTGTGAATGTGTTCACGAAAAATATAAGGACAGTATATTACAATGTACACCGGTAACAACCCTTCCTAAAGGTCAACGATTAAGCTGCAGAATAAATAACTCAATCTGTTGTCGACGTCGCGTCATCGCTGCAAAAAAGATGTGGTTGAAACATGATTTAATAATTTGAAAGAAGCACAATATTTTTAAAATACAGAGATTACGCCCATTTATAAAATTAATAATTTAATTTTTCAACCAAACGAAACAAAATACACTAAGTACTTACAAAAATTAAAGGAGCAAAAACATCTAAATTCTTCCCCGATTTTTGACGGGCTGTATCTAGTTGAAAAAATGGTCGTATCGCGAATTTAAAAAAGCGTTTTGAAGCTCCAAGACTCTAGTTTTCGGAACTGTCGTTTTCCCGATAGGATTAATTTTTTTTTTTTTAGAACTTTCAATTTCCTTTTTTAATTGTTTGATACGTCCATTTGTCGCGGAGATATCTAAAATTGAACGAAAAAGGACCCTTTTTCTTCAACCATCGATATCTCAGCAACCAATGATCGAACAGTGTAATCTTTATAACAATAGAAAAATGCAGTTTCTAATCATCAGGCTGAATAAACAGGCTATTTGGTCCATATGGTCGTGTAAGCTTCCAAACCATTATTTAAAATTCGCGATACGACCATTTTTCACTTAGATACACACGTCAAAAAATCGAGGAAAAATTTAGACTTTTTTTTGCTCTCTTAATTTTTGTGAGTAGTTTATAACAGAGGTATTATACATTTTTTTATAAATTCAAAGTGTTATAGAGAGGTGAATACCTGGGGACAATAAAGCACCAATACAAGCATCCCCATTGTACACTCCCCTAGCCACGTACCGCGGGACATCCAACGAATTCCTGGCATGAACGCTGTCATACGTAACATGTCGACGCTCTCCGATGTTCACTTAATGCAGTAATTAACTCAAATTGCCGACTAGCTATGCTAATAATTCATGCCAAATTCACGGGCGCAATTTACATTTTAGAAGACGTCTCGCGTTGCTTATTTTGCAATTACGCGACAACACGCTCGCTGACAGTATAATCTGTTGATCCTTAGGGAGACGGTTTATGTTTAGAATTACGCATTTGTTTAGTACTTACTAACGACTAGTACCTACTCGTCGTATAATGCGCTAAATTGTTACGTGTCCGACCGACAGCTGTTCGCCGTAGCGTTCTATTGTGAATAAACAGGGACGCCCCGAAGATTTTCAATATGTTTACCGACAATTAGAATACCGGCAAAGCCACTGTTGTGGCTTTATACAAATGTCGACAGTCTCTGTCAGTTATTAATATGCATTATATTTCACTGAAAAAAGATCTTCATTTGTGGGCAAAAATGCCGGTACTCTAAGGGTTAATGGGGAAAACAGAAGACGATTGCAAATTAGATTAAATGCAAACATGTTTTTAAAAGGAACACCCTATATACTGTTACGTTTTTGAAATGAAATAAACTTAATTTCCTTATTTCTAAAATACGTAATGTGTTTATGTTTGGACCAGTCGTTTTTGAGTTATTTCACTTTAGATAATTCCATCTAGAAAGCCGTGTGTGGCGATTTGATATAAAAATGTGATGTTTTACCGCACTGGCGAAGGATCGCTATTGAAACAATCATTTTTATTTAATATGTTAATCCTAAACCTGCCGTAACTTTTTATCTATTGTATAATATTGAGCCATCCAAAAAAAAGGTCATCAAAGGTGGCCGAGAAAAAAAAGACGTATTTCTATTCTATCTTAAATTAATAACCTTATTTAATCGTCAAAGCTGTTCCATTATATGACACCCTTTATTTATTTTACAAATGTCATTGATTGAACAAATTGACACTCACTTGTCAAAAGTTTGACAATCGAAAAGCTTCGACATTAGCGCTATTTGTATCTCTCCCGTTCCTAGCTAGATTTGACGACCTTTTTTTTGATGTTTCTTTATAATGTCACAGTATAATTTATAGCTCTTCAGCATCTCATAACTAATACTATTTGCGACAGAAAAATTTGACAGGGACATATTTTTAAAGTTTAAGACGTGTCCTTTGCGATGGGTCCATGAAATTCCATCAAAAATTAATAATCATGAATGAAAAAAAAGCATTTTTTTTTAAAAAACACGATTTTTTTGTACATTTTTTTTTATCAAATTTTGAAGGGGTTTGCGGTGTGAAATGGACCTAGAACCTCACTAACCGGTGGAATGAATGTTTTGAATTTAAGTATACGTGATTTAAAGATCGAATTTTTCCCTTATGCGCTCAAAATGGCGCCTGAACTGCAAAATTTTTGCGTAAAAATTCAATAATTTTTTATTGGAAAATGATGCACTTTTACAAAAAAATTGTCAAGAATAAAAAAGTTCTTAAAATCACCCAATGAATGCAGTAGAATTTTCAATTTATTTTGAGCAATTTTTAGATTTTGCAGTCAATTTTTGCATTTTTTGAGTTGTTTACTTGTACGATTTCAGAAATAGTGTAGAATTCTGGATGTAATGCAGGCAGTAAGAGTTTCATATGAATAGCACACTTCCTGTAAACACAATTTCGTCGCAAGTTAATACATACAAGCAAAATATCATATCCATCTCCGTCGACTATATCTACTATCCTATATAATATAGGGATAAAAAACTCATTTGTGAAAAATAATATTGACTTGAGCTCTTTGAACGTAAAACCGATGTAGCTAGTTTATTATATCGTGCTGCTCGCTGGAATAATATTCGCCAGTAATATTTTTCGTGTATGGAAGACTCTCGTATACCTACTTATAAAATATCTCATTACCTGTTTGAGATCCACGCCCTGTGTTTATATTATATAAAATATGGCCAAATAAAAATGCATACTCTGTAACTTAATTTTTGTAACTACCTACAGGGTGTCTACCTTTATTTAAGACGCCCTGAATAAAGTACCTACTTTATATTAACAATTTGCACTTGAACTCTTTTAAAACTCACGTGCTTTTTAAACGAAACTGGGTGTTTTCCACGAAACACCGAACTATGATCCTCATGAGAAAAACTAAATTATAACCTACACACTTGCTCTGTTTATACTGAATCCGCCGTCATGGTTCACTGAACCGTAATATCTGTCTTTATTTATCAGAGCAAACAGTAGACTGGTGGGTATTGTACCATTTCCTTGTCCTTATTCATACTACTCTTACATTTAATGATTTCTGAACATTCAAAAACATCCAACAGTCTACTATTTGTTACATTTCTAATTAATTTTAAATTATTGATGTCTATCCTATGGTTGTTGTCAAAATCATGTGGGACCACACAAGATTTTTCCGTTCTACCATATTTTAAATGAGCCATGTGTTCTTTAAATATAGTCCTATTATGACCGTGCATCATCACCTCGCTTAAGTAGCGAAATTCAGTCTCGCTTAAGTCGCGATCATAACGTCAACTTTTTCGTGTTTTAGTTGCAAAAAGAAATATAGAGACATCAAAAAAAAAAACGTCAACAATTCTGGCTATGAACGAGAGAGATGGAAATAGCGGTCATGTCTAAGCTTTTCGGTTATGTCAAACTTTTGACAAGTGACTGTCACAATTTGTAAAATAAACAATGGCTGTCATATGATGTGACAGTCTTGACAAGTAAATAAGGTTTTAAATTCGATCAAGAATAGAAATACGTCTTTTTTTTCTCGGCCAACTTTGATGACGTTTTTTTTGATGTCTCCATATTTAGAGATATACAACACCACTTGTTATAACGAAAAATGAGCCAACTGAACAAAAAAATAAACGTAAGTATACCCAGTCGTGCGTGACAAAGTTCAATTTCCTACTTGAATGAATATTTTAAAGGTTAAATATTTTTAAAAGACACCTACTCTATTTTAAAGGTTAGGTGTCCATATTTAATGTATTACACAATCATTTTTTTCAATAAAAATTGTATTCATGCGAGAATCCAATTTCCAAACGTAGTTCTAAAACTTTTACAGGCGGCGACTTAACCGGGACGGTTTCGCGACATAATAGGGGGCAACGTGGTGAAATAAGAGAGGATGTGAATTAAGCGAAGGTGAATTAAGAGGGGTTCGAGTGTAATTTATCTTTCAAATGGAGACGGTTCATTTTACTTCCAAAATACAGTACCTTTGATTTTTCTGAATTAAGTTTTAATAAGGCATGTTCCTCTGCTAACTGTTTAATATTTTTTAGTTCTTCATTCATTTGATTAGCTGCAACAGCATAGTTATTTATATTGAAATGTAAAAAACAATTGCGTATCATCTACTTAGGCTTGAACTTTGCACTGAGATACCGAGGTTAAAATATCTAAAGTATATATAATAAACAATAAAGGCCCTAAAATTGACCCGTGTGGAACGCCGGACATTATATTGAGTGGCGTGGAATGTTCATCATTAATGCTAATACTTTGACCTTTTATTTAAATATGAACTTATAAGTGAAAGTGATAACTCATCAAATCCAATATATTTAAGCTTAGAACATAAAAGTGCACGACTAATTGTGTCAAACGCTTTTGAGAAATCTAACAGAACCACCACACTGACTAAATTATTATCACAGGCTTGAATAATATCGTTAGTAACTTTAGCAAGAGCAGTTGCAGTACTAGCAAGTGTCCAGGTGCAAAGCAAGTGTGTAGGTGCAAATGTGTAGGTGCAAGTGTGTAGGTGTAAATGGAGCAAGTGTGTAGGTTAGAACTTAGTTTTAATCTTCTCCTGAAAATGCCAAATTAGTTGTCGAAACGCGCGTCGAAAAAAGTATAGTAGTTCGGTATTTCGTGGAACACGTCCACGTTTTCCAAGTACCCCTCCAGGATAATTTACAAACTATCTAGTAAGGTCTATAAGGTAAGGGGTTTAAAATAGTATTTTGTTTTGCGGTTTAAAATATCGATTTAACTATTGAAAAAATCGATTCATCTCCTCTTCTTTGACTCGCATTGTATGTATATTGTAATAATATTTATTACAATAATATAATTCCTTTTGCAGGGAACGTTCTAATTGAAAATGGAGGACCCCCTTTAAAACCATCTGTAGAACACACGTTTTAAAAGCTTCAACATAATTATGGGACACCCTGTACAAATGTGTAAAGCTGTGATTGACTTCTAAGAAAAACATCATCGTCAAAACATCCTCTCAATTCCGGTTAACTAACCGAGACAAAACTGCGATGTAGAAAGTTATTTCGTTATTTCCGTGCCTAAAAATGGCATCGCAACCGTGCCAGCTCTCAATTATGACACAATCAGGACCGGCAGCAGCTCGTAATTCCGCCCGCTTTAAATTTATTTTTTTCTCCTGTCGCTCCCCCGAAAGGGTAGAACTGCTCCCCGTTCAACCCCGTTGCCATTCGAACGTCTGCCGTGGGGGTAGAGAACACTCAAATCACATTCATTCTGCTCTCGTCCCGAAATCATTCTTTTTATTAAAGGATTTCGTTCTGCTTCATAACTTAATTGTGTTGCGAAAGCCTAACTTCATTAACGTCTCTTTTCTCGCAAGTATTATAATGCGAAATATGAAAATGCCGCGTGGAGGGGGGACCGAGAGGGAAATAAAACGAGAGGAAATTGGAAAATCTGTGGACGGAAGTCGACCGATAGTGGCACCGGAAGACGTCGGTAAACATAAAAAAATATAAGTATGTAGGTAGATCGAAAGCCATAAGATTCATTTGACCAAACGAAACTTTACTTCTAACGATACGTTTTTTACTTTTGACCCCAAAGCCCAACAATTTTAAGCCCAACCCGAAGTCTCCAAGTCCTATTGTTAAATTGCAAATGACTGCTGAAGTTAAAAAAGGGCTTTTTTTCACTATTTTTTTAATTCGAAAGTAGGGCGACTATGATCATGAAATTTGGAGGGACTGCTATTTGTAGTATGAAGTTACAAAAAAAAAATCAGCTCGATCCGTTAATCACTTTTCGAGTAATTAACGATCGAATTTTTTTTGCAAGCCTTAATTAACAATGATGCCATTTCTTTTGAAAAATATTAATTGTAATAACACTGTTATTACATGAAAATATTAATTGTAATAACAAATGTTATAACACTGGCCAGTGTTATAACATTTTCTACACGACCACCTTTTTTGACGCGACGTATATATTGTTTTAGATTGCGTTTCACGAATTGTGACTTGATATCTTGACGCCCATTTTTTTTAAATACGCGTCTTGAAGCGTACTTTCAAGATGTTATAGTCACAATTCCGCCGATACAGTGGCGGTCGGTGGTATTTGACAAGCTCGTATTTTCGTAAAGAGGCATGGGACCCACACCATAATTTAGGGGTGGTTACTAGACCTAAGTAGAAGGCTATAACGGCAAAAAAATCTTCAGGGAAAATTTGCGAAATTTTTTCAAACATCAAAAGTATTACACTGACTGGCTTCTGAACTCTCCATATGAACCTGTAAATATTTTAAGATACTGGATGCAGGTATTTCGTTATTTTCATATTCATTCTTTACTACGGGACAAGTGTCGACTTCTCCACTTCTCCATCCATCCATATCCACTCAAATAAATATTGTAAGACCTTAGTTTTTCGTCTACACCAAGTTTAAATTAGTGTTTTTCATTTTTTTAAATTCTGAAGTATCAATTATTTTTTTATTTTGAGTTATCAAGATGTGTGCTTTGTAAATTGAACTTGAGGTGTTATAACAATTTCATTTGTTTTTTGACTAGAAACATTTCTGTAAAACATTAATTTGTGGTTAAAAAAATAGAAGTTCAATGCATTTTATATTTTATTTAAATACAATTCAATATAACAGTGTAATGTGTATAGAAATACTATCATAATGTGCCAATAACTTGTAAAAAATGCAAATGCTAATCACAAGACAAATATAAATACTATCGCAATTATATAACAAAATCATATTTTTTTTAAATTCACTCTAACTTAATTTTAATTAATAAAAACTAAACTTTCAGACATTGTTGAAGTACGATGAACGTTATGTAACCTCTATTTATTAATACAGTACTATTTTATAGAATTAACAACTGTGATGAGTATACTAAGGAATAGTCCAAAATAGCTAATAGTTTTTAATTTAACTTTACAAACAATAAACAAGTTGTTGCAAAACCAGCCATTTCTAATTCGGAAACGAAAATTCTCAGCCTGTGGAACCGAATTTGGTATCATCCTTAACACTGAAAATATAAGAAAATGGCAGTGATTAATGTCTGGTCAGGTCATAACAAAATAAATTATAAAAAATTGATTTTTACACGATAAAGTAACTTTTTCTTTTATATTATATTCAGTAACTCATTCTTGTACGTTTATTAATTATTATACTTTATTTATACAGTCAGGTACATAAGTAAGAACCTATCTGAATAAGAAGTCCGAACCTATCAAGTTTTTCCCAATAGATGGATTGGTAGACGCGGTGAAATTGAGCGGCCGCTCGTTCTCCCGATTTGACCCCGCTTGACTATTTTTTATGGGGTTACTTAAAATCGAAAGTCTACTTCAACAGACCAAATAACGTAGAATATTTAAAAGACAGAATAAGGCAAGAAATTAATCAAATCACCCTGGAAACATTCCAAAATGTTTTAGAAGAATTTCAGCAACGCCTCCATTATTGTCAAGAAGCAACGGGCGCCCAGTTTGGACATTTTATTTAAGCTGTTGCTCTATTCTGTGTCATGTTCTTTTCTTTATCTAGTAACATTAAAACTGTAATATTTTTCAATAAAAAAAGTTATAGAAATTAAAAAAATCTTATGTTGCTGGATGGAGAATTAAAAACCCTTTCAAATGAGCTATCACACGCACCCTCGTTCCGTTTAAAGGATTTTTAAAGGGGTAGCTGTCACTCCAAGGGGGTTGGAGGGGGAGGTATAAAATTATGCTCAAAAAATGTCATTCTAGAATTAAAAATTTACGTGTTTCAGGATTTTACTCATAAATTGTAAATTACGTAGATAATGAATTTATCCGTTACTTATGGACCTCACTGTATATTCGTAAAGTGTGGGCATGTGTCACTTTAATATTTCTTTTAATTGCACTTTACAATGTATTTGCTATTTATCCTGTGCAAGTCAGTAAGTTAGTTGTGTGTAGTTTGAACGCGTTATGTGTTTTCTAAAAAATCTTTGCAACAGCACAGAAAATCAATTGAACTACACAGAACTAACTCACTAATTTACATTGTACTAACTTGCGTATTTTATTCTTCTAGACAATGACAAAACTTTACATTGTTTATATTAATACGATTGCAATACTTTTCTTTTAACGATAATTTTAACAACACCAACACAATACTGCACTTTTGACAATAATTTTAACAACGCATACTTTCCTTCGTACTCCTTCGTTTACTTTTTTTGTTACCATTTTAACGGCACTATACTTACATTATGATGCTAACATATTTTACATTAGACGCTACGTTACTAAACTTTACTAACGACGACTCGACACTACTTTTGACGCTACGTTATTTTACTGTACTTCTGATGATACAATACTTTACTTCTAATACACGATACTTTAGACGATAAAACATCTTCCTTCGGCAATAACATACTTAACTTTTGACTATACGAAGCTTTACTTCAGTTTGAAACTACGCTACTTTACTGTACTTCTGACAATCCGAACGACTTTAGACGACACACTATATTATTTATGACAATGTCTTATTGTACTTTTGACAATACGGTATTGTACTTTTACTACTTCTGACGATATAGTACTTTTGTATATCTGGCGATAATTTTGTCGACATGATACTTCACTATTGACTAGACGATACTTTAGACGATAAGACACTTTACGACCGGAGCTTTTTACTTCTGACAAAACTAAGCCTTCCCTGGCAATAGTATACCTTCCCGTTAACGCTGCGATACTTACTATTACTAATGATGATACGACACTACTTTTAACGCTATGCTACTTTAATACGGACTATTCAGTAATTTGCTTTTGACGGTAACATGAACGATACAATGCTTTATTCTTGACAACATAATACTTTTGACGATAAGACGCTTTATTTATGATAATAACATATTTTATTCTTGTAGATTCGAGTCTTTAATTCTGACGATATGAATCTATCTTTGACGCTACGCCATCTGACAATACAGTCCTTTACTATTGACGATAATTTCAACAACACAATATTTCTGACTGAAACTCAATACTTTGTTTTCCTTTTGGCGCCACGACACTACATTACTTATGACGATATGATTTTATTTTTTATGATACTATTAACGATACGATGCTTTACTTTTGACAGAACGATATGTTCGACGACGATACTTCACATTTGATAATTTAAAACATACTTTACTGTTGACGAGACGAAGATTTATCGAAACTAAACTTTATTTTTGACGATACGATACTCACTTTTGACGATAGTATTAAGGATACGATACATTGCTTTTGAAAACACGATACTTTAGACGATAAGACACTTTCCCTCTTAAAAAAACACACTATACTTTTGGCAATAACATACGTTCCTTTTGACAATACGAAAGTTAACTTCTGACAATACCACACTTTACTTTGGACAATACAATACTTACTTTTATTTTTGACAGTACGTAAGTTAACTTTTGACGCTTTGATACTTCTGACAACATAAACTTTACTTTCGACAACACAACACTGTTTCTCACAATACTTTATTGTAATTTAACATTACGACACCTTATCTGACCCTACGGCAAACTTTACGACGCAACGACGCTTTTCATTTGACGCTCTGTTGCTTTACTTTTAACAGCACGATACTTCAGGATATGACACTTTATTTTTGATGATAATAACAAACTTTTCTTCAGGGGATACTATCTTACTTACTTGATATATCTTACTTGATCTCTGATCTCTTACATTACTTATGACGATGCCAAACATCACTTCTGACGACACGAAACTTTACTTTTGACAAAATAGTTTACTTCTATTGTGTCGTTGAACGCAAAGTTTCGGATCGTCAGAAGAAAAATGTTGTATTGTCAGGAAAAACGACTTATCGTCCGAAGTAAAGTATCGAACCGTCAAAAGTAAAGTTTCCTGTCGTCGGAAGTGATGTATGGTATCGTCATAAATAATGTAAGAGATATTGTATCATCAAAAATTTAGTATCGTCAGAAGAAAGTGTGTTATTATCATCAAAAATAAAGTGTCATATCGTTTGAAGTATCGTGCTGTTAAAAATTAAGTAACAGCGTCAAATGGAACGTGTCGTATGTTATGTAAAGTACCGTGGTCAGTGAAGGTGTCGTACTGTTAAATTAAAATAAAGAATTGTTAGAAATAGTGTTGTGTTGTCGAAAATTAAAGTTTGTGTTGTCAGAAGTATCAAAGAGTCAAAAGTAAAGTTTCGTATCAGCAAAAAGAGAGTTATGTACTGTCAAAAATAAAATTAAGTATTATATTGTCCAAAGTAAAGTGTCGTATTGTCAGAAGTTAACTTTCATATTATCAAAAGGAACGTATGTTATTGTCTTTTGACAATACTTTTTGTATAGTGTTATTGTTAAAAGGAAAGTGTCTTATCGTCTAAAGTATCGTGTTGTCAAAAGCAATGTATCGTATCCTTTTATTATCGTCAAAAGTAAAGTTTCGTATCGTCAAAACTAAAGTTTAGTTTCGATAAATCTTCGTCTCGTCAATAGTAAAGTATGTTTTAAATTGTCAAATGTGAAGTATCGTCGTCGAACATATCGTTCTGTCAAAAGTAAAGCATCGTATCCTTAATAGTATCATAAAAAATAAAATCTATCGTCAAGTAATGTAAAGTATGGAGCGTCAAAAGGAAAACAAAGTATTCAGTTTCAGTCAGAATAAAGGACTGTATTGTCGGATAGCGTAGCGTCAAAGGTAGATTCGTATCGTCAGAATTAAAGACTCGAATCTACAAGAATAAAATATGTTATTATCAAAAACAAAGTGTTATCGGCAAAAGTATCATGTTGACAAGGATAAAACACTTTATCGTTCATGTTACCGTCAAAAGCAAATTACTGAATAGTCCGTAGTAAAGTAGCATACCGTTAAAAGTAGTGTCGTATCATCATTAGTAATAGTAGGTATCGCATCGTTAAAGGGAAGGTATACTACTTCCAGGGATACGGCTTAGTTTTGTCAGAAGTAAAAAGCTCCTGTCGTAAAGTGTTTTATCGTCCAAAGTATCGTCTAGTCAATAGTAAAGTATCATGTCGATAACATTATCGCCAGATATAAAGTATTTATGTTGTCACTAGTGTAGTCAAATGTAAGGGAAATTATAAAAGTCAAAGTAATGTCAGAAAAAATACTTTAATTCGTTTCTTCCCTCTTTCAGGATCAACAAAACGACAGACGTGATACCACTACGCCGAGGGTCTGGCTCACAGGGCCTCCCGGTTAGTGGCGGGTGTTTAGGACTCCGTCGCTGATCGGGCTGCTCTTTGAGCTTCCCGAAAAGGTAGTCATCACCGTAAATAAATGAAAATTGTGGTTCGTAGTTGTCACGAGGCCCCGTGGGTAACAAACTCGGATCTGTGGGTAACAAACTCGGACCCGTGGGTAACAAACTCGGACCCGTGGGTAACACATTCGGACCCGTGGGTAACACATTCGGACCCGTGGGTAACAAACTCGGACCCGTGGGTAACAAACTCGAACCCGTGGTTAACACATTCGGACCCGTGGGTAACACATTCGGACCCGTGGGTAACATAGTCGGACCCGTGGGTAACACATTCGGACCCGTGGGTAACACATTCGGACCCGTGGGTAACACATTCGGACCCGTGGGTAACACACTCGGAGCCATGTGTAACAAACTCGGAATCTTGGGTAACCAACACGGATCCCTGGGTAACAAACTCGGACCCGTGGGTAACACATTCGTACCCGTGGGTAACACATTCGTACCCGTGGGTAACACATTCGTACCCGTGGGTAACACATTCGGACCCGTGGGTAACAAACTCGTACCCTTGGGTAACATATTCGGACCCGTGGGTAACACACTCGGACCCGTGGGTAACAAATTCGGACCCGTGGGTAACACATTCGGACCCGTGGGTAACACATTCGGACCCGTGGGTAACACATTCGGACCCGTGGGTAACACATTCGGACCCGTGGGTAACACATTCGGACCCGTGGGTAACATAGTCGGACCCGTGGGTAACACATTCGGACCCGTGGGTAACACATTCGGACCCGTGGGTAACACATTCGGACCCGTGGGTAACACTCGGAGCCATGTGTAACAAACTCGGAACCTTGGGTAACCAACACGGATCCCTGGGTAACAAACTCGGACCCGTGGGTAACGCATTCGGACCCTTGGGTAACATAGTCTGACCCGTGGGTAACACACTCGGACCCGTGGGTAACACATTCGGACCCGTGGGTAACACATTCGGATCCTTGGGTAACATAGTCGGACCCGTGGGTAACACATTCGGATCCTTGGGTAACATAGTCGGATCCGTGGGTAACAAACTCGGACCCGTGGGTAACACATTCGGAGCCATGTGTAACAAACTCGGAATCTTGGGTAACCAACACGGATCCCTGGGTAACAAACTCGGACCCGTGGGTAACACATTCGTACCCGTGGGTAACACATTCGGACCCGTGGGTAACAAACTCGTACCCTTGGGTAACATATTCGGACCCGTGGGTAACACACTCGGACCCGTGGGTAACAAATTCGGACCCGTGGGTAACACATTCGGACCCGTGGGTAACACATTCGGACCCGTGGGTAACACATTCGGACCCGTGGGTAACACATTCGGACCCGTGGGTAACACATTCGGACCCGTGGGTAACACATTCGGACCCGTGGGTAACACATTCGGACCCGTGGGTAACACATTCGGACCCGTGGGTAACATAGTCGGACCCGTGGGTAACACATTCGGACCCGTGGGTAACACATTCGGACCCGTGGGTAACACATTCGGACCCGTGGGTAACACTCGGAGCCATGTGTAACAAACTCGGAATCTTGGGTAACCAACACGGATCCCTGGGTAACAAACTCGGACCCGTGGGTAACGCATTCGGATCCTTGGGTAACATAGTCTGACCCGTGGGTAACACACTCGGACCCGTGGGTAACACATTCGGACCCGTGGGTAACACATTCGGACCCTTGGGTAACATAGTCGGACCCGTGGGTAACACATTCGGACCTTGGGTAACATAGTCGGACCCGTGGGTAACACATTCGGACCCGTGGGTAACAAACTCGGACCCGTGGGTAACACATTCGTACCCGTGGGTAACACATTCGTACCCGTGGGTAACACATTCGGACCCGTGTGTAACAAACTCGTACCCTTGGGTAACACATTCGTACCCGTGGGTAACACATTCGGACCCGTGGGTAACAAACTCGGACCCGTGGGTAACACATTCGGACCCGTGGGTAACAAACTCGGACCCGTGGGTAACATAGTTGGACCCGTGGGTAACACATTCGGACCCGTGGGTAAAAACTCGTACCCTTGGGTAACACATTCGGACCCGTGGGTAACACATTTGGACCCGTGGGTAACAAACTCGGACCCGTGGGTAACACATTCGGACCCGTGGGTAACAAATTCGGACCCGTGGGTAACATAGTTGGACCCGTGGGTAACACATTCGGACCCGTGGGTAACAAATCGGACCCGTGGGTAACACATTCGGACCCGTGGGTAACATATTCGGACCCGTGGGTAACACATTTGGACCCGTGGGTAACAAACTCGGACCCGTGGGTAACACATTCGGACCCGTGGGTAACAAACTCGGACCCGTGGGTAACAGTCGGACCCGTGGGTAACAAACTCGGACGCGTGGGTAACACATTCGGACCCGTGGGTAACACATTCGGACCCGTGGGTAACACATTCGGACCCGTGGGTAACATAGTCGGACCCGTGGGTAACACATTCGGACCCGTGGGTAACAAACTCGGACCCGTGGGTAACACATTCGGACCCGTGGGTAACACATTCGGACCCGTGGGTAACACATTCGGACCCGTGGGTAACACATTTGGACCCGTGGGTAACAAACTCGGACCCGTGGGTAACACTCGGAGCCATGTGTAACAAACTCGGAATCTTGGGTAACCAACACGGATCCCTGGGTAACAAACTCGGACCCGTGGGTAACGCATTCGGATCCTTGGGTAACATAGTCTGACCCGTGGGTAACACATTCGGACCCATGGGTAACAAACTCGGACCCGTGGGTAACAAACTCGGACCCGTGGGTACAAACTCGGACCCGTGGGTAACAAATTCGGACCCGTGGGTAACAAACTCGGAATTTTGGGTAAAAATACGGACCCGTGGGTAATACACTCGGACCCGTGGGTAACACATTCGGATCCTTGGGTAACATCCTCGGATCCGTGGGTAACAAACTCGGACCTTTATGTAACAAACCCTGGCCCTTAGGTAACACACTCGGATCCGTTGGTAACAAACTCGTACCCGTGGGTAACAAACTCGGACCTTTGGGTAATAAACCCGGACCGTTGGGTAACACATTCGGACCCATGGGTAACAAACTCGAAATTTGGGTAACAAACATGGACCCGTGGGTAAAAAACTCGGAACCTGGGGTAACAAACTCGGATCGGTGTCTGTCTCATGAGTAACTCGGAGTCCAGTGGGTAACTCGGAGTCCAATGGGAGTCTCTTTAGAGTCACAGAGTGACCAGGATTTCTCGGAGTCTCATTGGTAACTCGGAGTATCGTGGGTACTCGGAGTCCCATGGGAGTCTGTTTAGAGTCACGGAGTGCCCAGGGTTTCTCAGAGTCTCATGGGGAACTCGAAGTCCCAAGGGTAACTAGGAGTCTCATGGGAGTCTCTTTGGAATCAGGGAGTGCCCAGGATTTCTCGCAGTCCAGAGGGTAACTCGAAGTCCTATGGGAGTCTCCTTAGAGTCACAGAGTTCTCAGGGTTTCTCGGAGTCTCATGGGTAACTCGGAGTCCAATGGGAGTATCTTTATAGTCATGGAGTGACCAGGGTTTCTCGGAGTCTCATGAGGAATTCGGAGTCCCGTGGGTAACTCGGAGTTCAGAGGGAGTCTCTTTAAAGTCACGGAGTGCCCAGGGTTTCTCGGAGCCCCGTGGGTAGCTCGGACTCCCATGGGACTCCATGGGTGTCTCTTTAGTCACGGACTGCCCGGGGTTTCTCGGAGTCCCGTGAATAATTCGGAGTCCCGTGAGTAACTCGGAGCCTCGTGGATAACTCGGAGTCCCGAGGGTAACTCGGAGTCCAGTGGGAGTCTCTTCAGAGTCGCGGAGTGCCCAGGGTATTGGTTGGTTGATATGTCTTCTGTTGGTAAATATATTCCGCAATGTATGGCTACGGCAATGGAGAATCGGATACACATTTGGCAAAAGAATGTCTAAAGTGAATATTGTCGACCACATTTCACAAAAGGCTGCATGCGCAAAATATTATGCACAAATGCAACCAAAATTCATTTTTTCTAACAGTACCATAATATTTTGTTGATGGATATTCGAATCTAAATGTCTTTCACACTCTCGGCGTCTATAATTGTAAGAAATACATAAGACATGTGGTCCGGCTATTGTGCCATTATTGCAAAAATCGACACAAAATCAGACAATATGCAAATACACTACACAAATTCTAAAAGAAATACGTACATGGTGCAAAATACGTATATACTCACATTAGTTAGTCACTCACGACCCATAAAATTAATTTTAAACTCGGCGTTCTACCGTCGCATTCAGCTAACGTAAAATACTACGGCATCGTCGCTACGCCGTATGGCTAAACTGCATACAGGCTTCCAGACCCTAATAATGACTCATTCCATTATTTGTCGGTTGAACTGTAGACTCGAAACTACTGAATTACCCGAGTACGAGTTTTCCTACCCGCGAAAAAGGTTACCACTGTACGTCAGCGAGACGTACGTATTTCGATGGGGGAGGTAGCGGATAAAGAGTTGTATCTTACAATGTCGAGAGGCAATCCATGTCTTTGATTAATGGAGCTTCGCAACGCGAGACGGTGTTCTCCATTCCTGAAAGGACCCGCTGATACTTTACATTGCCGAGAGGCGTGCGATAAAATATTTGTTGCGGCGCGCACCGGTCTGGATGGAAATTCCCGGAAATGACTTGCAATATGTACGAAGGGACAGCTAAATACCGTAAGCATCAATCTGGTTCTTACCGGATCCGTCGTAGCCCAATCAACGGGGAGAAAACCGGTCACCAATTGTTATCAGCAAACAAAAAATATGGTCGTATAGAGAAATAAATTCTAAGAAAGATAGCGTTTTTTGCTACTTGAGTTTTAATGGCGAACATAACAAAAAAAAATTCGCAAAAGTCAAAAAAAACGGTTTTTTGCAAATAAAAAAAAAGCTTAAGTCCTACACAAGAAAGTTAAATTAGAAAGTTGTAGTTCTAAAAATGCGCGTCGAATGAGATGTGAACGAAAAAAAATCGGTTCATAAACATTTGAGAAATATTTAAAAAAAAAAGAGTCAAAAACCGTGTTTTCGTATTTTTGCTGTATAAATTCTAATTTTGTGTGAACAAACTTCTTGTTAACTACAAATATTGCCCAAGACAAGCGGAAAATGATCCTTTTTTTCAAAAATTCAAAAGTCTTATTTTTTTCGAGTTATAACGATTTATAAGAAAGACGTTTTCAAAAAATCAGCAAAGGTTTTTTCGAAGGATCGTCTGTTTCGGACGATCTCACTGTGTTTAATAGTATGGATATTAAGTATGCGGATATGTATATTTATTATCCGCATACTTAATATCCATACATCCATCCATCCCTTCGTACATATTGCAAGTCATTTCCGGGAATTTCCATCCAGACCGGTGCGCGCCGCAACAAATATTTTATCGCAGGCCTCTCGGCAATGTAAAGTATCAGCGGGTCCTTTCAGGAATGGAGAACACCGTCTCGCGTTGCGAAGCTCCATTAATCAAAGACATGGATTGCCTCTCGACATTGTAAGATACAACTCTTTATCCGCTACCTCCCCCATCGAAATACGTACGTCTCGCCGTCGTACAGTGGTAACCTTTTTCGCGGGTAGGAAAACTCGTACTCGGGTAATTCAGTAGTTTCGAGTCTACAGTTCAACCGACAAATAATGGAATGAGTCACTATTAGGGTCTGGAAGCATGTATGCAGTTTAGCCATACGGCGTAGCGACGATGCCGTAGTATTTTACGTTAGCTCCATGCTCCATGCGACGGTAGAACGCCGAGTTTAAAATTAATTTTATGGGTCGTGAGTGACTAACTAATGTGAGTACATACGTATTTTGCACCATGTACGTATTTCTTTTAGAGTTCGTGTAGTGTATTTGCATATTGTCTGATTTTGTGTCGATTTTTGCAATAATGGCACAATAGCCGGATCACATGCCTTATGTATTTCTTACAATTGTAGACGCCGAGAGTGTGAAAGACATTTAGATTCGAATATTCATCAACAAAATATTATGGTACTGTTAGAAAAAATGAATTTTGGTTGCATTTGTGCATAATATTTTGCGCATGCAGCCTTTCGTGGAATGTGGTCGACAATATTCACTTTAGACATTTTTTTTGCCAAATATGTATCCGATTCTCCATTGCGGTAGCCATACATTGCGTAACATATTTACCTACAGAAGACATATCAACCAGCCAATACCCTGGGCATTCCGTGACTCTAAAGAGACTCCCACTGGTCTCCGAGTTACACACGGTGTTCCGAATTACCCACGGGACTCCGAGCAATACTGGGCGCTCCATGACTCTGAAGAGACACCGAGTTCCCTACGGGACTCCGACGAGACTCCAAAGTTACTCACGGGACTCCGAGAAACCCTGGGCACTCTGTGACTCTAAACAGACTCCCATGGGACTCCGAGTTACCCTCTGGACTGCGAGAAATCCTGGGCACTCCCTGACTCTAAAGAGACTCCCATGGAACTCCGAGTTACCCTTGGGACTTTGAGTTACCCATGAGACTCCGAGAAACCCTGGGCATTCAATAACTCTAAAGAGACTCCCATGGGACTCTGAGTTAACCACGGGGCTCCGAGGAACCCTGGGCACTCCGTGACTCTAAAGAAACTCTCACAGGACTCCGAGTTTCCCATGAGACTCCGAGTTACCCACGGGAGTCCGAGTTACCCACGAAACTCCCGAGTTACCCATGGGACTCCGAGAAACCGTGGGCAGTCCGTGACTCTAAAGGGACTCCCACAGGACTCCGAGTTACCCATGAGACTCCGAGTGACCCACGAAACTCCGTTACCCATGGGACTCCGAGAAACACCGGGCACTCCGTGACTGAAGAGACTCCGAGTTACCCACGGGACTCCAACTAAGTTCCGAGTTACCCACGGGACTCCCGACGAATTGTCGAGTTTATTACCCACGGGGTGTCGAGTTAGTTACACACGGGGCTCTGACTTGGTTCTCCACGGGGCACCGTGTTAGTTGCCCACATGGCTTCGAGTTAGTTACCCATGGAACTCCGAGTTACCCTTGGGACTTTGAGTTACCCATGAGACTCCGAGAAACCCTGGGCACTCAATAACTCTAAAGGGACTCCCATGGGACTCCGAGTTAACCACGGGGCTCCGAGGAACCCTGGGCACTCCGTGACTCTAAAGAAACTCCCACAGGACTCCGAGTTACCCACGAAACTTCCGAGTTACCCATGGGACTCCGAGAAACCCTGGGCAGTCCGTGACTCTAAAGGGACTCCCACAGGACTCCGAGTAACCCATGAGACTCCGAGTGACCCACGAAACTCCGTTACCCATGGGACTCCGAGAAACACCGAGCACTCCGTGACTGAAGAGACTCCGAGTTACCCACGGGACTCCAACTAAGTTCCGAGTTACCCACGGGACTCCCGACGAATTGTCGAGTTTATTACCCACGGGGTGTCGAGTTAGGTTACCCAGGGGCTCTGACTTGGTTCGTCCACGGGGCACCCGACGAATTAATCGTGTTAGTTACCCATGGGGCTCTGGGTGCTCCGACGAAATTCCGAGTTTATTATCTACGGGGCTCTGAGTTAATTACCCACGGGACTTTGAGTTAATTACCCACGGGGCTCCGAGTTAGATACCCACATGGCTCGGAGTTTGTTACTCACGGGGCTCCGAGTTACCCACGATGCTCCGAGTTTTATACCCTCGGGGCTCCGAGTTACTGTCGAGTTTCCCACGAGTTTCCCACGAGGCTCCGAATTTGATAGCAAGACATTGAGCAAGATGTTTCGACAATCTATCAGACAATAAAATATTTGAAAGAGCAAAAAAACACATTGGGAATGTCAACGCGTATGTTATCTCGAAGATACCATATTTCACGCTCGATTGTTAGTCGAACATTAGTTAGAAATAATCTAAATTATCATAAAAGAAGAAATGCTCCAAAATACCCGCCGCTCAGTTGGAAAGAATTCCCAGGTGTTGCTGTGCTTTGACACGCATTCATTATCGTGAAAAAGTTATCGTGTTATGGATGATGAAAAATAGTTCACGGTGTCCAATTCGAAGATCAAAGGTAATGAAGGTGTAAAATTATTTAATAGGAAAAATAGTATTTTAGACTTTTCTTTTACTAAAGTTACTAAAGAAAAATTAAAAATTTTCCGGAATTTTGAGGCTCCCTAGCGGCTAAACGAAGCTATTTAGGCCATCAGTCCAGTAGGCACCGACTTTTATGTGTTCTTGAAACATATAGGGCTAGTTTTGACGGTTTCCTATGTATTTTTTTTTTGCGTAGAACACAATGCGCGGGGTCCGTAGAGCTGAAGCCGTCCGCTAATTTTTTTAAATTAACAATTTGTGAAAAAAAAACGTCATTTTTTTCACATTTATGTTTATATCGCCGTTCCTTGGCATATTTGATATAGCATATGCATTTAGGAAGTTGTAGCCTATTGAATTTCCAAAATTTTAAGTCCAACCCAAGTCTCCAAGTGCTATTGTTAACTTGCAAATGACTGTTGAAGTTGAAAAAGTGCTTTTTTTCACCATTTTTTTACTTCGAAAGTAGGGCGACTATATCATGAAACTTTTTGGAGGGACTGCTATTTGTAGTATGAAGGTATACAAATTTCAGCTCGATCCTTTAATAACTTTTCGAGTAATTAACGATAGCATTTTTTTGCAAGCCTTAATTAACAATTACGTCAGTTCTTTGTTTATTGTACGATATTGACCGGGTATAGAAGAGATTTATGATTTTTTTCTAGTCCAACCTGGTTAATATCGTACAATAAACAAATAAATGGCGTCATTGTTAATTAAGGCTTGCAAAAATTCGAACGTTAATTACTCGAAAAGTTATTAACGGATCGAGCTGAAATTTTTTGTAACTTCATACTACAAATATCAGTCCCTCAAAGTATGTCAGTCAAATATCAGCACCAAGAAATGTCATGATGATAGTCGTCCTACTTACGAAGTAAAAAAATAATGAAAAAAAAGCACTTTTTCAACTTCAGTAGTCATTTGCAAGTTAACAATAGCACTTGGAGACTTTGGGTTGGGCTTAAAATTTTGGAAATTCAATAGGCTACAACTTCTTATATGCATATGCTATATATAAAATATGCCAAGGAAAGGAGATATAAGCGGAAATGTGAAAAAATTCGTTTTTTTTTTCACAAATTGTTAATTTAAAAAATAAGCGGACAGTTTCAGCTCTTCGGATCCCGCGCATTCTGTTCTACGCAAAAAAATACATAGGTAACCGTCAAAAGTAGCCCTATATGTTCAAAGAACAGTTTTTGATGATTTTAGCTCCCTGCTTACTGGACTACTTAGGCCATATGCAAGTTGACCTATATCGTTTTCTTTTGGGTCGACGAACGTCTGGTATTACGTTGTATAGTAAATTCCCGGACACCCTGTATAACCCTGTATGTTTCTCTCGGTCATTAGTCAACTTTGATGATTTTTTTGTTTTTTAACTGGTTCGTTATTTCCACCAAACTAACGAATTCTCGCTCTTCACCGCGGGCGTAACGTGGAACCACTTCATGCAAGGTAAATTATATTATACAGGTATCCTCCGCCTCGATCGTGCCGCAAATATAAAACTACGACGACTTAATAAAAACCTTTAATGGATAGAGCGAAGGCGCCCCAATTAATATTTAACCGGAAAGTAAATCTAATTTCCGCACTCGTTGCCGGCCGTGGCAAGTCGGAGTTTAAGCTGGGCGAGGCGGTTGGCGGATCTGGGCGCTTGAGACTTTCAAGACGCCACACCTAAATACGCGGCTATCCGCAGACGGACAATGCGGTAGGAAAGTCGATAGTTTAACGAGCAAATAAAATCAATCCGCTGCCCAATGAATCACTATTTCCGCGTCTACTGGGTGTGGCCATTAAATAACCGAACTGCTGTCATAACAATTTTTATTCGTTACCAATTACAGTAGCAACTTTTTCGCCTTCAATGTACTCCCTTGGCGATCTCTACACCGCTCCATACCACATTTCCATTGTTGAAGGCAGTGCTGGAAGTCCGCTTTTGTCAGCTGGGTCAGAACCTCCGTCGCTTTTGCTATAACCGCTTCCACACTTTCGAATCTTGTCCCCTTCAGTGTCACCGTATGTAACAAGCCTGGATCAGTGTCAATGTTGTTCAGAATGTCAGCGCAAATGTTCATTCTTGATTCCTTTTGCTCGGGAGTGATGAGTTTTGGCACCATTTTTGCGCATGTTGAACGATCCATGCAAAATCTGGCGAACACATTCTTTGTCGATTCCTGTTATTCCATCAAGCCCTCGGATGCTTAGACGACGATCTTCGCGGATTGATTTACCAATGTTTTCGTCCGTTTTTGACGTTGAGGGCCGTCCGGGGCGCGGATCGTCTTCGGTCGATTCACGCCCCTCTTTAAACTGTTTAAACTATTCAAAAACTTGTATACGGTTAAATATTCTTTCCCGTATATTTCTTTTAACATTGCATAAGCTTCTGTAAAATGTTTCCCCAGTTTAACAAGAAACTTGAAATTAACCCGTTGCTCATACAACTGGATACAACATATGTCCAATAATATTATATAGAATAATGTGCCCTCTATCATGAAATTATTGTTAATTTGAGAATAATAGAGGAAATGAACATGAATATTACATTCGATAAATATAAATCGATTGCATTAATAAATAATACTTTTTCGGAATAATTGTTAATATAAAACATAACGTGAAATTCGTTTACAACGAAATTGACTGATAAAACTGTTTAATAACTCAACCATGTGTGCAAGCATTTGTTTATCGATACATTTAATATAAACACATTTAT
Source organism: Aromia moschata (assembly GCA_029963805.1). Lineage (NCBI taxonomy): Eukaryota > Metazoa > Arthropoda > Insecta > Coleoptera > Cerambycidae > Aromia > Aromia moschata. The sequence continues at coordinate 2,671,171 of JAPWTK010000035.1, forward strand.
TATTGATTATTCTTGATATGGAAATGATTTACTAAATTTTAATTTTAAATTTCGTTATTAAATATTCAATATTTCCATCCACCCGTTTCCAAGGATTATTTCGTATCGAATTAGGTCGTAGAGTTTTGAAAAAAAGCCCACGTGTACTTATTTAAATTTTATAAACAATTTTTTTTATGAAGAATGCTTGGAGAGCTTAATTTTGTTTTTCAAAAGGCTAAAAAAAACTGGACGTTTTCCACGAAACTATACTATACTCTTCTCGACGCGTGTTTCGTCAACTAAGTTGGCATCTTCAGAAGAAGATTACAACTAAATTATAACCCTTAAAATTGACAATTTTGCCCTTAACAAGTTTGACAAGTCACCATTTCCTCAATTATTGTTATTATTTTTTTTGGTTCGTCATACGATAGCCATATTTACGTAAAGTAAAATGCCGTTTCAATTATCTGTTTCTGATGATTTAGTGTTTAGATATTACGCCAACCAACAACCGAGGGAGTCCGAACGGCGTTATGGTCGAGAACGAGCATCGAGCGTAATTTCTCACAAAAACACATCAAAAAATTACTGTAGTTAGACTAATCACGTATAAACATTTGTGTAAAACTTAAGAAAAACTGAAACAATTACTACATTGATAAAAAATATTTTTTAAAAAAGCAGTGTTTTTAGTGTTAGAAAAGGGAATCCCCCCTTAAGTTATTAATAAATTGTCAAACTGCGATTGTTATTTTTTTCTATTTTAACAAATACGTACTTGACTAATCTAATTTTTCTTAACAAAATGTTACAAAAACGAAATTTGAATAGAAACAATAGTAAAAAATTGATACAGCGGCATTTTGAGAGACCCCGAAGATCTCTGTGATTTTAGTTGGTTATATTTTCGCCAAAAATATTGTAAATATAATTTCTTAAAAAAATCTTTCCAAAGAAGAAAATCATAGCAGGCAAGCATTAATAAAATCAAGCATCAAGGAAGCATTAATAAAATATTGTTTTCATTTGTTTTTTCGTTACCACATTAATGGCTTCGACACCTATAAATCGGAACACACTGTACAATGTACCGGGCACACTAGACCCGGTCTCCCCTACGCACTACCCTATTTTAAGTTCTAATACATAGGATTTTTGAAGTTTTCAGGATTTATTACAGCAAACTCAAACTCGCGGAGTTGAAAATTTCCTGAGATTTAACCGCGTTATAAGTTAACCGTGACTTTAATGGTATTACAATTTCATTTGAAACGCGGCCGGTGCTGGAACGCTTTTTTTAATTATAAATTATTTCTTTATAAAGTTGCTGGCAGTTTCATTTGAATATGGGACTTTAAGGTTTAAATAATTTTGCAAACTACTTTTCTGGTTACAGCTTCTCGGCATTAATGAAATAAATACTTACACAAGCGTTCGTACACAAACGTTTTTATCATTTGATTAGACACCGTTAAAAAGTTATTTTTTAAAATTTAAATGTAATAAATATATATACCTACTACAAAATTGACGTAATAAATACACTACTCATAAAAATTAAGGGAGCAAAAAAAAACTTATTTTTTTCCCCGATTTTTGACGGGCTGTGTCTACATGAAAAATAGTCGTATCGAGAATTTAAAAAAAGCGTTTTGAAGCTCCAAGACTCTAGTTTTTGGATCTGTAGGCCAACATTTTTTTAGAAGCCACGGTTTTAACGTGATGCGAAGAAATAAAGCGAAAAAAAATCTTTCCAAATTTTTAACCTTCTTTTTCTTGCTCCACGGGCTCGGAAAAATTTTTTTCGATTAAACGACCATATGGACGAGATAGCCTGTATATTCAGCTTCACGTTCCTTTTTTTAATTATTTGCTACGTCCATTTGTCGCGGAGATATCCGAAATTGAACGAAAAAGGATCCTTTTGTCTTCAACCATCGATATCAGCAACCAATGATCGTACAGGAAATTGAAGGGCAGTTCCAGAAACTGGAATAAACGCCCTATAAAATCCTGTCAAGACATTTAACAAGAAATGTTTTTCCACCCTCAATATCGACTTGAAAAAAGTTGAAATAAGTGACTTTTTCCCTTGTTTTGATGACTTCAAAACATTTTTTTCTTGAAAATTTTCGAATTTATTTTTCAAATTTACCAAGTGACCGATGCATTGAGAAAAAAAGTGGAAAACATTGTTTTTTCCGTTTTTTATGAAGATTACACGTTTAAGAATAAAAATCTTGCTCTTTTAATTTTTTTCAAAACTTTCAATAATCGGCCCGGAAGAACTGCTCGATGGATCGATCTGCAGATTTACAGGGCTATACATCAATATTTGCTAAGATTCAGTCGATTTACCAAAACAAGGGAAAAAGTCACTTTTTTTCAAGTCGATATTGAGGGTGGAAAAAAATTAGTTTTTAAATATCTTGACAGGATTTTATAGGAAATTTATTCCAGTCTCAGAAACTGCCTTTCAATTTCCTGTACGATCATTGGTTGCTGAGATAAAAGGGTATTTTTTCGTTCAATGTCGGATACCTTCGCGACAAATGGACGTAGCAAACTATAAAAAAAAAAGGAAATTGAAGCTAAATAAACAGGTTCTCTGGTCCATATGGTCGTATAACCGAAAAAAAAATTTACGAGCCCGTGTACCGAGAAAAAGAAGGCTCAAACTTTGGAAAAAAAATTTCGCACTATTTCTTCGGATTGCGTTAAATCCGTGGCTTCTATACAATTTTGGCCTACAGATCTGAAAACTAGAATCTTGGAGCTTCAAAACGTTTTTTTTTAATTCGCGATACGACCATTTAAAAAGGAAAAAAACTAGATTTTTTTCACTGCCTTAATTTTTGTGAGTAATTTATATCCTTATCGAGTATGTCTACGGATACGGTTCACAATAAGTAAGTACAAAAAATAAAGATTTCGACAAATAGTATTGAATGAATGAAAATTTCTCGAGCTAGCTTCTAACAATCTAGAGGAGAAAAAAAAAAAAAAGACAACAATTTAACGTCTCCAAGCCTTTTATCTACAAATAATTTAAATTTATCTACAAATTTAAAAATTTAATTTGTAGATAAATTAAAATTATTAAATTTTTAAATTAATTAATTTAAAAAAAAATTTATCTACAAATAATTTAAATGATTCAAATTGTGGATACATTCTGAGGACGTCTTATCTACACAAGTTTTTTTTTTCAAACATCCCTGTAAAAAGTTCAAGGCTTCCATTATAGAAATGTAATGTCAGATGGGCTGCTCGTTGTATTAAAAAATGCGATAATTTCCATTCCTTTTTCATTTTTTGCGGTGGATTATCAAAATAAAATCACGCTAAATAATCAGATACGAATCCCATTCCACAGGGGTGACTTAGGCGGCTTATATAATCCTCTTTAAAACCGTTAGAGGATTTTGTGGTTACTACATTAACTCCCATTGTTTTTACGCGGGATATTATCAGGGGATAAATACTACCCCATTTTGAAAGTACCAGAACTCTCCCAGTTTACAGGAAGTGAAATTAAATTAAAATTAAAAAAAAGTACCTGCACATTTATGTACTCGTAATCCCTTCTGTAATACGTTTCCAATGAAAGGATTTATAAACAGCCATCAAAAAAAAGTAATCAAATCTGGCTATGAACAATAGATATGGAAATAGCGGTTATGTCAATGTTCGTAAAATAAATCATGGCTGTCCCATAATGCAACAGCCTTGACAATTAAATAATGTTATTTTAAGATTAAGAATGGAAATACGTTAAAATCTTGACGCCCATTTTTTTTAAATACGCGTCTTGAAGCGTACTTTCAAGATATTATACATAGTCCCAATTCCGAGAATTTCGAAGCGGCAACGCTAAAACAATATATACGTCGCGTCAAAAAAAGTAGTCGCGTAGAAAACGTTATAAAACTGGCCCAAATTAATATTTTTCAAAATCTCAAAAAGTGTAGCAAACTTGAAGAGATTTATGATTTTTCTAGCCCAACCCGGTCAATATCGTACAATAAACATGGCGTCATTGTTAATTAAGGCTTGCAAAAAAATTGGATCGTTAATTACTCGAAAAGTTATTAACGGATCGAGCTGAATTTTTTTTTGTAACTTCATACTACAAATAGCAGTCCATCCAAGATATTTCATAATCATAGTCGCCCTACTTTCGAAGTAAAAAAAATAGTGAAAAAAACGCACTTTTTCAACTTCAGTCATTTGCAAGTTAACAATAGGCTTAAAATTTTGGAAATGAAATAGGCTACAACTTCTTAAATGCATATGCTATATAAAATATGCCAAGGAACGGAGATATAAGCGAAAATGTGAAAAAAAGACGTTTTAAAAATAGAGACAGAAACAGATAGGGAAAAAATTAGAAACAATCCAAGTTTATCGCCTTGTATGTCAAAAACTAAGCTAACGTTTCACAGCCAATGTTCATACAAACTTTTTTTACATAGAATCACTTCTTTTACAAAATCGAAAAGTCCTGATCAAAAAACCTGGGCCACCAGATACAGTGTGTCCCAATATTCCGTGTACAATGAGCTACCACATGCTCCTGACGTCAAAATAAGTCGATTTAACTAAACTTACCTATATACCAAGTTGTCTCGTTTAGCCGCTAGAGGCCGTCAAAGTTGACATAACATTTTTTGCGTTTTTTTGCCAATAACTCAGTAACGCCCTGTATGAACTTAATGATATTTGGTGTGCTAGTATGTTCCGACAGATGGCACATTTTGACATTTGCATCGAAGTTATTCCATTAACAGGGTGCGAAAAGTACCCCTACCCTTAAAGTAACCTGCTCGTATTTTTTTTTGGTGGGGGTGATACCGCTTCATCTAAATGGGGTGACTTAAAACAGAAAGTTTATTCTGCGAGTATTGAGAACGAGGAACAATTGTGGAACAGAATTCAAAATGCCGTTGAAGAATTGCAGAACGAGGAAACCCTGAGAAGAGTGCACTTTAATTTCTTACGTAAGATTGATTTCTGTATTAATGAAAATGGAGGTCATTTTGAACACCTAATTAAGTCTCAATAAATGATTCTTTAAGTTTGTTTATTTCGCTTTCGTCCTAAAATCAATTTTAAAGTGAAATCAATTAAATCGTATTAGAATCGACAATGCTGTAATAAAACATGAATTCAGCGAAAACGGTAAGGAATACAAACATTTTACAAGAGAGAAAATTTGTTAAAAAATTGCTTTTATTTATGATAAAAATTTAGATGAAGCGGTATCACCCCCACCAAAAAAAATACGAGCAGGTTACTTTAAGGGTAGGGGTAGTTTTCGCACCCTGTTAATGGAATAACTTTTCAAATGTCAAAATGTGCCATGTCGGAACATACTAGCACACCAAATTTCATTAAGTTCATACAGGGCGTTACTAAGTTATTGGCAAGAAACTAAAATCTTATGTCAACTTTGACGGCCTCTAGCGGCTAAACGAGACAACTTGGTATATAGGTAAGTTTAGTTAAATCGACTTATTTTGACGTCAGCATGTGGTAGCTCGTTGTACACGGAATATTAGGACACCCGGTATATTTAAAACGTAAGATGTGCGTACGTGAATATGAATCCCCCCTTCCCTCCACGCTAGCAACGGGAAAACTCGAGAGGAGATGCTCCCTTCGACGGAGGTGAGGATTAGCGCGGCATCAGAACCAATCGATAGCTGCCAATGCGTGAGCCAAAACGTATCACTCCACTCTGTCAAGAGGTAGAGAATTTTAAATGACGCGTGCGATTATTACGTCGATGAAGGGGGCGGGGAGGTGGGAGGATACGGGGAGACGGCTATTGTCCCGTTCGTTGGCGCCGCGAATTCGGCTCCATCTGCTCGGGTTCGCATGGAGCAATTATAAAGTTGTCGCCGTACAGTAGTCGATGAAAAAATATGTTTCAAAGCGACGGAAAGTGACGGTAATTTTGTTATGAAAAATAACGCAGTGCGTATAATGCGAAATACGCACTTAGTAAACAAAGAGTCAAAAAAACGGACGAGAAATTGAGATTGTTCCTGTTATTCAATGTGGTACTGTTTGACGTCAGTATTTCATCACAGTATAGTTGGAATTACATTATAGTTGGAGTAACACCCTTATATTGCGTCAGTGCCCTCAGTGCGTCGATTGTTTGTGGATCGTTGGAGTAACAACGGTCCTTAACATGTCCCCATAAAAAAATAGTCCAACGGTGTTAAATCGCAGCTGCGTGATGGCCAATTAATGTCTCCTCAACAGCTGATAACATGGTTACCGAATTTAGTGTGCAAAAGATCGATTATTTCACGGCTTGTGTGACACGTTGCTCCATCCTGCTGGAACCAAAGCTCGTCCAAGTCCACATCGTCCAATCGCAGCCACAAAAAAACAGTTAACATGTCTCTGTCACGTATTCGATTTACTGTAACGCTGTTACCATCAATGATGCCACCACTCCAAAACCCACACCAAACAGTCACTCTTGCAGCCTTTCTCTATGACTACGTGTGGATTTTCGGAACCTCAAATCCGACAGTTCTGTTTATTAACATGTCCTCCAAGATGAAAATGAGTTTCGTCCGAAAAAATGATTTTTCGATTGAAATCGTCGTCATTTTCAAACTCATTTAAAGCCCACACGGAGAAGCGATAACGAAGTGGATGGTCATTTTCCTTTACCTCTTGAGTAAGTTGCAACTTGTGAGCAAATAATCCGAGGTCTTTATGCAATATTCTCCTCAGAGAAGTGCGACTGACATTAAGTTGTGCTCTGTGACGAGTTGAGGTTCTTGGGTTTTCACGCACACTTTGGGCAATAACAGCAATTATTTCAGCTGTGCTGTTCAGCTGTGCGCACCGGACGAGCACGTGGATGACTTCTGTTATCCATAAGCATGCCAGTTTCACGAACTTTCCTTAAGAACTTTCTTACACCATGCGCTGACGGAGCTTCATTTCGACCAAAAATTGTTCTCAACTTTCTCACTGTTTCTGCAACACAGCATTCACTTTGGAAATAATTTTTCAATATTTCCCAACGTTGTTCAAGCGTAAACCGATCCATTTCTTACAGCGGAGGTTAGACGCCACATATATGTCAAATGTCAAACGCGTCAGTGTCGGCAATGTAGAAATAACACTCAATGTAGCTTGACCTGAATGTAACAGTAATACATAATCTTATGTCAATGTTCGGGAATTTCATTTGTATTAAAAATGTTTAGGTGTCAATCCATAAGGCTGGTCTGTTCCTGTCTTTCTAGTTCGAAAAATGATATTTCCCCTTGACTGATATACCTTTTTTTTTAAATGAGATGGTGCTCTTATTCTTATCCCCTTGACTGCTGAGAATAAAGATCTTTGTTTTTTTTTTTGACTTGTCCCAAACTACCGGAAATTTACAAATCTTTGTCCTGTCTAAAATGCTATACTAACGCCTGATAGTGTAAAATGTCATCAACATGTATTTTCCTATATTTTTAGGGATGTTGAACATGATCCCGGGGTTTATCGGGTTCTATTCTAGACGTCTAAGGAGATTATCAATCGCCCCCCCCCAAATGGTCAAGTAAAAACCAAAATAGTCGGGGGATTGCGCTTGCCGTTGCCTCCAATAAACTTTTTTTTGCTTTTTTGTTTAATCTGTATTGGTCGTCCCCCCCCCCCCCCCACCCCAAAGAATAATACTGGCTACGCCCTTGTGACACAGCAACATGTTTTGAAAGCTACCAAAAAATGATACATTAAGATTGTTTCAGTTCCATTTCAAATGATTAAAAAAAAACTGTTAGCTACGAAAAAGACAAACGAAGAAGTGAAAACGCACACAGTTCAATGGAAATGAATAACGGATTTACGTTTGCGTATAAAAGGTTGTAGTTCTGCTGTAACCGCAACATATGACATTTTTCATACCGACATTAAAAACTGAAAGTCAACGCAAAAAATTTAACGATTTATGTAAAAAACCCTGAACAACACACACAAAACGGTGTAATGAAAAATTAAATTTTATAACAGCAATCCACCCGTAGGTGCCATAGATTACAATTTTATTCCGCGCTGACATTCCCTCAGAGACCGGCTTCGTGTCGTACATAAAGCTCTTTCATAAAAATGTAAAATTCTTGAATCATATAGAAGCAAGATGTATGCGACAAAATGATATATACTCGTACGTACCTATGCACTTACTTCTAGACACAATTTTTATTCTTTTTTTTCCTTTCTGATTGTATTCTTTTTGGTTATTTTTTTTATTTTGGTTGTTGCTAACAAGATTACAGGAAATTACGAGGATTTTCCAATAGGCGGATCACATATTTGTATGTATATGTTCCTTGCAATCGGCGATATATATTTTGTAGACGCTAGATTTTATAGAGTGTGAAAGACATTTAGATTCGAATATCCATCAACAAAGTATTACTGGTACTGTTATAAAAGAGGAATTTTGGTTTAATTTATCTAGCGCATCTAGCCCTTCGTGGAACATGGTCAACAATATTCACTTTAGACGTTTTTTTTGCAAATATGTATCCGATTTTCCATTGCCGTAGCCATACAGAAAAATACACGCAATAAATTTCTGTGGCTGACAGTGGACGAAACAACAGATCTTCGCATAAGGTCGTTAATGTTCTGATACGAATTTTACGTGTTTCAGATATTTCGCCCCCGATATTGATAATGATCACACGCATATATTGTCTTCTGCATTGCCTTCGTGAAAATAATATACGTGGTGTGTCGCCCTCTGTCTATGTAAACTATTTTGAATTTGCACCTTTACCTTCAATAGATGTGGAACGATCATTTTCCTTCTATAACCATATGTAAAGGCCAAATCGCTCACGTTTAACGAGTAGAACTGCAGAAAGACTACTTAAAAATATTTTCCAAAAGATGCAGAAGGAAGAATTAAAACTATTCTTGCTAATGTGCCATTAAAAATAGGGAAGTAAAGGCCATTTCTAAAGGCCAATTATAAAATATGTCACAGGGGGTGAGCTATGTTCCAAAATCGCCCGGTATAACGCCATATAAGATTGTAGCAATTAATTCGGCATTATTCTACTTGCTGTTTAATATTCCGCACGCTTCTAGACTTGCTAGAGTCCATCTTGGGTATATTAGTGCCCTTGAGAACATGTACGAATTTGTAACACGTTTATGTCCTATATATCTTTCCAATTTCTATGCTAGCGAAACTCCGGCGCCGACATCGAGTCTAATTGTTTTTTTGTATATAATTTCACCCATGAGGGTAACTTCTGCGAAAAGCCGAACTTTTTTCCCGGCTAGTAATTAAATCCTGGATCGTTTGTTCCCATGGCACTTTATCAACTTCTTTAATTGTACGAAAAGTCTTTGCCGTGAATTTGTGCCAGTCCAAAGTGTGTCCCCTTTAATCTGACTTTGGAGACTTGGCGCATGAAAGTTTATTTTTTGTTTTGCCGTTGTTCTACGCGTATTTAAGATTTTGTAATAAAGAAAATCTTTATAGTGCGTTTTTAAGTATGCACCATGTGGCAGTAATTCACACTCTAAGATAACGTAACTGTTGAGGAATATTGAAATTTTTAAAATTACAATGTATTCAGTCAATTTTGAAACCTCCTTAAAAAAGTTAATTGGACTGATTTTTTAAGGGACTCAATCCAACTGGAAGCGGAAAAATCCTTGAGGATTGCGATGGATTGTTGAAGGTTGATGTCCAATTACACGACAATTCAGTAGAAGAAGGCAACTGAAAAATTGTTGGAGGTCGTTTACAGCAATTTTTCAGACATTCTCAGAAGGCAGAGAGTCGATTGAAGATGAACCATACAGCGGAAGGCATCATCTTCAAGAACCGATGAAAATGTCGATAGAATATGGAATCTTGTGCGTTCAGATCGTCGGTTGACGAGAAGAATGATCGGGGAAGAGTTAAATTTGAATTGGGGATGAGAAAAATCTGCGCAAAAATGGTTCCAAAAAAACCTTACGCAGGAACAAAAGGATATCAGGAGATAAAGTGTCTTGACTTTTTGGAATCGATTGAACATGATCCCCATTTTATGGAACGTGTCATTACTGGTGATGAGATTTGGGTGTTTGAGTACGACCCGGAAACCAAGCGCCAAAGCATGGAATGGCACACTTCAAGCTCTCCAAGACCCAACAAAGCAAGTTGTTTTTTTGATAGCCAGGGAATTGTACACAAAGAGTTTGTGCCTCCAGGCCAAGCAGAAAATAAATAAAAACAGTAAATAAAACACTTTTACAGAGAAGTTCTTGAAAAACTTCGAAAAAGGGCCATGCATGTGACCCCAAACATTAAGAACAACTGGATGTTGCATCACGACAATGCGCTTTGTCACACAGCCATTTTAGTAAACAAGCTTTTAGCCAGTAAAAACATTCCTGTGGCTCCTCAGCCTCCTTATTCGCTTGACTTGAGTCCTTGTGACTTTTTCTCTTCCCGAGATTGAAAAATCACCTCGAGGGACGTCATTTTGAGACCATAGAAAATATTCAAACGGCCGTAACCGACCAGCCGAAGGCTATTCCAGTATATGAGTTCCAGCACTGCTATGAGGAATGGAAGAACCGTTTCCAGCGCTGTGTGGCTTCCCAAGTAAGTTACTTTGAAGGAGACAATACTGAATTGTAATCCTATTCGAATAAATTAATTCAATTTAGTCTCATTACTTAATTTACACACCTCGTATGTAATTTCAGGCGTTAATGGGTTAAGACTTGGTGAATTCGGTTTTTTATCATTTTACTATATAACCACTACGACGTGGATTTAAGTTTTTATATTGTTTTTAGTACGTAATTAAATATTTCCATTTGTTATAAATTTGTTTACAGATGAACCCGAATTTTCAAGACTTATTTGAGCATATATGTTTTTTTTTAATATATTTTAGGCAATGACAATGACAGTGATGTAATTTTTTCAACAAAAACTTTGGGGACGTGCTTTTTATCTTACGATAAAATTACGATCCAGACGCGAACGTAGCAGAGCAACGAGAAAGACACGCGTCAACGATGACGCGATCGTGTCTCCTATTGGTTCGTATCAACGTAAGTAACGCAATCGATTCAAATAGATGGTATCAACGTACACTCGATTCCCTCTTAAGTCACCAAATCCGTGCATCATCTTCTCGCTTAAGTCGCGAAATGTATTCTCTCTTAAGTCGCAATCATACTCTCAACTTCTTCGTATTTTTAGTTGCAAAAATAGATATTTAGAGATATACCACAGCACTTGTTATAATGAAAAATGAGCCAGCTGAACGAAAAAATCAACGTAAGTGTACCCAGTCGTGCGTGACAAAGTTCAATCTTCCACTTGAATGAATATTTTAAAGGTTAAATATTTTTAAAAGACAAGAAGTTAGGTGTCTATATTTAATGTATTACACAATCATTTTTTTTTTTCAATAAAAATTGTACATATTCATGCGAGAATCCAATTTCCAAACGTAGTTCTAAAACTTTTACAGGCGGCGACTTAAGAGGGGCAGTTTCGTGACATAATAAGGAAAACGCGGTGAAATAAGAGGAAATGTGAATTAAGCGAAGGTGACTTAAGAGGGAATCGAGTGTATTTAAATAAATTAACGTAATTTATCATGAAATAATTTTCCTTACCTGCGAGTTGTGCGTCCAGTAGATCGACGGCGGCGGTTCCGGGCTGTGCTTCACGACGCAAGTCAAGTTCATCGTGCTACCTTTGTTGATGTACATTTCCGGGCCGCCGAGGAGGGTGGTGATGGGCTCTGAAACAACGTGTTAGGGGACGTTTAGACGGCGGACCACACAATTCGTTGCGGATGCGATGATGAATAACTCCGCCATCGAGGCGGGAAAAGGTCCCCGTAATTAATTGTTATCGGCCGCGGAGGATGATTTATACATTAGAGGGAGGCGAGCGCGGCGTGGCGAGGCGAAGGGGCGACCAAGATGAATGTACGCCTCCTAAAGGGCGAGGCCGGAACGCTGTGACGTCAGCATAAGTGGTTTCTAAATTTTAATTCGGCTGTTTCTTGTATTTGGTTTTGCAATCAGTCCAGCAGGCAGAGACTTTTATGTGTTCTTGAAACATGTAGGGCTAGTTTTGACGGTTACCTATGTATTTTTTTGAGTAGAACACAAAGGCGGGGTTCGTAGAGCTGAAACCGACCGCTAATTTTTTGAATTAACAATTTGTGAAAAAAAAAACGTCTTTTTTTCACATTTCCACTAATATCTCCGTTCTTTGGCATATTTTATATAGCATATGCATTTAAGAAATTGTAGCCTATTGAATTTCCAAAATTTTAAGCCACACCCGAAGTCTCCAAGTGCTATTGTTAACTTGCAAACGACTGCTGAAGTTGAAAAAGTGCTTTTTTTCACCATTTTTTTTACTTCGAAAGTAGGGCGACTATGATCATGAAATTGGAGGGACTGCAATTTGTAGTACGAAGTTATAAAAAAAATCAGCTCGATCCGTTAATAACTTTTCGAGTAATTAACGATCGAATTTTTTTGCAAGCCTTAATTAACAATGACGCCATATCTTTGTTTATTGTACGATATTGACCGGGTTGGGCTACAAAAATCATACATCTCTTCAAGTTTGCGAGACTTTTTGAGATTTTGAAAAATTTTAATTTTGGGCCAGTTTTATAACGTTTTCTACGCGGCTACCTTTATTGACGCGACGTATACAGTGTGGAACAGCCAAAAGGAATAAATTCAGTAGACACCAGTAGACACTGAGACACTTCAAATTCTAATTCTAAAATGACATCTTGCGAAGTAAAAATGTCGTCCCAATATCCAATCCCCTTCAGGTGACAGCTACAACCCCTAAATTTTCAAATTGGAAGTAGGGGCTTGTGATACTTCATTTGGAAACGTATTTTCATTGTCTATTCAAAACTGCCATGGTTTTAAATTTTGTTGCAGCAATTAACAAGAAAAAAATATAAGTTTCTCCAGCGTAGGAAATTCGTTACATTAAAATAAAACTTTTATAAGTAACACTATTTGTCAACCTAAAAGGTTCTGAAATGTTAATAATAAAAAAAAATGTCTGTAATTGCCGACATTCGCTACTATAAGATAAAAACTAATAAACACGTACAATTTTTTGCTTGACAATCAAACGACAAAAACCAGCAAGCAGCAAATAAACAAACCTGAAATTTAAGAAGTTAGGCCATTATCGGCTTTAGTGAAATTACCTAGAAACGTATTTGTCATTGTAACAGTAGTTAACATTTATCAGTGTTAAATTTTTTGCTTTAGTTTTCGTATTCAGAGAGATGGTTAACCTAACAGAAATGCATAAGATAACGGTTCTGCAGATGATTGTTACGGAGACAGAAAACGAACGCAGGCCCAAGTTGTTCGCCTATTTCAAGAAAAATATCCGGAGTTGCCGCCGATGTCTCAAGGTACCAGAAGCAGTTTCGGGAACGTGGACATGTACGGCAGCTAAAGAAAAATCCTCTCAATAAACTCAGTGATGATCAGAAATTGGATGTAATGCTTATGCTTGAAGAAAATCCACATACGTCGAGTCGTCAAACAGCATCAGCATTAAATATTAGCCATTCCTCGATTCTCCACGTATTGACAGAAAATCAGATGCACCCATATTAACTGGTACCAACTAATGAGCTCGCGGAAGACGATTTTGATAGACGAATTCTCTTTTGTGAACAAGTGATGCAAATGATCGATGACAATACTTTACAAATAGAAAATGTTTTATTTTCGGATGAATCTACATTTACACTTCACGGCCATGTTAATCGCCAAAACTGTCGTTACTGGTCGAGAGAAAATCCTCACTGGATGAGGGAACTACACACGCAAAACCCTGAGAAAGTTAATCTCTGCTCCAAAATAATGGTGTACCGACAATGGCAAACTTGTACCCAGCTGAAAGAAACCCACAACTTCCAGGTAACGAGATATGGTTCCAGCAGGATGGTGCACCAGCACATTACGAAGTCAATGTCCGGCAATATCTCCACACAATCTTTCCAAATCGCTGGATCCGGAGACGTGGTTCTGTAGAATGGCCTGCACGATCACCTGATCTCACGCCGTTAGACTTTCCTATGGGGATATGTAAAAAGTGTGGTCTGCAAAACCAAACCCGACGATTTTACTGACTTAAGAAGTAGAATAACACTTGCAATTAGGTCGATTACCCCGCAGATATAAACTAACGTTAGGAAGACATTTCTATTTACGTCTAGGATGATGTCAAGATGCTGGAGGCATGCATTTTAAACATCTGCTGCATTAATAATGATTTGTTTTTTATTTTAAGTAATTAATTTCCTACGCTGGAGAAACTTCTTTTTTTTGTTAATTTCTGCAATGAAATTTAAAACCATGGCAGTTTTTAATAGAGAATGAAAAGATCTTTCAAATGAAGTATCACAAGCCCCTACTTCCAATTTGATAATATAGGGGTTGTAGTTGTCACCTGAAGGAGGTTGAATTTAGGGATGACATTTTTACGTCGCAAGATGTCATTTTAGAATTAAAAATTGACGGGTCTCGGGATTTTCTAAAAAAATGCATTATAATGAAGCTACTGAATTTATTCCAATTAGCTGTTCCACACTGTATATTGTTTTAGCGTTGCCGCTTCGAAATTCTCGGAATTGTGACTATAATATCGTACTCCCAATTCAATACTGCCATAACTGCAACCTTTTCATATTTGAAGTTATGGCAGTATTGAATTGGGGGTACGATATCTTGACGCCCATTTTTTTTAAATACGCGTCTTGAAGCGTACTTTCAATTTTATCGATTTCAAAAATACGGTACACTTATTATGTTGTTACAGTGGTGTTACCCCTTAAACAACCTTCAAAAGGTGGATATATGATAACGCTGAGTTTGCAAACTGCTTATGGTGACGTCACCGCGTCAGCGCTCCGGCCTTGATGTAGTGCGGCACTTAATTCAGCGCATTATTCATAGGGGACGCGTAGCGATTTTTACCTTCCGACGGTCTCGGCCGAATTATTCCCTTTCAGGGCGGGCACCTACATTTATTTCGTCGGGCCGCCTTAATGGAATAAAAAGGGAACAAAAGCGGCCCGCACTGAAAGGAACATTGTTGCGGAAATAAATTGTGTAATTTAAAAAAAATAAAAGGCAGCGCGGCGCGCGTTCACATACGTGTATCGCGAGTGATTTAATGCGCGCCCTCGGGATTTTACTGCGTTCATTATTTTAGTCGTTCAGGGAGAAATAACTGACGAATTATGCGCATAAATACATATTAGCTTCCAGTGGCGGTGCGTGATCCTAAGATTGGGGGTGCACCATACATAAAAATAACGATAATCATAAGAATAATAAGAATATCCCTAATATGGGATAAATATTTATCTCATATTAAGGTTATTCTTATTAACTCTATTAATTTGAAAACTTACCTAATTTTCTTTGTAAATGAGCTCAATTCGGCGATTTTTACATTGTGCAAATTTTTCAATTACTTTGTTGTTAAAATTTTCGATATTTGTAATAAAGTCTTTTTTCAATGGAGAGCATAACCAAAGCCGACAGTCTTTCCTGGCACATGGTGTTGCGCAAAAATGTCTTTATTCGTTTTAAATAGAAATTTTCCACAAATGCGAATACAGTTAATAATAATGTTTAAAACATACCTGTTTTTTGAAACCGCTTCATTGTGTGCTGCCACTGCTCGTCGATGAGCAGAATCGAGCATCGTCGCAATATTTGCAGTGCCTAGCATGGCTAAATTCAAAACATTATTCATGTGTCCAGCAGAATTTGCATGTTTTTTTTTTATTTTCTCGTTTATGTGATTTAAATCCGTTACTCCAGTTTTGGTCCTAGGTGTTTCTCCGCCAAACAAAACACTGCGTTCAATAAATCGCATCCACTTAACCACAAATGTTTTTTAAATAAGTCATTATTAAATGTTCTTACAAATTGTTTACTTTTTCCTTTCACGGCTAATTTTAAATTAATTTGTGGAGTGGGCTACCTAGAGTTTTAATTTGCACTTTTTCCTCCAAACTCAAGTTAGAGAATGGAGTTTTTAATAAGTTTTGAATATAATTCATTATTCCAAATTAGATTGTAACCGAGTTTATATTTATAAAACGTGAGCGATAAAACAGCAATCGCAATGTACGAAAACAATTCACAAAATAACCGATCGATCACTCTCGTGCGCTCTTAAACTCCGCACATCACATCTACAGGATTCGCCCACTACGCGTCCTAATTGTGGAGGGGCAAGCAGTAACAATACGCGTTCGCTTTTTCGTATTGCACGGAAGCATGATCGTCGTGTCGCTTTTTCGTAGTGCGCGTGTCGACTCCCGCGCCGCGATCGGAAACCAGTAGCGTTGGAGATAGAGACCTAGCGTCTAGTGGATTCGTAACGCTGCGGCCAAATAATATTCAGATGGTATTAACGCTAGGGATGCGGCAAGGCGATAAATTAAGAATGCATCCATTAATTACTAAATAAAATTATTAATGCTAAATTGTTGGTAGTGCGCGCGCACCAGCGCACCTTATAGCCCACCGCCACTGTTAGCTTCTAATTTCAAATACGACTAATTGTATAAACGCCCAAAATTCTAGTAGGTATAACAAATTAATTATGAAATGAGTCGTCACACATCATTAGAGTTCGGGCAAGCGCGGAGTATAACAGGACCGTAGTCAGTTTACGAATGAAAATGTTAATATGTTCACAGAGACTATGTTGCATCATAGTACATTATTAAATAGTATTACTTATTACCAAGCGCGAATGTCACAGGCCCGACACTGTGCATGTCCTGCCCTTGACTCGTTGGCCTTCACAGCTCACAGCTGCCTTGCATTACGAAAACTGCGCTAGAAATTTTAGTTATTTATGGAACGCTGTAACAGACAGTCGCCGCTATTGCATCGCGTTGATACGTTTCGTTTTTACGTATTCGCCGTGTGTTTAAATAACTTTATAAACATTAATAATTATTAATTGAGGGGGAGAAGTGAATAAAGTGAGGTACCATGTCAAAGATGAAAAGAAATAGACGGGAAGTATTTCAAATGTGGTTTGACAGTGATCCCGGGGGTTTTAGGGACATACGTATTCAAGGAAATGACCTTTTTTGTGGTGTGTGAGAACGCATTATAAATTCTTCAGATAGAACTAAAGTAATAAGACATCTGAAAAGCCATGCCTCGTCCAGCGCCGACGACTCCGAATTTTTCTATGAACTTACAGAAGCCTTTGTTGCAAGTAGTATTCCATTAAACAAACTAGAGAACCCCAAGTTACGTATGTTTTTAGAAAAATATATGGACCGAAAAATTCCTCATGACAGTACGTTAAGACTGCATATGTCGATCGGGTTTACAACAATGTAATGACATCAATACCAGAACCCATTTTATCCATGACTTAACCGTACTATTTGGTAAAAATAGTACTATGTTGCTTCATAAATGTAAACATATTAATATTTTCATTCGTTAACTGACTACGGTCCTGTTACACTCCGCGCTCGCACGAACTCTACACATCATGATTTGTGTTGACTAGAGCGGGGCATTGTCTCTGCGTGCCATAGGCGTGCGCGCAACTAATAATTTTAGCCTTGCACACATCCTCCTTCTCTCAACACCACTGTCGTATTTTGGAGGGGGTTTATCGATTTTCATTTTTTTTTTCATTTTCAAAAAACTGTATATTTCATACATAGCTTTATTGACAAGATTTTGGTTATGGTAAAATTACGTCACTATGAAGAATACCACTCTGGCCAATAATATGGCAAAATTATGTTGTTTGTATTTATAATGTATATAAATTTTGTTTTGTTAAAATATTTTTAAATCAACACACGGGGGTGTCCCCGGATTGAGTTACCAATAGATGAAATTGAAAAAAAAATTAATTTTTCGACAAAAAATTTCAAAAAAAATGTTTGGTGTGCAATTACTTTCAATCGAATAATTGGTCCGTATTTTTTTGAATAAAATTTAAATCAGAATTCATACTTGGAGATGCTACACATTTTTCTGGACTAATTCTGTCCAGGTAATAGGTAACTTAATCCGGGGACACCCTGTATATATTATACACTCGACATCCGCATATCCGAACTCACCATATTTCCGAAGTTTTTCTCAACATATTTCCGAACTTGTACTTCCACACAACCGAACTTGTCGCTGTCAAATGTCGCTGCCGAATGAGCCAGAAGAACCCTTTGCGCATGCGCCAGCAGTTCGGTTATCCCGAGGTGACGAGAGTTCGGAAATGTGGAATTTTGCGGAACGGCAAAGTTCGGATATGTGAATGTCGAGTGTATTTTAAAAAAATAAATTTAATCACTTCTTTGTTTTATTTTAAACACGTTTTTTGTGGATTAAGTTCAATTCTGTAAATAACCTAAAATATTAAAGCGTTTTGCAAGCCTTAATATTTTTAACGAATGGTTTTCACCCTGTACTTTTAGAGGATAATTTATTACAGTCACCACTAGGCAACGTTCCATCAAGTTGTGTTTCATGTATCTATGACGATGACTACCACACTAGAAGCACTAACTAGCTTTGAGGACAAGTTCGGTTGCAAAACCTTGAAGTAATAGTCTAATAATATGCCGTAAATATGCCGTAAAGGCGGGCCTTATCAAAGTCATAACTCCCCAAACAATGTGTCGACAGTTTGCAACTGCAGTAGATGCGTCTTGTAATAATTATTCAGGATGTTGGGAAACTTCGGTCTAGAATACATTAATAGTTTGAGAGGTTACATTGGTTAGCAACGAATTATCCGAATATTGCACTATGCACACAGTTGTAACGTTGGTTGGATTATGCATTATAACTGAAACCTTTATAGGACATTATTTCTGCTGCATTAGGGAGAATTTAAAGGACGTTTAATGAGTTAGTTGAGGGGCCATTCTTCCTTTCAAGACGTCATATTCTTTTTGGAGCTTTCATGTGCATATAGCTATTAGCCTTTGGCTTTTTTTCCCCTAGCATTTGAAACCTTAGCCTTGTCAGTCCTTCACAATAACAATCACGTGAACTGAGGTTTCCTCTTCTACCAGACCAACAATTAGACTCCAGTCCAATGTCCAGACGGCAATGTCCAGTCAGTAGCCACTGTAGTGCTGACAACCTTTCGATTGTTACTCAATTGGCTTTCTGTGAAATTGGGAGATCCTTCCGCTATGAACTGTTTCGCTTGTCTTTGTCCCAGAAATTTGGTCCACCATCCTAGTGAATTAGTAATTTATCCATTCATGTATTGATGTTTTTATGCACGGTTTTGCCCACGCAGTTCAATAGCAAGCCTTGCATTCTAAGATGGACATATACATCTATTAGGAGAATGGTTGATGATGTCACTTTAAACATGAAAACAGACTACTTGCCAACCAAAACTTTTCCAGTCCAACTATGAGGTAGTTATACCTCAAAGGAAGGTCTCTTCCTCAAGGGGAGACCTGGGTCATGGACGGGTCAAAGACCTCGGTTTTTGACCCGTGAAGCGACAGGAGCAGGGATAAATAGTGAGATAAGGAATGCAAGGCGTTCTTTCTCACTTGGAAAACACACCTCTGTCAGATTAGATTATCTTAAAATGTGCAAGGAAAAATAGCCAAAGAACTTGCACAAACAGGATAAACGAAAACTGATATCCAGACAATCCATGCAGCTCTGAGCAGTTGCAAGTTAACTTCTAGACTGGCACTGGAATATCAGTTTGCAAAACCTGCAGTTTCCTCGGCACTAAAGACGGCTCCAAGAGTTGAGACAGTAAATGAGGTTTGTACCGACATTTTTTTAAGACTGACGAGGAAATGGTTGTCCCTGCTAAAAACCATCTTTACGCCTCTTTATCGGGCTCGAAATTGTTTGAAACGAGCCAAATATTATTCCCCTTAATTACCGATTTTCCGAGGGGCGCGAACGCCCCTGGGGGGAGGGGGGCGAGCGGGGCGAGACATAAAGCCTCGAATGCGCGCCGTTTCCACCACGATAAATCAAAGTTATACCCGCCCAAATTGCCTCTCCTAAGAATAAGCCGATGCGAGACGGTTAGGATTAATGCATTTCACGTTACATCTGCCTTCAGGAAAATGATGAAACTTTCGATGAATACAAATTGCCCGGGCCGGAGCGTTTTTCATTAGGGACGAGGTGGCGAACGCGTAGCCGTGGAGATCGCTCCGTAACAAGACGTTTTGTCGGAGGTTTTCCCGGTTAATTACCTTGTTATTCTCGTGGAGCATCGCCGAGGCTGAATCCGAAATAGTCCAGTAGGCAGGGAGGTAACATTAAAACATGTGGAGGAGTTAAAAATTCTCATATTTTCATAGCACATAGTATTAGTTAAACTGCGCTGGTCGATGCATCATTCGTGTACACAAAACGTCGAATAAGTATGTGAAAATGTCGGGACAGCGTCCGTCGCATGGATTTTTTAAAATTCAGAGGTTTATAAAAGTTACGAAGCTGAAAAGGCCACGCATTGTTAAAGCAGTGCGGAGCGTATCAACTACTTGTGGCATAGGGTCAATTACGTAGAGAAGTGAGTCAGGATTGGACAAAAAATACAGAGTAAGTTAGCGCAGTGGAAGTCTTTTTCAGATGAGGAAGGAATTATCATGACCCTGTATAGCAGATTAATTGTAAATACAATTATTGCTATCAAAAAATCCATGCTCAAAACTTTAAGCGCAAACTGGTCGACATGATATCTCAAAAACTGCTGAAACGATTCTGCTCGGGTTTAGACGGCGTGTTCAGAATAATTACAGTGATGGCCTGAACTATCTGCGAGGTGTGGCTATTAAATAACCGAACTGCGTCTGGTGATACTTTCCACTCGCTGGACAAGCCAGTGGGTCGCTCAGTTTGACTGTAGCAATCGTTTGAATTAGTCTACGCACCAGTCAAAATGTTAAGTGTTCAAATGGAGCAACGGGTTAATCTCAAGTTTCTTGTTAAACTGGGGAAAACTTTTACAGAAGCTTATGCAATGTTAAAAGAATGTACAGGAATGCATGTTTATCATGCACACAAATTTTTGAATGGTTTAAACGGTTTAAAGAAGGGCGTGAAACGACCGAAGACGATCCGCGCCCCGGACGGCCTTCAACGTCAAAAACGGACGAAAACATAGAACAAATTGGTAAATTAATCCGCGAAGATCGTCGTCTAAGCATCCGAGGGCTAGCTGAAATAACAGGAATCGACAAAGAATGTGTTCGCCAGATTTTGCTTGAATCGTTCAACATGCGCAAAGTTTGCGCAAAAATGGTGCCAAACTCCTTACTCCCGAGCAAAAGGAATCAATGCGCTGACATTCTAAACAAGATTGACACTGATCCAGGCTTATTAGATACGGTGACACTGAAGGGGACAAGATTTCGAAAGTTTGGAAGTGGTTAAAGCAAAGGCGACGGAGGTTCTCAACCAGCTGACAGAAGCGGACTTCCAGCACTGCTTTCAACTCGTATGGGGCGGTGTAGAGATCGCCAAGGGGAGTACATTGAAGGCGAAAAAGTTGCTACTGTAACTGGTAACGAATAAAAAGTGTTATGGTAGCAGTTCAACTATTTAATAGCCACACCTCGTATTTGATATCACGCATAGTTTTTTCAAGCTAAAAAAGGCTAAAAGAAAAGTGTTACCTTCAAAACTAAATGGACAAAAAAAATAATTTTCCGTAATTAAAAACCTAATTAAAAATTGAATCCTAGTTCACACAATAGCTAGAGTTCTACAAATTATAATTCCGTGTCATTTATTGATTTCGGACGAATAGCACAGTTCATCAAAATCATGTCAACCGTCAGTCAAGCGCCAGTTACTTTTCGCATAGGTCGCTTTCGAGAGCTGTACTGGCGATTCCATTCGATATTTTTAGTTGAACATTTTATAGAGGACTGTTGAGATGTTAATAGACACATTTTGAAAAATTATATGATTGTGTATTTTTATGGTCCGCCAGAACCCCCTTAAAACTAACAGCATTATTTTACCCGTTTTTATTTTAATGACTCGATAGTGTACCGAGAGCAATCCCATGTGGAACATAAAATAAAATTAATGGCCGTTTTGATCGATACCCTGCACTCTGCGAGTGCATTTTCAGATCAATCATTGTCCTTTCCATTGCGACGAGAAGATAATAAATCAACCTTAGATACGTTATTCTTGCGGAAATGTTGGCTCGGGACACGTTATTAAACGCGTAGCACCGACGTTACTCGTTTCCGCTGTACTCGTTATGTCAATACGTCGCTGATATTAAAGCGTAAGTTCGTGTCAGTCCTATTCGCGAGGCAGATGATTATTGATTAAACGGCGTGGAAACTACTTACGATCAGTGGCGCCTCATGGAGGTAATTAGTGACGGATATTAATCGGCGAAATCAGGCATTCCGTCGAAGCAGTGGCGGTGCGTGATATTTCAGTTAGCCATATCTTGAAAACGACGCATGGGACCCACTTCACTTTTTAGGTGATGACTATACATCCTCTTACAGAAAGGATTTATAGTGAAAAAACCGTCAGCAAAGTTTGCGAAAAAATTTTCAAAAACACTGGAGCACTCCCTGGGTTCTCAGTAACGCTCTGTGGAATATTTGCAGTATATTTTTTTTTCATAATCTAGAAACAAATATAAGGAGACGTTTTTCGATTTGTTGCAAAATATTTTTTGTTTCAAAAAGTTATGGCCATTTTAATTTTGGGAAACAAAATGTTCCTATAAAATTAAAATTAAAATGGCCATAACTTTTTGAAAAAAAAATATTTTGTAACAAATCGAAAAACGTCTCCTTATATTTGTTTCTAGATTATGAAAAAAAAAAATATACTGCAAATATCCCACAGAGCGTTACTGAGAACCCAGGGAGTGCTCCAGTGTTTTTGAAAAATTTTTCGCAAACTTTGCTGACGATTTTTTTCACTATAAATCCTTTCTGTAAGAGATGTACAGTCATCACCTAAAAAGTGAAGTGGGTCCCATGCGTCGTTTTCAAGATATGGCTAACTGAAATATCACGCACCGCCACTGCGTCGAAGTGCCTGGAATTTTCTAAACACGTCTAGAGAATGGTGGAGTATAGGTTATACAGGGTGTCCTCTAATTAATGGTACACATCAAAACCACATATTTCTTATATCAAAATATTAGGTAGTAATTAACCAAACATACCTTAGGCCAAAAGTTGATAATAACCAAGATACAGGGTTACCCTAATAACAGGGATAATAACCAAGATGCACCCACTCCAGGAAGATACAGGGTGTCAAATTTGAAATTTTATTTTCCTTTTTTTTCAATAAATTCTGAATAAATAGGAATAATGGCACGAAATTAGAGATTCGGGGTTTTTTTTTGAGGCGAGAAAGTCAAATTCGTTCACACATTTGACGTCACTAATAGAGGGCGCCACCTATAGCACATCGAGCTTGTTTCAAAGGACACAACTATTTTACGGTTCACTGTATCGCTTTGACTATTAAAGACATCGATTCTTCTACATTTTTTACGTAAAAAAAGGTCCACTTTGTTGGAGTCGCTAGGATTATCCGTTTTCGAGATATTTGCATTTTAAACTTTAAAAAAAAATTACAGCTTATTTTCCGAACACGTCTCAGCGGTCCAGAACGTTCGAAAAAGCCGCTATGCTGTATTATTACAGTTCTATTGGTAGTTTTCGTCGGTACAAATGAGTTACTTTCTCAAAATATATATTGATGGCGTTATTCAATCTTAGGGAAGCTAATAAGACGCTACAATAGCCGTATTATTTATATGATTAAATACGTTTTCAAACTTTAAACGCGTATTTCTCGAAACTGTGTTTTTCAAATTGGCGTACAACGTAGCTAGCTCAGTATTTATCCGATAGACTTGAGCAATTTTAATTGTAGCATCTTGTAGTAGTAATTATTTATGTTTACCATGTCTGTACTTTTTTTCCATTCAATTAAATTGGTTTTTGACCATTCCATTTAGTAAATAACATAAAAAGGGAAATGTCTTTTTTTCTGCTTTAAATGTTTGTATCTGTTTTATTGCCTTTATATATTTTCAGAGCTTCATTTTAAAATATTTAACGAACGTACTCTGAACAAAAATAAATGTAATTGAAAATAAAAAAAGTACTAACTTTGCATGTCTCTTACATCTCTTCAATTAACTCGAACGTACATAAATACCTACATAAAATAACCCACGCTCCACTTTTTACTGCCCTTTTATTTATAACATAAAAATTGAACAGTAGTCGACACTGCTTTTAGAGACCGACATAAAATTCGGGTAAATTTTTTATATAAAAAGAACAAAAACACTCGCTTACATACAATAAAAATGTATATACCTTTTTTTATTATTCCCTAAATTCGTACTTGCTCTGCAAAAGCCTACTAAAGTATCCCAATCTCCTGTAGGAACGGGGATTTAATTATCTCATATCTTTAACGTAGCAGCCTTCTTAACATGGGGTTGTAGTAACTCTAGAGCTTTATTAGGGGAGGCTAAGTATTACTCAGCGACTGACGTACATATTTCAAGTAAGTTATTATAGCAGCCTCGAAATTATTTGTGCGTTGTACACACAGGCTGCGAAATAACAGTTTAGACTAAGTTTCATCCAAAGTTTCCTCGCTATTTAGGCCCATAATCATAAAAAGGCCCTTAAAGTATCATGTGGGTCCCATGCTTTATGAAAATAAGACGAATAATGCAGTTCCCAAAAACAAACGCCACTGTAACGCGTACATTTCTGCCCAAATTGTTATATAATCCAGTAGGCAGAGATTTTTATGTGTTGTTAGGTCCGCAGAGCTGAAACCGTCCGCTAATTTTTTAAAATAACAATTTGTGAAAAAAAAATGAAAAACATTTTTTTTTAATAATAATGTCTTGAAAGTACGCTTCAAGACGCGTATTTAAAAAAAATAGGCGTCAAGATATTATAGTCAAAAAAAAATCATGTAGTTATTTCAAAAAAAATAATGGGAAAGGGGGCAATTCGAGATTTGGGAGTTATATGATTTCGAAGTTGTACCTAGCCTATTGAATTTACAAAATTTTAAGTTCCACCCCAAGTCCCCCAATGTTTTTTTTAAACCCCCCAAAAAATTTTTAGGTGGAAAAATTTTTTTTTTTTTTTTTTTTTCTCCCCAAAGGGGGGGCCATATCCCCCAAAAAAGGGGGGCCCTTTTTTTTTTTTTTTTTACACAAAAAAAATTCCCCCCCCCCCCCCCTCCCCCCCCCCCCTTTTTTTCTTTTTTTTGTGTTAAAACCCCCCCCCTTTTTTTCCCCCCCCCCTTCACCCCCCCCCCCTTTTTTTTTTTTTTTTTTTTCTTTTCCCCCGGGGGGGGGGGGAAAAATCCTCCCTTTTTTTTTTTTTTTTTTATTTTTTTTTTTTTTTTTATTTTTTTTTTTTTTTTTTCCTCCCCCCCCCCCTTTTTTTAAAAAAAAACCCCGTTTTTTTTTCTCTTTTTTTTTTTTTTTTTTGCCGGCAATGTTAAAACAATATATACGTCGCGTGAAAAAAGGTAGTCGCGTAGAAAACGTTATAAAACTGGCCCAATTTAATATTTTTCAAAATCTCAAAAAGTCTCACAAACTTCAAGAGATTCATGATTTTTCTTGCCTAACCCGGTCAATATCGTACAATAAACAAAGAAATGGCGTCATTCTTAATTAAGGCTTGCAAAAAAAATTCGATCGTTAAAAACTCGAAAAGTGATTGACGGATCGAGCTGAATTTTTTTTGTAACTTCATACTACAAATAGAAGTCCCTCCAAGAAATTTCATGATTATAGCCGCCCTACTTTCGAAGTAAAAAAGTAGTAAAAAAAAAGACTGTTCTCGAAGTAAAAAAAATAGTGATCGGGTTGGGCTTACAATTTTGAAAATTCAATACGCTACAACTTGTTAAACGCATATGTCATATAAAATATGCCAAGAAACGGAGATATAAGCGAAAATGTGAAAAAAAGGCGTTTTTTTTTCAAAAATTGTTAATTTAAAAAATTGGCGGACGGTTTCAGCTCTACGGACCCCGCGCATTGTGTTCTATGCAAAAAAATACATAGGAAACCCTCTAAACTAGCCCTATATGTTTCAAGAACACTTTTTTGATGATTTTACCTCCCTACCTACTGGACTAATAACCAAGTAATAGATTTATGTTTATACTAAATAATACGAAAAAATGCAAAGTATTTTCTTGGACGTATCTATAAGTGTCCCACAGAATTCTGACCCATTTTGATCGTAAAAATCTTTTGACACAGTGAACTTACAAGGACGCGGTTTTCGCCAGTCGATTTACTTCTTCAATAATGTTTGTTCATACTATGTTAAAAACTTGTTAGTTGTCCTATAGGATGTAAAATTTGCTACTATTTTGAATGCAACACCCAAAAATGATGACACCAAACAAAAGCTGCATTCTTCCGCTTTCCAAAAAAGATGTGGATTGTTACACTTTACTTTCAAAATGAGTTAGTAATCGAAATTAATAGAACAAAATTAAAGATTATTATTTTAAGTATGCGAATATTACATCGGTAGATGTCGAAAGGGCATTTTCACAATATAAAAATATTTTTTTCACCACGGCGAACATCAGTCATAGGGGGGGTATTCTATGTAGTCTATGTTTCATATTTCCAAAGTTTAGACATTCAAGAATATGCCCTTAAAAAGAATTTTTCAAAATTTCAATTATTTTATGAGTTACAGCCATTTTTGTGACGCGGCATCGGCTCCGGTCCGACCGGAACAAATGAACAATATATATGTATAGACGCTGCCCGAGTACTTACGAAACACGAAACGTATTTAGTCGGAATCTTTCCGTCTTAGTATTTATTTCAAATTAGTTTTGAGCCAGCCTTCAAGCAACGTGGACGTGCTAATTGAGTAAAATTGCCGGCAACTTGTCTCAAAACATTAAACGCGTTTTTCTCAAAACTACTTTTTTCGAGTTGGCGTGCACGATATCTCAATTTCTAATGAACCGATTTATTTGAAATTTGGTGTGAATGTTCTTTATACATTCCTCTATCGCCTCAAGCACGCTCAGATCAAAATTTTTAATTTTACTATTTTTAAAAAATGATTGTTAAAAAACAAGCAAACAAATTTTTTTTTCAAACAGCCGCCATTTTATGAAAAACATTTTTTTGACTTTTCCAAGGTTCGGGCTATAGGGGCATCTATACTAATTAAGAATCCGTTCGGCTTTTTTGTTTCAGTTGACCAGAAGGGTTGAAATCATACACGCCAGGACACCCTTTTTTTTTGGACCCCCCCACTTTGTCAGCTCATAACTTTGTCAATTTTGAGTCTTTTTTTTCAGTTAATTTTTTTATGTTATTTTAAAATATCAATAACCAAATGATAAAAAAATGGATAGTAAAAATATTTTTTGTTTCGTTTGTACAGAGCTTCAAAAACCGCCCGAAATTCATGCCTCTAGACTAGAATACCCCCATATCCCCAATAAGGAAACAATACCCAATAAGGAGACAACCATTGAAACGTACCTAATACTGACAAGTGTTTACGTATCTTATCTAGTTTGAGAGGTTATATCTTAGTTATTATTAACTTTTGGACTAAGGTTAATGGTATGTTATGGTAATTTGCTGATAAGTAATTAGGTACCATATTTTCCCCAAAAAAAAATCCGTAATTTCATGCGTCAGATTATTAATAGGACACCCTGTACCGATCATGATTTATTACGAGACACATTAATTAATTTACTTTCTTAATTAAAAAACACGCGATATTTTGAGTTGCTAGAAACGGGTCGAGTAATTTCTTCCCAAAACTTCGGTAATACTTCTTAACCCTTTCGCTAGCCAGCGCGCAACGCAGCGATATAGCCCGGGGAATTACCGGAAGCCCTCAGAGAAATAACTTGCAACAAGAACTTCTATTTAATTTTCCAATTTCCCGCGGAGTTGAATAAATTTGTTAAAAACAAAATACCAAACTTTGCCGAATACAGCCGGAAGTTTACTGAACTAGGCGCTTCCGGTGTCATTTACATATTGTCAATTGTCAGTCGCGGAAACTAGTTAAACGGGGAAAGCCGAAACGCCACACTGAAACTTTCGTAACGGCGTAGGTTCCGTCGCGTGTAGTTAAACTTTCACTATTTATAAAGTTTTTTCTCTTTCAGTAGAACTAACTGCTTATTCGTTCTGCAATTTTAATGGTAATGGTAAAACAAGTAATGAAAAGCGAATGAAAGAAAAATAAATACTTGTTAGTCCGCTTGAAAACTTCGAAGACTGAAGACTGTGTTTTACTTTTTTTTTTGGATTACTTGGATTGTTTCATACACCTAAATACATAATATATTTATACAGGGTGTCCCCCTTAATCTAATGAAATATTTGTCTGTCTCGAAGGGGGCGTCCAATGACACCAAAATCAACCCCTCCACCCCCTGAGGTGGGGCGGGGGACAACTTTGAAATTTCAAATAGGAACTCCCATTTTTATTACACATTTAAATTCTACGCCACAAAGTACGTAGGTTTTATACGAAACTTTTTTTTGATCTTCTTGCCCCTAATCAGCCATACCACCAGCCATATCAAAGTAACATTTTTCTTAAGAGGGCAGTACACATTTATTACACTTTTTTCAACATCTTTTTATAGTAATATGAATTTTATTATTCTAATTTTTTTTACACATAAAAGTTAACATCTCAAACTATATAAAAAAAAGTTTTGTAATTTTTAAGCCACGTGTGGCCGTGATATGGCTGCCTGAAGTTAACCATCTAAAAAAATGGTTGGCAAAAATGTCAACTCTGGAACGTCTGATACAAAAAATTCAAAATAGATATTAAAACATAAGCCAGCCAGCCGCTATCGTCTAAACTACAAACAAGTATTTTGGGTGAAAAAAAAAACAAAATGGCGGACTTTTGAATTTTTTAACCCCTTTCTTTTAGTGAAATAAAGGTTAAAAAATGGTTAAATATCAACGGATTTCCATGATTGTAGTTCATACCATAGTTTATCATTCTTGGCGGATATCTTGCTTTCGATTTCGCTTCGGCCGGACCATTCCGGTACATGGCTTCGCGCTAACGTGCATAATACCGACAACATGTTTGACCCACTATAGGAGTCGGAACACCTGCGGTTTTTAGAAGCAGGTACGGCTCGGAACCATTTCCGAAATACATATCATTTCATAGAACCTCGAAATATACAGAGCACTTTTAAACGGATAAGGCCCCAGCCCAGTGTGTCGTGTTGCGCGGTGAATGAATTTTGAGCGAATGAATCCATTAGAGACAACACTTGAAATGAACTATTGTGTGACGTCATATGTAACACAAGGTGACGTCAGACCACTGGGATCTTTTATGTTTAAAAATACTCTACATACCTACCAGTTTATACTTGGTGTAACAGAATCATGATACAACCCCCTTTTCTCCTTTAGTTTTCAAGATAATTAATTGAAAGTGATTTTTTTCCACTTTCGGTTTGGAAATTTTATAAAAAAGATTCCAAATGCCACCAAAGAATGTTTAATAAAATAAATTGTGTTAATTTGTTAAAAAATTTGTTTAATATCAGATTTTTTCCGATAAATTGCAAAATTTTGAACTTAACTCAAATCGTCAGACATTATTTTTCAATTATCTGAATGTTTTACAATAATTTTACCTATAATATAGTTAAAATTAGATATTTTTCGCAATAAACAATTTACATTTATATAAATAATGATAATTTTGCGGTCAAAGTAACAAAATCCAAAAAAAATACTACCAAGTTCAATTTCAACCTTGAATAACTTTTAAACAATTGAATCGAAATCATACGAGAGCATTTTTGTAGAGCGTTCAATTTCCTACAAAAATATGTCTCTCATCGCTGTATATTAACTTGCTCAGGAGAAAAAAAAATTAAATGTAAAACGTGCCGAAACCCCATGTTATTTAAATGGGATGTGTATCGTCTTTGTGGCAGGGTTTAATATGAATATTAAGGGCTTATATGGGTCTTTTTTTAGGTCATAAACTAACAATTTAAGGGGCTCTGCGAAAAAAAAAAACAAGTTGGTAAATAACGGACACCCTAATGCAGAATTTCCGAGGCTGTAACACATACCTTTTTTTATTCTAGTCTTGTTCTTAGTTTTTGCAAAGTTACTGTTGCTGCAAAAAAGATAGATCTACTATTCAAAACTATAGATCTACCGCTAAAATGGTAGAGCTGGCAACAGTGGCCGCTTTCAAAACGTATTGCCCGACAAACAATAATTCAGATTTATGCTGCGTTTCAAGGCGGCCTGAAAATTATTACATTATCCTCGATTTTGGTCTTCCCTTCCGGAAAAGCGGGACGAGCCCGGACAAAAACGAAATTTACGACTATTTACTGGCGATAACTATTCATTTTATAGATCTATTCGTGGCGCTGCGGCCTCCGTTGCGATGGCAGGGGGCGAGTTCGAAAGGAAAAGTAAGCAAATTACGGCTAAACGGCCTCGGGGGAAACCCAGCGGGGACAGATGAATAGTTATCAACGGTTCCGCATAATTTATCGACTGCCTTATCTTGTTTACTGCATCAGCTTTTCTAATTGGATCGGAAATTGTACATATTACTATCAGGAAGTGGGATTGCACATAATTAGATTCATAGTCGGTCTAGTAAGAGCATGCACGGTATATTTTTTGGGAATGTGTTATGTCAAAGTGACTGTCACAATTTGTAAAATAGACAATGGCTGTCATATGATGTGACAGTCTTGACAAGTAAATAAGGTTATAAATTCGATTAAGAATAGAAATACTTTTTTTTCTCGGCCAACTTTGATGATGTTTTTTTTTTTTGGATGGCTCTATATTACCTCAATGCCCAATGACGCGGTTTGCTTTGCAGGAATTTTCTTTTGAAGCTAGAAATTGGTACTTTAATTAACGGTATCATTAACAAGGTTCCATTTGATTTACTAACCGAACAACGTATCCAAAATATCGTAATTACTGATACAGAGGAATTAAAGGGCCAATTATATGATGTTATCATATAGCAATAGATGATTGCAATTTGGTGGTATTATGTATTTTGATGTAGTCCTGTAGCTATATTACAACGTTTGTATACTGTTTATATGAATATGTTAATTATTATGAGTACAAGATTATAAAAATATTACTGTACATTATAAAAATAAGTGCAGTTCGCATTTTGCAGACTCCGTATTATACGTTTGTCTGGAATTGGTTTTTTTGTTAAAGAAAAGTTTTTATCAATATATTTTTTGATTGCAAATGCTTTCAAAATTACGAATATTCACTTTCATTTTTTTTTTATCTGGAATGGTGGCTTATGAGAGGTCTAGCAATAAAAGTGAAATTTTATTTTGACAGTAATGAAAATTATACCACTAACAACAATCACCATCATCCATAATCCATTTTTTAACAATATTTTATGTCATTAAATTTAAATTCCATTAAATTTACACAAAATTCTTTAGGTAAAAATATTTAATTTTAATCAAACTCACCTTAGTCCAAAAGTTATTGGTAAGCAATATACAGGGTGTCGGTGTTCTTTTATTTTCGATTTTCGTAAATAAATTGTTTAAAGAGCAACATTTTTTCACAAAATTTGGCGATTGGGTTTTTTTCCAGTATTTTCAGGAATTTTAATTTGTCAATCATTTTTATGTAGAATGTAGAGGGGGTTCTCTGTGGTATTCTGAAGTGTACATTTTTTTGTGGCTTAGATTATTTGTTTTTATTAAAAATATCATTTTTCTAATCATTTTGTAACTGAAAAGTCTTGCGCAATAAAAATTGCAGCAAAAAAATACTTATAACATCGCTGCCTCTGAATTATAAGGTTCTATGTTACAATTTTATCAGTTTCGGACTTATACATATCACAAAGTCATATGTATGTACAACTTAGAACCTTTGGCAAGTTCGCTATTCACTTTAACGACAGCTTCAAAGAAGAAGGCTTCAAAGAAGCATACGATTGTTCTTCTTATACCGTGTTCTTCTGCCACCAAAAACTTTAAATGGGTTTTTTCCAAAAAGTTGTTTCTGTGGTAACAAAAATTTTTTTTTTGCGGGGGCCCCCCATTTTAAATTTTTTTATTTTTTTTTTTTTTTTAACCCCCCCCCCCTTTTGGGGTTTTTTTCCCCCCCCCCCCCCCCCCCCCCCCAAAAAACCCCCCCCCCAAAAAGGGGGGGGGGGGGTTTTTTTTTTTATTTTTTTCCTCCACGGCTTCCTATTAAAGGTACCCTATTTTCTGTGGGGGTGTTTTTCTTCCCCCCCCCCCCCCCCCCCCCGGGGGGATCCCCCCCCCCCCCCCCTCTGTATTTTTTTTTTTTTTTTGGGGGGGGGGGGGGACCCCCCCCAAAAAAAAAAAAAAAAAAAAAAAACACAAAATTTTCCCCCCCCATCAAAATATTAAGACAACATTTGTGAAACGGAATTCATTATACACTAGTAACAAAAATTAAAGGATATTAAAAAATTCCAAATTTTTGGGTGATTTTCAACTCGTGAAAAATGGTCGTACAGAAGATAAAAAAAAATTGTAGCCTCAAGTATCTAGTTTTCAGATCTGGACTTTAAAATTTTTTAGCGAGAGCGGTTCTCACGTAATCATCCGAAAACCAACAAAAAAAATGTTTTCCAAATTTTTGCAAAAATTTCCATTTTTCAAAAAATGTTTTTTCATCATGCGACCACAGAGCTCTTTTAGACAATTGAATCAGCTTTAATCTGACCTCTTAACAAGCTCCGTACGATGATTTGCCGCGGAGTTATCGTCGATCAAAGTAAAAAAAGTCCTTTTTAACTTTGACAATCAATTACTGGGGAACTAATGATCGTACAGAAAATGGAGGTAGGTTTTGGAAACTGCAAATCATTCTCTATAAGACACAATCGAGGGCGACTGAAAATTTTTTTGAATCGATATTGTTGGCTGAAAAAAAGTTAAAAATTTGCGCATTTAAGGATTTTTGGAAAATTTGGTATAACTGGACATAGTGGATGAACGAGGGATATCGTCGGTAATTTTTTAACCTCAGTGTCCCCAAAAAACCCTCAAAGTTGCAAGGCGCTGCGATTTTTTTTCTTATAATTTTCGTTAGTTTAGAAGGTTTAAATTTATCGTTTCAGCCAAAAATCACCGTAACAAGCAATTTTTCGATTTTTATGCATTTATTCAATTTCAATATGATTTTTTTTGACGAAGATTCATATTTTTTTTTTTGCTCAAAAACATTACTCGTTGGAAAAAATCGAAAAAAAAATCGTTTTCTGATTTTTTTTTTATGATTTTAGCTCCCTGCCTACTGGACTAATAATCGATTGCCTGTTTCTATTGCAATGCCTTTCTCCAATTGTTAAAATTATATCCACTAATTCATTTTTTCAATTGGTTGGTAAACTCTTTCCAAAAAAAATCTTTTAAAAACATGAAAAAAATATTAGAGTTGCACGTGACGTCGCATCAATAGTAAAAAAAAAATAACTTCTGTTATGTGATCTTGTAGTGTTTTAATTTCATCTATTACATGTTCATTTTTTTCTCACTACGCGTTTCCGAGATAAGAGAGAGGGGAAGGTGACAGTTTACAAACTCACCCTATATAAAAAATTAATTTTAAGCCAGTAGTGACATGGCAATCCAATTTTTGTATGACTCATGCTATTTCGTAAGTAAATAATTTCATGAAACTACTCAAACATTACGTACCTACTGGTTTGTTTAACATAAACAGTTGTAGCAAATGTTGAACAAACGGAAACCACTTACATAAGCAACCACTGTAATTGGGCTACATACAACAACACGGTTTGGCAAAAATACACGAGGCACACAGCTACTACGTACGGCGAACCCAGACGCTGTAATTAATTTTACCAGGCGGCACAAAATACCGCGCAGTAATTACTTCTCTTTGTTGGAAAGTAATTTTTACCTTCCTAAGGAGGCGTATTTCTCGAGAGAAATTTGAAGGAAGATGAAATCCTTTATAGAATTACAACTCCATCTCAGAGGACAAAGGTTGAAGTTACTACAAACGTTTCTTTTTTCGACTTCGTGGAAGTAATTTATTATGATGATAGTTTATATTAAAGTCTAACAAATAAATAATGAAATTAGTCATCACAAATCATCAGCTACTTAACCCGCGAAGGTATTGAGAATAACGTGGTAATTTCAAAAGAACAGCAACTCAGTATCAGGATATCGTTTTATTTTGCGGATAAGATTACATTATAGAAAGGGGAAGAAATAGATGCGTTTAACAATGATTTGAATGGCGCCAAAGAAACTTTGCAATTCGAACCCGTCTGAGATAAATTGAGGCCTAAAATTGTTGTTTTGAGATCTGGCGTTTGACAGCTTTCAAACTGTCACAGTTAAAGTTGTCAAGCAAAATAATTAGTGTGGATTCTAAGAGAAACTCCTTAAAATGGTGTTTACACAGCAAAGAAAAACGCATACGACAGAATTCTACTTCAGAAACGGACGGAACATTGAAAGACATTGGACGTACAGCCTTGAAGACTGTTACTAGGAGTTTCAGGAACAGCTTCCTGACGTTGTTGTACGTGTTCTCTTCACCATTCCTCACCACCTTGCATTTATTTCCCTACCGTTTGACTTGTTATCAAGAATTTGCAGAATTTGAGAATGTGTGGAGTTCCGAGGAAACACATAAAATTCGTATCAGAACATTAACGACCTTATTACCGCAAAAATCTGTTGTTTCGTCCACTGTCAGCCATAGATATTTATTGCGTATGTCTTCTTTGATATTTTCCATGACACGTTGATATGTCTTCTGTAAATATATTTTACGCAATGTAAAAAAAAAACGTCTAAAGTGAATATTGTCGACCATGTTGCACGAAAGGCTACATGCGCAAAACATTATGCACAAATCAAACCCTGAAGTCAATCTCATAATATCTTGTAATAAAATGATTCTTCGCAAACAAGAGAGACAATGTCACAAAAGGTTTATTCCTGGTTATCCATTGATAACCTCAAATTTGACCAAGTCCCTCAAGGCCATTTCAAGGTCAAAGTCACTTTTATAAACGTAGAACTGCATATTCTTGAGCCCGAAAATGGAAAAAATTCTAGACAACGATAATCATTTTCTCATCAGAAGGTCACTCCAAAATCAAACGTACAAAATTGACCAAAGGGGGTGGTGACCACAATTTGAAATGATGATAATCAAAGTTGTAACCGACTAAAAATTTTTTCCGCTCTTTGCGATTCCGGGGTCAAAAATAGGTATTCCCGTTTGAAACCCAAATGACCTTGAAGGTTAAATTCAAGGTTACCAATGGACAGCCGGGGAAAAAATCCTAAAACTTTTGTATAAGACATTTTTTTCCAAAAATGCACTCCTGGCGAGTTATTGTGCTGTTCCGGTACTTTCCTAACACCCTGTATGTGTATTTAAATCGAAAATCAAATTATATCAAATTGCGCCTTTACAATAACCCGCCAACTTCTTCAAGGTGCTCCCAATAACTCCCCGATAATTTAATATCGCCCTTTCGAACGTTCCTAACTCAAGTAACAAAGTTCCAATTCGGCGTCCTTAGTGCCTTTTATTAGTGATGGGCTAAATTGTGAAATGTACGTAAATATCTCTGAAGTTAATAGCGACATCGACAAGAAACTTTAAATGCGAAAATTAAAGTTTAAAACGACATAACTTGAACTTGGCTGGAAATATACCGAGTGTTCCAAATAACGGTGACGTACTAAAGTTTTTTTTTTTATGGAATAATCTGTATATTTTCACATTTTCCTATACTCTTTGGCGAGTTGATTTTAACGAACCAACATACTTGGTATCTAAAGTTTTTTGGGCGCTACATACATATGAATATCGTGAGTTTTTACACAAATCATTATTAGATTTCGCGACAAAAATAGTTTCACTATTTAAATCTTGACGAAGACTATGTATATTAGACGAAACATCGGCAAAATCTAGTGCGATTCTTTTGTCCAAAACCACAAAACCCTGCGTCAATTGTCGTTACTTGTTGCAAACTGATTGGATGCATCCGAGGGCTTGCTGAAATAACAGGAATCGACAAAGAATGTGTTCGCCAGATTTTGCATGAATCGTTGAACATGCGCAAAGATTGCGCAACAATGGTGCCAACACTTCTCACTCCCGAGCAAAATTGATCAAGAATAAACATTTGCGCTGACATTCTAAACAACATTGACACTGATCCAGGCTTGTTACACACGGTGACATTGAAGGGGACAAGATTCGAAAGTGTGGAAGTGGTTAAAGCAAAAGCGACGGAGGTTCTGAACCAGCTGACAGATGTGGACTTTCTGCACTGCTTTCAACAATGGAAAAGTCGTATGGAGCGGTGTAGAGATCGCCAAGAGGAGGACCATTGGGGCGAAGGAGAGCCAAGGAGAGCCATTGAAGGCGAAAAAGTGTAATTGGTAACCAATAAAAAGTGTTATGACAGTAGTTCGGTTATTTAATAGGCACACCTCGTATACATAAATCACCTCATTATGATCATATTGGCCTGCGCGTTCTCCCGGTCTTAATTCACTGGACTACTCCTTGATGTTGGGTTAGTCCGAAGTTTATTTTCAGCGTTACCATAATTGAGAATCTTAACCGAAATACGTGGTTTCGCACATTCGCCCATCACTGTATATAAGCGCGATTATAATCAAGAGTACTTCTACCCTCCATCCCTTATTATCCGCGAATTTAAATTCTCCCGAGCGATTTATTTCGGATTTCAGGTCAACTCGCCGCTCGGCCCTCCTTATTGTTTGTTTGTATTCCACCCTTTCTCGTCGGGCGACGAACAACGTTATTTCGCTAAGAAGCCGATTAAATCTGGCAACGCCGCGCGAGTTTCGGATTAACTTGGCGGATAGTTTCATGCCTGGACTATTTGATTTAATTATTGTTTAATTCGGAAGGGAGCATACATTTTCTGTCGCGTTGTCGTAATGGCCATGGGTTTTTTTGCCCAATCTTCTCACCCAATTTTGCAGTACATTTTCGATTATTTGTGGCTCTATTGCACGAATAACTCGATTGATGTTTTCCTTCAGTGCGTCAATTGTTTGTGGATCGTTGGAGTAACAACGGTCCTTAACATGTCCCCAGAAAAAATAGTCCAACGGTGTTAAATCGCAGCTGCGCGATGGCCAATTAATGTCTCCAAAACGGCTGATAACACTTTTACCGAATTTAGTGTGCTAGAGATAAATTGTTTCACGGATTGTGTGACACGTTGCTCCATCCTGCTGGAACCACAGCTCGTCCAAGTCCAAATCGTCCAATCGCGGCCATAAAAAATCAGTTAACATGTCTCTGTGATGCATTCCATTTACTATAACACTGTTACCATCTTCAGTTTGAAAGAAGTACGGACCAATGATGGCACCACTTCAAAACCCACACCAAAGTCACCCTTGCAGGATGCGTTGACTTCTCTATGACTACTATGACTACGTGCGGATTTTCGGAACCCCAAATCCTATAGTTCTGTTTATTAACATGTCCTCAAAGATGAAAATGAGCTTCGTCCGAAAAAAATGATTTTTCGATTGAAATCGGCGTCATTTTCAAACTCATTTAAAGCCCACACGGAGAAGCGATAACGAAGTGGATGGTCATTTTCCTTAAATAAGTTGCAACTTCTAAGCAAATAATCTGAGGTCTTTATGCAATATCCTCCTCAGAGAAGCGCGACTGATATCAAAGAAAGTTGTTGTGCTCTGTGACCAGAGTTGAGGTTCTTTTCTTACTGTTTCTGCAACACAGCATTCACTTTGGAAATAATTTTTAATATATCTCAACGTTGTTCGAACGTAAAACGATCAATTTCTTACAGCGGAGGTTAGACACCACATATAACATATGTCAAATGTCAAGCGCGTCAGAGTCGGCAGTGTAGAAATAACACTCAGTTTAAAAATAAATCAATAGATGGCTCACCCTTTATTAAAATGGAGTTTTGTGCATTTACGTATTTCTAGTTTCAAAGTAATAAGGAATGTCATACGAAATTATTGTGATTTATAAAATTCGAAAAAAAACGTAAAATCTCAATACTGAAAAGGTTCTAACGTTTATTCAAATTCTGTAATCAACAGACCTCTGTAAAGCGGACGAAAGCTCTTATTAAGTAAACATAGAAAACAGTTAACGCATATATATTCTGATCTAATACTTGTATATTTAACGTAAACAATTGAACAGTGTACTAACGAATTCAAGGTTCTGATTACCCACATCAAATATTTAAATTCGTTAAAATATTTGTTTTACTCGTATTCGATCAGCAAATACCACGTTTCCAACAGTGTACTTTCTTAAGTAAACATCATTTTTATGTAAACCAACAAAAACGCCAATTGACTGAGCGAATTAAACAGAACTTATCGCGTTTTTTTTTACAAACAGAAAACAAAAACGCCCTCACAATCATGCATAATGTTTTTGTCCACTCTGAGTTCGTTTAGGTGTGAAAAATTAAATATCACTTTAAAAAAAACACAATTTATTATAACAAAACGAAATAACGAATTAAACTACTAGAACACTATTACTAATTTATGTTCAATAATTTACAAATATATATATATATTGAATTTATATTGTCGTCCGTTTTACAAACGCGACTGCGGAGGTATTGATTTATTTTAAAAGCTGTCGTGTATATTCGGGCATCTTCTAGATGGATTGGCTAGAAATAAGTCGATACTTCCGCTATGCGGAAGGCTCGAGAGGCTTTCGCAACGCGCTGAGGTGTCGCTGAGTCATCCTCTGACGTCTCCTTGCAATAAATTATCCGCAGGGTAAAAATCGAAAATATATAAGCAGACAAGGAGTCTAGGTTTCTCAGACAAAAATTTGTATGTAATTTCAGAAAAACGGATAGAATGGTTGTAGAAGTAATTGTTGAACCATATAGTATATTAACATGAGACTCGTCATTTTTGGTTGCAAGTTGTTAATGAACTAATGACGGCATTTTTTAGACTGTTTATTAAAGTTTTACAAATGCACACAATACTGATATTGACCGGGTTGGGCTAAGAAAGTTGATCCAGCGAAATCTCCACGTATAATTCAAGAGTCAATAAAACTTCGGAAACGTATCTTTGTTTTCGGGCAAGCGATATATTACTAACTAAGAAAAAAAAAAAAAAAAGATTTTTGAGTATTACGCCCCTTTTCTAAATTTTAAATTTACAAGGAGGGAGCTAACAAAAAACGTTCTTGAAACATAGGGTGGTCTTGACGGTCCCTATGGATTTTTTGCGAAGAACACAATGCGCGGGGTCCGTGGCCGAAACCGTCCGCAATTTTTTAAATTAACAATATGTTGAAACGTCTCCCATTTGCTTCTACACGTTGGGAATTTTAATAGCGTGATGTACTTTCCAAAATTAGCCAACCCGATTCCGCATTGTTCTTGAAGACTCGAGTTAAGTCTTATTAAGGCGACTTTGAAAGGAGGGGGGTGGTGGGGAAAAACATCTCTTCAAATTTTCGGGAAATTTTTTTATTTTTTAAAAAAACTATTAATTTGGGCCAGTTTTATAACGTTTCTACGCGACTACCTTTGAGACGAGATATATTGTTGGATAAATCTGACGCCCATTTAAATTTAACTAATGGTGATTACCTAAAACACAACTTCCAAACCTTCCCCCTTTAACCTTTAAAGGACGGGAAACCAGTATACTGGCTCAAAGAAAAAGTTCGATGTTTGTTCAAACATCATTATTCTGGGGTTTTAGGGTCGCCAATTACGAATCTGAGGTCAGATTTTAAAAATTCAAGACTGGCTGATCTAATATGGCGGACATATCCTATATGGGGGACAAAATTTTAAAACTTTAAATTTGCTAGAATTTGGACTGAAAACTACATTCATGGGTTTTTGAGATCGCTGATTACGATTCCGAAGTCAGATTTTAAAAATTCAAGATGGCGGATCCAATATGGGGGACAAAAAAAAGTTTAACTAAAAAGCGATTAATAGCCAAACTAAAAAGCGATTAATAGCAATATTTTAATTTTAAGTTACATCTTTTTATTTCCATTATTATTAAGTGTTCTATTTTAAATAACTATATCGCCGACATAGCATTCAAATTTGAGTTTTCGCCATTGTAAATAACTCGAAAAAATAGCTAGAGCCTAGGGTATTCATTTTTTTCTATTATAGTTACCGAGATCCCCTATAACAACATGCAATTTTGCCCATACCAGATGCAAAAACATCGTAAGTATAAAACACGAAAGTAACTACTACCCTTTCGCACGTTTGCCATAATTTACTATAAAATTATAGCACACTACTCAACGTATTGCGTATAGCGGAGGTTGTACAACAGCACCGACTGACACGGGACTACTGCAATCAAAAATAAAGTAAGCAACACCAAAAAATCATTTTACTTGTACTTGTGTCACTTTTTATGCCAGCCAGCTCAGTACTATATTTTCATAAATTATGTTTAAAATCCTTTATCCTTTTTAGCCACGAACTTTTTATTCCGGCACGGATTATGACTGCTGATCGATACTCTCTTTAAGCTGAGCACGTCTAGACGTTCAACATCGAATCGTATATTACATAAATTCTCTTTTAATTTTTTACCTTCCGTTCTGTTTCGTTTTTCGTTTGTCGTGCCTCCGCCTTATTGAAATCTAATTTACGATATGTTCTCACACAACTCGAAGAATGCCTTCCGTTCTATTCCTTCCTTCTATTTCGGCAACGATTTATAAACAATACATTTACGTAGAATTCGCTTCGAACTTTCCGTTTATTAAATTATCCACAAAGGTACAACTTAATGAGAAATATTTCAGCGATATCAATTTTCAGATACTCAGTTTTTTTTTTTTTTAGGAAAGAAAATGCCCAGTCCTGAACAAATTCAAACACAGTTATCAGATATTATCAGATACCTACAGAAGTAGAAACAGTGTACCTATAATCGTTTACTTCCACATCCACGTGGTGAATCGAAATATGGCATCCATATTTTTTTTTTAAATGTGTATTGCCGAAATAGGCTTACCATGTTCTGAAACATCGATGTTTTGAGTTTTGAGAGTTTTGAGTGAGTACAATTATAGTTGTGCACGAACTGTTCAACTTTCCTCCAGCTTGGCCTGAGTTGTGGCTGCAATGTGTGGCCTGGCGGTGTCATGGAGCAGAACGACGCTTTTTGGTAGAACAGGCAGCTTTTATCCTATTCTAAAGTTGACAATAATATTCTGCATTGATTCTTCGGCGTTCATGAAGAAAGCCAATTAAAATAATACGTTTCCTATCCCAAAAACAGTTGAA
Organism: Aromia moschata; assembly: GCA_029963805.1. NCBI lineage: Eukaryota > Metazoa > Arthropoda > Insecta > Coleoptera > Cerambycidae > Aromia > Aromia moschata. The sequence continues at coordinate 2,712,639 of JAPWTK010000035.1, forward strand.
AGCACTTTTCCTGCAGACAACCTTGTTTCACCTTTACTGTTTTTTTTCTCCTTCTGGGAGCCGTCTTCTGGAATGCACTGCAGCCTCTTGGGCTTATTGTGCGCATCCTCCCATCCCTCACACCACCCATTCCAGTAGCCGGGTCCCGTGTACAAACTTGTATAGCTTCCCTGCCGGGTGGGTGCTGTAATCTTCTGGACAAAGTTTGGGGTGTCCATATATGGCCTGCCTTTTGCGATCTAAGGTCTCGCAGTCACACAGTATGTGATGTGCTGTTTCCGTTTCCCTGTTGCAGAGTCTGCATTTCAGTTCTACGTTGTACAGCCCCATTCTGTGTAGGTTGTCCTTTGAGGGTGCAATGTCCTGTTAGGAGGCCTACAACAGCTCTTATTTGAATCATATTCATTTTTAATAGTTCTTCAGTTCTTTCCTCACATGTTCCTTTAATAAACATTTTTCCGTGTCTTTGCCTGGATATAGAGTTCCATAGGTATTCATTTTGTCGATTTCTGACCCATTCTCCTATTTGATCCCTTACTATACTCTTTGGTATTCCCAGGGCCGGTTTTGGGCCAGTAAATGGAGTAGACTATCCTTCTCGCTACCGTTGCTTTTCGTTGCCTCGATTCTCCGTATGTCCTGGTACCCATATCAGAGTTACTTTGTTGTGGTCTGCCAGTCGTGTCAGTTCTCTTTGACATTCCCATACCAGCCTTGACATCCCCTTTGGGTTTGTAATTGCCTTTAGGGCAGCCTGGCTGTCCGATAGTATATCGATCCTCTTATTTGTGTAAGACCTCGTTATATTTTCTTTAGCACAGTGCAGTATTGCATATACTTCCGCCTGAAATACGGAGGTATATTTTCAAAGCGGAATGGCCAGCACCAGTTCCACACGGGTCTCAGCAGGTGTTGACCCGTTTCCAAGTTACTCTCTCAGTTCTGCTCCTGTTGTTGTTTTCTTTCCATTTCTCTCGGTCAATTATTTCCATCCCGAAGTTTTTGTTGTGTGTGAATTCAGGAGTCATGTGGTCTTTCCTCATATCTAAAATGTTTCCACCCACTAGACTTTTCATTCGGTTGTGCCCCAGGTCTTCTTAGGCACCACTTGGTAATTAAGGTAGCCTGAAAAAATCCCATTCTAGCCTCCCCCATAATCACGAATTGAAGAGGAGGCAGGTCTAATAGGACTTCCATTGCTGCGGTTGGCGTATTCATTATCGCCCCCCGTAATTCCAAGATTGGCAAGTCGTTGGACCTTCCTTAGTTCGGTTATTGCCTTTGTCTGCGGCATCTCTGCACTGGTGCTCTTTCTGGTATAGTGGTGAACCTGTGTTTCATCACAAGTGACTATGCGGTTAAGGCTGCTATAGATGGACTGATAAACAAACCTAAAAAAGGGCATTAGAGGAATTTATCATTTCCCCTTAAATCAACGTATCGAAGTTCATTTCAGATCTCAACAGAGAGCCAATAAATTCACATATAATACGAACATTTGGTTGTAAGGAAGATACACCCACCGTCATCAAATAATCTCTCTACATCTACCCACTCGTTCGACGAAATTACCAGCGTATTTGAAGAATTCGCTAGTCGTAGGTGGCAGAAACGCGAAAGCTTAATTAAGAATTGAAAAGGTAAAGTTTACAGCGCTTCTGTTTTTGCAATCATTTGTCTCATTGCTACGCTAATTAAACATAACTTTTCTTAAAACTTAAAGAGTATTTGTTTAATCTAGATGTTACAGAATGTTCTGTTAAATAACGTTTGACCAATGATGATGCCTTACGCTGTTGTTACGCAATTGTCAGAGTTTAAACAATACTAATGGGTACAAGTGGAACACTTAATACGTAGGTAAATAACAGACACGCGATTAACCTATTTTGTTACCGGAGAAGTTCTGCATGCCTTCTCCCTACGGGGTTCTACTTAACCGCTACAAACTCGTGGTACAAAGTCCTGTGGAAACACTTAGAGCGACTTCACTTATACTTGTACAGGGCTAGTCCCCTAGAATTGACACACCCTTTATTTCTCTGAATTTTCATTAAATTTAAAAATTCATAAAAGGATTTTATACGTTTTTTTAAGAATTTTTAGAATACTTAGATTTTACAAATCTGTAAAAAGAAAATGGGTATTCTTATACATATTTTTTAATAGAACAATTTGTATTTTCTTACTTTAACATGTTATCCAACATTTTCTGATCACAAAAATGTATGATTATTGTATTATTACTTCAACTGTTTTCTAGATATATACAGAGTCGGTCAGTGTTGACTTAGGTATAGCAAATATTACCAGCTATCTGCATACTAATGAATAGGCAATATACAAGGTGTTAATTAGGTATGTACACAAACTTCAATGTATGAAACTGATTGATTTTAATACAAAAGTTTCTATAAATATATGGGTCCCAAACGGCTTCGTTTTAAAAATACGGGATATTGAATTTTGTATTCCTTGCAGGTTTTCCTTTAATAACACAGACCGACAAGATTTTAACCCAGAAACCGGAATATATTTTTCCAAAGGTTTTTGATGCGCTGAATCCGAATCCGAGGTCCAAATCTCTCGATTGGCTCTGGTTTTCGAGATATCCTAACCTAAAAATGCAAAAAAAAAAACGATTTTTGCCTATATTTGAGGTTATGTAGCATCGCTATATTTTTTTTTCTCAAAAAACTATGAACAACATCTTAAAGTACATGCCTTGCCCTTTTAAATGACGTCGACTTTACTCAAATATCTTTTTTTTTTTTCTCGCTGTGATATCGCATAACAGGTCAGTGTTTTCTTATGTAAAAAGACTTGCTCGTTCAGAATCTAAGGCCAGATTTTCAAAATTTTTCGAGGAAAAGCAAAAGACTATTTTTATCATTTCACCAACGGCGTGCGCAGGGATAACCACCGTGGTTTAATTGAAGAAAAAAATAGTACGCCACTTATGTTTTAAAAATCGAATACGATTTTCTTACAACGATTAATTCTAAACAAAAGACATCTCGACTTTTTGCGATTAAATTAGCCTGTTTTTAAGAAAAATGGAAAAAACTTTGGAGTCCTAATTTTCAACTAAACTTTTTTTTTTAATTTAGTCAGTAACGTGTCATTTTTTTCTTGAAAAATCTTGAGAAAGTAATTAATAAAAGTAAAAAAATAATTAAATGCTATCAAAATGTAGTCTTTAAGTAGCTGTTAATGGGTACCAAGCTTTGATTTATAAAAATAAATCATCATTAGAGCTCTAGTCTGTTTTGAGTGCAAAATAGAACCCAATAAACACGGGATCATGTTCAGCATCCCCAGAAATATAGGAAAACACATGTTGATTATATTTTACCCATTATCATACGTTAGTAGAGCATTTATTTATAGGACAAAGATTTGTGATTTTTCGACAGTTTGGACCAAGTCGAAAAAAAAAACAAGACCTTTATTCTCGGCAGTCAAGAGATTAATGTTATCAGATTTACACTTAACAAAGACCATATTAGCTGATTTCACAATTTTTAATTTAAAATTTTTAATCTACTCTGCTGAAGTAGCTATTTCGATCAGCCATAGCGGCAAGCCTGGTAAAACTTTGTTCGCTACTATTACGCCCAGTTTTTTATATATTTTATGTCTTGTGCCGCAAATACTAACTAACGTTCTATTTTATAGGATTTCCTCCTTTCGAACGAAATATCTAATATTGCAAGGAAACGCTATTACCCATTACTTCCGGATTTGGAGTCGCGCCACATTCCTAGACGTATCTATTCAGTATTTAGACGGCAATGGCTTTTATCTTGGTTAATATATGGAGCGCTTTTTGGCGTATATATATATGCCGTTTGGAGGAGCAAGTATGGTAAAGGGGGCGCAGATCTAGGACGAATCAAATGACATTGCAACGTATAGAATTTCCATTCAAAATTGAAAATAAGTACAAAAAAGCAAGGTTGTCAGATATATTTTCTAAAATGCTAAGCTCACTACAAGTGTACTTCATACTTCAGTAAACTGTTAGTTCGTTTGCTAGTTGGAAATATTTAAAAAAAATACACAGATATAAATTTATTAGTTAGCATTAAAATAAAGCCTTTAAAGGGTATCCCCCCCATAAGCATGGTGAAATGCACCCCCCCCCCCTTTTTTTATCTTCTTCGCATGATGAAATTGTTTATTAGGGCTAACTATGTAAGGAAGACCGATTTTTTAGGTCCAAAAAATTTTCCTCTCAGCTAGGTATGGAAAAAACCCTGTTTTTTACGTTTTTAACTGTCGAAAAAATCTGAAAAAAATTCAAGAGTACAGAAAATATGATTAGTTTTATGTATGCATTTTTTCAAGCTCATTCAAGGTCATTATGACCTCTAAAAAAATTATTCAAACTTTAAAAATCCCATATCTTTTAACCAAAAAAAGCTTCAGGCTCAGACTTTTAATATGTTACATTTTTAACTGTTTTTACTACCTCAAATTTTTTCAGATTTTTTTGGGTGGTGGGTCATGCTCAAAAGTGCAAAACAATCAATGTTTTGTCCGTTAAACGACTTAAACGGCTTAAAATCATCATTTTATAGTGTCCTGATTTTTTTCTTGCACTAAAAGGACTCAAACGATTTCAAACAATTAAAAGATATGTTCACTAAAAATAGTAAGAAAAAAAAATTCCACTTATCGAAACTAGTGTTTTTTATATTTTTTAATAGTTTGAAGTCATTTGAGTCCTTTTAGTGCAAGAAAAATCAGGACACTATAAAATGATGATTTTAAGCCGTTTTAAGCCGTTTCACGGACAAAAAATTGATTTTTCGCACTTTCGGGCATGACCCACCACTCAAAAAAATCTGAAAGGTAGTAAAAAACAGTTAAAAATATAACATATTAAAAATCTGAGCCTAAAGCTTTTTTTTGGTTAAAAGATATGGGATTTTTAAAGTTTGAATAATTTTTTTAGAGGTCATAATGACCTTGAATGAGCTTGAAAATTTTTTTACATAAAATTAATCATATTTTCTGTACTCATGAATTTTTTCAGATTTTTTTCGACAGTTAAAAACCGAGAAAAAAAATAAAACGTAAAAAAAGGGTTTTTTTCCATACCTAGCTGAGAGGAAAATTTTTTGGACCTGAAATTCGGTCTAACTTTCATAATTAGCCCTAAGAAACACTTTCATCATGCGAAGAAAATAAAAAAAGGGGGGGCATTTCACCATGCTTATGGGGGGATACCCTTTGCTGGAAAAAATAGTCATAAATTAAAACAACTTTATGCATATTACCATACTCTAAGAACATTTTGAAGAGCTGGCAACGCTTCGCTATTTGCTAACACCGGCCAACGATTTCCAGTTGGTTTATTAAAACAGACAATTATTTTTTGAGATTGTCTGGCTAAATGAGCATTATTTACAGCAAATTATATTACGAATATTAAGAGTTTTGTATGCAGGCTAATTTTAATCTCCTATATTGATTTGAATGAAACATTTATTTTCGAATTCGAATTTATAAAAAGATATATGCACGCCCATGGAATCATAAAGTTGCACCGCTTTTTTTGTTCCCCAGGCGTATTTATCATTTTCAATTCAGAATAGAGGGACTATAATTGGAAGTGGTGCTAATTCATCAATGAATCATAATATCCCCGTGGTAATTCAATCAATACACTTATACAGGGTCCGGGAAGAAAAATGGAATTATTCTACATTTTTGTCTGCATGAAGCGCTTGGGGGAAAATAGTAACATGCCATATTACATTAATGTTGAAAAAAGTTAGTTCAAATAGTTTAGCATATCATGAAATTATGATTTTAATGTTAGGTCTGTTACACTTTTATATGTACGAGTTAATTATTATAATAATTGAAAACCTATTAAGGGTCGCGTGTACATCAAACAGTCAATTGGTTTTTTGATTAGAAAACACTGAAAATGTTTGAAATTCAATAACAGGTCAATGTGTTCTTAATTTCAAATTCACAAACACAAAAATTTCAAAATGCGATATCGCAGCGAAAGAAAAATATATTTGAGTAAACTCGACGTCATTTAAAAGGGCAAGGCATGTAGGACTTTAAGATGTTGTTCATAGTTTTTTGAGAAAAAAAAATTGCGATGCCACATAACCTCTAATATAGGCCAAAATCGATTTTTGCACTTTTAGGTTAGGATATGTCGAAAACCAGAGCCAATTGAGAGATTTGGACCTCGGATTCGGATTCAGCGCATCAAAAACCTTTTGAAACATATATTCTGTTTTCTGGGTTAAAATCTTGTCGGTCGGCTAATTTTAATCATTTCTTCCTGAGAATTTTCTTACAAGGTCCTTTGTTAATATCAGACAATCTTTCATTTACAAAAAAAAAATGGAATGGAATACAAATTGATTTCTCAACAAAGATATGTACATATCTGCCGAGGCGTATTCAAGATAAATTCCAACTGTAATAGAGATATTAGCAGCAGAAGGAATTCCTTTATTGAATTAGTTCAAGTAAGTAATTAAGCCGCTTTGTCAAAAGGTATAACAACATTCTCCGAAGAAAATTATCCTATTTATCATGGCGATTGTGTATTATTCCTGATATTGTCAGATGCGTAAAATTTACCCTTTCAATCCATCACTGTCTAGCCGTCCTAGAGCGACATTTATAATAAGGATTTTGATATATTAGCGCCTATTTCAGGAGATAGTGTTTAATAATGTACGAGATATAAGTTTATTTTCAGTAATACTGACAGTCGTTGAAGATTTTTTAGCAATTGAAATAAAAGGTTTAGATAATTTCCTGTTACAAAAGAAAAACAGTGGAAAAGAAAAACATATGTCTTAGCCAATTTTTTTCCACTATGGCTTGCATGTGGGCATATTTTGGATAGCTTGAGCTACGAGGTGTGTAAATTAAGCAATGAGACATATTTTTTTTTTATTCGAATAGAATTACAATTCACTATTGTCTCATATACTGGATATAGCCTTCAGCTGGTCGGTTACAACCGTTTGAATGTTTTATATGGTCCCAAAATGACGTCCTTTGAGGTGATTTTTCAATCTCAGGAAGAGAAAAAAGTCACAAGGACTCAAGTCAGGCGAATAAGAAGGCTGAGGTTTTTACTGGCTAAAAACTCGTTTACTGAAATGGCTGTATGACAAGGCGTATCGTCTTGATGTTTGGTCTCACACGCATGACCCTTTTCGAAGTTTTTCAAGAACCTGTCTGTAAAAGTGTTGATTTACTGTTTGGCCTGGAGGCACAAAGTCTTTGTGAGCAATTCCCTGGCTATCAAAAAAGCAAATCAGCATGTAAGTGATCTTCGATTTTCTCATTGTTGCTTTTTTTGGGTCTTGGAAAGCTTGAAGAGTGCCATTCCAAGCGTTGGCGCTTGATTTCCGGGTCGTACTCAAACACCCAAAACACCTTTCTCTCCTGATGTCCTTTTGTTCCAGAGAAAGGTTTTTTGGAACAATTTTTGCGCAGATTTTTCTCATCCCCAATTCGTTAATCAAAATTTGATGAACAGTGGTGTGATTCAAATTTAACTCTTCCCCGATCATTCTTGTCGTCAACCGACGATCTGAACGCACAAGATCCCATGTTCTATCGACATTTTCATGAGTTTAAAAGTTTTTGTAAATTTAAAAACATAGCTATTTTTTAATTCAAATTTCATACAGACCGCTAGCAAACCAACTCGGCACCAATTTTAGGTTAAATAACTTGACACGTTTCTAGGATATTTCGTAAATTGTGCTGAGATTGTACAATTCATGTTTTTGCCAGATGAAGTTCATTTATTGTGAAATGTTTAAAGCTAAAAATCGAAAATTAAATTCTTGGGGAGCTTGTATTTCACAAAACCAACAAATTATTATATTTTGCATAGAATCTGTATATTTATCTTACGATTAGGTGGACCAGAAGCATATTTTTTAAATCAATTGAAGATTGCAAGCTTGGACATCAAACGTTTACGCCCAAACATCCAGCTTATTTGTCGTTTCTTATTCTTATAACCAAAATTAGGAGTTAGTCAAACATTAATTAACAGGTACACAAGGGAATTGCGACCTTAAGGAGATCACCCTGTATTTCATCGTACTGCTATTGAATATAACAAAAATGGAGAGGAAGAAAAATAAATTGCCAAGATACCGCAAGCTCTATATAGGACTTTTTATAAGTGATTTATGCCAAGTGACCCGAAAAGTTTTCTTGTTAACAGTTCCCGAAATCTCGACCCATCCCACCAATTAGGCATTCAATACTTCCCGGGCAAGTCAGCAAGAGAAGAAAAAAATAAAAGACGAAGACGGTTATCTCGTCCTGACTGGGCAACTGATGTTGATAGTCCGCAGACTGCCAGGAAATGCTATTAAAAAAAAATTGTATACGCTACAATAGCAACGTAATCTAACGTATTTTATAATATATAGGACATCAAAAAAAAAAACGTCATCAACTCTGGCTATGAACGAGAGAGATGGAAATAGCGGTCATGTCTAAGTTTTTCGGTTATGTCAAACTTTTTACAAGTGACTGTCACAATTAGTAAAATAAACAATGGTTGTCATATGATGTGACAGTCTTGACAAGTAAATAAGGTTATATATTCGATCAAGAATAGAAATGCGTCTTTTTTTTTTCTCGGCCAACTTTGATGACTTTTTTTTATGTCTCCATACTACGATGTGTGTGAATTAAGTAATGATGAGACTGGCAACGTAGCGCCCGATCTAACAACACTGCGGAGACAGGACTTGGAAGGGCGGTAGGTTAACATGTAATGCACCTTCAATACAAGTCCGAACTGTGAATGTCATTGAAACTTATACAATAGTGAAATGTATCTTAAATCATAGGTGAATAACTAATGTACTACATCCCTTAAAAAAAAAACGGAATATTTACGGAGTTCTTTGTAATTTTTACTTGAACGAACGTGACTGGTGGGACACCGAAAAATCCTCATCTCTTACCACGGTGTACTTGAAGACGAATTTCAGTTCGACCACTTAACTTTCAAGTGAGATGTTTTCCTTAATATAAAATTTATTCTATATGCTTCCATTTATATCAACGATTAGACTGATAGCCTACGTAGAAGCAATAAAAAAAAATTTAAATTGTGACTGGTGGGACAGGCTTTTGTAACTGGTGGGACGAGTACAAAATATGTGAATATAGTTGTTTATTAAAATCAGTTTTATGATTTTTACTTCTTACTAACGTTGTTATTGATAAAATTTACCACAAAGCATTTAAAATAAATAAGAAACTACAAATAAAAACAACGCGAAATAAGGGATCAAACATATTAATAACAAAATCTCAATAAACTTTAGTTGTTAATAACAAAAATAAAAGAAACTTGATTTTTAAACTACCATAAAAGAAAATGACTATGTCCAATTTAAAAAATCTATAACTACTAATATAGTTTTTAGTTTTTATTAATTTAATTTATTTAGCTATCGCCAAATTAGTATTTATTTTAGGCTAAAAACAATAAAATCATTCAATTGAAGGTCACAAAGAGAAACAAGGCTACAATCTGCAGTATTCAAACAAAATTTCATGATATATTAACTGTGAGCCTAACTAACTGAGAAACTAACTAAGTGAGACTAACCGGTGGAATAAATGTTTGAATTTTAAGTAAATGTGGTTTAAAGATCGATTTCAGCCGCCTGAACTGCAATTTTTTTTTCGTAAATATTCAAGAACTTTTTATTGGAAAATGATGCACTTTTACAAAAAAATTTCAAGAATAAAAAGTTCTTAAAATCAACTCGATTAATGAACTAGATTTTTTTCAAAATTTTTGAGCAATTTTTTGGATTTTGCAAATAGTCAGTTTTTAAAACAATTACTTAAAATTAAAACAATTGCTTAAACAATTCTGAATTTCTTAAACAATTAGTATCGAAAAAATTCCAGTATTTGCTTCACGTAATTGTATTCGATTAAAAAAAAAATCCAGTCTCATTACTTAATTTACACACCTCGTATGAAGTGGCCCACAGCAAATGTACCAGAGGGAGGAAGATTATTAATCTACTTTTTAAAAATGCCACGTTTTTTATTTGTTTTTTTTTTTTGTTCCCTAATATATACCGAGTTTGGTAAGCCATAAATCAATCTTTAAGAAATTAACATATTTGCGTTTATTCTCCACAAAAATATTCACATTTTATGCAAAAATTTTCAAGCCATTTTTTTAAATTAAACAATCTAAGTTATAAAAAAGGTTATCTAGTGAAGTATGCGATTAGGAAATGGAACTGTGTACCAAACATATATATGTATATGACATAAATAGATAAAATTTGACACACCAATTTTTCCCACAATAATTTGTACAAGTTGACCTTCAATTTATTGGAATACGTGTAAAACAGAAATTGCGCCCAATTTATTGTCCACAATAAATTGTAGAATTTAGAACGCTCTAATTTTTTGGCCAATTTTAGGAATATTTAGTAACTTTTTACATTTATTTCGTTGTACCAACCTAATAATGAGATAAGCCGTTTCTCTTAGGAAAAAACCTATGATAACTCTTGGGTTTTAGTTATTGAAAGTTGGCAGTGTTGAAATTGGCCAATAAATTGTTACAAATATATTGCAAAGTGTAATCAGTTACTAAAAATGGACAATTTATTTTTCAATAATTTGTCCAATTTGATATATTTTTACCTTGAACTGTTTACACTTCGCAAAATTTGAAACAATTTATTGGCCCATTTCAACACTGCCAACTCTTAATGACTAAAACCTAAGTGTGATCATAAGTTTGTCTCTAAGAGTTTGTCTGTCTGTACAATGAAATAAATGTAAAAAGTTACTAAATATCCCTAAAATTGGCCAAAGCAAGTTCTAAATTCCACAATTTATTGTGGACAATAAATTAGCAATTTCCGTTTTACACATATTCCAATAAATTGAAGGTTTCAAATAATTTCTTATTATACTCGTACATAACAATACATAACTTTCGCTGACTTAGCACCTTTCTGCGTGGACCGATCCATCTACAACCCTCGCATGTTTTAGCACGAGTAAAAACGTATTGTCACACCATGGAAAAGTTCCTAGACTGGATCGGAATAATTCAAGTCACTCATTCGGCCCAGTAGATACTTAAATCCGAATTAAGTATTCAAATAAGTACAAGCCCGCTAATCGTTCTCGCCCTTATAATTTAATTAAAGGGAATTACCGTGTGACCCTCGATTGACGCAGGGTGGGACCGGATTTCTTGCTCTGTTACCGAGCCGAGGGTTCCCGTAAAGTTTCCAACAAGTATCACGGCTATAAATAAGGGATGGAAAGTTTAGGGGCGCATAAAATTCATATCTGTCGGGGGTGTTTTATATCCCTCGTTTCCGAGAAACGCGCCCCGCCCAAGGGTAACACGGATAACTGACGCGTACATCAAGTACGTTAATAGTTATTAGGGATGAAATCGAAATCGGGGTGGTAGGATACAGATAAAGGGCTCGAATCCAGTTGGGATGGTCCGAAAAATCGAATTTTTTTTATTGGAATTTCTTTAAGTATAACATATAGATAATATCTCGAACGATCGTGGTACAAATACGAGGTGTGTAAATTAAGTAATGAGAGAGAATTTTTTTTTTAATTTCTTCATTCGAATAGAATCACAATTCAGTATTGTCTTCTTCAATATAACTTCCTTGGGAAGCCACACAGCGCTGGAGACGATTCTTCCATTCCTTATAGCAGTGCTGGAACTCATTTACTGGAATAGCCTTCAGCTGGTCGGTGACAGCCGTTTGAATGTTTTCTATGTTCCCAAAATAACGTCCCATGAGGTGATTTTTCAATCTCGGGAAGAGAAAAGAGTCACAAGGACTCAAGTCAGGCGAATAAGGAGGCTGAGGAGTCACATTGTCCATAAACTCTTTGTGGACAATTCCTGGCTACCAAAAAAGCAAATCGACATGCATTTGATCTTCGACTTGCACATTCTTGCTCTTTTGGGTCTTGGAGAGCTTGAAGTGTGCCATTCCATGCTTTGGCGCTTGGTTCCCGGGCCGTACTCGAACACCCAAGTCTCATCACCAGTGACGCGTTCCATAAAATGGGGATAATTTTCAATCCACTCCATCGGTTCTTGAAGATGAAGGCCTTCCACTGCGTGGTTCATCTTCAATCGACTATCTTCCTTCTTAGAATAGTTTAAACCACCGAAAAACCTGGGCTCTTGAAAAAACACTGTCTCCGTAGGCGTGTTAAAGTCTTCCAAAAGTATCCGTTGCGCTGTGTCCACGTTTTTCAAAATTATACGTTGCGCTGTGTCCGAGTCTGAAGCAAAACCTTATAGCACATCGTTGAATAAAAAAAATAAAATAAAAAAACAGTCACGTTCTTAATTTACACACCTCGTATAAGACACCCCCAACAAATATTGTCATCGTTTGCGAGTTAATTCATTACATTATTGATTTTTTTGCCACGCACGACGCCACAGTTTTCTAACAACAAAGAACAACAATGTTCCCAGCACACCAACAAACGGATTTTCGAAAAATTATTTTTGCGATCGTCTGCAATTAGTTTGAAAAGGTTTGTTATTAGATTGTTTGTGTTTGTGATGCCATAAGACAGTTGCCGTTTGTAAGAAAGACAAACACACGTTCAAAAAAAATTCCACAGACTTCCACAGTTTCTTGGATAGACAACTTGAAGTATTTATTTGGACGTTATTTCATGTTATTGCATCTCCTTCTATTTTAAACTACTCTGAGGAGCATACCCCGAAACGTTACTCCGTTATCCTTTTGATAGAGCTGTAATATGCTAGCTAGACTACGCTAGGGAAACATATTGCATATGTATTCTTATAGATATGTAAAATGACGAAGTTGTATTTTCAGACAATTTTCTTTCTCTAGGACATGACAAATATCAAACAAATGTCGAATATAGGAAATTCCGCATAACAAACAACCACAACTTACACGTGTGCCGCGTAATGCAGTTGCAATCTTTTACGAGCGAACGTCCTTTGTCGAGGTTTGCCCTTTACATACAATGGGAAACGCCACGCGTACCAATATTGAATATGAATCCTGACCTAGTTCCATTTTCTTTAGAGTTTCGAGACGTACACACCGGGTGTTTCGCCAAGGTTGTCCGGGAAAGTTCAAAATGTCAAAACAAATCGCATAACACCCTGTACCTCCGTAAAAACACACTTTCAGAGGTTTGTTGTACATTATTTGTTTTCATTAAACGACTCATACTATCGGTTCCCGAAGTTACGGACATCCCTTCCGAAAAATCCCGTATTTCTGCAAAATGTCGAATCAAAGTAACATTCCAGTAGGCAGAGACTTTTATGTGTTCTTGAAACATATAGGGCTAGTTTTGACGGTTATCTATGGATTTTTTTTTTTGCGTAGAACACAATGCGCGGGGTCCGTAGAGCTGAAGCCGTCCGCTAATTTTTTAAAATAACATTTTGTGAAAAAAAAACGTGTATTTTTTTCACATTTTCGCTTATATCTCCGTTCCTTGGTATATTTTATATAGCATATGCATTTAAGAAGTTGTAGCCCATTGAATTTACAAAATTTTAAGCCCAACTCGAAGTGTCCAAGTGCTATTGTTAACTTGCAAATGACTACTGAAGTTGAAAAAGTGAAAATATCTTGTTCGGACTGCTATTTGTAGTATGCTATTTTTTTACTTCGAAAGTAGGGCGACTATGATCATGAAAATAGGAAATAGTTGCACTTTTTTTTTAATAACAAATTAGTGAAAAAAAATGGAGTTTTTTCAGTTTTTTGCTTATAGAAGAAAATCTATTGAAGCAATTACATCGCATCCAATAGGAAAGTTGTAGAGAATCCAAAAACCTTTAAAATTAAGTCAATCGGTACATTTTTTCGCTGAGAAAACTGGGAAAAAACGCAAAAAATTACCTTTTCTTAATAAATTCGTAATTTGAGTATTTTTGCATGAGAAGAGTCAATCTTGTGGGAAAATGTAGGTAATATCACGAAGAATGAGTGTGCAAAAACTGGATTATGTCCGATGAATAGTTTTTGCACAATAGTCGAATACATTTTTTTTACATCGTATTTTGAATATTCCATAACCCGTCGAGAGATAGATTAGATAACATTTTCTCGACGGATTCGGAAACTACAGAGTGTAAACTACAATTCGTCCATTTACTTTGTTTCATTTAAATGCCATTAAATTGGTGTAAGACGCCTCTGAACACCGCGCAAAATGTTCGGCGGCGCGGTGACAGCCGAGCGAGGTATAGGTGGCGGGGGAGCGAGGGGAAGAAAACTCGCGCGGTGTTCAGAGGCGTTTTACACCAATTTAATGGCATTTGAATGAAACAAAGTAAATGTACGAATTGTAGTTTACACTCTGTAGTTTCCGAATCCGTCGAGAAAATGTTATTTAATCTATCGCTCGACGTGTTATGGAATATTCAAAATACGATGTAAAAAACTTTATTCGACTATTGTGCAAAAACTATTCATCGGACATAATCCAGTTTTTGCACACTCATTCTTCGTGATATTACCTACATTTTCCCACAAGATTGACTCTTCTAATACAAAAATACTCGAATTATGAATTTATTAAGTAAAGGTAATTTTTTGCGTTTTTTCCGAGTTTTCTCACCGAAAAATGTACCGATTGACTTGATTTTTTTTTCATTGTAAATATGTGATGTAATTGCTTCAATAGCTTTTCTTCTATAAGCAAAAAACTGAAAAAAACTCCTTTTTTTCACTAACTTGTTTTTTAAAAAAAAAAAGTGGAACTAAACTATTTCCTAGTCCAATTCATGTACGTTTTCATCTAAGGACTGAACTTAAAAGTATCCCGTAGTCGGATTTCAGGTATCAATCGTGTCATAAACTCACCCCTTTTCGAGCTCTATTGACTGGCGTAATAACCGAAGTAAAAACAACGCAGTACGCGACATTTTCTGTTTATGAAAACCTTGCGTGTCACCTCGACTCCTCTCGCGTCTCAAATGCGTAAAAAGGTCCGTGAAGATACCTGAGAATAATCGTCGGGGGGCGCGAATTTCCCCACCCCATTACGCGTATTCGCGGAAACGAAACTACCATTCGCACACTTTCTAATTACAACGCAAATGATAGGAGCGCCAACTCCGAAATAACAGAAAATAAAATTAAACCGGGCAGTAAAGGGCGGTTTCCTAACGAATTAGCGACGGAACGAAAGACGGCTCGTTAATAAACAAGGCTTCGCCAGATAATTGGGACTCGCCGTTTCGGAACTCGCCCCGCCGCCGCCCCCACAGCGACAGACGCCGTTCTCCCTCATTTATTATTTAAAACTGTCGGATTTAAAAATCTGACTACTTCAATACGCAGCTAATTAAATGCCTGTGCGGATTCGCCGTAACATTTTTATTCGCATGAAAATCTGGCAGCTTTCGAAGTGCGCTTTTCGTTGTTGCTTTGCGATAACTAGGGTTCCGAAAGTGTGCTGTAACGCAGGGCCGGACTCGTAATCCGTCATGTTATTGACGGAAGATGACATATGAGAGATCAACAAGACAGGAGTAAAAATGTGGTAATAATGTGTGTACGTACCTATTTTTTGTATCATTCAGAAACACCGACTGTCTGCATTGCTTGAGCGTACGTCGCCGACCGGTAGTCTTTCTGCATTTATTCTAGTTAAACGTGAGCGATTTGGCCTGTATATACAGGGTGCGTTCCGAAAGTAATGCAATTGAATTTCCCGCGCCGCTCCTGTTTGTCGGAGTGGGATCGGACCACTTGGAGTAGGTGGGGGGGACCCTTAGCTTTGCCGCGAAACCGGTCTCAGTGCTCTCCATGCTGTGGAAGCGGGAGGACGTCAGTTATTGTGAATCTCTGCGCGCCGAGCGTGTCACGGAAAAAATGGAATCGACGATCGAGCAACGATACGCGATTAAGTTTTGTGCTAAACTGAAAAAATTGAGGAGACTTCGAAAATGATTCGTGAGGCTTACGGGGACTCTGCTCTGTCCTACTCACAAGTTTCTAGGTGGTTAAAGGTCTTTAAGGAGGGCCGGGAAGAGGTTCACGACGAACAAAGCTCTGGGCGGCCGTCAACCAGCAAAACCGACAACAATGTGGCTTGTGTTCGACAGTTGTTGGACTGTGACCGTCGATTGCGTATCAAGATGGTTGCCAATGAACTGAAGTTGTCATCTACTGTTGATGACATTAAATGAGATTAAAATTAGCCTGCATACAAAACTTTTAATATTTGTAATATAATTTGCTGTAAATAATGCTCATTTAGCCAGACAATCTCAAAAAACTGTCTGTTTTAATAAACCCAACTGAAATACACGTCACTGGCGTCTTAAACAAGTCAGAATTACTAATGTCGTAAATCATTTTAACGACGTCGTAAAAAAATGTATGGCACAGTGGACCGAATAAGTATTTAAGCAATATATTAGATGCAAAGTAGTCTAATAGGCTAATGGATCGTTGACCGGTGTTACCGGCTCTTCAAAAGTTTCTTAAGTATAGTAATATACATAAAGTTGTTTTAATTTATAATTATTTTTTTCCAGCAATTTTAAACGCTTTATTTTAATGCTAATTAATAAATTTATATCTATGTATTTTTTTAAAATATTTCCAAACTAGCTTTCTAAGAACGTCACGAACTACTGTTTGTTAAGTATGAAGTATGAAGTAGACTTCTATAGTGAGCTTAGGAAATTACTTATGGAAATTGTATACGTCCATGCTCATAAAATACAAACGAGTACTAAAACGAAATACCAGAACGCAACAAAGCTTGTCTAAACTAAATCAAACCTTTTGATGTACCGCTCGAGTAGCGAACAAAACCGAATGCCAACGCCAAGTTTGACACCACTGGATTTACTTGGGTCGCATCGTATATCCCGATTCCAACACTACCATATCTTTACCACATGTGCCTTGGTTTGCGCTGGAATATCGTCTGTAAAAAACTTTAGACTTAATATCGATCTTTTTTTTTTGTCAAGAGCCAACTTTAGGTCAAATTTATTCGTCCGATATTTATAGAAAGATTAGGCGCTGTGGAAATTTCGTCAGCCAAGGACAGTAACGGGTTTATTTCTGATCACGCGTATACAATTGGACAGTTTGACGAGGGTCTGAAGCGCGATCGATATCGTAATATTATTTACAATTTAAATGGTTGAATTTTGGTGATTCATACTTTAAGTGGGTAATTTGTGTATAGTGTAACAGATTTGCATGAAGAAGAAGCACTCAATATTTAAATTGAATAAACTGAGGAAATATTTTAGTTAATCATTATAATATGGAAATTAGTTTGGTGAGAAAATAATTTTTTTCCTCTATGTTAAAACATTCGGTTAAAAAAAATATTAAAAAAAAAAAAGATATACTGGCGTACATCCTGTACCGCACCTAAGTACAGTTCCGTCATGTAATAGTTAGCCCCCTAGTACGTTTATTCGAATATTCATTATTGCTTTATGATGTATTTGATGTGAACTATCGCTTTGTAATAATAGTGACCTGAGTCCGACTCTGTTGTGACTTGCCGTAATCCTGGCTCTACAGCGTATCAGCCGTAGACGTTCTGTCTGTTTCGTTGTTGCCACATCGACATAATATTTGTATTAGCTACATTCAAATTGTTTCACAGCCTTAGTAAAGTTGAAAAAAGATAACAGTAAACTTTTGATATACGCAACACAGTGTGGAATTGAAATGAACCTAAATTAATTGATCATACATCAAGGTACTTTTACTTTTATAGATATGGAATTTTTATAAAGGTGTATTATGCAGAGTTACAGTTAGATCTGGCAACATTGCACAAGAGGGGGCCTGTACGCAGGTAAATTCGCCTAACTTTGACATAAAAATGCAGAATTTACTATTCACCACCCCGCTAGCGAATATATTCCAGTTAAAGTCTCCACCGTGTATATACGTTTCATTAGTCTCCGTCGTGTTAGCGAAGATTCTTTGAACGTCTGAAAAAGGTTAAATAAAACCCGGCTTCTGCACACTTTGCAAAAAAAGTAGCAAAATCCATTATCTGTAATGGCGGTTGGAGAATCGAGTAGGTATATGTGCGTGTTTCCTAAGTCGAAGCGTAAGGAACAATAAAAGCCACATATAAGGGAGGAAAATCACGGCAAATTGATGTGGGTTCTTTCTGCATCCACCCGTCGACGACTTGGCTTTTTAAGGCGACGCGATGTACGTATATGTTAAGTAAAAGCTACTTTTCTCTTTTAGCATTTTTTGCTGTGCCAATCGCGATTGACGAAATCTACTTCTGCTCGTCGTGTTTTACGTCATCTGGCCTTCGTAATGTGCGGGGTAATTGATCGAGAACTGACTCTCCTTCTATCTTCGTTAATATTTACGATTAAAAAAAATTGAAAAGAAAGGTACATACCTCACCACCGCCTAAACACGAGGTGGTAACCAATCGCGATCCGATCGATATCGCAGGCGTATGGCAGGCATCCGGTTTGTCGATGGAACTGTTTGGGTTGAAATTTTAAGTAGGGTTTTATATTTTATTCTGGTCTAATTACTGATTAGTAGAGCCAGGATCATTTTTGGGCATAGCAATTTCAAAACATTTTTGTAATTTTTTTTGCACATAAAAATAGATGTAGTGTTTATAATCCTTGGAGGATATATATGGCTTCCGGCTTCCGTGCGTCATACCGACTATATGTTTGACCCATATAAGGAGTTGGAACACATGCGGCTTTTAGAAGCAGATCCGGCTCGGAATCGTTTCCGAAATACATATCATTTTATAGAACCTCGAAATATACAGAGCACTTTTAAACGGATAAGGCCCCAGGTACAGTGTGTCGTGTTGCGCGGTGAATGAATTTTGAGCGAATGAATCCATTAGAGTCAACACTTGAAATAAACTATTGTATGACGTCATATGTCACACAAGGTTACGTCAGACCACTGGGACCTTTTTATGTTTAAAAATACTCTACATACCTACCAGTTTATAGATCAGACACCTCCTACGGGTAATACTAAATACGGGATTAAATAAAATATGATATTGTTACAATAAGTTATAAATGTCGCTTATACAGCTGTCATTTAAACAACCCATTCATAACGGGGAGAATTCCAGCTCCTAAACATTTTTCATATGCGAATTAATTTCCATGAAAACGCATTGTTATAACAGAGGGGGTGGACAAACTGAATACTCTCGTCCACTTGAAAAAGGGTGGAAATATTCAAACATGTAACACAATATAGGTATTATGTATATGAAGTGCAAACAATGGGCTGCAAATATATTCACCAAATATATTAAAATTGTACCGCATTTTTTCCTACAAGGACACACAGTTGATGTCATTAAAGCCAATATATTGTTTTTTTTTAATTCACCCGTTTCTATTTTAACAGATGACGTAAAAATTAAAAAACCGCCTCCCCCCTATGCACCAGTCACTGTCGCAGGTAGGCTGTCACGTGATTGTCCTCGATTTTGACACAACAAGGACAATGGCCAATGAAGACTGAAGTAAAGGATAACGGTATCTAAGACCGATTTTCGACCCACATCAATGAGTATATATAACAATGTTTTACGGTTATCTAATACGAATTAGGTTAGATGAACTCATCCATGAAGTTCAAAACGCATCGACAGATGGCGTAACCTGGTCAACAAGAAAAGTCATCTTGCAGATTCTATAAGTCCGATCATTTTTCAGACTTTTCTTACGAACGTTTTCGTCAGAAAAAAAATTGAAATGACCAAATCCGGTAAATTAAAAGTGGTGTTTTGTTTTTGTTTTTTTGCGATTTGATGAGTATTTAATGCAAAATTGTGAGAAAAAAAAGAGTTTTTTATCTTAATCAATATTCATTGATATTTAAGGAGTAATAAACGCGCTCCATTTATTTTTGATATAACTGACGATTCGGGAAGACGGACGATTCAGGCGGGGCAAAAAAAAAAGACACCTACCAACATCGATACTTTCCGCAATATTTGCATTGTATAGTGCATAGGTTTTTTTTTCAAATTTTAAATCAACTGATGATTTTTTCTCAGAAACAACAAAGGGCCTATAGAAGATTAATTCAGTTTCCAAAACTCCTTCCGTTTATGACGATAGTTCAAGAGTTGGAGATTTTGTGAATGAAAAAAGTGACTTTTCATTCAATACCCGATATCTCAGCGACAAATAGCCGCACAAAAAACAAAAAAATACCAACATGAAGCTAAATAATCAGGATAAATGATCCAGGCGTTAATTAAGCCAGGTAAATTTTTGAGCCCAAGGAAAATGTTGAAAAAAAAATGGAAAAATATTGCTTTGCGTTATTTCTTTTGATTGAGCCAAGAGCAATACCAAAAAAAAATTCATATCGAAACTAGAGCTTTTCAAGCTTCAAAACGTTTTTTCATTTATCTCGATAAGACCATTATTCATGAGTTATAGACTTTCAAAAACCACTAAACAAGTTTAGAAATTTTTCTGCTCCTTTATTTTTTCCTGAGTGAAAAGCAGAACAGTAAACCTATAGGTGGGACATAAATCCACGCCAACTTCGCCACAAAAAAATAGATTTCTCTGAAACTTTGTATAAACCATGTTATAAGGTTTTGTATGAAAACCATGTTATAAGGTTTTTAGCGTCGCTGATTACGAATCTGGTGTCCAAATTAGAAAATTCGTTTTTTATGGGGCCCAAGGGGCCCTATAACAAAAAATATCATGAATTTCAAAAGTTTAACAATACCACGGTATTCTACACAAAATTTTGAGTAAAAAAAGGTATCTCGCATTTTTTTCAATTTACTGCGTATTTTTAGTCAAAAATCGAAAACTGTTTTTTAGAATTAAAAGTTTTTGAATTTGTTGCTTTAAAAATACGCATTGAATTGAAAAATAGCGTAGGACATTTTTTAATCAAAATTTTGCGTAGAATACGATGGTATTTTTTAAATTCCGTGATTTGTCATATTTTTCCTTGTGGGGCCTCATGGGGCCCCATAAAAACGAATTTTTACTTTTAAAAATGTTTCCCTTATTCTACGTTAAATTTTAAGTAAAAAAATGTCTTGTAAAATATTATTCAAGCTTTTATAAAATATTATTCGAGTTTTGACTTCTTATAAAATTCGTCGAGGTTAATTAATTGTTTACTCAAAAAAGTAGGCATTAAATGAAAAAATTACAGAAGACATTTTTTACCTAAAATTTAACGTAGAATAAGGGATAATTTTTAAAAGTAGACATTTGTTTTTTATGGGGTCCCATGAGGCCCCACAATGAAAAATATGACGAGTCACGGAATTTAAAAAATACCATCACTGTATTTCATTTCACGCAAAATTTTGAGTAAAAAATGTCTCATGTTATTTTTCAATTTAAAGCGTTTTTTTCAACAAATTCAAAAACTTTTAATCCTAAAAGTTTTTGATTTGTTTACTGTAAAAATACGCATTAAGTTGAAAAAATGCAAGAGACCTTTCTTACTCAGAATTTTGTGATGTTTTTAAAATTTTGAAATTCATCATATAATTTGTTATAGGGCCCCGAGTTTCAGAGAAATCAATTTTTTTTGTGTCCCAGTTATAACCGATACCAAAAACCAGACTACCGAAAATACAGAGTACCAAAAAACCTACGAGTATATAACCGATAACCGAGTTCCGTCCCGGTGTGGTCCATTTCGGGGCCAGCTGCAAACTTAGGAACTATTCAGAGGATGTTGCATCGACGTATACATGAATTTAAAAAAAAAAACATAGGTACCTAATTTCTTAGGAACAGTCCCGGGACTCTAAAGGCCAAACGTAAATCGACTTACCGACGACGGACAGGTGCATGGCATGCCCGATTGGGGGAGTTGTTCCCACTTGGCACTCATAGACGCCGCTGTCCCGCCGCTGAGGGTACCGAATCTGTAGCGTCCAGTCCTCCGTCATCGGGTTGTGGATGCTGATGAATCTCTGATCGGACGTGTATGTGAAACGGCCCACGGTCAGCAGGTGCAGATCTCTGTGTCTTATCCAAGAGACCTGAAACAAGGGAAACTCTCGATAACCGTCTGCAATCGAAGGGTTCCTACCAAAAACTGCATAAGTCAAAAAAGTGCAGTTTACAGTACCCAGAGGCACAAAAAAAAACTAAATATCTTTGGAGAAATATTTAGGCCCTTCTTAATACGGAGGAAAAGGGCCTTAAATACAAAAAAAAGCATATTTTTGTGATTTTTTTTTTCAGAGTACCTTAGAGTTTATATAGTACCACAGAGTTTATTAATATTTTTAAATTTTTTTACATTATCAAGCATTATTCTAAGAACATTCTGCTAAATTTTCATAAAAAAATATTGAAAAATAAGCCAGTGGTAGCGGTGAGAACAGAGTCACCTCAAAAAAAAAGTTTCCAGGCGGTAGTCAGGATAACTCACGATTGCTTCATCCGAAATTAAAAAACCAAAAAGATTTCTTTAGTACATAAGTTTATCTTGGATTTGAACGAAGGAATTAACAAAATATTCATTTTTGAATTTTTGGTAAAGGTGCAATAAAAAAAACTGAAGTTTATCTTGGATTTGAACGAAGGAATTAACAAAATATTCATTTTTGAATTTTTGGTAAAGGTGCAATAAAAAAACTGAAGTTTATCTTGGATTTGAACGAAGGAATTAACAAAATATTCATTTTTGAATTTTTGGTAAAGGTGCAAAAAAAAAAAACTGATTTTTGTCTAAAATTGCTCTTTTTGTTTAATTTAACAATAAGTTGTAATTGAAAAAAAAATCCTTCGTTCAGAACCGAGTATTTAGTATGTAAAAGATGTGTGCACAGTTTAGGCGAAATCGGTCCAAAGGTTTTCGAGAAATTTACTACCGTTAAAACAAAAGTTTTGAGAAACACGCGATTAAAGTTTGATACATGAATAATGATGCCAACAATGCCAAACTAACTCGGATTAGTCTTTCAAAAAGACCCTTTTAAAATCAGGTATGTTTTTGAAAATATAACAACAAACGAGTCTATTCATGCCTATAGAAATTAGAAAGAGAGAAACAGAAAAGAGCAGCTGCTACAAACCACTTGCCGCGTCGAGCGTAATGACGGCAAAGTTTACAGGGAGACCGAGCGCCCGGAGACTCAATTGTCTATAACTCGAAAAGTTTTGCTCCTAATGACTTCAAATTGTTTGACAATATTTCTTATAAATTGTAGTATCAGAGAAAAAAAAACGATTGTCCGACCCCCCCCCCCCATCATTTATTTTAAAACGTGCCTTCAGATGATGTTAGAGGGGGGCGTAGGGGTTGTGTAAAATTACACAAGTCAACTTTGAATTCCAAATAAAAATTGGCTGCAAAATTTTTACCTACTTCTTGTTTGGCCGGATTTGATGACTTTTTTTGGATGGCTCTATATCGTAATTGGAATTTCGATATTTTATTACCTCAACACCTTCATAGTGAATTGGAGGAATAGTGTGGGTGAATTTTTTTATGAACATATGTTATGGTTCAATTATACGAGGTGTGTAAATTAAGTAATGAGACTGGCAACGTAGCGCCCGATCTAGCAACACTGCGGAGACGGGACTTAGGAAGGGCGGTAGGTTAACATGTAATGCACCTTCAGTACAAGTTTGAACTTGTTAGAGTCATTTGTTTGTTTTTGTGACTGTTTTCATAAACCGGTTTTTTCTAGTGCGTTTTAAAAATAAGTGACATTAATTTTGAGCAACGGTGTGCTATCAGGTTTTGGACACAACGCAACGGATACTTTTGTAAGACAACACGCCTACTGAGACAGTGCTTTTTCAACAGCCCGGTTTTTCGGTGGTTTAAGGCATTCTCAGAAGGAAGAGAGTCGATTAAAGATGATCCACGCAGCGGAAGGCCTTCATCTCCAAGAGCCGATGAAAATGTCGATAGAATGCGGGATCTTGTGCGTTCAGATCGTCGGTTGATGACAAGAATGATCGGGGAAGAGTTAAATTTGAATCACACCACTGTTCATCAGATTTTGACTAACGAATTGGGGATGAGAAAAATCTGCGCAAAAATGGTTCCAAAAACCTTTCGCAGGAACAAAAGGACATCAGGAGAGAAAGGTGTCCTGACTTTTTGGAATCGATTGAAAATGATCCCCATTTTATGGAACGTGTCATCATTATTGGTAATGAGACTTGTGTGTTTGAGTACGACCCGGAAACCAAGCGCCAAAGCATAGAATGGCGAACTTCAGGCTATCCAAGACCCAAAAAAAAAGCAGGAATGAACAAGTCGAAGATCAAATACATGCTGATTTACTTTTTTGATAGTAAGGAAATTGTCCTCAAGAGTTTGTGCCTCCAGACCAAACAGTAAATCAACACTTTTACAGAGAGTTTCTTGAAAATTTTCGAAAAAGGGTCACGCGTGTGAGACCACCAAAAACAACTGGATGTTGCATCACGACAATGCGCCTTGTCACACAGCCATTTCAGTAAATGATTCTTTAGCCAGTAAAAACATTCCTATGGCTCCTCAGCCTCTTTATTCGCCGGAGTTGAGTGCTTGTGATTTTTTTCTCTTCCCGAGATTGAAAAATCACCTCAAGGGATGTCATTTTGGGACCATAGAAAACATTCAAACGACTGTAACCGACCAGCTGAAGGCTGTTTCAGTATATGAGTTCCAGCACTGCTATGAAGAATGGAAGAACCGTCTCCAGCGCTGTGTGGCTTCCCAAGGAAGTTATTTTGAAGGAGGCAATACTGAATTTTACTTCTATTCGAATAAATAAAAAATAAAAAATCTGTCTCATTAATTAATTTACACATCTCGTATATTAAATGCGTGTTTTAGTCAGGTTACAGTACTATATGTATGTCTTATGTCCTCTTCCCAATACTTGAACTATATAACGAACTACTCAGATAATCTACAGTACAGGGCGTGGAAACTAGTGCAAATGGGAATTGCGGTTTTGTGACTTAGTCGAGTGGATTTTCCCGTAAGTGGAACTGTTTCTCCCAGACGCAGAGTTGGGAAAGTTACTGGACATGGGGAGATTATTACTTGATAGACTATTTGTTAAAGGGTGAATTGTTCTTGAAATGTAACTACTTAATCAGATTTTCTGGGCTAATTGTTAGCAAGATTAACGAATGTAACGAGCGTTCAAGTAAATTTGGCCTCAAAAAAAAAGGACGTGTTATCCAAACTTTTTCCAATATAGGTGATATGTAAACAAATCTGTGACAGATTCAGCTATAGGCAAATTGGTATAATGGTAAGTTTTTGGTAATGTGTTTTTGCCTTTGAATTTTATGGTCTGAGTTCCAATCTCAGCAGCTACATCTTTTTTTTATTTTACAATGTGTTTCACTTGATATTGGTAACAAAGTAATACTTAATATATTTAATAATCTTTAGTGATTTGTTACGCAATCTACAGTTTTTGCTTTGTTTGCATTGAATAAATAAAGCATCCTTTTCGTTTGTTACAGACAGTACCTGGTACACTCTAAAATCAATATCTTAAATTAAACGTTTATATGTAGTAAAGAGTAGTTTAGTAAATGGTCCGTTTAGTCTGGTTGTATTGAATTTTTCTTTACACCTTTATAAAAAAAAATTATATATAAGACATCTCACATTTATCTTAACAGTAGAAACTCGAAGACAATTCAATACGCAACGCGAACAAATAGACATATAGGGAATACGACACACATTTTTCGCTTTTACAGTTAATTCACCTTTTACCAAATTAAATTATCGATTTTCGATCTAAAAGGCCCAGAAATATTTCGGCGAAATCTCGCAATAAATTACCGACAGCACAAAAACAACTGCTAACAAAAAAAACGCCGACTCCACCCCGCCCTTTAAAGATCCCTATCGAACCACTCCAAATTTAGAACTACAAGGCAAAAGAGTGGCTCGGTAAACAACGAACTTTTCAATAATGTCCTTGGCGGGGCTTTTATTTGTAGCCCTTTTATTGGGTCAGATAAGGGCTTTTCGACCTGACGAACGGGATCCGAATAAACGAAAGCTGTGCCTTTTCTTAATTAATTATATCGGCATTCTGTGTATACGAGGTGTGGCTATTAAATAACCGAACTGATGCTGCTACCAGCGCGCTGCGAGCGTGTCGCGACAAGTTTAAACAGAACTGTGTCTGAAGATACTTTCCCCACCCTGAGGTCGTTGTACAAGCCAGTGGGTCGCTCACTTTGACTGTAGCAGTCGTTTGACTTAGTCTACGCACCGGTGACGCGTCGAAAAAATGTTAAGTGTTCAGATGGGACAACAGGCTAATCTCAAGTTTCTTGTTAAACTGGAGAAAACTTCTACAGAAGCTTATGCAATGGTAAAAGAAGTGTACGGAAATTAATGTTTATTCCGCACACAAGTTTTTGAATGGTTTAAACGGTTTAAAGAGGGACGTGAAACGACCGAAGACCTCAACGTCAAAAGCGAACGAAAACATTGAAAAAATTGGTAAATTAATCCGCGAAGATCGTCATTTAAGCATCCGAGGGCTTGCTGAAAGAACAGGAATTGACAAAGAATGTGTTCGCCAGATCTTGCATGAATCGTTTAAGTGCGCAAAGTTTGCGCAATACTGGTGCCAAAACTCCTCACTCCCGAGGAAAAGGAATCAAGAATGAACATTAGCGCTGACATTCTAAACAACATTGACACTGCTCCAGGCTTGTTAGACACGGTGACACAGAAGGGGACAAGATTCGAAAGTGTGGAAGCGGTTAAAGCAAAAGCGTCGGAGGTTCTGAACCAACTGACAGAGGCGGACTTCCAGCATTGCTTTCAACCATAGAAAAGTCGTATGGAGCGGTGTAGAGATCGCCAAGGGGAGTAGGCACATTGAAGGCGAAAAAGTTGCCACTGTAACTGGTAATGAATAAAAAGTGTTATGACAGCATTTCGGTTATTTAATAGCCACACCTCGTAGTCTCTCTTGTAAGTAGACCAACATTGTGATGAGAATCATTAGCGCAGTAATACATGCTCCTGGGCTCAAGACTAAGTACCATTTTTTCGAAATCAAACAAAAACCACATGAGAATTTTGTACATTTTTATACGACCAATGATTTTTTGTACACCCTATTTAACCGGCCGAAATTGAAATGGTACTCAAAAGTGGGACTCAAACTTGAGGCCTCTGTACACTTTTACCGAAAACAAATTTCAACTGTACCAGTGCAAAATATTGCACAATTTTGTAGAAACACAAATTTTATACACCTCCCCAAAAATGAAAAAATCAAGATTTAAAACTGATATTCAATCTTGATACATTTTATTTTAAGTCATATTGTTGCATGCACAGCCTGTTTGCACTGAAGTAACTGACAGATAGTTCAAGCTGACAAATAGACAACAAGACAAATATTTTGTGCAACAATTGTAAGATACACTCAAATCATGAAAATTATTTTTTTTTGTTTGATAAGTTGAAGCATTTAGTTCAATTTGCCTTCCTTTTTCGTTTTATAAAGGGTGTCTAAAAATTTACGCAAGATTTGAATTAAATAGAAAACACTAGTTTTTTTTTCAATTGTTTTTTTTTTATTGAATCGAAGTACATAGGATAGGGTTCTGTAAGGAATATCACATCGGACAGATGACCTCCACGGCTTTGCTGACACATACGCACTATCTGTCGAAATTTTCCATGACCATTTTGCATAAATGTGGCCGAATTTTGAAAAATTATTAGTACTTTGGGGGATTTTGGGGTCGCTGATCACGATCCTGATGTCAGAATTCCAGCATTCAAGATGGCGGATCCAATATGGCCACCATCCCGAATCAAATTTCAAATTTTTCGATTATTTTGCCTCAAACTTTGTAAACTAGGGGTTTTCGGGGTCGCTAATCACGATCCCGATGTCAGAATTTCAAAATTCAGAATTATCTAACATGCTTAGAATGGTCCCTGTGATATCTACATCCGGAATTTTGAAATTCAGTTCGAAAACCCCTAGTGTACAAAGCTTGAGGCAAAATAATCAAAAATTTGAAATTTGATTCGGGATGGTGGCCATCATTGAATTTTGAAATTCTGACATCAGGATCGTGATCAGCGACTCCAAAAACCTATTAAGTACTAACAGATTTTTCAAAATTCTTCTTTTTGCGTCAATGATCCCGCAACTGGTAAAAAACGAGAAATATCACCCTTTGAATTTTGCCATATCTAGTTATTCTAACCTAAAATATGAGAAACTAAATTGTTCTCATTGCGTTTCCTTCAAGTACGCGTCTCGAGTGCACGTTTTTATTTGTTTTTGAGTAGTATAAAGGACGATAACATAGCTGAAATTGCGATTTTAAAAAAAGAATCTTGAAAAAATCGCTTTTTTTAATAGTTTTTATTAAAAACTGAAGGTTACATAAGTTTTTTTGCAAATTTTAACGATTCCATTCGAAAAACCGACCTTGAAAACATAGAAATACATGGTTTTAGATTTAGTTTTTTTTTTTCTATCAGTAATATGAGCCTCTAAGTTCATGTCTCTTGAGAGTGCATTTGGGCGTTAAAGGGTTAACCAAAGCAGTACAACTGTACACTAAATTTGAACGAATCAGTAGGGTTAAGAAATCGATTGCTCTCTTTTCGTGAGATATTACAGCACCCTTCATTACTACGTGCAGAATTCTCAAACAGAAGCAAATCATTTACTAGAATCGTTACCATCAACGTTTGCGGCGGTATTGTATCTCCCTTACTGCCCTTTCGGTTTCATCCCGCATTGTAATATTGACTTTATTCAAATGCCAGAGCTCTGGCACCGGGTCTCACAATTATATGGGAGCGAAATACGGTAGTTGATTTAATAATAAATTGATTATGCAAATTCGAAATAAGCAATTGTATTCGGTTAACGGTAACGCCCGACTGGGGATTACACTTGAGCAAATAATACAAACAAAATAAGACAAACACACTGTAGAGAGTTTGTGCATAAAATTTTGATAATTAGTCAGATGAATAAAGACAATATTTACCCACAAAAACTTGCAATACGGTAATAGTCCAGGCGAGGTAGCAATAAACAAGTGATTTTTTTAAAATAATTAGTTGCGGCCAGAGTTAGGCATTAATCAATTAATTTTTCAATCAATTAATCAATTGACTAAAAAATTAATTGCAATTGAATTTAATCGCAATTGAATTTAGTTGCCACATTACAATTAAATTAGTTGCGATTAAAACCATTAATCGTCTGTAATAATTAATTTATTTAAATTGAGAATTTAATCGTCAATTGCAATTAAATTTTCACTACCATTTAAATTCATAAATAATATGGGAAAAGCGTTGATGTTGTGTTAGATTTACAAATAACGGTGGGCTTGCAAATTGCAATATTAAGATAGCAGAAGGTGTGTAAGGTAACAAAGGAAGCAAACCTGTGCTTCCGCTTCCAAATTGTTTGTGTGCACATTTATTTAGGCAATAAATATTTCTCCGGTATACCATAAGCTATGACAGATTCGAACAAACCTTTAGCATTTACTTATTCATTTTAATTTTTAATTTTTTAAAAATATATATTCTTATAAAAATATAACAATTGCCACTCGGGGAAATGTGAAATAAGTAGAATGTGTAAGAAAATATTTAATGAAAATGTAACATTATTTTGTACAAAATAAAATAAATTAACAACTTGAAAAGCATTTTTTTATATTAAAAAATAGAGGTTAAAATGTATTATTAATGCAAATTAATAAAAGCGAACATAAAAAAACGTGTTTTGAAAAAAAATTCTTAATATAACCATATTAAATACCCTTATTGTCATTTGCAATTCAACTAAGATTACTTGAAATCCACTTAGATCTCAGGCTCAGGTAAAAGAAACTGCTATCTAATAGTGTAAACAAGTGAAAAATAAAATCTTAATCCCCTTAGTCTAAATTATTCTACATTTAGACACACGACATAGGACACAGGTAGGTTACATTCAACATCTTCTGCTTCCCTAATATTTAAAACCCCCAGTCAGCTTTGAAATTCGTATTTAATCTGTCCTTATCTTTCACACGCTGCAGTATAAATCGTGCTGTCCTTGTTAGCCGATGTAGAAACTTGTAAAATACATACCAATTTTAATTGTAATTTAATCGCATATTAATCGTAAAAACGATTAACAATTGATTAATTGTAACTGTTAATATATACCATTACAATTAATCAATTGTAATTGTAGAACAGACAATTACAATTGATTAATTTTAATTGTTAGTTGCAATTAAACATGTACTTTTAATCGTCAATTGTTAATCGTTTCAACAATTAAATTTTGCCCAACTCTGGTTGCGGCACTTTCTCAACGTGATAATTATGAGAAAAATCGTACGAATCGAATGAAAATGGTTTGGACAAAATCCGATTGTAGGATCATTGCGAAAAAATTAAAAAAGTGCAAAAAGGTGCGAAAAAGAGGTTTTTTCGACTTTTAGGCACGAAAAAAAAAAAAGATATTCCGATTTGTAGAGCTTGAAAAGACGAATCAAATAATTTTCGGATCATTAAAATCGGTTGATAACTTTTTGCACAAAAAAATAAAAACCGTGAAAATGAGCGATTTTTCGATGTTCAATTACTCTGTCCTGTATTTATCCTAGAAATGTCTTCCGGGGCTCAAATTGTAGGGTTTGTACCTTTTTACCCATGTTTTTTTGAATACATAAATTGTTATAAAAAAAAAGTATGTGTTATATCGCAAAAATCCTACGATGGATTACAGGGGATCGTGTTGCCAGTATTCGAGTATAAATAACATTGAAATCGGTTGAAAATTGTAGGAGATACATCCTGCACTAACTTTAAAAATCGTGTTACGAGAAAAACGCACATGAATTTATTGTTTATACTAAACAGCTGTTGCCAAAGCTGTATACATGCTAAGGGTTCACAACGTCATCAAGCAGAACCATCGATAATTAAAAACAAACACCTTTTTTATCGACAGATTACGTAAAAACAATGCAACTTCACAAGACCGGTTTCGCCCCGACCGGCGCGGTTTCGGTCGCTCGGAAGCGCATGACTTAAAGCGGCTAGAAAAACACTTTCATTATCGAACTAATTTATAGATTATACTTTTCGTAATCCTGAAACTAACATGTGAATAAAAAAAAAAAAACGATTTTTTGAAAGTTCGAAGGTGGCCTAACCCCTTAATACTTACAGTTAAATTTTCAATATCTCCAAAGTAAAACAAGATAGACTTGTCAATCTTTCTTAACAATGAAGCTGGAAGAGTAACTGATATATAAATACTATGAATGGTTCCTGTGTATTAAAACCTAACCTATAATATTATAGGAAATCTCGAAATACTCGAAACTTTGAATTCTAAATATCTCGATAACAAAACAAGATAGTCCGATAGATGTGTCTATAATGTAGCTTAACTAGTAAATAATATACAGGGTGTCCCAACATTCCGTGTACAACGAGATACCACAGGCTCCTGATGTCAAAATAAGTCGATTTAACTAAACTTACCTATATACCAAGTTGTCTCGTTTAGCCGCTAGAGGCCGTCAAAGTTGACATAAAATTTTAGTTTTTTTGCCAATAACTTAGTAACGCCCTGTATGAACTTAATGAAATTTGGTGTGCTAGTACGTTCCGACAGATGGCACATTTTGACATTTGAATTGAAGTTACTCCATTAACAGGGTGCGAAAACTACCCCTACCCTTAAAGTAACCTACTCGTATTTTTTTTGGTGGGGGTGATACCGCTTCATCTAAATTTTTATCAAAGATAAGCAATTGTTTAATAAATTTTCTCTCTTGTAAAATTGACGTAATTGACGGCCTCAGCGGCTAAACGAGACAACTTGCTGTATAGGTAAATTTAGTTAAATCGACTTATTTTGACGTCAGGAGCATGTGGTAGCTCGTTGTACACGGAATATTGGGACACCCAGTATAGAGATTATAAATAATTTCTGTGTATCAAAACCTGACCTATAAAATGATAGGGAATCTCAAAAAACTTGAAAACTCACTGTTTAATTTCGAATAGAAAATAGAACAAGATAGTCTGATAAATTTTTTTATATTTTGTAGAAAATATAATTAGGATTATAATAATTCTACGCAGTGTAATAAGAAATAAAAAAATTAAATTTAGGGTTGCTTTCGTAGTTAGATGTTTTCAGACCATCTTGTTTTGTTATTGAGATTTTGAAATTTTGCACTAAGTTTTCAAGTTTTTTTTTGAGATTCCTTATTATTTTATAGGTTAGGTTTTAATATACGGGCTTTCTTAATAATTTGTTTCTATTCTCCATGATCTTAGGCTTCAACGTCCAAAAAGAATCGGATTTTCTTATTTCGTTCTCGAGATATTAGTTTTTTGGAAAATAAAACACGAAATCTCCCACTGTGCGGCGATCCATCTGATAAGCGGCCTAAAGTGTTTTCTTTTCGCAATTATCGCATCCTCGCGCCTCGTCTCGAAACTCGCTCGATACTATCGCGCGGATACAAACGAGAAACGAGGCCTCTGTTTGTCTTCCGTCGCGGTAAACTCGGTAATCCGCTGCCGGACAAGTACAAATGAAGTTTATTACGAGATTATTTACCTTGCGCGCCTCCGCCGCGATCCCGGAGATTTACCCGCGGGTTTCTCGAGGATTTCGAGTTTCCCGCTCGCTACCGGCGCTATCTGCATCGTGTAACGAACGCGGGTATCCCTATAGAGTAAATAACGCGTCAATTGATTAATGATATACAATCGATAAAGGCTCTTATATGACGAGCCATCAAAAAAAACCGTCATCAAAGTTGGCCAAGCAAAAAAGACGTATTTCTATTCTTAATCTTAAATTTATAACTGAAGCCGGCGATCCGGCCAACCCGTTCGTGTCATCAATTTATGCACTCTGTCAGCGAATGGTCGCTTTCTACCCTTCCGTGACGTCGATATTTTCGTTATACGTAAAAATAATACGCGATTTCAAGTAACCGCTTAGAACGGTAAATATAAACTGACTTGCATCGCCCGCCGCGCGTTCAGCCGGCTGTGACTCATGCACAAAGCCTGCATCACGCCACTGGGCCGCAGCGCTGATAGCCGGCTTTATTTATAACTAGGGTTCGGAATATGTGACTTCGCGCGTGTTAATGGATGGTATACTACTGCGAATTCGCGGGTCCTGGCGCCTCGGCAGGATCGACCAGTGGCGTACGTATGCAAGGACGAGAAATACGAGGTGTGTAAATTGAGTAATGACTGGTTTTTTTAAATTTTTTTATTCGAATAGAATTACAATTCAGTATTGTCTCCTTGAAAGTGACTTTCCTGGGAAGCCACACAGAGTTGTAGACGGTTCTTCTATTCCTCATAGCAATGCTGGAACTCATGTACTGGAATAGCCTTCAGCTGGTCGGTTACAGCCGTTTGAATGTTGTCTATGGTCCCAAAATGACGTCCCTTGAGGTGATTTTTTCAATCTTGGGAGAGAAAAAAGTCACAAAGACTCAAGTCAGGTGAGTAAGGAGGTTGAGGAGCCACAGGAATGTTTTTACAGGCTAAAAACTCGTTTACTGAAATGGCTATGTGACAAGGCGCATTGTCGTGATGCAACATCCAGTTGTCCTTGATGTTTAGTCTCACACACATTTACTCAAAATTAATGTCACTCACTTTTAAAACGCACTAGAAAAACCCAGTTCACGAAAACAGACACAAAAGAACAAACAAATGACGCTGACGAGTTCAAACTTGTACTGAAGGTGCATTACATGTTAACCTACCGCCCTTCCAGTCCCGTCCCCGCAGTGTTGCTAGATCGGGCGCTACATTGCCAGTCTCATTACTTAATTTACGCATGGGTCTGCCTACATTTGTCAGCTTTCAGCAAATACACGACATGTTCTCCCAATAATTAGCTTAAAATCCCCCTAAATGATAATAAAATTCAAAAAAATCATTATTAGGATAACCAGAATGCGCCATTTCTGCATTTTTGTCTAATTTTCTATCATTATAAGACTCCAAACCGTCAATACACAGTGTGTCAAAGGACATTCTAAAACACAGGGTGTTCCATTTAAAATAAGCGAGTTAATTACAATTGGTGGCTTGGTATTGAACGCTCTGTATAATATACAGGAATTAATGCCTGTCATAGTCTACTTCGTGATCTAGAAATTTGAACATAACGATACGAAACACCTTGTATTATGCTTATAATGACCTTAATTAAGACGCATGTTATCTAGATTTGCGATTTTATATTTTATTCAAAAACTGTTGATTTCAAACAAACGATATTTGACTCGTTCATGTAGTTTCATTTGGTACACTGATTTTGTTAATTAGCCCTACACCACGGAGAGAACACGGTAAATATAATTATAATTAATTATATTTACCGTATAATTTATCATTTAATTAATTATATATGTATAATTATAGTTAATTATATTTACCGTACACCTGAAATCGAATTGACTCTATCAATTTATTTTGATGTTACATTTAATACCATTAATTAAGCTGATTCCGTACCTACTTTAATTGTCCAGACTATTGAATTCGTAATGTTGATAACCGCTCAACTAATATTTAAGCAGAGATTGCGTATCAACCTATCTAAAATTTAATATAATACTCTAATTATTAAACTAATTGATAATAGTAGATACCAAATTTAAATTCTGCGTTGCAATACATATTGTACGATAGATAGCAATTAGAAGCGAGTTAATGATTAATCAAAGGATATCAAAGCGGTATTGAGCCCATATTGAAGGCAGATCTATTAAAATGTACAGTGGTGGCCATTAAAATAGAACCACCGCGGAAAATTATCAAAATCAGCAATTATCAAGATACAACTGAAATGAACACAACATTGTTAAACAGCACAGTTGTAGACTAACAATAAGTAAAAATAAAAAAAAATATATGACATTATTTAAATACAAGGTTTAAAGGCAAAATAATAAAATATATATACATATGTTCAGTGGTAAAAAATATACAACGCAGTATATTTAAATGTCTAGAGACGTACTTACGAGGTGTGGCTATTAAATAACCAATCTGTTGTCATGTCATAACACTTTTTATTCTTTACCAATTATAGTAGCAACTTTTTCGCCTTCAATGTACGAACCTTGGCGATCTCTACACCGCTCCATACGACTTTTCCATTGTTGAAAGCAGTGCTGGAAGTCCGCTTCTGTCAGCTGGTTCAGAACCTCCGTCGCTTTTGCTTTAACCGCTTCCACACTTTAGAATATTGTCCCCTTCAGTGTCTAACAAGCCTGGATCAGTGTCAATGTTGTTTAGAATGTCAGCGCAAATGTTCATTCTTGATTCCTTTTGCTCGGGAGTGAACGAAGTTGAGCGATTCATGCAAAATCTGGCGAACACATTTTTATCGATTCCTGTTATTTCAGCAAGCCTCGGCGTCCGAGGCGCAGATCGTATTCGGTCATTTCACGTCCCTCTTTAAACCGTTTAAACCATTCACAAATTTGTGTGCGGGATAAACATTCATTCCCGTCCACTTCTTTTAACATTGCATAAGCTTCTGTAAAAGTTCTCCCCAGTTTAATAAGAATCTTGAGATTAACCCGTTGCTCCACCTGAACACATTTTCGACTCGTCACTGGTGCGTAGACTGATTCAAATGACTGCTACAGTCAAACTGAGCGATCCACTGGCTTGTCCAGCGAGCTCAGGGTGGGGAGAGTATCACCAGACACAGTTCTGTTCAAACTTGTCACGACACGCTCGCAGCGCGCTGGTGCAGCATCAGTTCGGTTATTTAATAGCTACACAATTAGGAATAAAAAACGAATTGATTATTTACTATTATCCCATATTATTATCATTAGATATTTCTTTAAAGCCATAAAATATAGATACACTTTTGTTAATAAAAAAAAACAAGCTGCAATATTGGGCAAAAAAATAAGTGTAATGTTGCAGGGTTAACCCTGGACCACTCACTACCTAATACGTAAGGCCGTATGGTATAATGATACATTTTTTATTTCACGTTACATTTTTCTTACTTGGTCCTTACAAAATAAAAACTGAAGAACAAAAACCGCTATTCATAGCCACCTCGGCGGGAGATGATTCTCTCGCGTACATTTTTAAAATTATAAGCGAAAACAAAACACCTACCCTTAATTGCCGCGGGCCAAACCGAACCCCTCGTTCTACTTTTTCACAACAACAACAAAAAAATACGATACTTGATTGATGGAGTTTTAAACTGCGGCGGGAATTGAGTCCTTATTCTTGTGGCTAATGCAATTCGAACGAGCAATCCGGCGCTTTTGTTCGAGAGCCGGTTATAGTCCAAGAGCTCGTGACAAAAAACTGCAAGTGTTGTGAAAAGGCCCACATTTTAATATAGTGTTATATTAAGGGTGCAGATGAGTCAGCAGCAACTCGTAAGATCAGGTACCTGGAAAGACGGCAGCGCGCAAAATTTAAGGGCCCTCCCTTAACCCCCACAAAAAAACCCAAACCCCCCCCGGGGGTTCCTTTTGAAAATTTCCCCCGGGGGGGGGGGGGGGGGCTAATAAAAAAACAGGTCCTTATTATCCTACCTGGAAAGCTGGTGGAAACGAGATTTTTTCAAATGCAATCCTTACTTTACCCTCATTGTAAAGCTGGTGGAAGGGAAACCCACGCACTGATCAAATAATACTGAACAAATAATACAAGATAGAATTGTAGGACCATTTTTCTTTGATGACACTCTTAATGGAGCAAGATACTTGCGTTTACTCCAGCACGAACTAATGCCAGTGCTATGTCATTTATTTCCAAACCCCTTAAACCCTAACTTGACCGACGAGAGGTTATGGTTTCAGCAAGATGGGGCCCCATCACACTATGCTGCCATTGTTCGTCAGTATCTGGACAGAATTTTTCCCGGTAGGTGGATTGGGAGGCGAGGTAAATATTGAGTGGCTAGCAAGATCTCCAGATCTTACATCACTGGATTTCTTTTTGTGGGGACATCTTAAAAGTAGGGTTTTATAAAAGTTGACTACCATACTGGATCTGCCATTTTGTTTTTTTAAAATCTGACGTGACAAAGGGGTGGTCCGTTTAGGGTGGATTCGAATTAGTTCATCAGTAGAAACTACAGGGATTTTTTTCAAATTGTTTCACCCAAATCCAATTTGGGTCTAAAACAGGCCTTATCGACCCTCCCCCTTTATATTCAATATACTGTCTACGTATACAGCTTCAACCTTCATAAAGTATTTTTTTTATGACACATTTCAAAGCCCACCACCAGTTGTCCGTACCAGATCTTGCGCGTTGTTGCCGATTCATATACACCCTTAATATAACACTATACTGAAATATGGGCCTTTACAAAACACTTGCAGGTTTTTGTCACAAGCCCTTCGACTATTACAATAAGCACATAAATTTCGGCCGCGGGAGGAGGAGGGTGCGAATGGAAATTCGAGGCATTTTAGGCTGTTCCGTTGTCTGTTCGGCTGACGGGTCCGCAACAATGCGGAGAAACTGTCACATACACGAACAATTCTCGTAACGTTGGTCTTTTCGGTTGCGTACGATATGCTTCGGGATTATACAGGGCCCGGCAAAATTCTGGAATAATGCATAGATATATCTTTTTAACCGTTTCTTTTACAGGGAACTTCTACAATTTTTCTTTTTTTAACATTTCTCGTTAAAGTTTGATAATATACCAAAATGTACGTATAACGTACTGAATTTCCATTCTAAATTGAAAATAGGTAGAAAAACAAGGTTGTTAGATATATTTTCTAAAATTGCTAAGCTCACTATACAAGTATACTTCATACTTCAGTAAACTGTTAGTTCGTGACGTTCTTAGAAAGCTAGTTTGGAAATATTAAAAAAAAAATACATAGATATAAATTTATTAGTTAGCATTAAAATAAAGCGTTTAAAATTGCTGGAAAAAATAATTATAAATTAAAACAACTTTATGTATATTACTATACTTAAGAAAATTTTGAAGAGCCGCCAACGCGATGCCGCGAATGCACAAGCGAATGCCGACCATTATACTATTGGATTGCTTTATATGTAATACATGCCAAATACTTATTCGGTCCACTGTGCCATAAAATTTTTACGACGTTAAAATGATTTACGACTTTAGAAATTCTATGTGTTTAAGGCGCCAGTGACGTGTATTTCAGCTAGGTTTATTAACACAGACAATTTTTTGAGATTGTCTGGCTAAATGAGCATTATTTACAGCAAATTGATATTACAAATATTAAGAGTTTTGTATGCAGGCTAATTTTAATATCCTATATTTGATTTGAATGAAAAAAATTATTTCACAATTTTCGAATTTATAAAAGATATATGCACGCCCATGGAATCATAAAGTTGCACCGCTTTTTTGTTCCCCAGGCGTATTTATCATTTTCAATTAAAAATAGAAGGACTATAATACTGTTACGTTTTTTCGCTGTATAGGAATTTGAAATATTTACATATCTTGTGACCATGGCAAATAGGTACCCAAAAAAAGGCAACCAATGACGCTGCTAACTCAGTTTTACTAAAAAATGGACACTGCATGTTTTTTCCTGAGGTCTTCAGATGATTTGATAATTTTTATGCATATCCACTAGTTTTAATTTCAATTCCTACCAAAAAAGCAAACTTTTGCAAACCCGTAAAAGTTCGTAGCAGAATAACAGGTCCGCTCAGATGCCTTTTACTCCTGTTGCTCACTTCGGTCTGCTGTAGAATCCGAAACTCACGAACGGCAAACTTCGCGTAAATGCAAATCAGGTCGTAAAATATTCTAAATGGCTTTCCAACTATTTTCATATTCGTCATCCTGAGGCTTCAAAGCTGTCTCTCTGACTATCAAATCTACCTCAAACTTTTAGATATCGGCGTATCATAAATAATACGACATAGTACGCGGTGCATAGACACATGTTATGGGCTTCCCGAGATTCCCAAACAAATTATTTGAATGCGTTACAAATTCCAAATATAAACGACTAATAATAATAATAATAATAATAAATGGACTATTTGTTGTAATTGTACAATATTGTACATTTTACATTACATTATAATTAAAGACAGGATAATTTTTGTACATAGGGATTTCAAAACTATTTTTTTCCTTGTACATAAAAACAGGTGTAAAGTTTATCACCCTTGGCTTTCGAGTTCTTTTCTGCCGTACCATTTAAGTACACCGCTTCGTGCTAAATTGAATAATACCGACAACATGTTTGACCCACTATAGGAGTCGGAACACCTGCTGTTTTTAGAAGCAGGTCCGGCTCGGAATCGTTTCCGAAATACATGTAATTCCTTTCATAGAACCTCAATATATGCAGATATATTTAACAGGTAAGGCCCCATCGTGTATTGTGTGTCGTATTGCGTGGTAAACTAAAATGGATTTTGAGCGAATGAATCCATTACAGCCAACGCTCGAAATGAACTATTGTGTGACGTCATACGTCACACAAGGTTACGTCAGACCACTGAGACCTACGGTTAAAAAATACTCTACATATCTACCGGTTTATAGATCAGAAATCTCCTACGACTAGATATGTACATATAAATATTTTAGTTATCTATCTGATGTTAAATGTATTGAATTTTTACTATAGAACTCCGAAATAAATATTCAGCCTAGTTATAAGAAAAACATGTAATAGTTTTCTGGTACGTGATCACGAATATGGTACACTTAATTAAAATAATTGTAGTTAACCTTAGGAACCTATCGATTCTTTAATAATTTTTCACTAACCAAAATTATAAATTTGAAACATCATTGAATACCTATCTTAAATAGTGTAATTCAAGGTTAATCAAAAATATGATGCCACCAAGGTTAATCAAAAACGAAGAAAATGCTACTGAATCACTTCTATACATCTATAGTAACCCTCAAACTATAAAAATTTCAATGTACATTCTTCTATATACAAACTAAATTAAATATACAGGTGAAATTTACGATATACCTACAGAATATTAATTCGGTGACAATAAGGGAAATATCCCGTAACAATAATTACTATTAAGAATAATTGTAATGATTTATCTTTCTGTCATAGATGAGAAATACATACAGTACACTTAATAGTTCGATGTTCGATAATTCAACACACCCGATACCGATCTAGGTATCGTTCAATAATATGACACTACGAAAGAAAGAAAATGCTACTGAACTACTTCTAAATCTATCACCCTCATACTATAAAAATTTTAATTAAATTAAAAAAAACCCCCATTTTCTTCTAGCTACAAACTAAATTAAACATACAAGTCAAATCTAAGTATGATTCATCTACAAAATATGCGGTGACAATAAGGAACACATCTTTTCTGTCATAGATGACAAATACATACAGTATAAGCTTAATAGTTCGATGTTCGATAATTCAACACACCCACTAACTCGACATTTTTTTCAATATCTCTTAGTATCTGACTAGCGCTCGCACTTCGACAAAAATATAGAATTTCCGCTCTGTAGATCAACATGTTACTTTTTATTAATGTATTTTATCTTTTACAGGACATTTCGATCACAAATTATTTGTTTTGCGTATTAGTAAAGAAAATTAAGTATTGTAATTGTCATTATTAATATCTGAAAATTGCTTTAAGATTGTTATGCAGTTAATCCAGTCGTTTGCCATATTCAGTAATTCGACGATAGTTCTTGATATTTATGGCGTCAAAATATCGAGCCTGTACTATATTAAATTTATAACAAAATTAAAATAAACAGAATCGAATAGCTAACCTTTTTTTTCCTTATTCTTAACCGATATGGAAATGGTGTAGGTAAAATCTTGAACGTCCAAAATTATGTCCTTTTTCCCATGCCAGTCGTTATTGTGTAACCCAATCTGGGGGCCATAAATGTATACACATAGGCTACACCAGCATTACAAACACGTGCCTCAGTGTGCAGTTACGATGAAAAAAAGTGTAGAAAAACAACTGGCTAAGTCACTTCTCGACAATCAAATAATTGAACCAAGTACTTTTGCTTACTTCTTAAAGCGTATCCAAATTATGCAAAGGGGGTATTTCGACGTTTATATGCCTGAGGTTCTAGTACCAATATGTAAATTTTATGAAAAAACATATATAAATCCCTAAAACAAAGAATGAGAACGTAAAGTAATTATCAATTTATTTTACTTTTTTACTTACCGATAGAGGACATCTTTCTAGGTGCTTAGCAAACAAAAAAAAAAGACATACGACAACGCTGATTCGATTTAATCTTACTGGTTGGGTTATACCAGAAAATTACCACATTCCATAATCCATAAATAACACAACCAAACTCCAAACGTAAAATGTAACTCACTACGACTATGTAGCGAGTTTACAATATCACTCAAATATCAGGAAGCTCCTTTAGACAGAAAATAAATATCACTACCGGTGCCGTCTGTCAATCAGCCATTTTCCACTTTTCGTCAATTCAAAACGAAACCCAATTAGCATGCGCGAACTCACACAGTATTCTCTACCCTTGAGTATACTTATTAAATAGATCGACCGATCCGCACCTATTTCTAAAGCGCCTCCCTGTCACAACGGACATCGTAACAACTATTGCAGTAAATAAACAGCTTCGTGGGGATTATTTTTTGGGAATAACAAAAATCCTTGTCGGCGAAATCTTTTTCTACAGTGAAACGAATATCACAGAAAAATTAAGTCAAAAAAAAACGTAAGATGAAATTTTAAATTTTAATTTTCTTATTACAACTACTAAATCATTTTGTGAGCCTTTACTGATGTATTAGATATGGTCCAGGCGGCGTAGATTATTTTTTAAAATAATTAGTTGTCGCACTTTCTCAACGATTTTATAAGGAAAAACTTCGACTGAATCGAATGCACGTTTTGGACAGCGAAATATTGTAGGAACATAGCGAACAGTTGTTGTGTCTTTTTTGTCATTGTGAAAATGTTGAAATGCACTACTTTGTTTGTAATGTTGAAATGTATTACTTTCAATAAAAGCAAATATTATTTATAACGTTAAATATAAAAAAAGTTAAGGATAAATCTGCTTGAAAAAAACCAGTTTGTGTAAGAAGAGTACCTCCTACAAAAGGAGCTTAGGAACACAATATGAACGTTGTAATTGATGAAATTGATATATTTAGAGATAAATTAAAAGTAATTAAATATCTGTAAGTAGTCCAGTAAGCTAAGACTAACCTGTAAGAAATTAAACTGCAAAAAATATTGGATAGCCGTCTGAAGTATATGAGTACACTTTAGCAATGATACTTTACCTTTTCGCTGATTAAATTTTTATCTTTCAGTTGGGATCTTTCAGTCGGTTCTTCAATAGATCCGAGAGGGACCTTTCGACGAACTCAAACAAGGCGTCGAAGAGCTACATAATAGTATAACGCACCAAAGAAAAACGTACTTTCCGCGGAATTTATTATTTATTTCTCTGACTGGGGATACCAGATTATTTATTTTAGATCCAACAAAAAACATGCCAGTTTAAAAAATTGCTCAGATCCTTGACTGGTTACCTGTTGCTTTCAGAAATCTGGTATCCCCATGTATTTCATTCACAAAAGTATTTCAGATATATATTATAAATTCAGCGGCTCTACCAGGAATGTCAGTTGTTGTTCAGTTGTCAACGGTATATACTTACAAAATAAAAACCGTTATATTTAGATTATATTGGAATAAAAACTGTAATAGAATGTTTTATTGAATTTTAAATCAGACAGATTTACTCCCTGAAAAAAAAGGGTTATTAATTTAATTTGTTGAAAATGACACGTACATCGACTTTTAATAATCTCATGTATCCCGTTTTGCAATTTGTTTTGCACAAATGCTGACCTATCAGCCTCGTGTTATTGAAATACTATGTATATTCCGTCTCGCTGCACATGAATTTGGACGCTGTTGTCGAACTTGCTATCGATCTCCTTCCGTTTTAATTGTTCATTTCGCCGTGCAATTTTAACGAACTGCAACTTGTATACGCATGCATTGTTTGCATCAGCGGCTGTCCAATACAGGGTGCTTCACGTGTGGCCACTTCGCGAGTGACCTATTAAACGTTTTGGGAGAAGTACGAGGTGTGTAAACGAAGTAGTGAGACTGGCAACGTAGCGCCCGATCTAGCAACACTGCAGAGACGGGACTTGGAAGGGCGGTGGGTTAACATGTGGTGCACCTTCAG
Organism: Aromia moschata; assembly: GCA_029963805.1. NCBI lineage: Eukaryota > Metazoa > Arthropoda > Insecta > Coleoptera > Cerambycidae > Aromia > Aromia moschata. Next base: position 2,755,968 of record JAPWTK010000035.1, read on the forward strand.
TACAAGTTTGAACTGGTTAGAGTCATTTGTTTGTTTCTTGTGACAGTTTTCGTAAACCGATTTTAGAAACGAGTGACATTAATTTTGAGCAACGGTGTGCTGTCAGGTTTTGCTTCAGACTTGGCCACACGTACGGAGACAGTGTTTTTTCAAGAGCCCAGGTTTTTCGGTGGTTTAAAGCATTCTCAGAAGGAAGATAATCGATTGAAGATGTGTTATTTTTTCCGACGAAGTTATCGTTTCTTTTATTTTTTGGGTTTCGTGATATTGGAATCATTATTACCTGGAAATTATTGTATTAATACTTTTATATAATGAAGATACGTGTTTATATATAGTATATATGTGTGTACTTGTATATGTACATATTTCTGTAATTTACATTTGTATGTTATGGGTATTGTTATATAATTTATATGTCTAAATCTAATTATCACTGGTTGAGTGTCAGAGCAATCTTCGGATTGAACTCCGCCTAAATAAAGACAATATTATAATAATAATTATTATTATTATTGTTACTGAATTGTAATTCTATTCGAATAAAAAAAAAATAAAAAAAGCAGTCTCATTACTTAATTTACACACCTCGTATAGGACAGAAATTAACTCAAATTCCACTTCTTTCTGTAACGGACACACTAGGGTGATTATTCATACTGGATTGTTCATATTTATAAAATATCTAATGCCAATTTAATTTCCACCTCCTCTGTACCACCAAATAGTGCAAATGTTTAAATAAACAAATGTTTTCCTGGTGTGAGACGACACGAACGTTGTAAGTTAAAATAGAATTAAACTGAGGAGAATCTACAAGTATTTCTTTCAAAATCCACGAAGTCGCAGCAGCCACAATAAAGGCTTACTCTCGAGGGTTAAGCAAACACCATCTCGCAGAATGTTGGATACAGCGACCAAGTAAATGAACTTCGTGGATGCTGAAACTCGATAAATTAAGTTGTTATTACATTATTAGTGTACGACTGCGCGAAAATTGGATTTCATTGTATGCTGACGAAAGAGACGATCGCTCAGGTCGAAAACGTGTTCTCGGATCCCTGATTAATTTAACGAACTACATAATGAATGTGCTTGCATTTCTAAATACAGCACATTAACAGAAAACCTTTGGTAATGCATCATTTAATAGAAAATACAAGATATACTCGTATACTTATAATTTATAAGTGTAATGCGACTACAAAGTAAACAATCATTTATTAAAGTCTCCAGTTATTAAAGGGCCACAGCGAAACTATATATATTTTTATACATTATTTAACCAAACTCACCTTGGTCCAAAATTTATTGGTAACCAAGATACAAGGTGTCAAAGTTATAATTTCATTTTCTATTTCTGTAAATAACTTCTTTAAAAAGCAGCATTTTTTCCCAAAATCACTGCGGACTCAGGTTTTCTGGGAAGAAGCATTTTAATTTTCAGTTATTTTGATGTAAACTGTAGAGGGTTAACTCCTCTGTAACATCGTGAGTACATAAAAACTGGTGTAAGTTTTTTGCGCCTCAGAATAATTATGTTTTTATTGAAAATTGAAAAAAAATTGCTGCAGTTAAATAAAAGGATTAATAATTTAAGCGAGTATTTTCGACGAAACGTCGGCAAAAAATAAAGCTTTTATTTTGTCCATTATCCCCAAAAATTTCCTTTGTCAACGTTAAAAAACAGTCCATAAAATTTTTTGGAGACATAGGACAACAATAATTGGGCATTGACTTAAAATGAGTCACTGTAAGTGAATTTAGCCTAGGCATTTGTTCTTCTTAACAATAAGTGTAATTATTACACAAAAAAAAATATATAAAAAAAATGAGCTGCAGGTAAACAAAAGAATTAATAATTTAAGCGAGTATATTGGACAAAACGTCGGCAAAAATTAAGGCTTGAACTTTGTCCAATATCCCCAAAAATTTTCTTTACCAATGTTAAAAAAAATAGTCTAAAAACCCTTATTCTACCGATAGCACACCAAACACCGATTTTCTGTGGATATTTCTGCACAAAAAAAATCCGGCTCCACCGAACATTATCATATATTTTGAGAAATCACGTACCCAGAAACTAGTCTTCACCAGAAAAAAAAAATATTAGAACCTTCTTTATTACTATTGTTTAAGTACTACTCGCAAAATACCGCCCTACGTGGCCTATCAAGTGGCAACCTGAGTGGTATGGGAAGAAGTGCAGGTCTTTCATTAAAACAGTGTCGTAGGTAAAAACTACAGCAGGCAACACGAACAGGGGTCCTAGGAGAATTTTTTACGATTTGATAGATGCCTTCTACTAATTATAAGTATAAACCGTAGGTATTTTTTACGCCTGTTAGTACGCCATCCCGGCGCGGGAGGGCAGGATAGTCTAACGCAGTTTAACACGCGTGAAAGCAAACATTCCGAACCCTAGTCACCATGTTGTACTCATAATTTTTTGTTAAGGCAACGTGAACTTTTGTTTGGCAAGGAGAATTCCGCAGAATCCCAGTTTCCGTAAGGATTAAAGAGAGGTCCTTACACGCAAACACTGGTTTTCAGTGGCGGCTCGTGACTTTTTTTTGGGGAGGCAAACATATTTTGTAAAAATTTTTGTTTCCTAAATTTTTGTGATGGTAAACATTGTTAGTAATATGCCGCATAGATAGGAGAAGGACCTCTACTTGGTCAATAAAATATTTTAAGTAGATACATTTGTCTAACATAATATACCTAATATATTTTACTGGTTCAGGAAAAACATCGGGAAAGTGTAGAGTTTCCGTAAAATTATTTTACAATTAAAAGATGCAGTGAAATAAAATAAGGATTTTTGCCAGGCCTGCGTCAATTTAGATTTGATGGGCTGAATTGATCACTTTCATAATATTTTGTTTGCCTAAAAGATGTAATTTACAAACACAACTAATATGTCCCTGACTTTTTGAATGTGTCAATTGAACGAGATAAAGTTTTAATATTTTATCAAATCCAGACTTTATCTAAGCATCTTCTCCACGATTTGAAAATAATACACATGGCCAACACAATAATTATTTAAAGTTAAAGAACCACTTAGCCATTTGCATTTATCATAGCACGTATTAACAAAACTACGAGCCGACTTACCCTGATTAACTAAGTTAATCATGATTAATTAAGTTTTACTTAATTAAGTTTACAGACTTACCCTGATTAATTAAGTTTTATTTAGATCTGGCAGTGGTACTCTTAAATCTTTAACAAATAATTTATCCTCATAAGACAGGCGACTAAATTTGTACTTTATATGATACTCAACAGTATCATTGTAGGTCCGAACATTAATTTGACAACTCGTATTTGTGTTATGACAACTCGTATTGTATTTTTATGAAACAAACTGCTACACTCGCCAGTTACCTCCATTATAATTGTGTATAGTTAATGAAATAAAACGTTCAAATAATGACTTAGGTTGTTAGGTTCATGAAATCAAATAACTCGCTTTCTGCGCTGTCACTTGTGAGAGGTGGGAGGTGGACGTGTTTGCCTCCGCTATGCAGTTTTTTAACCGACCTTTAATGCCACTGGAGTTAAAGGTTAAATTTGTTAGCAACGCATTTAACAACGCAAGATCGCGATGCGCAAAGCCCCCTATTCCGTATAAATACATATGTGCAAACATTGGCATCGGAGGCTTGCCACCACGGCGATAGACTAGGCGCTGGGTCGTTTATGAGAGCTAATATTTTGCAAATAATAGTGCAGGAACTCCTTTGACATATATTTATTAATATTTTTATTTTTAGAAATTATTTTTTTACCCGATATATGAATTTAAAAATGAAAGGTAAATAAAGTATAATAGGGAGTATATTTAATTTTAATTTTATTAAATAAAACTAAAGTATAGTGTTTATAAAAAAAAAATTATTTGTAATTTTCACAGGGCACTGCCTCCCTAACGAGCCGCCACTGCTGGTTTTTTATTCGCGTCAGGCCTGGTACGATGACCGCGTTTTCAAATCGTTTCCCCATCTAATGCGGAATGCGCCACTGAGAAAAACTTCTCCAATATTATTGTCCTCGCATCTAAATCAGAACAATTTATTTTCGGTTCCAATTTAATTTAAACTAGATAAATAACGTGGCAAAAAGAATCCCGAATGTAATTTAAAACTACCGAATGGGGGTACTCGTTAGACGGCTCTTAGAATGTATTAAAAGTGCATTAGCTTTGCAATAAATTTTTTGTCCTTTTCGGTGCCACTTTGGACCACTTTAGCGTAAAACTATTACAACCGTAGCGCAGCGTAATTTAAAAGTTCAAGCAACATTTTATTGAAGGTAATTTGTAACGCAAAAATGACACTGTATTTTAATAAAATAAAATTTGTTTAGCTTTTCTTAATATTACTAATACTTCCGTTAAAATAGTTAAAAATTAAGTTCACTATTTTAAGTGCATATTTTATTTAAAGCAATTGAAAAAAAAAGATTATCATTGGCAGAGAGTCCAGTATTATTATTAGTGTGTTCGAGGTGTTTATATCGTCGGCGTCGGTATTACATTACATCAATAATACATATATGGTTATAAAGTGTGAATTTATTGCTTTTGTTACAAATTTTTTTGTATTGCATGTGTTATATTATGATGCATACGCCTATGTCCCGTGGCAAATTTCGGCCAACTCTACTTATTTATTAGCGACCGTTTTCTTTTATACTGTCTCTGAATCCAGGACAGGCATAGGCTTTTCGCTGTTTCTACTAATGTTTATAGGCGTGTACCTAAAAATACTTTTCCTTCAGTCTTCAATTTCATCGAAAACACAGCTAATAAAAAAGTGTTCATTTCATCCAACAAAAAAGTCGACGGAATTAATTCAATTAATTAAAAAACTAGCAAATAGCCTCAATGTAATATAAACTAATTGAAAATTTGAGTTTATATAAAACGATATATACACATAATAAATTATATGTACATACATATATTGTTTATTTACATGAGTAATAGAAAATCGTATTTGTAATTTAATATTTAATTAATACCTACAAAACCTAACCACTCGAACTGTTTATTAACAAGCATAAATCAGATATTATTGTATAATTATAATTTACTACGCTTGCAATATCAAAATAGTTGTTCATAAATAATTAGTTTATTTTTTTCTTATTATGTTAAGGTATAATGTTGGTAGAGGATTTTGTATTTGAGGATTCTATTTATTGGATTTCCGTTTTGTAAAAGTTACAAGACCTCTATGTTTTTTGAGTCGTAGATCACGAACCCGGTATCCATATGACCCCAGCACGTCTGGATCAAGGTCAAATGAAGGTCCAATTCCGTTATTTAAATAATATAATATTTTCGACCCCGGATTCTGAAAGAGCGGGAAATTTTACGTCCGGTTGCACTGTGACCCGTTGGTCGAAGTGACCTCTGAAGTTCATCTGGAGGTGAAATCTTCGACAAACGGGTCAAAGCGTATTCGGATGTAAAAATAAATGGACAATATCTATGTATATATTAGACTGTATCAAAAAAATCGACAATTTTTTTTTTTCAAAAATTACTCTGAAAATATTGTTCAGGATGTCGAAAAAATGAGCCTGTGAAAATATCAGCTCTTAATTTTAATATTAAGAGGTGAATTTTTTTGATAAATCCAGTCTTTCAAAAGTTATTTAAGGTTAAAGTTGGACTCAACAGAATTTGTGAGGTATTTTCACTTTTTTGGTGAATCTATCAAACTAATTGCAACATTTTTGCCTAAAATTATCTTTTTCAGAGTCATTTTTCTCAAATTATGAGAGTATCCTCAGTCCATTTGATCGGTAGTTTTGTCCAAAAATCCTTGATTTAGACGCTTTTCTTTGATTTAGACATTTTAAAGTAGCAATTAATTTTTTATTAGCAAACTTGATATTTCTTATCTATAATTTTCTTTTCTACATTAATTATATCTAAATCTAAGTTAAAATCATAATTATTAAGCAAAAACAATTTATAATTATAATTTTAACTAAATCAAGGATTTTTTTCAAGGAAAAACTACCGATCAAATGGACTGAGGATACTCTCAGAATTTGAGAAAAAAGACTCTGAAAAAGATAATTTAAGGCAAAAATTTTGCAATTAGTTTGATAGATTCACCAAAAAAGTGAAAAATACCTCACAAATTCCAACTTTAACCTTAAATAACTTTTTGGAAGACTAGATTTATCGGAAGATTATAAGAGACTTTTTTGTAGTGCGTTCAATTCCCTACAAGAAGAATATGTCTTGGTCTTATCAGTCTGATTCGGTTGAAGAGTTACAAAGTTCCAAAGATTGAAAAATATTTTTCCCATGTTAATTAAATGGGAAATGGAAAATCGCGATGAGTCACCTCATTATATTAAAATTAAGAGGTGATATTTTTACAGGCTCATTTTTTCGACATCCCGAACAATATTTTCAGAGTAATTTTTGAAAAAAAAATAGTCGATTTTTTTTTATACAGTCTAGTATATATACATATCTATCCCACTAATTTTAAAATCCCTATTCGTTTGATTTTTGGTTTTGCTTCACATTAGCGTATATTTTGCCTTTATAATAATTACATAAATTAGTTATTAGATTTATTTTTCTTTAAAGTCGCAACACGAGTTACCATTTAACGCCTTTATAGAAATTGACCTTATAACGTCTGTAGCACATTCGCCATAATAATAGAAAATTTAATTTCGAATGACCAGGTTTCGTCCTGGGTCAGCACAAAAATCAAATTTTGCAATCTCGCCTTTATGAAACATGGAATATAATTACTTTGGCCTTATTAAATCCTATATTTTCGGGGAGGGTGCATAACTTAACGAGAAAATAGCAGCCCCGGCCTCCATTCATATCAGTTAGTGAAACTGTTTCGCATCAGGGATTATGAAAACGATTTTGAATGTTCTAAAATAACTTCTGAGCGTTGCGAGTGAGACAGAATTGTGACTAATATGAAATAATATTTTTTATTTATCTTAATTTGAAAAGTTAAGTAAATAAAAGACCTTTTGTTGCAAGACGCTTGGAAAGTCTATAGCAATGGTAATTAGTAGAGCTCGTAGGTTAATAATAGATTCCAGGACCGGTCTTAACGCGACTTGAATACTTTTATATGTATATTAGACTGTATCAAAAAAATCGACTTTTTTAAAAAAAAAAATTACTCTGAAAATATTGTTTAGGATGGCGAAAAAATGAGCCTGTGAAAATATCAGCTCTTAATTTTAATATTAACAGGTGACTCATCGCGATTTTCCATTTCCCATTTAATTAACAAGGGAAACATTTTTTTTCAACCTTTGGAATTTTGTAACTTTTCAAAAGATTATAAGACTGATAGGACGAAGACATATTCTTGTAGGGAATTGAACGCACTGCAAAAAACGTCTCTTATAATTTTTTGATAAATCTAGTCTTTCAAAAGTTATTTAAGGTTAAAGTTAATTTTTTAGGTATTTTCACTTTTTTTGGTGAATCTATCAAACTAATTGCAACATTTTTGCCTTAAATTATCTTTTTCAGTCTTTTTGAAATTCTGAGAGTATCCTCAGTCCATTTGATCGGTAATTTTGTCCAAAAATCCTTGATTTAGACGCTTTTGTATCCATACTGAATATTATGAGTTATCAATTTTGGTGAGATTGTATTTAACCTATTTTTTTAAACTATTTAATAATTAAATAGTTTAAAAAAAATATTTTTAAGCAAAAACAATTTATAATTATGATTTTAACTTAGATTTAGATATAATTAATGTAGAAAAGAAACTTATGGATAAAAAATATCAAGTTTGCTTATAAAAATTAATATTTAAAATGTTCATATCAAAGAAAAGCGTCTAAATCAAAGATTTTTGGACAAAACTACCGATCAAATGGACTGAGGATACTCTTAGAATTTCAAGAAGACTCTGAAAAAGATAATTTAGTTATTTTTGAAAAAAAATAGTCAATTTTTTTATACAGTCTAGTATATAAATATATATTCCGGAGTTTATACCATTATACTCCCGAATATAACCCGTCTGCCACGTTGTGCACCCCATTCTAACCAATTTACGGCACGTGCCAAAGGTCGAATCGCGAACGTGAACATAATTTAGATTTATTGCTTGTATTAGTTAAATTGTGCTGGTCGATGCATCCTTGGTGTGAACGAAACGTCGAATAAGTTTGTAAAAATGTCGGATATGTTTTGCAGCATGTTGCTAGAGACAAACTCAGCAACAAGAGCTCGTGTAACAGCGACAAAAAGAGCTCGTATAAGTGGTGGTGTCAATGCGCGAGACAGAGACAATTTACCTTTGATTTAGTCAAAATGATGGTAGCGTGTAGTTAGCTATTCGTCAAATTAGATCCCCTGAGTTCAGACATTTTGTTCAGAACGCTGCGAGTGGAAAGTGCGGTGAAGTTTGTCTGCAGAAACAACTGTTGAAACAACAACCGTGTGAGAACATAAAAAAAATATCGTCTCGGGATTGAATGATAAACCTGTATGGCTTAGTATTGACGAAACGACGGATATTAGAGGACATAATATATCTAACGTAATGGTTGGGAGAGAAGCAAAATCCATGGAAGGGCATTCGATAGCTTCAAGGGTGTTGGAAAGACAAACCCTCAACAACCAGAAAAAGCAGTTGACAATATGAAGTACTGAAGGACAACATTTTCAACATTGCTCTAGGACCGCTGTCAACTATCACTGATGATTTGTCATTAGAAATTTGATCAGATATTGGATAGAATAGAACCAATTTTATAATAAAACTCCAGCCTACCCTATTTGAAGATAAGGTACAAAAAAGGGTGGGTCACTGCAGATGAAATGACGGATAAAAACCGCGATAAAGTGGAAAATATTGTAGTGTGTATTTTACAACCACAAAAAAGTACCATGCCATGACATCATCGTTCGCAAACGAAATATTAATGAAACCACTGCAGAAGTAACACATAAAGTCACTTAAAGGCGGATTCTAGTCTACTATCTAAAAAAAAATCGAATGGCATATACTTTTTGTAAGTATTACCATATTTTTCGCGATTTTTAAGTAAATACAGTATCTCGAAATCAGTGTGCTGTTTAAAGTTTAAGGACGCTAGATGGAAAATATTTATGAGGAAAAGAAGATTCCTTTTATAGTGTAGTATAATTTGGGTTTCCTTTAATCCCTTTTTCATACTGAATATTGTCTTGTTAATATCCTAACCCTATTAATAATCCTGCCCCCTGATGCAACACTACTGAAAATAGGCTAAACTGCACGTCTCTAATAGTTAAAATTGGGAAACAATGGCGATTCCCAACCTACAGCGCCAATAAATTATTATAATTGCTTACTCCTGCCCTATAAGGATCCCAATGTGATCCATTATCTGAAACATATAACCGCCTCCTGCTAGTTATATGAGACGATTAGGGCCCGGCCCTTTGCCGATGAAAGGCAGAAATTACAAACATTTGTCCACGGCTGAAAAATGGAGAGGTCTCGCAAGAACAGACAATGCCGACGCGAAATCTTTATCACCCCCTGATAAGGGTCGACATCGCGCGACCGACCGGAGGCGGCGGCGGCGGCGGTCCTCATGGTCGGGGAGGCAGATACATTCCTGGAGGTTGGCTGTTTCATACCTGCCGATTTTCATAAGAGTGATCGGCCTTGGACTGGTGTAGTGATTTGTACTACACAAGAACTTTGAAATGGACTGCTTTAATCGTCCAGCTGTGGATTTTAAACCTTGTGCACCACACTGTAACATACTTGAGTGTGCCGAGGTATAAACATTGATTTAATTCCTAAAATCTAATTGTAAAGATTAGTTAATGTATAGGGTGGGCCATCACATGGTTCCTTTTTAAAATTGCTATTAAAACTACATCGTTGAATATTTTTAAATGATTGTTGCTTTATTCAAGATAGTATACCTTCTCATTATTTATGAAAAACAATTTCATTAAGTGGCTGCCGCGGCTGGCTTGGCAGTAGTTCATTCTTTTCACCCAATTTTGCAGTACACTTTCGATTATTTGTGGCTCTATTGCACGAATAACTTGATTGATGTTTTCCTTCAGTGCGTCAATTGTTTGTGGATCGTTAGATTAACAACGGTCCTTAATATGTCCCCCGTAGTCCGGTTAATATGTCTTTGTAACGCATTCCATTTATTGTAAACGCTGTTACCATCTTCATTTAGTGTGAAAAAACGCCACTTTTACAGGGCGTTACCTTGCTCCCTCCCCCCGAAAACCGTTAAATTCTCTGTAACGCATTCCATTTATTGTAACGCGTTACCATCTTCTTTGGAAAAATGATGCCACCACTCCAAAACCCACACCAAACAGTCACTCTTGCAGGATTCATTGGCTTCTCTATGACTACGTGTGGATTTTCGGAACCCCAATTCCTACAGTTCTGTTTATTAACATGTCCTCAAAGATGAAACTGAGCTTCGTCCGAAAAAAATGATTTTTCGATTGAAATTGGCGTCATTTTCAAACTCATTTAAAGCCCACACGGAGAAGCGATAACGAAGTGGATGGTCATTTTCCTTTACCTCTTGAGTAAGTTGCAACTTGTAAGCAAATAATCCGAGGTCTTTATGCAATATTCTCCTCAGAGAAGTGCGACTGACATTAAGTTGTTGTGCTCTGTGACGAGTTGAGGTTCTTGGGTTTCCATGCATACTTTGGGCAACAGCAGCAATTCTTTCAGCTGTGCGCATCGGACGAGCACGTGGATGACTTCTGTTATCCATAAGCATGCCAGTTTCATGAACTTTCCTTAAGAACTTTCTTATACCAGGCGCTGACGGAGCTTCATTTCGACAAAAATTGTTCTCTATTTTCCCACTGTTTCTGCAACATAGCATTCACTTTGGAAATAATTGTTCAATATTTCCCAACGTTGTTCAAGCGTAAAACGATCAATTTCTTACAGCGCAGGTTAAACACCACATATATGTCAATAGAAATAACACTCAGTTTAAAAAGAAACCAATAGATGGCTCACCCTTTAGTTTTAAAGCGGTGCCAAAAGTGTGTCTAATCTCAGCAGTGCCAGCGAATGTATCTAATAAAAGTACCCCAACAATGTACTCGCTAAAGTATCCCTAAAAGATATGGGACATTCTCCAAAAGGAACCTTCTCAGTTTTTTTGGAATTATCTCGAAAACGATTACAGACAAATTGGATTTGAAAAAAAATCTAATAAAACCCTCTAAAACTTTTAATTTCCCCATTTAAGCGTATTTCTATCTCTAACAACAACCGAAATACCAATGCGTGCATAATCAATTTGGGACAGACTGTGTAAAATGTGCATAAAACAACAGAAATGCGTCGCTGTCTCCCGGACTATCAGCGTCCCTCTGATTCGCGGACAAATTCGGGTCGTCGAGGGAATTGAACGGTTCTTTATAAGGGCTTATTTATTTTTACCGGGACGGCTGGGGCCGACGCCGCCGCCGCCGCCGCCGATCACCGCTTCCCGGACGGCAAATAGAAAGTCCGCGTCCGGATCAAGAGGGATTACCGGCTCCGGAAACGTACCCGAACAAAACGGGACCTCCGTCAATGCCGTCGTCCGAGAATGACATGCACGGAGCTGATAACGGAAGGGTAGGGTCCTACGTGAGTACTTCTTCAAATTGTCGAAACGCGTCGAAAGAAAAGGTAAAACAGATAAAACATGTGCGGTATTACCTGAAAATAAATGTATAAAGAGGTAACACCACTGTGGAATTTTCAAAAAATCGAGTTGTTTTTGGCTTAAAACATTCTTTGAATATTTTAAAATATGAGGTAGATAGTTTTATATATGAGAACAATTTTTTTGTTTGAACTTTTGCGCTTTTCCCAAAGCGTGTCGAACGCCTCTAACAAAGAGAAAAACAAAGTTCAAAACAACATTTTCCTATGTTTTTTAGGGTGCTCTTTCAAATGGTGATGGTTAAAAAAATTCTTAAAAAACATTTAACCATGGAAAAATTGAAATTAATCCAAAAAAACGTTAATTTTTTTTTTAATGACCGCTCCCTTTTAATTTTTTTTATGACTTAAACCTATTCAGATCGTGGCCTCGATGTCTAAACTTAAAATAAATAAAGTTAGTAAGGTCTAAAAAATTGATACTAAAACAAAATGGCGGCCTAATTTTTTTTTCAAAACCAAGAATTTTTTTTCTCGAAAACGATAGACTTTATCAAAAATTTTACTTTTGACTACTCTAAAAAAAAAAACAAATTTTCAAAAAAGATTTTTTGAAAATTCTACAGTGGTGTTGCCCCTTAATAAACACAGTTAAAAACTAAAAAACGAGTTAAACAATCAAATTCCGATAAGCAAATCATGCTGAAATGAAATCAGAGAGGTTGTCTTATTTCTTTTGTGTCACTAAAATGCCAATGTAACAAAGTATTTCCATTAATGTATCTTCAGTTCCCGCTTTTAAACTGCCATTTTTAAAATACTCTGAAATCATTTGCATGCCTACCTAATAAACAATTGAGATGATGTCTTTTCAGTTTCGTATTACCTTCCAATGTATTATCGCGAACGAAACATTTTTTTTTATTGCCTTGGTTAAGGTTAAAACGAATATGGCTGCCATTTTCGGAACGGAATCTCCTTTTAATGCCTTTCTCTCGTCAGCCTTTCAGCCCCCTCGGGACGACTAACGGGAAAAAAATACGTAAATTATAATCTGAACGTATCTTGCCAGCTTTCATCTGTTTTCCTGTTTAATATAAGTGAGTGACGCACGGAATTTTTTTTAAGTATTGCATTTAACGATATCCAAACGACGTTAGGATACAGCGAACGAGATGGCGATTCTGAACCATTAGGACTTTTTAAAATGATTGTCAAGTGGTTACATTCGTGAAACTTTTATGTCTAATTTTGAACAGTAATATGAACCTCTAAGTTCATGCCTCTTGACAGCCCATTTGGGCGTTAAAGGGTTAAGATTGTCAGTAACAAAAATTTCTGATGTTTTGTTTCATTTGTTTGTTCACCCTATATATCATCTGCTGTCTAATATTCTCTAAAATTCTATTCAAGCGCCTCAAAATCGATCAATTATTCTTTGAATTACAGCAGCTCAAAGTTGGGGCCTGTATATGAGTCGAACCTATCGATCGGTTTATTTATTTAAAAAAAAAAACTTATTTGAAACATACGCGTATTTTCTTGCAATTATGGTTAAATCTCGGTTACATAAATGAACCTATACTTTGAAAATTAAATTGAAAAATAAATTGGGAGTTAATTGAAACTTTAATTGGAAAAATATTGGGTTTTACCCAATGTCCCGTCTGTGGTTTGGAATAAATCCAGTGAATATAGAAGAAGTGAGGTTTCAAAGTTATTATAAAATTAATACGCACATTGTAAATTAGTCGGACCCTCGTATCAGAATATAAATGACCTTATTACCGCAAAAATCGGTTGTTTCGTCCACTGTCAGCCACAGAAATTAATTGCGTATGTGAAGATAAGGAATCGTCGCTTCGAAATACGGATTAATTGTCTCTGGTTGTTCCTGACACCGCACGGGAGTGGCGTACGTATGCACGGGCAAGAAATACATGCATACATAATTTACAAGTCGCTTAAAAAATACGGTTTATACTATAGAGTTGTATGGTGCCGAGGTTGCGTTGTAGCAAACTTTCCAGATCCTAGTTATAATAACCAAATATACGTATAGATGGTAATAAACCACACTTTTTGATATACTTTTTTGATATACTTTCTCTGGCAGTGCGAATTTATTTTCCACAGTTTATTTATATTCATATTACCTCCGCGACAGCCACCTCGATGAAAATCCTAGTGGAAATTCGAGTGAAGCTAGTTTCCCTAGCCACCTGGGACCACGCACGTTCCTTTGATTCCAAACCCCTTCTGCGTGGGTTACAGGTCAGGAAGGGGACTCGTTCCCATAGGACGTGAAGAACAGGGGCGTCGCAGTATACGGGTGATCTCGAAGGAGTTTGACTAGTCAACAATACGACTAGAACACCATTTATGAGCAACGCCGAACTAGACTAAATATTGGTATTTTTAGACCACATTTTATGGAATGATTATTACACCTAATAGAAGGCTCTACGAGGTGTTGTAATGAGACTGATTTTTGAGTAAAAACGTTTGAGTAATGACTGAGATTTGAGTGGTGACGAGTAATGAATATATCTCTATAATATAAATAATAATCTATAATCTATAATAATATATAGAATAAATATCTATATCTCCTAACTGCAGCACTTGAGTTGCTGTTACCCAACCATAAACTAAATACATGTCTGCCATTTCAGGAAACGTAAAACGCTCAGCCATTACAATGGTAAATAAGTGTAGGAAAAATTTTAATTAAATAACTCACGCACAACAATCTAACTGGCAAATAAAAATAGTAAACGTCAAAATGTCATTGTTGATGTTTTAATTTGTTCAATCATTTCCACGTATTGTAAGTCAGATCATTGAAACAGTTTTTTCGCATTTTTTCTCGAAATGGGTCTCGAAATTTTTGTAAAAATGAATTTTGCATCAGAATAAAAAAAAGAAAAACATAAATGATAATTGAATTAAAAAAAAATAGAAGCTATTAGAAAGGGTATTTTGAGACTACCCTCCCAATTTCATTGAAATCGATCAAGTACTTATCGAGATATCTCAAAAAACTTATTTGTAATTTTCACAGGGGAGGCACTACCTCCTCTGCCTCCTCAGACGAGCCGCCACTGATATCATCTGAACACAGGAGTTTTTAATGGTGCACTTCTTGCTCTCACGACGTATCCTAGTAACTAACATGCGAGACACGACCGCCCCCGGAATTCACTGTCAAATGCGGTTCACCAGATAGCGCAGTGTACCGAAATATAGTCGTTTTATTGCAGCGGCAGTTGATTCCGTAAACGCCGTGGGAATGTTCGCGTCGCCACCGTTTCACTTACGTGTCACCGTTTTATGTCGTCTTTAACTATTTTACGTCCTCTCAGGAAATATTTCCACATCGTGCAAGGTCATCAGCTCGGGCGTATTGAATTTCGTAGAGGAACTTTCGCGAATCGTCTGTTTTTTGGCTCGACGTTAATTTCGACGTTCTTACATAAGAAAGAACGAGCATAAGTTAAAATAAGTAAATAGTTCTAGGATGTTCTACAGACTCAATTCTAGGATGTTCTTTGAATACGAGGTGTGGCTATTAACCTTTGGAGCGCCGGAAAATCATATAAAAGACGCTCTCCATAGGCTATACAATCATTCTTAAATTGCAACGAAACTTACTAGTCTTTGCTTTTTGGAGGCCGTTGATCACGAAAAAAAGGCTTTGGGGTTGACACCCCCTAAAAAAGTGCCCCCGATTCTGATATCAATGTAAGATTGAGTTTTGAGTAAAAATATAATTTAATTTTATATTTCATATGTGTCTTTGCACTATGAACGGTGGCACCCTGAGGGAATATCTCGTGGACGTTTCTGATAGTAAACGAATGAAAACCAATTCTTGTTGCTATTTCCAGGGGTGTTTCTGAGTTAGACGATATTTGAAAATATTTTTTACAACGCGTAATATCTCGTTTAGAATCAACTGATAATATTAAAAAAACAAAAAAAAAATCTTCTAAACAAAAAAAAATTATTAAAAAACAAAAAAAAAACAAGGCACCTCCTTTTTCTTTTTTTTTTTTTTTTTTTTTTTGTTTTAATGGAGGGAGATTATTTTTTTTTTTTTTTTTTTTTTCTGGATACAACCGGCGAAATTGGAATTCAAACAAGAGTGGTATTCAAACTTGAGACCTCTACGATTTCACCAAAGAGATATTTCAACTGTACCAATAAAATGTTTCTTTTTTCATTTTTGTCACACAAACAACCTCTCAAAACTGAAAATATCAAAGTTCACAATTGGTACAAAAATCATTCTTGGTTGTACAAAAATCGCCCTAACGTAGAAACATATAATCCTTTAATTTATTGATCTTAAAGATTGAGTACGACTTTTGAACCTTGTTTTTCGTTGAAGAATGTAAACATTTGTTGTTTGAGTGACGCGTCGAAAAAATCAGTTCAGTTTGACTGTAGCAATCGTTTGAATTAGTCTAAGCATCAGTGACACGTCGAAAAAATGTTAAGTGTTCAGATGGAGCAAAGGGTTAATCTCAAGTTTCTTGTTAAACTGGGGAAAACTTTTACAGAAGCGTACGCAATGTTAAAAGGAGGGTACGGGAATGAATGTTTATCCCTCACATAAGTTTTTGAATGGTTTAACCGGTTTAAAGAGGGACGTGAAACGACCGAAGACGATCCGCGCCCCGGACGGCCCTCAACGTCAAAAACGGACGAAAATATTGAAAGAAATTGGTAAATTAATCCGCGAAGATCGTCGTCTAAGCATCCGAGGGCTTGCTGAAATAACAGGAATCGACAAAGAATGTGTTCGCCATATTTTGCATGAATCGTTCAACATGCGAAAAGTTTGCGCAAAAATGGTGCCAAAACTCCTCACTACCGAGCAAAAGGAATCAAGAATAAACATTTGCGCTGACATTCTAAACAACATTGACTCTGCTCCAAGCTTGTTAGACACGGTGACACTGAAGGGGGCAAGATTCGAAAGTGTGGAAGCGGTTAAAGCAAAAGCGACGCAGGTTCTGAACCAGCTGACAGAAGCGGACTTCCAGCACTGCTTTCAACAATGGAAAAGTCGTATGGAGCGGTGTAGAGATCGCCAAGGGGAGTACATCGAAGGAGGAAAAGTTGCTACTGTAATTGGTAACGAATAAAAAGTGTTACCACTTCAGTTCGGTTATTTAGTAGCCACACCTCGTAGATATCCCTCTATGATAAATAAATAAGTGTGTTTGATTGTGCAGAAGATTCAGTACCGTGAATTTCCCACAAGGCCTTGATTGTAGTTTCAGAAATAAGCCGTCAAAGCGTGACTGCGTTAAAATTTCGGGTTGAAGTTGCCGGCCTCGTGTCGCACACTCCAATTTGTTCCGAACGCTAATCGAGCTGGCGGATATCTAACGACTTCTCACTTTTCGCTCATCATTACGCCGGAGTTTGATTAGTTGGTAAACTCCCGAACTCAGACGGTAATCCCCCACGTCAAAACAATAACCGCAACTTATGATATCATAGAGAAACACGAATGTTTAGTGGTTGTCGCGTACACGACATTTGGGGGGCCGCTCGAAAAGGATTAATTGGGTAATGGCAAATATAATTAGCATGGACGAAATGTTCGAAACTTTTGCGTTAGGCAGATGATACTGTAGTGCAGAGGCTTCGTTTTTGAACTATTTTTACGAGAGCTTAAGTGAATTTGACAGTTGAAAAAAACGTACGTTCACAGCCAAATTTTTCCTGCTATGGACCACCAATTTAGCGCCCTATCTTGCAATATTGCGGAGACGGGACTTGGAAGGGCGGTAAGTTAACATGTAATGAACTTGTTAGTCATTTGTTTGTTCTTTGTGACTGTTTTCGTAAACCGTTTTTTTTTTCTAGTGCATTTTAAAAATGAGTGACATTAATTCTGAGTAACGGTGTGCTATTAGGTTTTGCTTCAAACTTGGACACAGCGCAATTGATACTTTTGCAAAACTTCAACACGCCTACGGAGACAGTGTTTTTTCAAGAGCCCAGATTTTTCGGTGGGGTAAGGCATTCTCAAAAGGAAGAGAGTCGATCTAAAATGAACCACGCAGCGGAAGGCCTTCATCTTCAAAAAAAAAAACAAAAACCAGTTCCAAAAAACTTTTCGCAGGAACAAAAGGACATCAAGAGAGAAAAGTGTCTTTATTATTTGGAATCGATTGAAAATGATCCCCATTTTATGGCACGTGTCATTACTAGGGATGAGACTTGGGTGTTTGAATACGACCCGGAAACCAAACGCCAAGCACGGAATGGCACACTTCAAGGTCTCCAAGATCCAAAAAAGCAAGAATGAGTAAGTCGAAGATCAAATGCATAGCCAGGGAATTATCCACAAAGAGTTTGTGCCTCCAGGCCAAACAGTAAATCAACACTTTTACAGAGAGGTTCTTGAAAAACTTCGAAAAAGTGTCATGCAACATGAACAACTGGATGTTGCATCACGACAATGCGCCTTGCCACAGAGCCATTTCAGTAAACGAGTCTTTAGCCAGTAAAAACATTCCTGTGGCTCCTCAGCCTCCTTATTCGCCTGATTTTGAATCCTTGTGACTTTTTTCTCTCCCAGAGATTGAATAATCACCTCAAGGGACGTCATTTTCGGACCATAGAAAACATTAAAACGGCTGTAACCGACCAGCTGAAGGCTGTTCCAGTATCTGAGTTCCAACACTGCTATGAGGAATGGAAGAACCGTCTCCAGCGCTGTATGGCTTCCCAAGGAAGTTATTTTGAGGGAGACAATAGGTACTGAATTGTAATTCTACTCGAATAGAACAATTTAAAACAATCAGTCTCATTACTTAATTTACATACTACTGTTCGCATACCAAACCGTTAATTTTGGGCTGTATAGTTACTGTTCATGCAACTGACGAGGATTTTCTGTTGCCAAACGTCGACAGTTCTGCTTAAAAAGACGGAACTTTCTGTAAAATGGAACATTGACAACTAATTCGCCAGTCCTGACAGGTACTTATCACCACAAGGCCATGTTGGCTGTTGACTAAGTTAATGGCAAATACATAAGAGGAGATCTCTTATAGACAGATTATAACTATAATTTGCCAATAACGGGAGATATTTTGAATACCATATGTATTTAATGTGATAGAGGCAAGGCAATTTTCATGGTAACCATTAGTTTATACTGTGGATTGTCATCAAATATTAAATTACTGGTTGTACTTGGGCATCTATCAAATTAACCAAATTGCGAAAAATCTTAAATTTCTCGAAATACTCGTTATGTATAGTTCAATGAAAATTTTATATAAAAGTACGCATAATTGTGGGCTGATTGAAAAAAAAATTGAGGAATTCAGAGTGCTAGTAAAAAAAGTACAGATGAAAAAAACACATACATTTAAGTACTTTTTAATTTGTGAAAAAAAAGATTTTTTTTTTTCACAAACTGTTGATTTAAAAAAATTAGCGGACGGTTTCAGCTCTACGGACATTGTGTTCTACGCACAAAAAACATAGGCAACCGTCAAAACTAGCCCTATATGTTTCAAGAACGCTTTTTGATGACTAGCTCCCTGCCTAGTGGACTAGTAAGCGAAATACTCCGATGAAGAAAAATCCGATTACTATGAGGAGAAAAAAAACGTATCCCGAAAGTCTCCACACTACAAACTCCACTTAAGGGTTGTCGAAGACTCTCGTAACTTCCTGTTAACTACATGTCCTGTATAAAATGGGCCGGTCTCGAGCCGCAAAATAATATCCCCGATCTCGTGGAGACAGAATAATGCGTTGCGTCCTTTCCGTCACTCGTGTCAGCGGGTTTGAGTGAAATTGACAGCGGCAATCTCTTAGAATAATAGACCTCTATCCGGTTATCCAGACGCTCTCAATGCTCTCGGCGATAATCTGTTTTTGTTTGTACGCGGCGTATTGTCTAATGACACAAGAAGAGTTCGGAAAGATTACTGGTATAGCGTAAATTTTGCCCGTATTTTGTTTGTTGAATTACACAGGGACACACACAAAAAAAAATGGAAATTACAGTAGACTACACCATTATACCGACGTGTTATTGGGTCACTGAATCCGAATCCGCAGTTGGTTTAAAGTCATCACGTCGTAGTTCGTCCCTAACCTCAGAAAGTGGCCCAAAAACGTCAATTCTATCGTTTATAACAGCGGTCGGCAACCCGCCAGTCTATTTTCTGCGGCCCGCAAAGAATAAAAAATGTTGAATTATATTTCCTTTTTAACCCATAAGTCCCAAATGTCCTAATTTTTTTACAATTTTCAGCCAGCTTATTTTCAATGTCATCAGTGCTGAAAAAATTTCGGTCTGGTCAATTCCGACGTAAAATTTTATGTTTTTTTTCAGAATATGGCCTTCGAATTATTCAAAAATTAATAAAAAGAATTATTCAAAAATTGATAATCGAAAAAAAAATTACAACACATTATTGGACAAAATTACGATTTATTCAACAACAAAAAAAAGACTTGAATTAATTTTTGAAACAGGTAATCCCCGGGTTCTATACTAGAAAAAAATCGCTTCGTCGAGTCCTAAACTTCAAATAATTGAATTTACTTTATTTTTAAAAATTTTTGGTAAAACAAAATGGCGGCCAAAACAAAAATATTTTTTAATGAACTTCATAAATTCTTTTCTCAAAATATACGGACTACGGTAAAAATGTTTTAAGAATAAAAATATCAGAATCAATAAAAAAATACTTAATTTTTTTCGTTTTTTAACATTTTTTGGAAAATTAGATTTCGTTATTTTTGGAGCAATCAAGAATCGTATTTAAAAATCATGAAAAGATTCTAAATATATCCTAAAAATTTTGACATTTTTATTCTTGAGAAATTTTTCCAAAATTTATAGTTTTCGAGAAAAAAATTATTGATATAGGCTTTTTCAGGGTTTTTAAAACCGATTTTTGGTTCTTAAAATCATGAAATCGAAATTTCCAAGTCATTTAAGAAATCTGGAAAAGTGAGTATTTTTCGATTGATTCTAACATTTTTACCAGTGTAGCTTCTGAGAAAAGAAAATTATGGTTTATACAGTTATTTTTGTATGATCTCTAAATAATGTGTAATCTTTAAAAAACCAGGACATTTGGGACTTAATGGGTTAAAATATTTTATAAATAATTTTTTTGACCGTTAAAATTTACCATACATTGGGTTCCGAACGTGTGCTCTAACGCAGGGCCGGACTCGTAATCCGTCATGTTATTGACGGAAGATGACATGAGAGATCAAAAAGACAGGAGTAAAAATATGTTAATAATGTATGTACATACCTATTGTTTGTGTCATTCAGAAACACCGATTGTCTTCATTGCTTGAGCGTACGTTGCCACGACCAGTAGTATTTCTGCATTTATTCTCGTTAAACGTGAGCGATTTGGCCTGTATATATGGTTGTAGAGGGAAAATGATCGTTCCACATCTACTGAAGTTAAAGGTACAAATTCAAAATAATTCACATGGGCAGAGGATGACACAACGTTAATTTTCATGAATTTCGCACAGTTGTTGTCACTAACAATTTTTTGTTGTCACTGAACATCAGTACATTATTATTTTTTACATCTACAGAGGACAATACATGTGTTACTATTATTTCTATACTTTTGGTCGCTGTTTGCAAAACCTGTTTATCAGCTATCAATATCGGGGGCATTAACGACCTTACCGCATTACACATTACCGCAAAATATGTTATTTCGTCCACTGTCAGCCACAGAAATTTATTACGTATGTCTTCTTTGTTACTTCCCATGACACGTTGATATGATGTCTGTAAATATGTTTTACGCAATGTATGACTACTAGGCAATATACAATCGGATACATATTTAGCAAAAAAAAAATCTAAAGTAAATATTGTTGACTACGTTCCACGCAAGGCTACATGCGCAAAACATTATGCCCAAAAGCCCAAATCAAACCAAAATTCCTCTTTTCTAACCGTACCAGGTATATTTTTTTGATGGATATTCAAATCTAAATGTGTTTTATTCTCTCCTAAAACGTAAAATCCTTGTAATTTTCAATCATCTTTTTAATTCTATTCGCAAATGGTAACGACTGTGCCATTATTGCAGCAATCCACACAAAAACATGTAAAATGTAAATACAGTACACGAATTCACGAGCGACTAACTAGCGACAAAAAATTGTTTTCAATGCGGCGGTCGCCCCGTTTACTCCGCCGGCAGGTCGCTATCGGAATAGCTCGCCGTCTTACTCAGAAAGTGTATTACGAACTCCCGGGTTCCCGCGAAGACTTCGTTCGGGACAACATTTTACGCACGGGCAGTGGCGTGAGTATGATGATGTAGTCTACTGTAATTTCCAATTTTTTGTGTGCCGGTGTTATTTAAAAAACGGATTGTTAGGCAGAAGCTCAAAAGTAAAAAAACTAGAACAGACTGGACATAACATGTGATCGAATTAAAAGGACAAGAAAGGGTGGATAAATGTGGACGAAAAAAAGGACAGAAACCGTAATCAAGTGAACAATTTTTTCTTATATTATTGCGTAATTTTTCTAACTGCAATAGCTTGTGTGCCTCCTAGTGAAACGCCCCTGAAAATCGGCAAAACTGCTCGTCTCAATTTTAGTTTAAAAGAGACGAACTAGTTTTATGGAACGTGGAAACCGTTTAAGTTCCGCTCGATCAAAATCTCATCAATCGAAACGCATCAATCCACAAATATCTCGTTGCAAGTTGGTTTATGATGCCATTTAACTTTTAACGAGTGTGTCCTGTAGAACCGCATCAATAAAATGATATTTTAATCCAACTGCATATCTGATTCGACATTACAAATGAAAGAATTCCATCCAATGGAGGAATACGAACAAATCATAATCCAACTGTGCCGATTTTCATATCGTTCGAGTTGCTAAGGCTGCAAAGCAGAGAATGGTGGCGGTAAAAAAAATATGACGGAAAAACTTACAAGAACATAAACTCAGATGATTACTAAAAAAGCCCATACACGTTTTCAATCAAAGGTTTCGCTTTTATCGAAGTTGATACTAAAAACTGAAACCTGCGATGTCCGAATTTATTCGATAATATCCTAGAAACTCTTATTGAAACATAAGGAACCGGAGTATCATTTAAATAACGCGATAAATTCGTAATTAATATGACAAGACTTAATGAACTCAAGGTAATAATATACACAAATCAATCAACAAAAACTTTGACAAGCATATTTCAACGACCTTGAAACCGGTTCTTAAGCCTCCTTAAGCAGCTCACTCCGGTCATTACTCATGGCTCCAAGGTTGGAGGGGAAGAAGCCAGGTACGGATCAAGAAAATTTATCTCAAGCGACATTCTGCATTCTATTTATTTGTAGACGTGAAACAAATTGTTGAAAAATTTCGGAATTTCCCTAAAGAGCCATTTATTAACAGTTTTCAGTGAAATTCAGGCTTCTGACTCTTTGATGTTTAGCTTTCGGTCGAAATTTTGTTTAATCAGATTTGATCTCTTTTTATTGATTGTCTATTTAGTCCAGTAGGCGGAGACTTTTATGTGTTCTTGAAACATATAGGGCTAGTTTTGACGATCCCCTATGTATTTTTTTGCGTAGAACACAATGCGCGAGGTCCGTAGAGCTGAAACCGTCCGCTAATTTTTTTAAATTAACAATTTGTGAAAAAAAAAGCGAAAATGTGAAAAAAGACGTTTTTTTCATCCCCGTTCCTTGGCAGATTTTGTATAGCATATGCATTTAAGAGGTTGTAGCCTATTGAATTTCCAAGTTTTTAGCCCAACCCGAAGTCTCCAAGTACTATTATTAACTTGCAAATGACTGCTGAAGTTGAAAAAGTGCTTTTTCTTCACTATTTTTTTACTTTCGAAAGTAGGGCGACTATGATAATGATATTTCTAGGATAGCTAGTCATATTATAAAGTTATAAAAAAATTCAGCCTTAATAAGCCTTTTGCAAGCCTTAATTAACAATGACGCAATTTCTTTGTTTATTGTACGATATTGACCGGGTTGGGCTAGAAAAATCATAAACCTCTTCAAGTTTTTGAGATTTTTAAAAATATTAATTTGGGCCAGTTTTATAAGATTTTCTACGCGACTACCTTTTTTTGACGCGACGTATATATTGCTTTAGCGTTGCAGCTTCGAAATTCTCGGAATTGTGACTATAATACTACTATTTCTACATCACGGCTAAATATATAATATACGATATACTACAATAAACTATAATACTATAATATAATAAACTATAATACTACAAACTAGGTCCTAATCATGGCTAAAGTGAAAAAAAATTTTTTTCGAGCGCACACAATTTTTTTCGCAAATACCGTTAAAATTTACAAAGAAAATTTTCAAGTTTTTTTTTCGAAAATTTTTGAAGGCTTCAAAGCTTAAGCTTTTTAAAGGCTTCCAAAACTTGAAAAAATTTTGAATTTCCACTACCGTCGGCATTAGCATTACCCAAAGCGTACCACGTGATTAGGACATGTTTAAGCTCAAAAAACGTGACTTTATTTTTTTTTTTTTCAAAAGTTTGACCTTTTGCAACAAGAAAACAGTTCGTTAGGTCGTAATGTAACTTTGCGTGGTTTTTGGGGGTATATTCAACTGTAAAAGGCACACGCAACATTAGTCATTTCGATGAAGATTTGAATTTCAGCCGTTGATGTTCTGAAAAAACCATCAATTACCCGATTTTTCCTGTTTTTTCAAATTCATGTCAAGGATAAAAAAAAATTTCTCCTCAAAAATCGCAGCAGAACCTTGTAGGGGTTATTCCAGTTTTCATAACTGCCCTTAGATTTTCTGTGCTACCGTTGGTTGCTGAGATATCGTCGATCAAAGACAAAAGGGTAGGGGAGTTCCCCTAGTGGCGGACACTTAAGGTTAACTGACAATAAATAAAAAACTGTTTCAAAACATGTCACTTTGATTACGAATTTATTAACTTAGGAATATCACAAATCAAAGTAAATTAACAAAAAACTAAACTTCTACTATATTGTCTAAAAGATATATCGTCATACTTTGGTATAATATTTTATATAAACTTTAAGTGGCACCTAGTACCGGACATATTAAAGTTAGAGCCTCAAACGCCGGACAAACTTAAAATATATTGCAATGATCACAAATATAAGCATCTGAGCATTCAGGAATATCTGCACAAGCTTCGTGAGCCCATCCCTGACAGCTGCAGCACTGGATCCAGTCTTCATCGTAATCTTCCAAACAGACTACACATTCGGTTTTGGTGTTTTTGAATTTTCTTGGCCAGTTTTCTTAGGCACACATTTTTTGGCAGATATTTCTTTTCTACACTTAGCTTGCTTTTCATTTTCCTCTAAAACTGCGAATTTCTTTTTAACTCCTTTTTTTTGCTTCTTTGGCTTTCTTTTCATTTTCTTTTTCTTCAACAGCAATTTTATATGGCGATGAAGTAAGAATTTCACTTTTTTCACACTTCCTTTTCCTAGCAATTGAGCGTCTTTTAGCTGCGTCTGGCAGCGGAGATAGGTTTTGGATAATTTCGACAACATTTGGAGTAGAGCTTCTAGATGGTTCAGGACTAAAGCTGGTGGACGGCTGGGAAATGCAGCTTGTTCTAGTAACTAACGTAGAGCTTGTAGATGGTTCAGGACTAAAGCTGGTGGACGGCTGGGAAATGCAGCTTGTTCTAGTAACTAACGTAGAGCTTGTAGATGGTTCAGGACTAAAGCTGGTGGACGGCTGGGAAATGCAGCTTGTTCTAGTAACTAACTGGGGAATGGCGCTGGTGGGTGACTTGGGAACTGAATTATTTGCTGGTTCCGAAACATAATCGGTGGGTAGCATAGGAATGGTGTCCGTAACTGCGTCAGGTACAACGTTAGGCACAACGTCGATGGATGATCCAGAAGTGGAGTTTTTGGTCGACTTCGGAATGGAACTTGTGCTTTGCGAAGATCCTGGTTTTTCTAATGGGATGTTTGTCATGTCTGCAGGCAAATAGTCTAAGTCTGAAAATATATTTTTATTAAACGGACAAATTCCTGTGCATTTAAACCCTGATACCGCAATTTCAAGCCGAGCTACTTTTGTATATGCTCCATTGACCAGGCCGGCGATATCGTAATCGGTTATTCGTGCTCCAGCATTGGCCCTCATCCACATATCGCATTGTTCATGATAGGCATTTTTAAAAGGTTTCATAAATGTCCTATCCAGCGGTTGAAGTTTGTGAGTGGTATGAGGTGGTGAACTCATTAAATGAATATGATGCTCTCTGACAAAAATTGAGTAATATCCAATGTCTTATGGCTACTATGGCCGTCCAACAGAAGCAGAACAGGGTTTTCCTTTGAAGGATGTGAGAATTTTGTAAAATGCTTCATCCACTGAAGAAAAAAATCGCTGTTCATCCAACCTTTTGGTTGGGCCCCATGGCTATGCTTTGAGCTGGAGCATTGATCATAAGTCGGTCGTTCATTCTTTGCCTTGGAAATACGAAGAAGAGGAGGTATGAAATAACCATTAGCGCTCATGCAAAACAAGATTGTAATGTTTTCCCTCTCAGCTGAAGTGAGTTTTCCCTACTTGACGAACAGTTTTTGGAGCGATAACTTTTTGGTGCTTTTTTGAACGCAACTCACGCCTGTCTCATCACAATTATAAATGTTGGATGGTGAAAAATTATAAAGAGTCATCAATTTGTCAAGATTTATAAAAAACAGGTCTACTTGCGGTTTATTAAATCCCACAGCTCGCATCATACTCATAGACTCTGGCGTCCTCAGTGATAGATCAGGATGTCGGGCCATAAAATCATAATAAAAATGTTTACCAGCAGCACTTTTCTCGCAATTGAAGCGATGTGGGATATTTAACGCTACTGCCAGATCGTAAGCTAACTTTAGAAACTCTTTTTTCATAAGCGGCAACATCTATTTGATAAATCTTTTACGTGGTTCACTAAAAGTTCTTCGTATTCAGGTGAAAATGTTTTACTAAACCTGCCCATCTTAGGTAGAATGAAACTTCTTTTCCAGCATTTAAACTGGCAACTTTATCGTGCAGGGTGCTTTTTGGGAATGTCATATTTCACAGAAGCTTGTCTTAAGCTCATTTGTTTCGTTAAAACTAAATCCACTGCAGTCTTTAAATTTGTCTCATTCCAACTTCCCTTTTTTTTGTATTCCTTCTCTTTGTTCTCCATGGTTAGCTGTTCTGTTCAATCTTCTATTCTCTAAAAATAAGATATAATAAATAATAAATAAGACTAAAATGTAACATGTAAAACCATAATGTATACTGTCCGGTACTACGGGACAGTTTGCTGTCCGGTATTAGGGGACAACAGATTCTGAATATAACTTGTATATTTTATAAATAGTGCTTGTAGAATAAAAAAACCTAGCGCATTTTAAGAAGTGCCTACTATAAGTACCTTATAAAAATATACACAAGTAAACAAACACAAGAACTTTCCAGTAACACTCACTTGAAAGTTATCGATGCCGTATTTTCCCGCCAAATGCAGCGACCGACCGCTCCCAGCTTGTTGTTGTGCGAGACTGGCGAAACGAGTTTCGTGTGTGGGTATTGATACCTCCCCCGCACCCGACCACCCATACCGTTGACTCGATCGTGTCCGCGAATTTCTCCGATGGTACTCGTGTCCGGCGTTAGGTGCCGTCCGGCGTTAGGGGAAGCTCCCCCTACTTTTT
Source organism: Aromia moschata (assembly GCA_029963805.1). Taxonomy (NCBI): domain Eukaryota; kingdom Metazoa; phylum Arthropoda; class Insecta; order Coleoptera; family Cerambycidae; genus Aromia; species Aromia moschata. The sequence goes on from JAPWTK010000035.1 coordinate 2,783,386, forward strand.
GACTTAAAGTTCGATATCTCAGCAACAAATGGTCGTATCGAGATTTAAAAAAAAAAAGCAAATTGAAGCTGAATAAACAAGCTATCCGGTCCATACCATGGCTAAGATTAAGAGAAACATTTTTTCAAGCTCGTGGACTTGAAAAAAAAAGCAAAATTCTCTTCTCACACTACTTCCTAAAATTGCGCGAAACATTTAGCTCTAAAAATTTGTTTGCTGAAATATATCAAAACTAGAAACTTGAAGCTTCAAAATGCTTTTTTTAGACCTCGATAAGACCATTCTTCACTGAGATACAGCTGTTAGCTCTTAGTAAATGTTTAAACTTAGTATTTAAAATTTACCGCGCCGCTCGTATAGTGGTCAGCCAATGAGAGCCGAGCGCGCGAAAGCAGCCGGACCGAGGTGGTCCGATCAGTCAGTCGATCAACAGGTACCGAAAAGCGCAGAGGCAGACATTGCTACCTATTCATTAATTCGTATTTGTACTGTTTTACCAAGATTACTGTAATATAAGTTCGGCTAAGTAAGTGTAACGTATTTTATTCATATCAAAATCAACCATACAGTCCACTAAAGAAGGGAGTCTCACACGGGGGACAGTGGTCAGCTGAAACCCACCGTGGGCGAGTCGATTCCCGTCAAAACATTTGGCTATGCGATCCGGATGAGCAGCGAGATAGCATCGACGCCGTAAAATACGTTGTGCACACGGCCCGTTTACGAAGCGCCGTAGCCGTCGAAGAAACCAGGGACCGGCGGAGCTCATACAGCACGGTGTGACACGCAGGACAAGGTACCCTTTATTTAAACTTTACCAAGCCTTCTTATCTCAAGCTTCTATTTGTTAGTTTACAAGCAACTATTTTCTAACTTATTAAATAAAATGTCAGAAGAGTTAACCGCCCTCAACCGTAAAAAGGTTACTTAAAAGGTAGTTTAACTAGATTTAGCACTTTGTTTCTAGAAACAATTAAATCCCAGCCGAGTAAATCTAAATTAACAGAACTCGAATTACGCATTGCTAAATTAGAGTCCTATTTATTGTCAGATTTCGAAGACATTCAATACAAAATTGAAACTATAGAGCCCGATTCAGCTAATGACACAGTAACCTTTGAAGCTGATTATTACGCAGTATTGGCGGACGCAAAGAACTTTATTGGTGAATTTAACGCATCTGCATCCGGTAATGCAGTGGCGGAGGCGACTCCAGTGGCGCAGCCTATTTTGAACTCAACGGCTCGAGGGTTAATTATTCCAATCCAGGCATTAAATTACCCATTATTGAGTTACCGAAATTTGATGGAGTTTATGAGCGATGGCTTGAGTTTAGGGATTTATTTTCGTCTTTGATTCACAGCTCTGCTCAAATAGCGCCCATATCTAAATTTCATTATTTGAGAGCTTCCTTAGAGGGGCCGGCTGCTCAATGCATAAAGGCAATCGAATTCTCGGCAGCCAACTATCAAATAGCTTGGGACCTTTTGAACGAAAGGTACAACAATAAACGGCTGATGGTACATAACCATATAAAATCTCTTTTTAATATTGCAGAAGTAAAAGCGGAATCAGCTGTAAACTTACGAAGCCTAATTGATACTGTTTTTAAAAAACATGCGCTCGCTAAAGGCACTAGAGTTGCCCACAGATCAGTGGGACGTTTTAATTATATTTCTTGTCGTGAATAAACTCGATCCAGTGACGGTTCGTGAATAGGAGGAAATAACTGTCAAAGATCAACTTCCAACCCTAAGCGAATTCATCACGTTTCTCAAAACTCGCGCAGAATTCTTGGAAAAGGTTGATATGCACATGCAAAAACCTAAAGTCTTAAAAAATCGTGAACATCAGAAAAGCTTCGTAGCCAAACTTACTAGTAAATCTTTTGCTTGTTTCGTCTGTAATAAAAATCACGCTATATATGGGTGTCCAGAATTCGGAAGCATGACAGCCAATCAAAGACTGAGCAAAACGCGTGAATTAAAATTGTGCACTAATTGCCTTAGGAACAATCATATGTCTAAAGACTGCAAAGCGGGTAATTGTAGGAAATGCAAGAAAAATCACCATACCTTGTTACACTTTGAGCAAGCAAGGGTGGAAACAGAGCAGGGCGTGGCAGAGCGGCTTCCAGATAAGCAGGAAGTTACTGAGCAAGCAGAAAGAACGGATTCGTACCATAGTCGCGCATTTAATGCGAACAATCATGTTTTATTAAGCACAGTCAGCGTAAATATTATGAACGCGCAAGGCGAACCAACCTCATGCAGAGCTGTACTAGATAGCGGTTCTATGAGTAATTTCATTTCAAACCGACTCTTCTTAAAACTCGGGTTGCCTAAGATCAAGGTTAACTTTGCGGTTTCTGGAATAGGTCAAATTGCTTCACATTTAAATGCAGCTTGCGAAGTTAAGCTTCAATCAAATCAAAACAGATTCAGCGCTAGTTTGCGTTTGCTTAATAATCCCTGAAATAACGGAGGGATTACCAAATTCATTTTTGATTCTGCATCTTTGAACATTCCCACAAATGTATACCTAGCGGACCCTCATTTTAATGAACCAGGTGATGTTGACCTACTTATAGGTGCAGGTATTTTCTGGGATATTTTATGTGACGGTAAGGTACAGCTGGGAGTAGGTAAGCCAGTTATGCAAAATACTAAATTGGGGTGGGTAATATCCGGTCCTATGAACATTCCTGAGAATCACTCTAAAACGGTGTGCAACTTCAGTAGAGGAGATATCATTGTCCAAAATCAGTTGGAAAAATTCTGGGAGGTTGAAGAGATTTCTTCGGCAGCACTTTCGCCCGAGGAGTCCCAAGCTGAGCAGCACTTTGCCGATAACTTCAAGCGCAACAGTGGTGGACGGTTCATTGTCTCGATCCCATTAAAGCACCCGATCGCTAAACTTGGCGAATCAAAACAATTAGCTCTATCCCAATTCCTTGCCCTGGAGAGAAGGCTAATCCGTAACCCAAATCTCAAGGCCATGTATGTGGACTTTATGCAGGGAGTATGAGGGGCTTTCCCATATGTTGAGGTTTGAGGCCAAGGACGATCAAATTTGTTTTTTATTCCCCACATCATGGTGTCCCTAAAGGAGGACAGCCTTAGCTACTAAACTCCGGGTGGTATTCAACAGTTCCGCTTCCTCTTCTTCGGGTTTCTCTTATAATGACTTGCAGATGGTAGGACCAAAGATTCAGGACGATTTGGTCTCCATTATTCTTCGGTTTTAGACAGCATCGATTCGTGGTGTCAGGCGACATCGCAAAGATGTACCGCCAAATTCTGGTTGATGATGAGTTTAAATCTCTTCAATTAATTTTGTGGCGTTCTAATCCAGATAGCGAACTGTTAACTTACTCTTTGAATACTGTGACTTATGGCACTGCTTCTGCAGCCTTTCTGGCAGTCCGATGCCTTAAGCAGTTAGCCATCGAGCATGAAAAGTCGCATCCTGTCGCTTCCGGCGTAATAAACAGAGATTTCTACGTCGACGATTTGCTAACAGGGGCTGATACTGTGGAGAAAACTATCGAGTTGTGTCAGGATGTTTCTTCGATCCTTGAATCAGGGTGTTTCCAACTTCGAAAATGGAAATCAACAGTCCTGAAGTATTAGATGGTATAAAGGCAGTAATTCCATCTAGTGATGTCTTGCAATTCGGCCCTGAGGTGAACACAAAAACTCTAGGCTTGCTGTGGTCATGCAAGTCCGACAATTTCTTCTTTCGCATTCTTATTCCTGCCGACCCGGCAGTGGTCACCAAGCGAGTAATGCTATCCAATATAGCCAGAATTTTCGATCCTGTAGGTTTTATTAGTCCTTGCACTATTACAGCTAGAGTTGGTTCTGCAAGATCTGTGGTGTCTTAAGTTATCCTGGGACGACGCTGTGCCTGATAGTATTTTGTCAAAGTGGGTAAGGTTCCGATCGGAAATAAACGAGTTGAGTCAACTAGGCATTCCCAGGCACGTTATTTGTAAAGAACGAACTCGAGTTGAGCTTCATGGCTTTGCTGACGCCTCACAAAAGGCATACGGCTGTTGTATATACGTTCGCAGCGTAAACAGCGGCTAATCGGGTAGAAGTGCACCTCCTGTGTTCCAAAACGCGAGTCGCACCACTTAAGACGCTTAGCATACCTCGTCTAGAACTTTGTAGTGCTCAAATGCTAGCAAGGTTGTTTTAATTTAGTCATTAACTCTCTAACCATAAAGGTAGATTCTTACTTTATGTGGAGTGATTCCACCGTAGTCCTGGCGTGGATCCGCAGTCCCTCCGCATATTCTACAAACCTTTGTTTCTAATCGAGTCTCCGAAATACAGCGATTAACAAAGCCGGAAAATTGGAGACATGTTCCCACAGAGCTCAATCCCGCGGATATTCTGTCGCGTGGAATGACGCCAAAAGATCTCGTCACTTGTAATCGGTTGGTTTAAGGGTCCTTCATTCTTGACGGAAGCATCAGATAACTTGGCCCGCCGATCGGTCGCTAAACAGTATGCCCTCAACGAATGACGTCCCTGAAACCCGAAGGCAAATAAAGACATTTATTGAAACTGACATGTATGGGCTGTTCCCATTCGGACGATTTTCTTCCTTTACTCGAATAAGGCGTGTTATGGCTTATGTTCAGCGATTTGTGAGCAATTGCCGCAAGTCTAAAGAGAACAGGTTGGTAGGTAATCTGGTACTGGAAGAAAGGCAGCAGGTGGCATCCTTATAAAACTGGCTCAAAGGGAGTCCTTTCTCCATGAGCTTACTTCCCTCCAAGCAGGCGATGCTGTTAGAAGAAAAAGAGTGAACTTCTTGGCCTCGCTCCCTTCCTGGAGAAGATGGAATCATCCGGGTGGGAGGTAGATTAAGGAACTCTGCATACGATTTCCAAAAAAAGCACCCTGCCGTGCTCTGCTCCAAACACCCCCCTGACTTACCTTATATTTAGGCATCACCACCGCACACTGATGCATTGTGGTCCCACAATTGTTATTAGCTTCCATTCGAGAGTCACTTTGGCCAATCGGAGGCAAAAACTTAGCCAAACATGTTGTAAGAAACTGCGTAGTTTGCTTCCGTTACAATCCAAAATTCAAGCACCCCTCATGGGTCATTTACCAGCTCCGCGCGTCACTCCATCTTTCCCCTTTGAAAATACAGGTGTAGACTATGCCGGTCCTTTTCTTATTAAAGACCGCAAGGGTCGCGGATGCAGGACCTTAAAGTGCTACCTATGTCTGTTCATATGCTTGGCAACTAAGGCTGTGCATCTCGAACTTGTAACCGAATTAAGCACGCCGGCATTTCTAGAAATGTTGCAGCGATTCGTATCGCGCCGCGGTAAGCCATCACTCATTCTCAGCGATAACGGTAGTAACTTCGTAGGAGCGAATAATCAACTCCAAGAGTTCGGTAAGTTTCTTTTATCATCTGATGATCTTGATGAACAAATATGTAATAACTTAAACGTCAAATGGCAATTCATCCCTGCATATTCACCTCACATGGGTGGTCTGTGGGAAGCGGGAGTCAAGTCAGCAAAGCATCACTTAAAACGAGTAATGGGTAACGCTTTTTCTGACATACGAATAATTTTACACTCTTTTAACACAAATAGAGGCTATCCTTAATTCCCGGCCTCTTACCCCTCTATCATCGGATCCACACGATATGGAGGCGCTCACACTCGGCTCATCTTCTGATCGGAAGATCGTTGCAATCACTACCTATGCCAGACCTGCGCAGCATCCCCACCAACAGGCTTTCTCAGTACGAGCATCTGCAGCAACTTAAGCAGCATTTCTGGGCTCGTTGGTCCCGGGAGTTGTATCGCAGCTACAGGAGAGAGTCAAGTGGAAGCAAGGTCAAGGTTCCTTGTGCACGGGAACAATGGTGCTCCTGAAGGACGACAACCAGCCACCCTCCAGATGGCGTTTGGGCCGTGTAGTCGAAGTTCACCCAGGCCAAGATCAAATTGTGCGGTAGTGTCGATAAAAACCGCGAGTGGAGTGGTGAAGCGCTCTGTGGCAAAAGTGTGCGCCCTTCCCATAGATCCTAAAAATTAATCTTTGACTCATTTTTCATATGTTATATAGGCTATAGTTTTACTATATTTACCTAGTTTTTAACTTTTAACGCTCCATATTGTTGTTTATTGAAAGCCTAGCTCTTTCAACGCTGGGGAGCATGTTAGCTCTTAGTAAATGTTTAAACTTAGTATTTAAAATTTACCGCGCCGCTCGTATAGTGGTCAGCCAATGAGAGGCCGAGCGCGGCGGAAGCAACCGGATCGAGGTGGTCCGATCAGTCAGTCGATCAACAGGTACCGAAAAGCGCAGAGGCAGACATTGCTACCTATTCATTAATTCGTATTTGTACTGTTTTACCAAGATTACTGTAATATAAGTTCGGCTAAGTAAGTGTAACGTATTTTATTCATATCAAAATCAACCATACAGTCCACTAAAGAAGGGAGTCTCACACGGGGGACAGTGGTCAGCTCCTGCCCACCGTGGAGTCGATTCCCGTCAAAACAACAGCATTCTGAAAAATCACTAAAAAATTCAGAAAATTGTTTGACCCTTTACTTTTTCCATTAAAGTGTATTAAAGAAGTTCAAAGGCAGAGATATTTTGGAGTAAATGTGGAAATATTTTCAGAAAAGTACATAGCTTTAGTATAAGTAACTAATGAACTAAGAAAACGTTACGAGTTGTGCTTAAATAATACTGGTGCCCATATTTAATTTTTTTAATAATTAACTTTTCATTTTCCTTGTTATTTTATGTAATATTTGTATGTACATATATTGTTTCTTGTTTAGGTATCTAAATGTATCTGTTTACTATAAATTATACAATATTCCAACCATTCAAACCTAGGTTTAATATTTTTCTATTGTAAATAAAAGTATCGTCGGCAAAATCTAATTTCCAATTGTTGCAATATTTACTATACATATACTATACTTACTATAGAGGAATTCACCGGGGAAATCGATCACAACTTTTTGATATAATGAAAATGAAAAAAATATATAGAAAACAAATGCAAAAATCAATAACAATTTTATGAAGTCTAAAAAGTAAACTGCTAAAAAAATCGAGGCGTCGCGTCCGCGATGCTTAGCATCAAGAATCTATATTTTTTTATTTCTTTCTTAATTTTTAGTAAAGGTAAGTAAATGATATACGCTTATATAGAAATTGTATTCGTTTAGCTAGCAGTTTACGAGAAAAACAGATAAGGCACTCAATAATAAATCAACCATAACTTTTTAAATATTCAAAATACAAAAAAACTGTCAAATAATATATAACAAGATCTCATAATTAACATATTTTTGTTATGATAAAGTAAAGAAGGTATGTTGCTGAAAATAAAATTATTTGAGGCATCGCGACGCTTAGCGTCGTTAAGACATATTTTTTGTTTAATTTTGAGTGACGGTGAGTAAAAGTGATTTGCCTTTCATAAAAGTTAATTGCTCGCAGGCTTTTCTTAGAAAAACTCATTTCCTAAGATTAATCGATCACCCGGTACATAAATATATTACATATTGTGCGATACATCTAATCTTTGAAAAGCTGTTCAAACTCAATATAAACCATGTAGGGTAAATGTAGCTTAAGAATAAATTGAATTAGCTCTAAACGTGTACTTGCTTATAGTAGTTTGCAGTTTCTGTCGACTAAGTCTCCTCTTCTAGATAAAGCGTAAACTAGGGAATAGAACTGTTAAAGTCTAATTAAGGATATACATACTCGTATGTATATATCTGAAACAAGTGCAACAACTTGCCTTTGCTTCAAGAGTTTATACTTTTATTAAGGATTTTACCCTATACACGCATCCGGTTCTTTTATTAACATTTAGACTTATTAAGTTCTATATTATAAGTGAACTGAAAAGAGGTTAGGTCAGTAAAGAAAAAGACGTATTTAATACAACAACCAATTAACTCAAACCCAATAACCCTAAGCTGATATAGCCCTAAGGGTTTGAGAGTCAGAATTCTTAGACTCAATATCCCCATAACCTCATAACCCAATAGCTCGACAGCTGTGTATATAGAACTATAGAGACATCCAAAAAAAAAACGTCATCAAAGTTGGACGAGAAAAAAAAGACGTATTTCTATTCTTAATCGAATTTATAACCTTATTTACTTGTCAAGACTGTCACATCATATGACAGGCATTGTTTATTTTACAAATTGCGACAGTCGCTTGTCAAAAGTTTGACATAACCGAAAAGCTTAGACATGACCGCTATTTCCATCTCTCTCGTTCATAGCCAGAGTTGATGACGTTTTTTTGGATGTCTCTATAGAAACGACGTATCTCAGAGGTTTTTTTGGCAGACAACCTCAGACCTAATAACCCCGTAGTCTGAAGATCTGCACTGAATTCATTTGAATTTATTGCAGACTTTATAACCCATAGTCTTAACGATTGGATTAGATTAGAGGAGTTTCTAGTTTCATATATACAGACCCTTGGGCTATAGGGTTGTGGGTTTCTGTTGACAAATAAATTGTATCTTATAACAAAAAGAAACAATCTCCTCTCTTTATTCGACACCATGGTATCGAATAAATGGTTCTTGATCTAACTTTATAAACGGCAAAATTGACAATTTTAAACCAGTACACCTATTGGTACTAATTTCATAATTTAAACCATATTAATTCCATAATTTAAACTAGTTAAAAAGTAAGTTAAACGTATTGTATTGTTTCATCTATCGTTCGGCTTAGTTTTATTTTGAAATCCCTAAAATTGTAAGTATAAGTATTAATTGAAATAAGTGATACAGTGACCTTAAGGGGACCGCCTACATTAGAGGGTCAAAAAAAGAGATTTTTTTTGCTTAAATTGAAAGTATATCATCTGTAGAATATGCTCTCAAAGTTTCAAGTCCGAATTCGAACTGTAAACAGTCGAAATACAATATATAGTGCGCGTGCTCCGAAGCGTCGGTAGAACGAAGCCGAATCAAGCCGAAACAATTACAAAGGAATGAACTGTTTGAAGAAGAGGAGGGACTTTCTTATGGAGCAGGAATAGCAGATTGACCAAAAAGTTAAGGTAAATAAACGATAAAAAAATGTATCGAGTATTTTTCATGTACGAAAACCAAACGCGTTTTTCTCAAAACGACGTTTTTCAAATTGGCGTGCACGATAACTCAAAAACTACTGGTCGATCCGACTTTTTTTTTTAATTAAAGCTTATTTAATTACCTTCTATTTGAACTAAAAAAAATCAATACAAATTATTGCAAAAAAAAAAAGTTATTAACAAAAAAACACGAAAATTTTCCACAAAAAATAAATTTCTTTGTTTGAACAACAATTTTTTTTATTTATTTTAATAAATTCATGATTTTTTTAGTTCAAATAGAAGCTATACTCATAAACTTTACAAACTTTTTTTATACTTATGATTCAGATGATTCTATGGGACGCTATGCTGCACGCCGTGGAGAAGGAATTTTCGGCATTCAATTATTAATAACTTTTATTTAAACCTATGAAAATTAATAAAAAAAAAATTTTGTAAATCTTTTGATATACATAATAAACAGTAAAAATTTCAAAACAATCCATTGTGTAGTTTCTTTGTAAAAAATTCACGAAAAAGTGCTTGATTTTGACCTCTTCATGTAGGAGGTCCCCTTAAAGAATGTAAATGTGGGAAGGTTTACAAAAATAAGCGGTAGAATTAATATTAAACAGGCGGTCCTACGTATATTTCCAACAGTATCTGGGAAACCGAAATTTTCCGGTAATTATGGAAAAGTTTATGGTTAATTAACGATTGTGGTAATAAAATGGAAACCCCCCCCGGAAAGTTTCTGGTAAATTCCTACCTGCGGCTGTTTAGTATTCTCTGTGATTCCCCCGCTGAAGTTTCAAACAAAAAAGTTTAAATGAGTCGAATGAAGTGCGATACGCCTATAAAATATTAATGCGCCTCGCGATAATTATTTGAAGTAGTTTCTCAGCCGCACAGACTTATAAATAGGGTTGGCCGTACCACAATATTTTCTCCAACGTCGTGCCGACGTCTTAATAGCTGGTACAAAAAAGTATTCTTAAAAAAATCCCTTAAACGTCTTCGCGAGTTTCACAGCAAATGTCTTGGTATTCCCGAACCACCACAACTGATTCTTATTCGTCGGGGAACATGGTTGAAAGCCGCTTTTTTGTTATGCCGAACATTTCCAGCAAATAAAAACTATTATTTTACAATTCAATCATGCCGAAGCTGCAGCTATTCAGGAGAGCCAGACCTAATTTCAAGACGCGTCTGTTGAAACAGCTTTACAAACGATTAATGGTAACTAGAAAGGTTTGTATGACTCCATACAATAATTACGGAACAGTGCGTTGCCGTTAGCGGAGTCATTACGACTATTGGACCAAGTAAATTTGCTGCTACAAACTACAGGTGACGAAATAAATCAGCCAGTTAGAAATAAGTTCGAAAGACGCCGGTTTTATCATATTAAGACAAATTTTGGAGTGGGTACTGGAACCTTCGGTGTAGAAACAAAAAACTGGACGTTTTCCACGAAACCCCGAACTACTTTACTTTTCTCGACGCGCGTTTCACTGTATAGTTCACTGAACCGTAACATACGTCTTTGTTTATCAGAGCAAACAGTGGACTGGTGGGTATCGGACCATTGTTCTTATTCATGCTACTGTTACACTTAACGATTTCTAAACTTTCAAAAAGCATCCAAACTGTCTACTGTTTGTTATATTTATAATTAATTTTAATTGTAAAAAGCGTGTTGGGCAACACAATATATTTCCGTTCTGCCATATTTCAAATCAGCCATGTGTTTTTTAAATCTAGTCAAAATAGATCTTTTTGTTTGCCCAATATACTTTTCATCACAGTCTTTACAACTTATTTCGTATATTCCTGACTTTTCATTGTTGTCGATTTGGTCTTTGGGGTTGCCCAAAAGCGTCTGTAGTTTATTTTTAGAATTATAAACCAAATTGATATTAATATTTTTAAAAATTTATCTAGTCCGCGGGTGAATATAGGTTCATATGGTAACGAAACAAATTTCGAATTGTCAGTATCTCTACGAAAAGTCGTGGAATTGTACAGGGTTCTCTTAAATGTATGCTTCCTTATTAACTTATCTATTAAATGGACTGAATAACCGTTATTCTTGGCTATATTCTTAATTAATTGTTTCTCATGTTCAAACCTCTCTTTACTGAGGGGGAAATTTAACAAACGGTGAATAAGAAAATTAAAACTTGCCATTTTATGTTGAAAATTAATAAAATAGGTCTACAACAAAAAATTTCCCAAGAACCAAACCTATCAAATCCGAAGTATTTTTTTGTGCTGAAACCGAATTTTTTAACTAAAAACTTTCTACCGCGTAGATTCTCAGTCAATATCGCTAAAGTAAATTCTCAATAAATTTCTTTCAACCATACATTTAATATAAAATGAGAATTTAGGGTGAAAAACAGCCTGAAAATCGAAGAATTTGTGCTTTCCAAGAACATATGACCAGACATGTCATTTCTGAGGTGTTTTTGAAAACGATACGATAATTTTGGATACGCTGAATATGATCCCGTTGTCAAAATTTGTGCTAGATCTCATGAGCACGAAAGAAAAATTACTTTGGAAGGTTGAAATAGTTCTACTACAATTAATATAGTGTTAAAATTATCCTGGTTAATATTATAAAGATCTAAAGGCTCCATTGCTTCTGAAAAAATATATATACATATATATTGTTGATGTGAGCTGTTTCTGGAACCAGCTACTTCGGGCCTTGATCAGAAAGTACAACATACATAGATAAGAAGGTAGGAAACCTTACGATCCCGTAAGTAATTCCGAAGTAATATCAATTTATTGGGAATTTTACAAAAAAAGAAATGGTCGTAAATATACTTCAGAAATGACATGTCAGGTCATACGTTCTTGAAAAACACAAATTCTTCCATTTTAGGGCTGTTTTTTACCCTAAATTTGCATTTTATGGGAATTTTAGGGGGGTTATGGGGTCTAACACAAATTTTGATGCACAACAGGATCGTATTCAGCGCATAAAAATACTTCGGAAATGATATGTCCGGTTAAGAAGTTATTAATATTAAAAAAAAATATTTCGCATAAAAATGTTCGAGTTAAAAATTCGGTTTCGGCACAAAAAAATACCTCGGATTTGATAGGTTTAGTTCCTGGAGCCAGGTTGTAGACCAGTGTTAGAGTACGCTGTGGTTTAAATAGTTTCTCTATTAATGGCTGACTTAGTTGTATTTCCCGATGATGCCAATATGATTGGTGAGGTGAATATAACCCGGAATGAGTATTTCACTAGCACCGAAACACCAAACTGTCCTCAACGCACACAACTCACTAACTACTCCGGCATTATTAGGAGATTATTCAAACTAAAGTTAGACATATGAATATACTATGTACAATGTACATATATATATAAAAGATTATAACAATAGTTTACACAATACATAAAATAATTTTTGCGTTTGCATCAACCAGAATAATATACTGTTAGGTATCGGATGGCATTTTGATTCCTGTACATATACCTGTATACTCATCAGAAATTCTTTGTTCTACTTTTTTCAAATGAGTCATATCCTCTTAAAATCTAGTCAAAATTGATCGTTTCGTTTGCCCAGTACTCTTTCAATTACAATCTTAATTACTTTTATAAATACCTGACTTCTTGTTGTACTTGAGTACTTTATTTGTGTTAAATTGCGTTAGACTATCCTGCGCTCCAGCGCCGGCATGGCGTACTACTGGTATAGGCGGGTTCTGGAGCGTTATCGGGAAGGGTCAATGCCGTACGTAGCACAGGCAAGAAATATACGCGTATATAATTACCCAGGCATATATATATTAGGCAAGCCTTAAGGTAACCAGGTCACGAATGGGGTCAAAAAGATCGATTTTTTAAAAACAGTCCTATTTGAAAGCCCGCGCTTTCCCCTTTCAGAAAATGTATGACATGTTATACCAACGCGACTATTTAACCCCAAAAAGCAGGAAAGCAGTCTTAGAAAAAATGGGGATAAAATCAGGATGTAACCTGGAAACAGGATTGCGCTTGTTGGATGAGAAACGGGTGAAAGAAGCTGAAAAGGTGGCCCAAGCATCTACTAAAGAAGGCAGGATAGCAGCTAGAAATAGGAAAAGACAGAGAGATGAGGAGGAAGCTTTAGCAGAAGATATGTATGGCCCAGGACAGTTCTAGAGTCCCTCCACCCCATGCCTTACTTCTTTAGCCTTTCCCCGTAAGTTCCTTTTTTTGACCTTGAGGTACCATTTGCAAATAAACTATTCAACCTATTTTGATGAAATTTTGGACAGTGCTTATCCTTTATGTCCTTCATCTTTTATACCTAAATTCATCTTTGTATTCCATTTTTAACTTTATTTTAAATCCCAATGCATTTTTTTTAAAGAGTGATTTTTGACTTTTTTCAAGGAAAAAAGGTACAAAAATTGCAATTTAGGCAAAAGGTTGAAAATTTTAGGTATACAATGTTGCCTTACTCTTGTTTCAGGTTCACCAACAATTTGGAGCAGATAGCACCAGTGGTTAAGGAGAAAAGTGTACCTAAATAAGTTAATTTTATCTTTTTTTATTTTTTTCTTGACATTTTGTAATTTTAATAACTTTCACACTAATAAAGTCACAGGGTTTGTTTAGTACTCATTTTAATCCGTAATTCGCCCTCTAAAGCATGGTTAAAACCGAGAGTTTATATCTTAAATACCAACTGAACAGGAGCAAAATATCTAAACGCGTGAAAAAGCCCATTTTAACCATCATTCGTGACCTGGTTACCTTAAGTGCATGTTATGTAAAATTATGTTAGATGAAGTCTATTTTATGTACCTCCTCCCCCCTCCCCCATGCATCAAGAGTCTAAAGTGCAAACAATTTTTTGTAGACCTGTGTAATTGAGAATTCACACTGAACCATCGGTACTTCCTTTACGACGTAACGCAGAGGAGGTATTTACTTACACTAATCGGATATCTACATTTTCTACCGCCGCCGTTCGCATAATCCCCCCGCTACGAGGGATAAAATGTTCACCTCCCCCGCCCCCTCTCCACCCCTTGCAACTCGTTAAGACGAGACGTTAATAAAATACACTCCGAGATAATTTAGCCGCTGCACTTAGGCAGGAGACACCTCGTGGAGGTTGCCACCCTCTCGGGGGCGCCTCTAATATTAAGCCGTAATTTTAATTTGAAATGGGATTACTCCTCGCAGTTTATTCGGCTTATTAATATTCAGCTGAACTTTAGTTTATGTCGTAACAGCAGGGCCGTTAGCGTTCGCGCCGCCACACCATGAGTTATTGTGGGGTAGAGAAAGGGCCCCGTTCATTACGCGACTTACGTAACATTATAATTTACAGTAATAAACAGTAGTGATGGGAATCGAAAGCAAAAATATCGATACGCGGTATTGCAAGTATTTTGAGTTTTTCGATACCCGGGTATCGATATATCTATCAAAATTAATCGATATATTGGTAATCAAATGAATACTTTTCCAAAATTTGAACATTTAGAATAATTTAATGTGAATATAAAAGATAAAAAATTATTTGATGAGCAGGAAAATAATCCAAAGTTTAACAAACGATTTATTTTTATTTTTTTATTATTTATTAAAAAGGATAAAAGAATTGCTCTGGAATAAACATTCTGAAATAAATTAAAACTTCAAATTTCTCTCAACTTCAAGCGAGATCAACAAAAATAAAAATTTCTTTTTATTTTCTATTCTATATCTTCCATTTCTTTGGTTTTGATCAATAACATAAATTTAAAAAAACATTTCGATTAATCGAACGCATCAAAAAAAAAAAGTACTGACTCTCGAAAAAGATTGGTTTCATTCAATTTTTACTGTTTTAATGGTAAAAATTGAACGAAAACTCCAACCATCGTCATACTATTACTATTTATTAATGCTTACATATCTTTTTTCCGTGCATCACAAATATTGTCCCTAATAATAAGCGTTTTCTCATTTTGCTAAAAATGGAACAATTTTTTTATAAACAAGTTTTTCTAACAGTTTTTCAAAAACTAACACACATATAAAGTTATAATAACAGTTTTTTGCAAATGTATTTCACTCATTTTGAGTGAAAATTCCAAATTTCTTCAGATCGTTGCTAAAAAAATGTACCATTACCAGAAAAGTGTACAGAGAGTTAGGTTAAGAGATGGCATGTGCTGTAAACACAGACTCTTGCCAACATTAAAGCAAAGACAGAGAGTTAGGTTAGGTTAAACACTTACTTGATGTTCATCGAAGTTTTTGCAAAAAAACCCGCAACAAACAACAGAAATTCACTCTTGTACGATTGTTTTGGCAACTAACAACACAGGGCGAACACTCGTTTTTTTACCGGGTAAAAATTTTCCGATACTTATTCGGTATCGCAACGAAAATATCGATATTTTAGAATATCGCTCGAGTATCGATACTTCGATATATCGGATCGGTATCGCCCATCCCTAATAAACAGCTCATTACCGAAATTATATCGGTACAAATGTGTACTAGGGTGTCCGTTATTTCCCAAGTTAGTTGCCATCAAGGGCCTAGCCAGGGGGGGGCGATCGCCGCCCCCCCAAAGGGTCAAGTAAAAACCAAAATACTCGGGGGAATGCGGTTGCCGTTGCCTGTAGTGACCTTTTTTTTTTTTGGCTTTTATGTTTAATCTGCAGCGATCGCCCCCCCCCCAAAGGGTCAAGTAAAAACCGAAATACTAGGGGAATGCGGTTGCCCTTGGCTGTAGTGACCTTTTTTTTTTGGCTTTTTTGTGATATTTGCAGCGATCGCTTCGGGCTTTTGGTTGCCATTGCCTCTACTGACTTTTTTTTGGCTTTTTTTGTTTCATCTGCATTGAGCGCCCTCCCCCCCCCCAAAGATAACTACTGGCTACGCCCTTGGTTGCCATTTGAAAAATAAGTTGAGAAGTCATTACTCAAAAACAAACGTCATCTGAAAATAGCCGTTCCCTCAAAAAAGTGTGTTTTTATTAAACAAAATCGACCTGATTTTTTCCAAAAAAATTTTTTTTTTTTTTTTTTTTTTTTTTTTTTTTTTTTTTTTTACACCCCCCCACCACACATATTTTTTTTTTTTTCTCTCTTTCTCTCTCTCGGTTTTTTTTACTCTTTCTTCCCTCTTTTATTATTCTTTTCTTTTCCCCTCTTTTTTTTTATGTCTTTTTTTCTACTCTTTTTTTTTTTTTTCTCTCCCCTTCTTTTTCTTTTTTTTTTTTTTTTTTTTATTTTTTTTTTTTTTTCTTCCCACCTCTTTTTTTTTTTACCTCCCTCCACCCCCCCCCCCCTCTTCCCAAAGTGCGGGTGTTTTATTTTTTAAGGTTTTTTGGAAGTTTTTTGCGGGGAGGAGAACAGAGTGGTGGTTTTTTTTTTTTTTTTTTTTTTTTTTTTTCTTTTTTTTTTTTTTTATTTTTTTTTTTTTTTTGTTTGTTTTTTGTTTTTTTTTTTTGATTTTCCGCAGCGGCCCCACCCCGCCCCTCCCCCTCCCCCCCCCACCCCCCCCCACCACGAAGGAACACGACCAGGTCCTACACTTTCTTTTTTTTTTTTTTTTTTTCTTCTCGTTTGGTCCCTCTTGGTTTTTCTCCCCTGCTCTCTCCCGCTTCTTTTTTTAGGTTTGGTTTGGGGGGTTGGGGTGTGCATCGTCCAGTGGGTGGTTTTTTTGTGGTTCCCGAATTTTTGTTAAAAAATTAGCGAGAACCTCAGTTAAGTTGGATTAGGGCAAATAGTATAAAATAAAAAATATCATATTTTCTGTAAATAAGATTTCAATTTATTTCTTCCCCCAAAAAAAAAGGGGGGGGGGGGCACGGAACGATTGTAACATTTTACACCCTAGAGCATGATATTTCTCCTTCCACTTGTCAAAGTGAAAAATAAGAGGACAATACCAAGTATATACATTTCCCCTTTTGGTTGGGACTTACTATTGTATCGGGGATGAAGACCTGCTTTGACGCAGGTACAGTTAGAATTACCTCGAGAACGCTCTATTGGACGCGCCTTTCTATTTTTGCATATTTCACTGAAATGAGCAGTTTCTAGCAGCCAATTTTTATGAATTTCTTATTCCACTAATATTTCCCACATGTTAAATTGTGAATTAGTGTTAGGTCTCTGTAGATACAAACTATTTTCCTACTTTTCTTTCGTTACCTTAACGTGCGCGTTTGTATTATAAGCGCAGAGTTAAAATTTTTTTCCATAATAAGAAATACAAAAATTTGAATTTCAATGCATAGATAATATTTTACATCCCTTCAAGAGTAGCCTCCATTTTTTTAAGTCGGAAATACACCTTGTGGTAACAAAAATTCACAGCACACGAACGTTGAGTATTTCGGGACCGATTCTCGTACCGTTACGCACTCGAAGGTGGCCAACTTCCGACCGAAGTAGAACGGCAAGTATAAAACCTAAGTAGCTGTCGTTTCAGTATTACACGCAGGAAACCCTGTTTCACAAAGCTATATGAATTAAAACAGAATATAACGAACATGGTTTTTCGATTTTTGACCAGGGATTTTCCCATTCTAACCCACTGTGTATCGCCTCGAAAATAATGTGGCTTTCATTAACTCATCCTACACCACACAACTTGAGGTCTGTTCGAAGGGCTCGTACCAAGAAACCGATTACAGAGAGGTTCCATTGTGGCCGGGAACAGTTGTGCGTGCGTAGGGGGTGGGGCGAGCGATTTCTTTGAAAAATTAATTTCAGCCGGGCTAATGGACGAGTCCAATTTGTCTCGGGAATTAAACGGATTCTTTTTTAATTAAAAACGACGTTTACAAAGAATCGCGGCCGGCGATATGCGTTCGCGTGTAAGCTCGGGAATTTTAATTGGGGACGTAAGGTGCACGGACTTTTTTTAATACAGTATAGTGGAATTCACTCGGGTTAATTCCATCGGAGTCAGATAACATAGTCCCACAAAAATAAAAAAAAACTGGAACTGCTATCGAGACAACTGTATCCCTATGTAATTTTCGGCGCTGAATCCGAATCCGAAGTCAAAAAAATCGTACACCCCCAAAATCAACCCCTAGCTCTAAAAAAACACTCCCTGGACAGGGTAAAAATGACTTAACGCTTCACGAATAGTCTAAAATCTCAAGAAACAGTACGTGAAAGCACTTGATAAAGAAGGCGAATGCTTCTAATACTTGAAGCTAACATTTCATGAAATTTCTGACGCAAAATTAAATGCGGGAATTTTCGATGGACCGCAGATTCGAAAAGTTATGAAAGATGATATTTTCATAACTAAACTGAATCAAGTTGAGAAAAATATCAGAATATATCAGAAATGGAAAAAAATGTACCAAGGAAGATGGGATGAACACATGATGGCAGATTTCTGTTGGTCCTTAAAAAGATGAAGGATGAAAAGCATAAACGGCAGACGGTCAGAAGATCATTCGGAAACAAGTCCAAAAGATATTACAAAGAGAAAGAAAACATTTAATTGAATTAAGACTACGGGGAAATGTTTGCTACTTCATAATACGGCCTACTTTTCAAGTACGTTGTCAAAGATTCTTCTTAAATAAGAAAATGCAGATGTTTTGAGCTTTTCTAAAAGGTACTGTAACTATTTTTTGAATTTCTTGTTATCTGAGGAGTAATTTATACCCTATCATGGGGATGTCACTGAATTCACCTCCAAACTGCAGTGATACATACCTTTAGCCAATTTTTAGCACGATGACACATTTTTTCCCCAATTTTACTTGTAATTTAAATTTAGGGGTGGTTTCCGCCACTCTATGGGGGTAGATTTTGAGCATCACATCGGAACTAATGCAGTTATTAACTTCTTCCAAAAAAATTGGGCATCGTAAGCTTTTTTTTGCAGTCACTGCATTTTTTAAGTTTCCTGTTGTATGAGGGGTAGTTTTCACCCACTCATGGGGGTGATTTTCAATGGAAAGTAGTATTAACTCTGTATTTCTGTGTTACTTGAATATTTATATTTAATTAGAATTATTGAGATTTAAGACTATTCGGACTATTCGTGAAGCGTTTTCATTTTTACAATGTTTTTTAGCGCTAGGGGGTTGATTTTGGGGATGTACGATTTTTTTTGACTTCGGATTCGAATTCAGCATCGAAAATTACATAGGGATGCAGTTGTCTCGATAGCAGTTCCAATTTTTTTTGTTTTTTTTTTTTGTGGGTCTGTGTAATACTTTAGGCGATATATACAGACAGCGTTGCATCTACGCTATCAGCTACCACTTTGTACCATGTTTGAAAGTTTTGTAAGCATTTTGTAGTACAGATCGACCAAATTCATTTCAATAGCGAGATATGCAGACGAGAGATAAAGAGCGATAACTATAAACAAAGAGTATACGACACTTGGACATAGAACGTATCGTACACGAACAAATTATTTTTATAAATAAGTTATAATAATAACGGTAAATAAGCAATGCTTTAAACGTCAAATAATAACAAACCATACTTATTATTTATTAATAATATACCTTATAACAAATAAAAGTGACCAAGATGTGTGACAACTAAATATTGGGACAGCATAAAGTAACTGCCAAAAATGAAACAAATTAATGGGGAGAAACCCTTTGGACGCCCGAAAATGGGTCTTTTTTAAGATTTTTTTTAAAGGTGATAAAATAATCACATCATTTTAAAGTTTTAAAACATCATTTTATTACAACTTTGAAGAATAGAAAAACATTTCTTCTTTATAGGGTATTCCTGCAGGCGTTTTTGGCGTGACATCTAAAAGTGCTGTATTTTCCATAATTTTTCTATTGATCGGAAACCAAAAAAAAAATCGTTTCCCTACCATAAAATTTACATATGAAATGGAACACAATGAACAGCTACCTTTAATGTATTAATTATTAAAAATAGTGA